>JARJEI010000028.1:1464203-2196305 GCA_029955415.1 Lottia scabra | reverse complement strand
GGTGGGAGGGTCACTTTCGAGATCAATTCACTGTCAAATTGGTTGCTACTGTCTGATGCCTATTTCAGATGCGATTTCAAAATCAAGGACGGAACCGCAAATGAAAATAGAGTCCCACAGACTAATACAACATTAGAAAATAATTTCTTTCCTTCTTTATTTAGCGAAATGGTTTTGGAAGCGGGATCAAACCCCATAGAAACCATCAAACACCCTGGAGAATTTGACACAATGTTGAAAACAGTCCTTTACCCCAAAAACTACGATTCAGTCTCGGGTTGGATACCCGATGTTGGTGATGGGAACGTTTTAAAAGAACCAGTAAGAACTGTAGCTAACGATGCTGATGTCGCTAGAATGAGAGTCATTGCCAGAAATAGCATTGAGAGAATCGGTAGAGCAGTAAACCATGGGTTTGACAAACGAGTAAATCAGTACAATAATGTTGTTGAGGATAATAGATGGGGTAATTACGTAAATTGGAAATTATATCCTTTATTCGGTCTTTTAGAACATCGAAAAGTTTCTATAGGTTTACCATTTAAAATTCATTTACAAAGAGAAATTAATGACGATAAGATATTCTTTGGAGAAGCTAATTCAAATGCAAAATTAGAAATAACAAATCTCCAACTTTTCATACCCGTAATAACACCATCAATTGAAGTAGAAACGAGAATATTCAACTCGTTAACTAAAGACATTGAAATAGCTTTTCTTCGTCGCAACACTGTAGGGAGCATGACTTTAACTGGAGAATCCACAACATGGCCAATCACTAACAGCATTAAACCAGCAAGATATTTAATAGTTGGTTTCAAGAACTTACCAGATTCTCAGACAAATAACAACAGTATTTTTAGAGTGGCAAAGAACCAAACTGAAGATCCTATAATCCGTAAAGTTCAAGTAAGATTAAACAACGATAATTATCCTAACCAACCTTTAACTATTAATCCATCCACAAAGGATTATCATGAATTGTATAGAAATTATAAAAATATGTGTGAATTATTTGGAAATCCACCTCAATTTGGATATGTAGATTTTGCAATTAATCACCCAATCTTCTGTTTTGATCTATCAGCTCATCAAGAAGATCTTTTCAAAACTGGAGTAAACATAAATATTCATATCGAAAAAACACAAGGAGATGTAACCGGTTATTGTTTATTATTGGAAGAAGCAAAACATATAATAAAAATATCCGACAGACGGATGATTCGAATAGAATAAATTAATCCCTTAAAAATGAAACCCGAAACTATAGTAAAAAGAATAATAGACGCTATCGAAACAGAAAAGCCAACTACAATTACTTACAATGGTAAAAGAATCAGCATAACTAAAAAACTTATTGATACATATAAACACTGTAAAGTGCGAGATGATATAGATTTAGAAAGAATTGACAAGAACATAAAGGCAGGTGGATTTTTACCTTTCCTACCCTTGATCTTTGCAGGTTTGGCCGCAGCCGGTGCCACAGCCGGCACTTTTTTAAAAATATACCCACTGGAGAAGGAATATATCTTTCAAAGTATAAAGGAGAAGGTGTAATTTTTGGTACATAAAAATGGGAAGGAAATTTAATCATTCAGAAATATTTCCTAATAATCCAATGCTCATGTGTATATGCGGTAGTTCCGGTTCTGGTAAAACTCATCTCACTTTTAACATGTTGACAACACCCAACCTTTTAGATTTCTATTCTTTGTATATCTACACAACAACACCAGAACAATCGTATTATCAATTTCTCGAAGCTTTAGAATATTTACCAAAGAAATATGTTCAAGAATTATTTCAATATTACGAGGACAACGATGAGATAGAAATAAAATATATCTTAGATAACTTTATAAAAGAAAAGAATCCATCTTTCAATCCAACTGACATAAAAGTGTTTCTGACAAAAAATGTAAATGATTTGGACTTGTCTAATATTGATAGTAAACGAAAGAACTTAATATTGTTTGACGACTGCGTAGCGCAAAAAAATCAATCTGTTCAACAAGAATTCTTCACGAAGGGAAGACATCACAACTGTCACTGCTTATACCAATCCCAATCTTTTTACGGGATGGATTCTATGTTTATTAGAAAAAATGCTAATTGTTTTTTATTATTTGAATTAAACGATAAAGATTTATCTCAAATCATACAGTCGATAAATCACGGAATGGACAGAGATTCATTTAAAAAGGTTTGTAAAGCTCAATGGAGAAATCCAGAGGAACATGGATATGTATTCGTTAATACCAGAAAACCTGCGGGCGAAAGAGTAATGATCAACATATGTTAATTTATTTTTTTAAAAATGGAATGGAATAATATTTTAAAAAGAAATATAGAATATATCAAAGCTAAGAATAAAATAAAGACCCAAGTTGAAAATAACAGATTACAACAACTCGGATTAACGGAAAATCTACAAACTTTATTTAAACCAATATTAAAAAGTCAAGAGGATATCAAGAATAAATTAGAAGCTCCTAAACAACAAATTCAACAATCTCCTCCACAAATAGAATATCCCATTGAAGATGATGGAATCGTAATCAGGACATTAGATGATATAAAACGTTATTTTTCAAATCCAAATCCAACCCTAGCCAAAACAATAAAGCCAACAATTGATCAGGATGGATTGATTCTTAACGGTTTTAGGATACGTTTCAATCAACTCAACCCAACATTTAAGATTGACAGAATAGACGCTATATATGATTTAACACCCGGTATGATTAATCTTTTGAATGGGTATGATAAAGATTATAATTTCAAAGATTTAAATTCATACGTGGAAATTCTTACATCGACAAGGACAGGAGGACCAAAAACTTTAAGATTAAGAAGACTGGAAAAAGAATTAGATGATAACACCGATGGTAGTGATGATAACTACAGTGATGATATTATAGAAGAAATCGATGACTTTTTGGGACATACAGGAGATGGTGTAATTTTTCCACCAGATAACAACGAAGAATTGCTTAATAGATTGCAAATAATATTAGCGGCAATGAAGGAAGGACACCAATCACACAGACAATATAATGAATTAAATTGTATATTAAAAAGACTCCTAGAAAAAGGTATCATAGATAAAAAATGATTATAATAGTGTTATTAAAAATGAGTCAACTATTCGTCATCACCTCAAATAAATCAGACATTAAATTATCTCTAGATTATGAGTATGAACTCGATCGAAAGCAAGAATATGAATTGGGATTAAAGTATTTCTCTGTTTACAATTCCATTAGAAATATCAACGAAAAAAACAATCAACTGAAAATATCGACGGATAACGGAGCTACATTCAAAACCATAAGTTTACTACCAGGAAGCTACGAATACATAGCCATTAACGAATACCTATCTGAATACGCAGGAAGTGTCAATGGTAAAAACAATATTGAATTCGAAGGTAATTTAAATCTGAACAAAATGAAATTGATATTAAGAAATAATAGTCAAGTTGATTTCAACGTAGAAAATTCATTGAATACGTTACTAGGATTTGATAAACGAGTATACACCCAATCAACTATAGCACCAAATAAAGCTAATATCGAGAATGATGTCGATGTGATCAATATACATTGCAATTTAATAAACGGTGGATTTTTCAATAAATACAAACGTCAGATTATTTACAGTCTTCCAACATTCACTGTTCCGATTGGATATAGAATTATAGAAAAACCATTTCAAACAACATATTTACCACTTAATTCCTTTATGATCAAAGATATAAATCTGGAAATCAAAGATGGTAAAAATAGGTTTATAGACTTTGGAAACGAAGAAATTGTTATTCAACTTCATTTAAAAAGAATTAAGTAACTCTTCATTCTCTTCTTGAATAGTTAGATAATCGAAATCATCAAATTCATAGTTTTCATCCAAACTCAATTCATCTTTATTACAATAAGGATACATGATTCCTTCACTATTTGGAGCCTTTCTCTTTACAAGATTTAAATAACTTCTAAAAACTTTTTTTTGTTTATCATCATCCCTTGGAATAACTACTCCATTTGTGAAACTTTTTTCCCAATTTCTCTTAAATTCATTTGATATATCATATCCACTAGCCAACCGAATATAATCGTCTACAGTTATCTTATCATTAGAATAACCTTTAAATGTTTTCTTTTCTTTTAAAACACCATCTGAAGTTAGTATGATATTGTATTTGACTTTCGGCGCTAAATATAAACCGAATATAATTCCACCATCACCGTAATCATTCTTTCCTTTACAGTATTCATTTTCGGATACTAATCCAGCTTCATTTAATTTATTCCAATTTCTAGATGAAATGTATAAACTATCGGTATCAGTATAGTATATTTCTGGTTTATAAAAACCATCTATTACGTGAATAAAATTGTTCATTATTTTCTTACTGTGCGATAATACGAATGATCCCAAATGACTGGGTGTAAGTCGTGTAGATTTACTATTTACATCGTCAATTTCTTTTTCTTCTTCTTCTATATCAACAATGTATTGAGTCTCATTTATTTTTTCATAGTGTTTAACATGTGAATCAAAGTTAGCCTTTAAAGTTACGTCATTCCAAAGATGTTTTGATGAAGATATATCCTTCTGAATAGATTTCCCATTCAGGGCATTACCTAATAATTTCATGCAATTACTACCAACGATATTGCCATCCCTTTTGAATTGATTTCTTCGATCTCTCAAAATTAAAATGTAGTCTCTATAGGGAGGAGTTCTAAAGTTTTCTTCGTATACTATGCCATCTAATATTCTAATAATTCGTCCACCAGCTTTTACTATTTCTTGAATATCGACCGATGTTAAAACATCTGAACAGAAACCATTTCTGAATCTTATTTTAGTGCCAGTTTCCTTTTTTCCTTCTTTGTTCGTAAAACTAATTTTATCTTTAGCTGGTATCGGTTGGAAGAACATGTTTTTGGGATACTCAAACCAAACTGTTAAAATAGCAGTTTTGGGTCTAAAGTTTTGTTCATTGAAGAGTCTTACAAATTCTTCTTCTTCTTCTGGTAAAAACGGTCTACCACTTTCTGCTTTGGGATATTCACTATCTAAATCTGACATAGCAGAAGCATACAAACCGTTAGCATCAAATGCCATCAGTCTAGAACATGTTATATTTTTAAGTTTTGAATTAACCTCTGTTTTATCTTTATCACTTTTACTATATTCTTTAAATAAATCAATTATGTTGTCGTCATTTGTTTGTGTATATTCCTTTAATACATCACAAATTTCATTGATTTTATCAGTTGTAAATATTTTTCGATTTGCAGAAACCCTTCCTCCTTTAATAGAGCGTCTTATAAAATGTCTTATAAAAGGGTTAGTGTGTGAGTAAACCTTTTCTATATTTTGTTTTTCAGTATGTTTTGGTACGAGTCTTGTACTTTCGTAATATGGTTCTTCAACCATTTCTTTATCGTAATGATACAAATAATACCACCCCTTTAAAGATAGAGATGGAGCCGTTAGATTATTAGAAACGCTCTGGAATACAACGTCTTTCATAACTTTGTTATATTTTATCAAGCATGCTCCAAGACATAGGGTGTCTCGCTTTGCATATGGTTCCCATTCGTGTCTTAAAATTTCCCAGTTATCTTTGGTATATTTTGCAATGTCTACATCAACGATCTTTCTCAAATTCATTGGTAGATTAGACGACTTTCCCCATGTTGCTAAACTAGATGCTTCGTGTTGATAGGAACATGTGAAATTAATATGCTGTAAATAATTGGATTTACTTTTTATATCTTTCTGTCGTTTCCATCTTTTCTGTAAATCTTCATCAGTGTATGGATTAGATAATGGTAAAGAAAGAATTCCACTGGGTGATATTAGTGGACATTGTGTTAGTTTCTTTACGTTTTTAATTACGATCCAGTTATCAAAACCACTACCGTTATGAGAAATCAATGTTAATCTTTTTTTATCATATTTACCTAAATATTTCAACATTTGATCTATACAATCTGTGCCTACACATATTTCTACTATTTTCATTAGTTTGTTATAAAATGCTTCTGGAATATTATCAGTGGGAGGTATCATCTCTAACTTTTTTCTTAGCTTTTCTAAATTAATTAACGTACATGAATAAGGAATTGCTTTACGCGTTTCACTATCTGAATACGTTTCACAGTCCCAAGCGAATAAAGTATCATCACTCATATTTGAAAATACGTTTAGTTTCAAAGGTGATACTTCTTTTACAGCATTATCATCTCTACATGTTTTCCATACCTGTTCATAATTATCTTCTATTTCTTTAATCCCTAAAATTTTTTGATTTCTTCTTATAAGACAGAAATGTGAGTTATGTAAATATAAAACCCAATCTAATTCCTCTAATACATCTGTGGGGCGTACATTTCTATTTTTGGGAGTGTAAATTTGAAATGAAGTATTACATTTCTCATTGAATTTATTAATTCTAGCAGCTGTCATTACTCCTTTTCTATTCGCTTTTGGAAATGTATTAATGAATGTTTGAAATTTATTTGTTAAATCTTTTTTCAAAACATGATTTACGCATTTGATAAAACAGTTACCATCTGTTGGTATATAACAATTTCTACCTTTATATTCATTTATCTTTTTAAGTAGTTCAGTTCCTCTACCAGCGTTTGATCTTCTTATTTCATTAAAATTGTCTCTACGTAAAATTATTTTCCCTGTAAAATACCAATCCGAGCAGTCAGATTTTGCATCCATATTAGACAAAATGGTCTTAAAAGTTTTGGAATTGAAACCAAGAAGTTTCATGAATTGTTTGTGATTTCCATTCTCGATTATCCTACCATCTATTTCAATTTGACCCTTAAATGTTGAAAATTTATGAGTAATAGCCCTGATAAGATCGGTAAATAGTACGTTTTCTATGAATGTTTCATCGTCTATAATTTCAATGTTATTCATATTTTTTATATGTTTTTTTTAATTACTTAATTTTTGGAGTTCTTTTTATTATCTTTTATTGCTGATATTTGTATATTAAATTTATCCAAAATTTCATTAAATTCTTCCAACTCTTCAACGCTAATGATCTTATCTTCTCTTGATCTTTCGAAGAAAATATACAACTTATTAAGATATGTATTTAAGATATCTGTTTTCTTTTTAAAATAAGATTTCTGTTTGGATGTAAAACCCATAGCAATCAATCCACAAGATGAGGTTTGAATAGCAGTAATTGCGGCTAATACAGTTGGAATAAGTATTGGCAGCATCAATCCGCCAGTTACTGCCGTTGCAATTGTTGTTCCTACTGTTAAAACTACACTTAGTGCTTTGAAAGCAGAATCAATTCTACTCCATCTTTTCTTACATTTATTATATTGTTCTAGTTTTACTTTTAGTTTGTTTTGTTTGGCTATCATGTATTTTTGTCTGCTTTCTTGTTCCATTTTTAAACGTTAAATTAAGTGAACTTCCGATAATGCTCTACGTTTATCCTTAGGGCTTTGTACAATAGTGACATGTACATGTACTAAGAATGCTTCTTGTTTTGACTCCTTGTTCTTCTTATCCCGATAAACAAGAAAATTTGTTTTTTTTTCAATAGAGATTTCTATGAAAAAATATGATACATCTATATTTTCTGTTAATGCTATTGGAAAATGTTTAAATTGTTGATTTTTATTAACATCAACAGAGAAGTAAAATATAGTTTCACATATTCAAAATCTGTTGTTCGTAAAAAATCATAAATCTGTTTTTCATTTTCTCGTGGTTCTGGATTTCTAACTATGCTTACTGATGGTGGAGTTTCCGTTTCCAATATCATGTCATCAAATAAATCAAATGCGCAATATCTCACCACATCATCTTCCGGTTCGATTGAGATTCTAAGCTTATCTACATAGAACTGATTTGACGAAATATTAAAAGGTAAAAATTCCTCCCGAAGTTTAAATTCTTTAGTATCTACGATGTTACCATTTTTGATAAAGTGAAAAAATAAAAGAGATTTACAGTTAGTGAATCGATCACGAATTGAAAAATCGACTTTTACCTTAATAGGAAAAACAATTTCAATTATAGTTTTCCCCCATACGCGACTCTGACTCAGACTATCAAAAATCCTTGTAGGAATATCAATATCAGTATTATCAACCCTTGTAGGAAGATCAATATCAAATCTCATAATTATTTTAAACCCATATTTATAATTATAATAGATTCTTTCACGGTCATCCCCCTTTATATGTTCTTTGTCCTCTTTAAAAGATGGAAGAAAGAAATAATAGGGTTTAATATATTCTAGTTCATTGAGATTATTTTGTAATGTGCTTATATTTGTTTGCTGTTTTAAAACTTCATTATTAATAGTAGTTATCCGTTGTTGAATCTCACTATAATCAATATTTTGTATTTGTTGTTGAATATAAGTTTTAATTTCACTATCATCAATATTTTCTATCTGTTGTTGAATATAAGTTTTAATTTCACTATCATCAATAGTTTTTAGTTCGTTTTGTAATTCAGTTTTAAATTTAGTTTCCAGAGCAGTTAATTCTTGTTGTAATTTATCTTTACTTATGCCTGGATTAATGTTGGATATTAGTTGTTCAAAATCTACTTTTTGTTTTGATAGTTTATCATCTAAATTAGATATTGATGACCTTAAATTTTGTAATTGATTTTTATCTACTACATTTATTAATTTTTGTTGAATAGATTCTATTTGTTTTTGTATTTCGCTATCATCACTAAGTTTACTTTCTAATGCGGTTAATTTGTCTTCACTTATGCCTGGATTAATATTGGATATTAGTTGTTTAAGATCTACTTTTTGCTTTGTAATCTTGTCATCTAATTTAGATATTAATGACCTTAAATTTTGTAATTGATTTTTATCTACTGTATTGACTAATTGTTGTTGAATATAACTTTTTAAACTTGTTACTTCTTGTTGTAATTTACTATCATCAATATAATCTAATTCTTTCAATTTAGATTCATTTATAAAATCTTTATTATTTATTTGTCGTTTGAAAAATCTTTTCACATCAGCTATTCGATCTTTTAAATGGGCTTTATCTACTTCAATTAAATTTATTTGATCCATTAAATATTTCTTATGAACGGCATCATTATCGTTTTTCGGAGATTTTAAATTAGTTATACCAAAATTATTCATATCAATATCACCCTGAAGAATGTCTCCGATTTGATCCACAAAATATGGTTTGATTTTATTGATTGAAAATGTAGTGTTTGGTTTTTTAGTATCTAAAGGTAAAGCACCTAAACCAAATTTATTTGCCATTTTTATTGAGTTAAATTTATTACAATTTCTTCGAACTGTTTTCCTAAACTCAACTGATATAAAACCCAAAGTGAAAGTTGTCCACAAAACTTTTGACCCGGCTTTTGTATTTGAAATGTAGAAGATTTAATTGGTTGATTAGTTATATTCATTATCTCTTCAGTGGGATCTAATCCAAAAGAGTCGAAAAAATAAAAGTTAGAGTCTTTGTACAAAGCAGAATGATGAACACCTTTTTGATCGGAAGTGTGTATATTTGTTATAGCGTAGAATTTACCTTTCTTACTTTTGAGATTATTTATTTCATCTCTCATACAATAATAAAACGGTGATATGTTTAACTCATTCGCCCATCTCATCTTTACTTATGCCTGGATTAATGTTGGATATTAGTTGTTCAAAATCTACTTTTTGTTTTGATAGTTTATCATCTAAATTAGATATTGATGACCTTAAATTTTGTAATTGATTTTTATCTACTACATTTATTAATTTTTGTTGAATAGATTCTATTTGTTTTTGTATTTCGCTATCATCACTAAGTTTACTTTCTAATGCGGTTAATTTGTCTTCACTTATGCCTGGATTAATATTGGATATTAGTTGTTTAAGATCTACTTTTTGCTTTGTAATCTTGTCATCTAATTTAGATATTAATGACCTTAAATTTTGTAATTGATTTTTATCTACTGTATTGACTAATTGTTGTTGAATATAACTTTTTAAACTTGTTACTTCTTGTTGTAATTTACTATCATCAATATAATCTAATTCTTTCAATTTAGATTCATTTATAAAATCTTTATTATTTATTTGTCGTTTGAAAAATCTTTTCACATCAGCTATTCGATCTTTTAAATGGGCTTTATCTACTTCAATTAAATTTATTTGATCCATTAAATATTTCTTATGAACGGCATCATTATCGTTTTTCGGAGATTTTAAATTAGTTATACCAAAATTATTCATATCAATATCACCCTGAAGAATGTCTCCGATTTGATCCACAAAATATGGTTTGATTTTATTGATTGAAAATGTAGTGTTTGGTTTTTTAGTATCTAAAGGTAAAGCACCTAAACCAAATTTATTTGCCATTTTTATTGAGTTAAATTTATTACAATTTCTTCGAACTGTTTTCCTAAACTCAACTGATATAAAACCCAAAGTGAAAGTTGTCCACAAAACTTTTGACCCGGCTTTTGTATTTGAAATGTAGAAGATTTAATTGGTTGATTAGTTATATTCATTATCTCTTCAGTGGGATCTAATCCAAAAGAGTCGAAAAAATAAAAGTTAGAGTCTTTGTACAAAGCAGAATGATGAACACCTTTTTGATCGGAAGTGTGTATATTTGTTATAGCGTAGAATTTACCTTTCTTACTTTTGAGATTATTTATTTCATCTCTCATACAATAATAAAACGGTGATATGTTTAACTCATTCGCCCATCTCATAAGTTGGAAGTTTGTGGTTGTATCGGTTCCATATTTATCGAGAAATTCATTCATTTTTAAAAGTCGGTTTTTTGAAGTTCATTTTGATAAAACCTACCTATAATTTGTTCTTTTTCTTGATCGATTAATTCATATGTTGGAGGAGATGTACTATTAACTTTATCTACGATAAATATTTCGTTTGTCCAATAACCAACATATCCTTTTTCGAATTTACTTTTATATTTGAAAATACGAACTCGATCTCCAACTTTAAATTTGGGTTTGACATTTAGATTCTTTATTTCATTTTCGTAGTTATGTTGCGCGTTAATTGACTTTATGATATCTGGATTCTTTGAGGCTTGTGCTGGTGACACTCCTATAGATGAATGAATTTTGTTATTGTATTCGTCTACGACCTCTGGTAATATTTTTAGCCATTTTTGAGATTTTAATTCCGTGAACTTTTTGAATAGTTTATTTTTTAAAGTTCTATTAAATCTTTCAATAACTACAGCCTTACCTTCGTTGTGAGTACTGTAAATTTCAAACCCCACAGATTTCATATTTTTGTTATAAAATTCGCTCCCTTTATCTACCCATAACTTTTGGGGCCGTCTGTCAGATTGTATCATTATGGTTTCAAATGCATGTTTGACTGATATTCCAGTTTTGTTTTTGAGAGGAATAACCCAAGCATAACGTGTATATAAATCAATAACTGTTAAACAATATTTATATCCCCTTTCAACTGGCATATTAATTAAATCTGCTGACCATATTTCATCTTTATCAAATACTTTAACTTTTAAATAATGTTTGTTTTTTCTAAATTCTTTATGAATTTCATCTGCCAATCCCATATCCAATTTCATCTTTGCTTTTAACAGTTTTATGATTATCGCTCTTTGCATTTTCTCTTTGAATGTTGGATTTGGAATATTTTCGAGTTCGATTATCATTTGTTTGTCTGCCTCGTGTCTGAAATTAATATCTTTATTTCTGTATAAAATATCATGTTTAAGCGCAGCAGCGTCAACTCTATTGACTGGTTCTTCCCCTGGTTTTGGTTTATCGTTTTCGTCTAATCGCAGATCTAATCTAGTACCTGGACCGGTGTAATTATGACCTGGAAGATGTTTCTCGCCAGAGTATTTGGCCCATGGAAATCCAGGAAGATATCCTAATGATTTTTGAATATCGGAACCAAAATAGGTTTTTGGAGCGTGAGCGACTATCATTTTTATCCTATAACTTTAAACCCTTTTCCCTCTTTTACCTGCTGTTCTATTCTCTTGTTTCGTAGTTCTCTTATTTGCTGTAATTCTTTCAGTTCGTCGGATTTTTTCACGGCGTCGTTTATTCTAATTCCTGCTTTTGCCACGGACCCAACTGCTTGAGCTCCGGAGGAAATTAGGGATTTGTTGTTTGAAACAAAGTTAGCTACTTTTGGAATTATTTTTGAACCTAGAGAAAATATAGATGAAAAGATACCGTCGCCTGAATAATCTTCGAATCTGTATTGTTCGTGTTTTAAAATTAAACTCATCCTATTTTTAATATGTTTTTTAATGGAATGTAGGAAATTTATTGAAGGTGTTTGTCGTAAGAATTCTATGAAAAATGTAGGGTGTTTTATGAAATGTAGGGTGTTAAGGTGTGTTTTGGGAACACTCAATTTGGTTGTAAGTTTCCCCATGAACTTATAGATCTGAAGCAAGTTTTTCCGCATGAAATGAAATGGAATGGGGAAAAACTTGCTTCAGATCTATAAGTTCTGTAACTACTGACTTTACTCTAACCCTTGACATCATGTATGACACAAAACATCACACAAACTCAACGGACTTTACTCTAACCCTTGACATCATGCATGACACAAAACATCACACAATCTCAACGGACTTTACTCTAACCCTTGACATCATGTATGACACAAAACATCACACAATCTCAAAGGACTTTACTCTAACCCTTGACATCATGTATGACAAAAACATCACACAAAAACAAAGGATTTTACTCTAACCCTTGACATCATGTATGACAAAAAACATCACACAAAACCAAAGGACTTTACTCTAACCCTTGACATCATGTATGACAAAAAACATCACACAAACTCAAAGGACTTTACTCTAACCCTTGACATCATGTATGACACAAAACATCACACAAACTCAAAGGACGTTACTCTAACCCTTGACATCATGTATGACAAAAAACATCACACAATCTCAAAGGACTTTACTATAACCCTTGACATCATGTATGGCAAAAAACATCACACAAACTCAAAGGACTTTACTCCAACCCTTGACATCATGTATGGCACAAAACATCACACAAAACCAAAGGACTTTACTCTCACCCTTGACATCATGTATGACACAAAACATCACACAAAAACAAAAGACTTTACTCTAACCCTTGACATCATGCATGGCACAAAACATCACACAAAACCAAAGTACTTTACTATAACCCTTGACATCATGTATAACACAAAACATCACACAATCTCAAAGGACTTTACTCTAACCCTTGACATCATGTATGACACAAAACATCACACAATCTCAATGGACTTTTCTCTAACCCTTGACATCATGTATGGCACAAAACATCACACAAACTCAAAGGACTTTTAGCAAATAGTTCTGTATTTGGACACACAAGAACTAAAATACAATATAATTATAGTTACAAAGTATCAAACCAAATCAACCATAAGAACTAAAGAGAATCTGACAAATAATAAACATGTTAAAAATGAAAAAGAAATGTGTTCTATCAAATCAAACCAACAATACTGCCCAAATAATAGAGTGAAGTACGAAATTAGAGACACACCTTGTTTGTTAGTGTCTGTTGTTAGTTACTATTGAAATCTTACACTATAACAGTTATAACTTGTCCTATTCTAGTCACTTACAGCTCAGATCGTTTAACTTTAATATCATTTTACAATTAGTATTCTACCATAGTTTATATATCAAATAGAATCTGAACTAATAAGGTAAGTGTTGACTAGAATCTAAAATAATCTGAACTTTGAAATCGATGTCTGGGTTTCTCCGACAGCCTCCATCACTTTCGACTCTTCGACAGGTCATTTTGTGACTTGATATCTGCAAAGTCGGAAACATGTTCGTTTTCTAGACGCTAGCTGTAATGAGTAGTTGAAATGATCTTATTATGATAAATCTGTTTATGTCTTCAAATTTGAAATTCCTTTAGATAATGTAAATATTACTTTTTTAATTAACAATGGAATAGAGATATCGTCAGTGTGTATTTTCGATTTTCTGTTTTTGAAATATGATTTTTGAACTTTTCTTGCGCTATATCATTTAAATCTTCATATTCGTATTTCTGCAGAATTGCAAAATCGTACCGATTTTTACTTTTCATAGACACAGGACTAATTACTAAAATTCTGATTTCTACAAAGTGTATTTCTGCCTTTCGGAAAGCCTTAACTCTAATCCCATGTCTGCAAAAGATACATTGAATATAAGAAGAAAACATAAAATACACTCATTACTGCAGACTTTGTCAAACATTGCCTTTTATACGCCCACATGAAATGAGGTTTTTGTATATGGCTTAATAATGGCTCCATATTTCTAGCTGGCATCTTTTAACTACACATAGCAAATGAACGAAAGTCTTTTAAGTAACCTAATCATAGGCGTAGGGGCTGGGGTTTCATGAAGGAAATTTAAAAAAATAAAATCGTTCGGAAATGATGTGATAAGGCAGATGGCGAAAAGTTTTTGGAATTAGGGGTTGGGGTGGGGGTCGACTTGTCGGCATATATATTTCGTTGTCGGGCAAGTTAGCATTAGTTGTCGGGCAAATTGGTTATTCAATATTCAATTCAACATCCTCCTCTGTGTATTTGTTTATAGCGTCAGAGTGATTTTTGACGAAATAGGTGGAATTATAATTTACAACAATATATTTGTATCTTCTGTTACCGGTTTTGGATAAGAAAGAATGATATATAATATCTTTTAATCTGGATTTCAATTTAGAATGGGGTATTGTAGTATACAGCGTTGAAAAGTCATAAGTCTTAATAGAGTGAATTGTTGAAAGTGAATGATGTCGAAAATATTCAAGAATAATTTTTTAATATCCCCAATTGATTTATACCGTTAAAGGGATTCGAAAGAGGTTTTCTAGCCTTTATGTGTGTATGAAAGACACTTTAAACATCTATTTTGTGCATTCAAAATTCTCATTGGGTGCCCGTGGTTCCTGTTATTCCAGAAAAAAAAACGGGAAGTGACGTCTGTGTCTTGAAATAAGTCAGACTGGATGATCAGGTACAGGGCATTATAAATACATGTTGTTACAACGCTATGACTTATATGATATCGCTGTAACAACATTTATCTAATAACGTCATATCGTTGTAACAACATGTATTTATAATGCCCTGAAACTGATCGTCCAGTCTCACTTATTTCAAGACACAGACGTCACTTCCCGTTTTTCTTTCTGAAATAACAGGAACCACGGGCACCCAATGAGAATTTTGACTGCATCAAATAGATGTTAAAAGTGTCTTTCATACACACAAAAAGGCTAGAAAACTTCTATCGAATCCCTTTAAGTGAATAAACAGTATCACAATATTTTTGAAGGCCTTCCTTTACAATGGTTAAAATAGATGTTAATAATTTACAAAGTTGTTTAGTGGAACATTTAGAAGATCCGCTAATGAAACGTTGTTTGTAATATTTTGTTTTATACTTAGTTCTTCATCTCTTTTCTTCATATTTCAGGTTTCCCTAGACTGTAAACAAAATGGCTGGGTGTTATCACGATAATCTAGACTTTAAATCTGATCTTAATATAGAAGTAGCGGGAGAAGATGATATATTAGAGGTTGGTCAAGATTTAAATGATATAGAGTGTGAAAAGAATCCTGGACATCGAGATTTCATTCCCTTTAAAGATCTAGCTTTAAACCATTTACCTCAAGAAGACAGAAAAATAGAAATATTAGATGAAATTAAAAATGCAGGGAAAATTGTTGTCAGACTAGTTTTAGATGAAAAAACAGGGTCTGGGTATGTTTATAAGTATAAAGGTGAATATATTATAAGGACTAATAACCATGTTGTTAAAACAGACGATGAGGTGAAAAGTTGTACTGTACAGTTTCATTATGATGATTACGACACGACGGGTGTATTTACTAGTAAAGGTGTGGAACTTTTAAGGACATGTCCTTATATGGATTTCTCGATTTTCTCATTCGATCCTATACCTGATTTTGTACATCAACTACGATGGGATGATGATCTCAGTTATCCACCTCTTGTGATAATGTATAAAGATTATGACATTGAAACTGTGTTAACATTCAGTCACTCTAGATCTAAGATTTCTTTTCATCATAATGAAAACCTGAACAGTCCACAAATATACATGATGTTTATTTCACACCTTGATGGCTCTTACAGTTATTTGAAGAGTCATTTGTTTAAATTTCAACCAATTCCTTCCAATATACAGGAACTAACATATATACCAATACGTATAGATGAGGATGATGGTAATAGTAGAGTGATACCAGGTCATGTGTTTAAATTTGGTGATGAATTTGTTGTTGCAATATCAGAATCTATTTTCCAAGATGAAGTTAAGAAATGTAGACTAGTGTTGAATGGTAAAGTTATAGGTCGTGGTACTAGATTGTATTTTACACCTATTAATGTTAGAACGTTGTACAGTGGGATGGAATTAGAAGACAGAATAAAACGTGGTAAAACACACGTGTGGGTATTTAATTTACATCCCATACCAAGCTATTTAGATGACCGTCAACTAAAGCCTTCTAATTATATGTATTGTATTGGTCATCCTCATGGTTCTGTAAAGATGGTCACTTTTGGCCGTTTGTTAAAACATACAATAGAAAGGTTTGACAATAACTACAGACATATAAAAGAGCCAGAACCCAACTGTCAGTGTAAAGAAGTTACCTGTTTGAAATATACATGTAAAACTTGTCCGGGCTCAAGTGGGTCTCCGGTATTTAGATCGGCTGTCAAGAAAGGCGTGCCAATCATTCGTGCTTTTTCCAATCATTTTATGGGTGAAAAAACAGGAGAATTTGAGAATTTAAATACGGCCTGGGCTCCCACCACAAATGATCAGTTAGAATAATCAAAGATAAGTACTAATTAACATGGTATAAAAAAAATCTGTCAATAAATATGTGGACGATCACCCAATGATGAGCCGAATTGAAAATTAGCAAAATCGAAAAATATTTAATATGAATACTAGTATTGCCCTTATCCTTGAATTTCAATTTTTAGGCCTTTAGACACTTTTGATGGCATGAGGTGTATGAATGAAGGTGTTCTTATGTTACTGTCAAATATTTTTGTTTCATCAAAGCTGCCAGTGGGCGTGTATTATCTTACCTGGCAAGCTATCTATTCGTTTTGTATGTTTATTTTGGTTAATGTTTGTATTTTATTATAATGTATTCTACAGTGAATATTTCTAGCATTTCAAATGTTGTTTAATAATAAATATTTCATTAAGATTATTTAATGTTGTGTAAAGTATGAGAGTCTCTCCTTATTATTGAAAAGTTTATGTTTGAATACTGAACCTAATATTCTTACTAACTGATCACAGGAAAATATTGTAAATTGTATAATAGAGTTATAAAAGTTTTAGGACCCTTTTTGTCTTTTTATATAGAAGATTGTCGTCACCCCTGTCTGTCCGTCGGTCAGAAATTGAAAAAAAAAACTCCTCTAAAGTATGCAAGCTAGAAAGCTGAAATTTTCAGGGTTGATAGGGAAGGCCAAAGTGGACCTCGCTAAAAAAACAGAACTCAATTATCTCCAATAATCTTACAACTAGGTTCGAGTATAAACTGTCCAGTCCGATCTGTACAAAACTTATGTCCCGTTATCCTTGGCTCCCCCGTGCTGCCACTTCCCGTCAATAGATAGATATATTCCCGTTAGATAGCATTTGAGACACTAAAGTATACTAAAGAAAATATTAGCCGACACTGGACCCCATGCTGAGTTTCATAGAAGTGATGTAACCAGTGTGTCCTGGTTGTGCTTTGACACTCACTCTTGTCTCTCGTAAATGACTGATTGTTGATTCTCGACGACCAGTCGAACAAGTTACACAATACACGTATATCAATTAAAATAAAAGAAAAAAAAGGGGTAGGATGGAAAAAACAAGTAAAACAGATTAAGACTTTTCCTGGAAAGGACTCTTGGGTAGGGACAGAAATTATCACAGGAAATGGGGGTGTTGAGTCGGTGCGGAAAATATTTTTGAAAATGGAGTGTTGGGTAATGACGGAATATTTTGCCATCTGTATAGCAGTCCTGTGCAAGCCACTCTTAAAGAATTACAACAGATAACTGCGTCATAAAATGCAAAATGTAGAGAGTCCTTGTGCAATTAAAAGGCTGTCACCCTAAGTGGGTTCTCTCCCATAAATTGAAATTAAAAGGCTATCACCCTAGGGGTTTTTCTCCCATACATGATAATTGGAGCTTCAATCAGTTTAAATTGTATATATTTGACCTCTCCATAAAAGTAAAATCAAATTCAACATTTGTTTTAAGAATATTTTTTTTAATCTGGATTGGCGGCCATCTTGATTATTTCCGCCATTTTATAGAAAAAAAAATGTGAAATGAAATGAAATGTATTAAAGAGCACCAGCACCCAATGGGCTATATAGCTCCAGAACACGATAAAAAATAAACATGTCAAAACTAAACTAAAACAATAAAACAAACATAAAATAGATAAACAAAAAAAATTATCACAGAACGAAGAAAATTAAAAACAATATCACAATATAACACCACAAAGTGGTATTAAAACCAAAAAATATATTAAAACAAAAACAATGACGAAGCATTTAAAATTTAAAATAGAGATTTGCATCTTCTTAAAAAGAGAAGGTTGCGCAAATAAATGAAATAGTGATCCAGCACACGATAGTGATCTCAAAGGTTTGAGATACCTGCACTCAATCAGAATGTGTTTCACTGTCAGGCGGAACTGGCAGTGTTCACAGACTGGTTGAGGCTCTCGCTTGAGCAAATAACAGTTAGTAAGGTGAGTATGACCAAGTCGAGAGCGACACAAAACTACTTCATTTCTCCTATTGGGACAATAGGAATTGGGTCAGTTTCCTACGAGAGGCTTGATGGCATGAAGTTTGGTAGTGTCTGCAGCATCCCATCGTTGTTGCCAACGTTGAAGAATTAGTGCCCAAAGTCGGTTGTAAGGAAAGGAAAGGGGAGAGACAAAGATTGCTTTGCCAGACAGATTTCTTTAATTCAGAACTCTTGACGGAATAAAAATCAATTTCACCAAGTAGTAGAGTTTTTACAAGCTAAAACGTGGAACAAGTTTCATATTACAAGTTAAACCAAAATTGCTCTCTAATAGTATGAGTGGTGATCATACTTTATACGCCAATAGTTCAATTAGCACTCCAATAGTTACATTTGGACGCCAATAGTAAAATTAGGGCTCCAATAGTGTAATTAGGACTCCAATAGTGCAACACAACCCTGTACCAAACAATACTTTTATTCTCAAAACAATATATATAATTGCGGTCAATAATTATGGAACGCCATTAACGCAAAAGATCAGTTCACAGATTCTGAATTAGTTTGCGAATTTGTCCAGCAGTTTAAAGATTCTAATCTAAATTCGACGAAACTAGAACCAACTTGCGAATTAATACCAACTCGCAAATTTACGCTGTTTCGTGGAAAATCTAGCTATACCGGCAACTTAAACCAGTTGCCGCGAATTAATACCAACTCGCAAATTTACGCCGTATCGTGAAAAATCTAGCTATACCGGCAACTTAAACCAGTTGCCGAGATTTAATACCAACTTGTAAATTTGCCGTATCGTGAAAGTTACGCCGTCATCTTACACCAGGTGGCGCGCGATGTGTCAAAGTTCATAGAGCTATAAATAGAATAATATTGCCAATTCCCAAAACACTTTCTGTCTTGTGCCGTTTTCTAAATATAAACAGATGGTTTTAATAAAAATCAATAAATAAGAAAAATTCAACTAGGGCGAAGGCTTTTATTAAAACCATCTGTTTATATTTAGAAAACGGCACAAGACAGAAAGTGTTTTGGGAATTGGCAATATTATTCTATTATTCTTGTGCCGTTTTCTAAATATAAACAGATGGTTTTAATAAAAATCAATAAATAAGAAAAATTCAACTAGGGCGAAGGCTTTTATTAAAACCATCTGTTTATATTTAGAAAACGGCACAAGACAGAAAGTGTTTTGGGAATTGGCAATATTATTCTATTTATAGCTCTATGAACTTTGACACATCGCGCGCCACCTGGTGTAAGATGACGGCGTAACTTTCACGATACGGCAAATTTACAATTTGGTATTAAATCTCGGCAACTGGTTTAAGTTGCCGGTATAGCTAGATTTTTCACGATACGGCGTAAATTTGCGAGTTGGTATTAATTCGCGGCAACTGGTTTAAGTTGCCGGTATAGCTAGATTTTCCACGAAACAGCGTAAATTTGCGAGTTGGTATTAATTCGCAAGTTAGTTCTAGTTTCGTCGAATTTAGATTAGAATCTTTAAACTGCTGGACAAATTCGCAAACTAATTCAGAATCTGTGAACTGATCTTTTGCGTTAATGGCGTTCCATACAATAATAGTCAGTTTCACGGGTTCAGTTTTATCAATTTGCAGTTCTTCATCATAATCGCCTCTCCTTCGGATTGTTTAGCCTTTTCCCCCTGAATACTCATCTACGACTTTCAATAGTCTAGCAATGGTTCTATTGTATCTGAAATGGAATGCATGCAAAACAGATATTATTAAGATGACAAAAAGGAAATTTGGCGTGTTTTTCAGACATAAATTGTCCGAACTCTTCGATTACCAAGTGCTATTATAATGACAAGAACACATCCCAGGGCATTTGTTAACAATATTGACACAGATAGCACCAGTTTGAACCATTCCAATTTTGGTTCCAGCAATTAGCGTTTGATGACGTAATCAAGTGGAATTACTGGTACCACAAACGTCAGACTGAATATAAATAGTTCAAAGTGTCCCCGATACACATACAAAATTTAGAAAACCTTTTTTTCATTCAATTTTAAGATTTACGGTTGATAGGCTTATGGAATTGTTTGACTAACGACATGTATGTGTGCACCTCCCCTTAACAAAAGAATATTTACCAAGGTATGGCAGTCGATCTGTGGCCTGTTCTTTCGGCTGATAACTGTCCCTCTATTCCATAATCACACTGTCTAGTGGCACTAAGAGATCGTCTTGTTCAGAATACCTCTTTGGGTTTTGTAGGTTTTCGTCTGAAATTAATTAAATCATAAACATATTTAAATGTTTCACGTATTGCACAACAAAAGATTGACTGGAACTTGATCTACAAACCTATTTTTTGCCGCACAGCTGATTGCTTTTTTTTTTTACCCACAGTCAAAAAATACACTTAATCAGATGCAAAATCTCGCTGTTCAACCGGTTCCCTGTCGGTAATGCAGGACGGAGGACGGACATGGAGAAAGCGTCTAGTGTATAGTTGTAACGGGACAATAAATCGACGCACCGTATGCTACAAGTTGCGCACGTTTAGATCCATCAACACATGGATATCGAAAATAATCAAATAATTCTGCTGTTCTGGCAAAATTTCTCTTATTGTACACCGCATGGTACATAAAAACCACATTTCATTTCATTTCTCAATTTATTTACACACATTTATGTTTAAAATTGTTATTAACTATTAACAGGACTCACCTTAGAAACATATGATTTTCATAAAATTGAACAATACATCAGAATGGTTTCGTGGTTATCACTCGACTAAAATTCGAATGCGTATGTGAGCTTTAATAATATGACGTCAATAGTAAAATGCACGTGATAAAGCTATCTAGGGCGCCAATAGGTATGATACGTGCTCAATGTGCTGTAACTAAATAAGGCGCCAATAATCAAATTTAGGTTTAAGTAGGATAAACTCCTCAAACACGCCAATAGTTTTGACCTATATAAAGTCGTCGGCCTATCGGCCTCCGACTTCATATAGGTCAAAACTATTGGCGCGTTTTCGGAGTTTATCCTATACGGAAATAACTAATATTTGACAAACTTCATAGTTTGCTAATAAAATTTAATTTTTATCAAAATCAGTTTTTATATGTAGATTTCACAGCATTTACTGCAAAATGTGCTCTAAATATTATCTTAGTCAAATACCTAACAAATTATGAACTTCAAAATTAACATACCCTTGTTGAACTATAAAACTGAACTAAAACGTTGTACCTGAAATAAAATCATACAAAATTAAATATGAAAATAGTCTCCCCTTCATATTCTTTTATTGTGGGACTTTGCTACCGCAAAGTCCCAGTTTGTTTTCGAAATGTTTTTTTTTTTTTTTTTTTTTTTTCGTTTTTACAATCAGTACACAGCCTAAACTACAACAGCTGCAGCAACCTTTTTACTTCTCCATGTTTTACCCTTTTTCGAGGTATTGCATAAATATAAATTGGAACATTTTTGCATAACCAAAAGTGGTGCATTTGCAAAATGTGCAAAAAGTGGTTTTTGGGGCCTAGAAGGTGCAATTTTAGACTGATTTTGCTCGGGTTTTCATTTTTAGAATCTGTAGCGAAATCCTTATTAACTATGAGTTCAAAAAATTCGATTTTCAAATATTCGTTGCAAACATTTTGCATCTAAACTTTTGCAATTTTTGGCCACTTTTTCTATTTTCTTTGCTACTTGTCCGATTTATCTGAAATCTTTATTGAAAATAGAGAACAAGGGAGTAAATAAATCTGCGCAGTCAAAAGTTTTGCGCCACTTCCGGTTTACACGTTATAAGTGTGCAAACTTCCGGTTGACCCACTTCCGCTGTAATTGATATTTTTTAACGAAACTTCTACTGATCGGTAGCTCTAGTTATGGGATAAGTGTGCGGTAAAAAGATCGAAAATTGGAATATTTCAGCCGCCATTTTGATTTCAATGAAACTCTTCGATTTTTATTCAGCCAATTTGGCTGAACTGAATTTCAAAATTTTGATGTCAAATGAAAGAACATAAAAAATGTGGGAAAACTTGGGAAGCCGATTTTTCAATTTCGATTTTGCTTTTTTGCAATTTGCGATCGAATTTTTTCAGTTTTTGAAGGCTCATATCTCGTGACCTTGACCTTTGATGACCTTGATCTTAAGTAGGTCAAAGGTCATCGACCTAGGCTACCAGATGATACTTTGATATTTGACCTCCGATATCAACTTCCGGTTTCATAGCTGTCCGAAAACTTGACAAATTTGAACTGCTCTAGCACGTGACTTAATTAATTTAGAGAGTTATTTTTTTCAGATTCTGAATGTGTCTTACGAGCTCTATTGAACGATGTATCACAGTTGATTGTAATGTAAAATTTGAATTTTTTTTATATTTTGCAACTTTGAAAACCTTTACCGGGTGTCTATAATCCGAAGATCGAAGATGGAAGACCTCTATAAAACGAAGACCCAACTATAAAACGAAGATCCCCCATACTATAAAACGAAGACCCAACTATAAAACGAAGATCCCCCATACTATAAAACGAAGACCCAACTATAAAACGAAGATCCCCCATACTATAAAACGAAGACCCAACTATAAAACGAAGATCCCCCATACTATAAAACGAAGACCCTACAATAACTATTTGATACAAGATTTAAAGTGATACATAACTTAGTATTTCCGTATTTTTCTGCTTATGTTTATGGCAATTGTCCAGGGGGAATTAGCAGGGGGCAATTGTCCAGGGGGGAATTATGAGGGGGATATTGTCTTGGGGGGAAATTGTCCAGGGGGGGACTTTTTGTTCCCATTTGTTGTTTTTTAGTTCCCCCAGTGTTCAGGAACTTCCTACGGCCCTGTAAATGACCATGTTATGAGCTTTAATGAAGCATTACTTTTTTATTTTTCAATATTTGTTGGTTCTGTTTTCACTTTTTTTTTAACTAAAAGGACACCATAACCCATCTGCAAGAACAAATTATTTTTTTTTAATGCTATTTATATTTTCCGTTTGCATAACAATATTTAGACTTTAGGCTTGCGTACTGTAGTCTGTAGGCCTACTCCTAGGCTAGGCCTAACGCTTTCAATTTAAGCTCCTCATCTTTGGATACTACATCGGGAAATTTGATTTCAAAAGCAGCAAATACTCTATATATAAGTTCTTCATTTTTGCCGCCTGTTACTAGGCCTTTTTCCTACAATTCTTTTAATGAGCCACAGTTCCACAGCCGCGAGACAGCTAATGATATGGCCTCGGCCATTAATGGTTTAATTTTACCAATCCCATGATTCCTAGCGCGCGAATAACCGTTTTGCCCCCATTAATCATAGATAATATGATATCTATGCCATTAATACCCACCACATAGTACTAAGAGAATTGCAATGGATTTGGATTTAGATATGCAGTTAAGAAAATAAATATTTATAGGCATTCCATCCATTGAAAATTAATAGCTAATCATGTTTCCGTTATATTTTCAGGCCAGATATTATCAGGACTAATTAATGTTTTTGTTTCATAGGTCAAGAACATTTAGATGTTAGAGGCCAAGTTGGAGATCATGAATACTGTAAATAAAAAACTGAAAGATCAAGTGAAATTGAGAGATTTCGTGTCTTTCTTCAAATGGTGCAATATTTATGTTTTATACAGGATTTACAGCCGCAGCATCTATGACTAGTTATTATTATAAATTTTCAATATCATATTATATGTACATCATTGTTTTTTTGAATAAAAATTAAATACTAGTAACTATTTATGATAAAAGTAAAGTTCATTATACATAGTAGGCCTACTTTAAAAGAAATTGAACCTAAGCTAATGTAGGTAATATTAACAGGTCTAATTTTCTTTTTTGAGGTGTACATTATATAAGATACTGAGCAAAATATTAATACAGAACTTGAAACATGTAATTTCATGCCGTACGATATTAAGACAGCATATATTTCTATAACGATCTACGTTTAATGTATTGAGCAATATTTTAACAGTAAAATATTTTGTTATCGTAAGATATTGAGTGATAAATGTGTTGGATATCTAATATGATTGAACTGAATTTTAAATAATAATTAAAGAAAAACATATCAAATTTGTTTTTTATTTCATTCCAAATACATTGGTCAAATGGTGCTCACCTGGTATTCATACAAAAAAGTAATTCCAGTCCAGTTACTGTCAGGTGCATCATTACTTGATAAAAATAATTATGATAACGCTCTAAAAAGAAAACTGTCCACCTAATTTGCATAAATATTTACAATCGTCCAACTTATTCACAGGACACTTAATTTCAAATAAACCATAGCCAGGATTTAAATTAAAATTAAAAATCTTTCTGTCAGGACTAGGCCTAGCAGCAAGCCATGGTGAATACCGATTAACAACAATCCCACATGGACGGTCATGGATAAACATTTATTTCAAAATCTTGAACCTGAAAGAAAAAAAACACAAATTTGATACTGCTTTCACAATTGAGAACTGGTGGTGATTATTTAATTTATATCAATTTCTTTTTGTCAAATTATAAACGAATTTTTTTACTACAATAGGCCTTTTATGATTTAGCCTACTCACTGAAGCAAAGCAGGTGTTTCCTAAATAGTAAAATTTCAGTGACACTGAGTGAGTGACTGACAGTACGGTCTACGGAGACTACGTTTCTACAAAGGCAGATTTCTAGAGCAGGGGCCTTGCAAAGAAATCTGATCATGTCCTGAAAACCATCCTTAATCGTATTTCAAAGCGAAACGGTTAATTTGATAAAATCAAAATTGCGTTTGGCCTTCAACTAAAAATAGATGGACTTGACCTGTCAAACTCATCGCCGCTGAAAACTAGGTCATGTCAGACTCATGTCATAGAGTTACCTACTTTTGATGTCTTTTAATAGGCCTACTTTTCACAAAAGTATTTGTTGTATCTCTCAGACATTTTCCTGGATGCAGCTTTCTGATAATGTCGTTCCAAAGTCGCTTCAATAAATCCGAAGGTTATATTAGGTAAAGATGAAATATCTCTAGTTGACGTCGAAATGACAGCGGTAGGCTTAGCAGACGCCATCTTGACCGAGTTGCCCACTTAGCCTCGTTTTCATATTTATATGAATATTCATGACGTCTCATTAATAAAGGCGTATAAAACCTTGACTTCAAAGGCTAAGTGTCCTGTTGGGATACAGTGAAAATTGGTTGGTCTCTTGGTCATTTATTCATACATGTTGCTAAAGTCATTGAAGAATAATGAGCTATAATCCAAACGTATGATAGGTCTAAATTTGATTTAAATTCAATGTATATCATTTTTATCACGGTACCAATATTTTAAAATCTTATTGTTAGGATTAGTATTAGTCGATCGTTGTTGAAACGTTTGTGAACAAGAACGTATTGTGCCAGGCTAAACAAAACGATAAATATATTCTCACTTCCTCATAGAACTGTAACCAGTACTGCAACCAGTTCTATGCAATAATGAAGCTGTATTATTTTAAATCGTGTGTACAAACCGGTTGAATAACCAGTCACAGAGATAATATTTTAATGATTTATCGGCTAATATAGCCTTGGATTCTGCGCACTGTAACATTACGTGTTATTGTAAACATTCATCTTGCCCTTGGCATTTTGTCACCTTTCTCGAACTATTATACGGTATGTTTTGGAAAAAACGTAAATTATATGATGGAATGAATATAACACAAATATCGATGATAGCCGTAATGAAGACAAGCGTGAGGGACGACCCCCCGCAACACCTACATAAGTGATCATTATCAACACGACGACAAAACAGTATGAAGTAGGCCAGGCCTGGGCCTGGGTCATTCTACCATTAACGTACAATTTTCATGTTTTTTTTTGGTCCCGGATGCCTCATTTTCAATGAAATTATGTTTTTCTTCTAGTTCTTTAGATATTTCATTAAAACAGTCTTAGCTCATTCTAACACAAGTATTTATAACTCATTTATTCAATGCATTATGTTTGGATGGAGGTTTATTAAATAATAGCAACCCCTTGATTTTTTACCTATTTTCAATGTCCCGATGATGGACATTTACTATTTTCCACCTCATTTCATTAATCTTCAGACAACCAAATTATTAATACAAAATGAATTCCCATGTGGCAAAAAAATGTGTAGAATTGAATACAACACATGATTACTTTTTATATATTATGTATTCTGAAATAAAATTTATTTTATAGGTGTCCCTGAAAAAATTATCAACACCGTAATAGGAACTTATTTTGTAGATTAATGATGTTACAAATAGTCTCTTCACAAAGTATTCTTTGTACAGACTTCTATACTAAGTGTTCATCGACATCAGAATAATATTTCATCAATAAAATTAGACATGTGTGTTATAGGTACTAATAAGTATCAAATAAAAATAGAGTATTTTTATTACCACTCAACACCGTCACGTATATTTCTCAATTTCTAACCATAAAACATGTATATAAATTTGATTGTTAGGAAGAGTTACTTGTTGTCTGAAGTCAGCAATTGAAAGAGTTCCGCGGATGTATATAGCAAAGAGCTGTAAAAGGTTTTATGTCAAATTTCTCAACACCGTAACGCTCAACACCGTCGCACACCATAACGATTTTGATCCATTGTTACGGTGTTGATGCTTGTTACGGTGTTGAGATTTATACATTATATCAGTTTTTAAACATTCCCTCCTGTATCTATAAACAACCTATCTTAAACATTATGATCAAATTAAAATGATAATTCAATTTGCTGTATGTATTATATATAAATCTATTCTATTGAATGAAATTACAAGCTGATTTGGCAACATAAACTTAAAAATGGATGACAGCCACAAAATAAAAACTGGCCAAGGTTTGTCTTCTACTTGTAAAAATAATCCTGTCAGCATTATATTTGTTAAAGTGTATCAAATTTCCATCTGCAAATATGCAACTACGATCCATAACACACTAAAATTTCTAACAATGTTTAATTAAATTTTTATATACATTTGTTTTTCGGTGAATTTTATGTTTGACCATTTAATACTTCAAAGACACTTCAAAGAATTAAAAAAAATTTAAGATGAATAGTTTTTTCTGATTTGAATAACTTCGAGTTTATGTCTTCTGAATCCACTCACTAATACCATTCTTTCATGCAAATTACTGAATTTCAGGGGTAATATGCTGATTTCAAAATTCAGTTTTTCACACTGTGCAAATAACAACATTTTCTAGTAACTTTGGTGTATTTGTTTTTGTAAAATATGTTTTGAGTTTTTCATTTATGACCAAAAAGTGTTGCACGCAAATCATGTTTTATCAACACCGTAACAGATATTCAACACCGTAACGCAACATCAACACCGTAACGTGGGCTTTATTCCATAATTAAGAACTGTGATGCCCTTTTTCATTAACATTCAACTTATATTGATGTTGCTCTGTGCCCAAACTTCCTGGTAAAAATACTTTTATTGGGGTGAGAAACTACAAAACAGACGTATAGGTCTTAAAACTTTGCAATTTTTCAAAATTTTGTTATATTAAGATGAAATAGGTGGTACTGCCAAAATGTTTCTAAATAAATAAAATTATCTACATGCCAAACTACTTTTAGTTAATTTTCTATAAATAATTATCAATAAAATTAAACTAATCCGATCCCAAAAATATGACTTTTATATCAGTTCTAAGAAGCTGCTTTATTTTTTTCTGGTCCATGAAAATTGTACGTTAATGGAAGAATTACCCGTCGGATACTCGTCGGTTTGATGAATACTAATTACTATATAAATTGATAATTAATTCCCAATCACGACCGTGTGGAACCGGAATCCGAATAACCGGATTAATGAGCAATTGAACATAAATATTTCGTTCCCAGTAGGGCCTAAAAAAGCGTGCGGGGTTCCCAGATTATCGGCAACCAGAGAATTCATTAATCATTTTCATGAATTTGGGGACAGCGTATTATACGTTTCCCCAAGTCTTAAATTGGGGACCTTTTCGCACCGTGTGCCGTCTTTCTTCCATACATTTCATTGGCCAAAAGATAAAGATTAGGCCTACACATTGAAGGGCTTCAGGCATTAATTCAGGTGACTTAGAGACAGAAGTGTGCGGGCACACATTTAGATAGACACCAAGACCAAACACAATATGGTTCCCGATCTTGATGATCGGGAACCACAATGACTCATTCATCCTTAGTGTCTGATCTTTGTTTTATTCCCACCCACCGCTTGTAGTTGATATAACTAGATTGATGCAAACGTTTGTTGTTAATAGTGAAGGTTTAGAGAAACCCGTGTTAGTTTCGTTTTAGTTTCGTTTCTGTGTTTCTAGTTTTACAAACAAGCTAGGCCAGATATTTTACTTTAGGTGAATGTTATGTTGATTTTAAACTTCTAAGTACACATCTGAGTAGGTAAAATCTAGGCCCTAATGATGGACTATCCATTTCAGTTACAATAAACAGCACAGATGAAGAAGAAGGGAACAGCCGAGAAGAAATCACAGAACAAGGAAATGAAAATATTGGAAAGGTACTATAGCTAATTATTATAATCATCCAATTTAAAGGAATACTACCTCTTAGAATGAACAACAAAATTAAGTTCTCAAACTTGGTCAATAAGAGTATATATTCATCAACAGTATCCAAAGTATACAAACAGAATCAAATAAACCCATAAAACTATGTAATTTTCCCTACAATTACAGATTATTATTGATAAATGCCTTAAGGCCACATAAAAAAAACAATTGGTGATCGTCCCCGCCCGTGCCCGAAAACGGCCCCGTCCCTGATTTTTTTTGATTTTTTATTTAAAAAAAAAAACGTAAACAATCCGCTTAATATCGTAGGTATAGCAAAAATTCAATTTTTCGCGGTCATTTAACGCGGAATAACTGTAATATAATAGGAAATACCACCAGTAGGTCCATCAAGCAATTTATTAATTTACAAAAACAGAATATATGCAGTCTGTGGAATATATTTTCTTTAATTCATTGTTTGCATGCTTCTGGTGAGGAATAAAGCAGTATCAGCATGTGGGCTTAAGTGTTTTAGGGTCCTATAAAAAAAAAAAATAAAAAAAAAACCTCCCCCCTCTCCCCTGATTTCGGAAATTGAAAGGACGATCACCAATTTTTTTTTTTATGTGGCCTAATTTGGATTAAGGGATTTATTAATTTTTGTATTTAAACATAGTTTTCTGGATTTATAAAATTATTTAGGTAATCTGTTTTATAGTTATGCCACTAGATATGTCCCCTGATGAATATATACTCCTATTGACCAAGTTTGAAAATTTATTTTTTGTTCATTCTAAGACGTAGTATCCCTTTAATGGAGAATCTTACGGAAATTATACAAAGTGTGCCTGGTTTGATTAGGTAACTTTCTAACAAATTTGGTCAATTTTGGATCCTCTGGCACGGTTGGTCATAACTCAACAACAGTACCATTTTAAACAATTATTGCGAGAATGATCCCATTGTTCAAATGTTGTTGTCGCAGTTCACTCCCTTTCATGACCAGCAGGAAAATACCCTTGACTTGGTTGCAAAAAATCGTGGTTCACTTGAAATATGTCGTAAACGTTAACAACCTAGCCGTCTACCACTTCAGATCCTTATTACCAGTTGAAAGTTTTGGATGGCAGGCTGAATATGCCAATTGGTGTCATAACTGTTGCTAACAACCACATTTGTAGGGCCTACATGAAACCAGCTCAGATTTCATACTTCCAATATTGAAATATATTTTGTTTTTCTTTTACAGGCAACATGGGATTTTTCTGTGATGGGAGACTTCCATCAAGCTTCGCAAGAAGTATTTTCACATGAAGCTGTTGGAACTCAATGCAGCTCAATCAGTGTGATGGCCATTCTAGCAGCACAATTAAAATCACCATTGGATTGGACGAATTTTGACATCAATGAAATTGTTCTCCAAGGAGACCGAGCTCATTCTAGTGTGCTTCAAACTAAGGGATGGCCATATCTAAGACAAGATGCAATGCTTGACCTGGATGAAATTCCAGATACATTACAATGCCATATAGGAGGCATCAACGCAAAAGCTAGCCTTGGGATTCTTACAGGGGATGCTTCCTACGGTTTTGAGCTTCGCAGTGTATTGTCAACAGCAATTAGGCAGAACGCAGAAAAATGCTTTGTTATGAGATTTGGTGACAAATGTTCAGCAATCATAAAATGTATCAATGGTGCATATGCTGTATTCGATAGCCATGCCTGCAACATCTGGGGAGCACAGGATCCTGAAGGGAGTGCATGCATCATGGGCTTTTCTACTGCGGGTAAATTGATACATCACCTAGAGATTTTGCGAGCTGCTGATGTGGGACTTCGCATGGATCGTCAAATTGATGTAACTCCAATTGATGCTGCAGTTTTGGACAGCCAGGATCCACAAGGTAAACATTGGTCAGACTGTCAAAATGTTTTTAGCTGTGGAGATGGAGATGCGCGTTGTCGAGCATAAGATACCGATTTGACAATAACCCTGACCTTGAAATGAATTTATGCCTATGTCATCATCTTTCCCTCTACATGATTGTATTTGAGGTTATCAGATTATTTACAATTTGACCATGACCCTGATTTTTGACATTCTCAAAACATTAGCCCATTGAAAGCACCATCATGCCGTTAAACACTGTTATCGAGCTGTGGTGATCTAGTTTTGGTCTCTGACTAGCAATCACGATATCCAGGTTCGAATACCACTGCCGGCGTGAGACTGTGTATGTCACTTTGCCTACTTTGCACTTACTCCACCCAGGTGTATAAATGGGTACCGGTCAGAATGTTCTGACAGGTTGGGCGCTGAATGAGCCACTTCTCCCGAGTTATACTGAAAGGTTTCAGGACAGACCGGGGTCAAAGTGTGAAGTCGGATGAATACCTCTATTGTTGTAGTATCAGATTATAAACAGAACTTTAACTCTGAGTTTGTTTTTATCACAGGAGTTACGAAAGCACCGTTTTTGACCAAAGATAGCACCGGGACAAAGGATGGCTGTCATCAACATGCTCCTCAAACACAACACCAGTCGACAGTAAATATTGAGGTAGATAGTGATAACTTTGTAAGGGTTGGTTGACAAGACTTTTTCCTGATGGCTACTTAAGGGGTTATGTCTTGGATAAGTACCGGTGTAATGTTTGTCATTGTCTCTCATGCCAGTGTTCCTAAACCAATGAAATACCACAAACTGACTATGGGGATGCACAGAGGAACATGTCTATCTATTATTATTATCCGCCGAACAATGTGGGGGGTCACTTCCATCACATGATGCAGTGTCTGTTTCATCATACCAGATATACAAAAATGGAAGTCCTGGAATGGAAATGGACTTATGCTTCCATGATAAACTTGCATGTCAATCTGGACGACTGGAATCAGTGTGGAGATGTTCTCGTTAACCTATAACCTTTATCTCCCATTGTGACCCTCTCTGCATGTAGGCATGCATGCATCTTACATGTAGTACAGTGTCCGTTACTCGTCAGAATATCCTGTATCTGCAGCGGCACAGTTTGTCAGTTGAATAGGAGACTTAGGCCAATTATTTTATTTTCAGGAAAATGACAATGAAGATGATGAGTCGGACGATCTGCCAAGTTTCGATGTTCCTGCATATTATCATGATGGGGATAAGGAATTGCCAATTTACACTTCTGGAAAATGTGATCGTTTTGGTTTATCTGAGGCTATTAACATTGTTCTCAACAGTCAAGCTCCAAGATGTTCAAAGGTCCCCCTCAGAATAAGATGTAATCGTGCATTTCTGATTAACCTCAAGGCTCTCAATTGTCAAGATGACGTGAAAGCGGACATGAATGGTGTATATAAAAAGGGTTTGAGAACATGTACATGGACTGTTAAAGTAGGCCTACATGATGTTCAGATAATGAAAAAGAAAAAGGATATTATACCCCCTTCTTCTACTGATGTATACCACATTCATATTAATTCCAGGCAAAATGAGGCAGGTCTTTGCAGGTCTATATTCACCTTGTATGACAAAGAAGGTAACATTGTGAATGATGTTTCTTTGTTACAATATCACATATCATCTAGCATTGGCACATCAGTGGAGTTCTCCGTTCTTCCACATGGAAACAGAAAACATGATAATAAACCCTTCTTTCCTACCCAAAAGAGTCTCCTGCAAAAAATCAAAGATAACGTCAAAGATGGTTCTCAGTCGTCTCTGATTTACAATTACTTGTCAAGAGGTGATGGTAGCATATTCTCTGCCCGGCAGCCAGGCGAATTGCCAAGATCACGGCAGCAAGTGTACCAGTTCCAAGCCAACTTGAAAGCTGACGACAACAATAATGACCTGTACATCTATTCCGATGCCAAGGAGGAGTCGATTGTTTATGATCACTGGGTAAACAGAGGAGATGAGATTTGGGTATTGGGCACAGAACAGATGAGTTTTGACTTGGAAAGATTTTGCACATCAAAGGTGGAGAGTTATCCTCTTAGCGTTGATCCGACCTTCGAGTTCGGTAAATTTGAAGTAACCCCGTTTACTTACAGAAACTTGTTACTCACCCATGTTCGAAGTGAAGTACCCCCAATTTTTCTTGGCCCAACGGCTATACATAGTTCCAAAGATGAGGGAACCTTTGATAGGATGGTGTCCTCAGTCACCAGGAAGTGTCCAAAGTTGAAAGAAGCCAGAGGATACATTACCGATGGAGAAACTGCATTGTACAATGCCCTCAAATCAGGACTCCCAAAAGCTGTTGGTTTGCGTTGTTTTAGACACTTTCTGTCAAACTGTAAAGACAAACTTTCAAAACTTGGAATAAGATCAAAGAAGGATCAGTCATTTTTTCTTGATTTCGTTTTTGGAAAGAATGGAAGTGGTGGATTTGTAGACTGTGATGACCTTGACGACCTTGCAGAAGCAATTGAAAACGCCAAAGTGGCCATGGATTGCCATGAAGCTACATTACTTCAAAATGATCCTGACTACCAATCAAAATTCTGGAAGTATATAAGGAAGAATCAAAAGATGATTGGGGACCACATGGTAGGGAACAGGAGGAAAATGGCTGGGTTTGGAGTTGGCCCCAATGGGAAGACCCTGAGGGCCTATACGAATCAATCCGAGAGCATGAATAACATCCTGACGAGACAAAAAGAGGCAGTAGTAAAGGCCAGAAAAAAGGACAACGCAATGACAAAACTGGGATTTGTAAAGAACGTGTGGGAGGAAGTTACCAGAAGACAAGAAAATGAGATGTCCCTTGCAATATGTGGTCTCAGTGCAGAATACCGTCTTTCTGATCGTGCCTCCTACTTGACAGTCGATCAGGATGTATGGTTCCAGTGGCCGGAACATCAGCGTAGAAGTTATGCTAAAGCAATGAATGAATTGACAATGGAGGACCTCAACAAAGAAAAAAAAAATACTCCTTCCCCTGTCCATGGCGATGCTGAACTGTACGATAAACGTCAACCACAAAGAGACTTTTCAATGGACTTGGCATCTAAGTTGAGTGGTCTGATTGCGCAGGACGTCTTGTCGTTTTTGATCCAGGAAGCAAAGATTTTGCTGAATTCACCAAATGCTGTCAAAGAAATGCCAACCGTCAACATCAGCCAAGACAAAAAGAAATACTTTGTTGCAACAAAAGCATGTAAGAAGCAGTATTTTTCTTGCACTGCATACAAAGACCACGTCAACTGTGAGTGCCCAGCTTTCAAGAAGAAATTCCTGTGCCAACATAGCATCTGTGTGGCTGAGCTAAATGGAAACATACAGCAACATGTAACAATTGTACTGAAGAAGCAGAATAACAAATCCGCCAGAAATCCACCAAAAGATGCAGCAGGCAAGAAGGGAGGGCAACACAGAAATCAATGGCGACCACGCCCCAATGATAGGATTCCACATACATGTACATCAGCATCCTCTAATGATGGAAGCAAAAAGTCATCACCGCCATTGATACCACGGCCTTTCACTGAAGTTCATCACAACAATGAGCCATTAGTTGTAACATTTGTTTCAGATGAACCAAAAGCAATATTCTGCCAACAGTGCCATGTAGAGTTCCCTGGTCGTTTCCATATAATTCCATTTGACATGATTCTATCGCACAGAGAGAGATGGGTCTACATAGGGCATAATAATCCTACTAAGACTCCACGTCGTTCAGCGCTCCATACCACCAAGTTTTATTGTGTCAGATCAAGCTGTGTAATCCAAAGATTTCATTATTTTGATGCAACAATCGATCTTACAATTCCAGAAAGTGTAAGGAATCGCCTGCAGCCATCTCATCTAAAGCACCTCCAAGACCAGCTGAATTATGGCAATAGTCAATAATATCTGTCTTTGACATTTGAACCATAGCTCTCTGTATGTAATTCGTTTATTTATTACATACATGTGTAATACTATGACAGCCAATCATTGAATACAAGCCCATGTAATAATTGAATCCATATTCAACGGTCATTGAATACGGTCGGAACTATGTTTTCTACTGACTCGCGAATGACGCCATCTTTTTTTTTTTTATCTCACTTAGAATATTCCCAGTTGCATTAAAAGTTTCAATTTAAACAAATGATGATGAATTAAAATAAATTCTTAATTTAAAAAATGTCCAAACAAAAATAGTCTACAAAACCCATAAAGAACACTGTAAAAGTTTACTGATTATTGCCCTAAAAGTTTACTGATTATTGTCCTAAAAGTTTACTGATTATTGTCCTAAAAGTTTACTGATTATTGCCCTAAAAGTTTACTGATTATTGTCCTAAAAGTTTACAGATTATTGTCCTAAAAGTTTACTGATTATTGTCCTAAAAGTTTACTGATTATTGTCCTAAAAGTTTACTGATTATTACCCTAAAAGTTTACTGATTATTACCTTAAAAGTACTGATTATTGCCCTAAAAGTTTACTGATTATTGTCCTAAAAGTTTACTGATTATTATCCTAAAAGTTTACAGATTATTGTCCTAAAAGTTTACTGATTATTGTCCTAAAAGTTTACTGATTATTGTCCTAAAAGTTTACTGATTATTACCCTAAAGGTTTACTGATTATTACCTTAAAAGTACTGATTATTGCCCTAAAAGTTTACAGATTATTGTCCTAAAAGTTTACTGATTATTGTCCTAAAAGTTTACTGATTATTGTCCTAAAAGTTTACTGATTATTACCCTAAAAGTACTGATTATTGCCCTAAAAGTTTACTGATTATTGTCCTAAAAGTTTACTGATTATTACCCTAAAAGTTTACTGATTATTGTCCTAAAAGTTTACTGATTATTACCCTAAAAGTTTACTGATTATTGTCCTAAAAGTTTACTGATTATTGTCCTAAAGGTTTACTGATTATTACCCTAAAGGTTTACTGATTATTGTCCTAAAAGTTTACTGATTATTACCCTAAAAGTTTACTGATTATTGCCCTAAAAGTTTACCGATTATTACCCTAAAAGTTTACTGATTATTACCCTAAAGGTTTACTGATTATTACCTTAAAAGTACTGATTATTGCCCTAAAAGTTTACAGATTATTGTCCTAAAAGTTTACTGATTATTGTCCTAAAAGTTTACTGATTATTGTCCTAAAAGTTTACTGATTATTACCCTAAAAGTTTACTGATTATTGTCCTAAAAGTTTACTGATTATTGTCCTAAAGGTTTACTGATTATTACCCTAAAAGTTTATTGATTATTGTCCTAAAAGTTTACTGATTATTGTCCTAAAAGTTTACTGATTATTACCCTAAAAGTTTACTGATTATTGTCCTAAAAGTTTACTGATTATTACCCTAAAAGTTTACTGATTATTGTCCTAAAAGTTTACTGATTATTGTCCTAAAGGTTTACTGATTATTACCCTAAAGGTTTACTGATTATTGTCCTAAAAGTTTACTGATTATTACCCTAAAAGTTTACTGATTATTGCCCTAAAAGTTTACCGATTATTACCCTAAAAGTTTACTGATTATTACCCTAAAGGTTTACTGATTATTACCTTAAAAGTACTGATTATTGCCCTAAAAGTTTACAGATTATTGTCCTAAAAGTTTACTGATTATTGTCCTAAAAGTTTACTGATTATTGTCCTAAAAGTTTACTGATTATTACCTTAAAAGTACTGATTATTGCCCTAAAAGTTTACTGATTATTGTCCTAAAAGTTTACTGATTATTACCCTAAAAGTTTACTGATTATTGCCCTAAAAGTTTACAGATTATTACCCTAAAAGTTTACTGATTATTACCCTAAAAGTTTACTGATTATTGTTCTAAAAGTTTACTGATTATTACCCTAAAAGTTTACAGATTATTGTCCTAAAAGTTTACTGATTATTACCCTAAAAGTTTACTGATTATTACCCTAAAAGTTTACTGATTATTGTCCTAAAAGGTTACTGATTATTACCCTAAAAGTTTACTGATTATTACCCTAAAAGTTTACTGATTATTGTCCTAAATGTTTACTGATTATTGTCCTAAAAGTTTACTGATTATTGTCCTAAAAGTTTACTGAATATTTTCCTAAAAGTTTACTGATTATTGTCCTAAAAGTTTACTGATTATTGTCCTAAAAGTTTACTGATTATTGTCCTAAAAGTTTATTGATTATTGCCCTAAAAGTTTATTGATTATTGCCCTAAAAGTTTATTGATTATTACCCTAAAAGTTTACTGATTATTACCTTAAAAGTTTACTGATTATTACCCTAAAAGTTTACTGATTATTACCTTAAAAGTTTACTGATTATTACCCTAAAAGTTTACTGATTATTACCTTAAAAGTTTACTGATTATTGTCCTAAAAGTTTACTGATTATTGTCCTAAAAGTTTACTGATTATTACCCTAAAAGTTTATTGATTATTGTCCTAAAAGTTTATTGATTATTGCCCTAAAAGTTTATTGATTATTGTCCTAAAAGTTTATTGATTATTGCCCTAAAAGTTTATTGATTATTGCCCTAAAAGTTTATTGATTATTGTCCTAAAAGTTTACTGATTATTGCCCTAAAAGTTTATTGATTATTACCCTAAAAGTTTACTGATTATTGTCCTAAAAGTTTACTGATTATTACCCTAAAAGTTTACTGATTATTGTCCTAAAAGTTTACTGATTATTGTCCTAAAGGTTTACTGATTATTACCCTAAAAGTTTATTGATTATTGTCCTAAAAGTTTACTGATTATTGTCCTAAAAGTTTACTGATTATTACCCTAAAAGTTTACTGATTATTACCCTAAAAGTTTACTGATTATTACCCTAAAAGTTTACTGATTATTGTCCTAAAAGTTTACTGATTATTGTCCTAAAGGTTTACTGATTATTACCCTAAAGGTTTACTGATTATTGTCCTAAAAGTTTACTGATTATTGTTCTAAAAGTTTACTGATTATTACCCTAAAAGTTTACTGATTATTACCCTAAAAGTTTACTGATTATTGCCCTAAAAGTTTACCGATTATTACCCTAAAAGTTTACTGATTATTACCCTAAAGGTTTACTGATTATTACCTTAAAAGTACTGATTATTGCCCTAAAAGTTTACAGATTATTGTCCTAAAAGTTTACTGATTATTGTCCTAAAAGTTTACTGATTATTGTCCTAAAAGTTTACTGATTATTACCTTAAAAGTACTGATTATTGCCCTAAAAGTTTACTGATTATTGTCCTAAAAGTTTACTGATTATTACCCTAAAAGTTTACTGATTATTGTCCTAAAAGTTTACCGATTATTACCCTAAAAGTTTACTGATTATTACCCTAAAAGTTTACTGATTATTGTTCTAAAAGTTTACTGATTATTACCCTAAAAGTTTACTGATTATTGTCCTAAAATTTTACTGATTATTACCCTAAAAGTTTACTGATTATTACCCTAAAAGTTTACTGATTATTGTCCTAAAAGTTTACTGATTATTGTCCTAAAAGTTTACTGATTATTGTCCTAAAAGTTTACTGAATATTTTCCTAAAAGTTTACTGATTATTGTCCTAAAAGTTTACTGATTATTGTCCTAAAAGTTTACTGATTATTGTCCTAAAAGTTTATTGATTATTGTCCTAAAAGTTTATTGATTATTGCCCTAAAAGTTTACTGATTATTACCCTAAAAGTTTATTGATTATTGCCCTAAAAGTTTACTGATTATTGTCCTAAAAGTTTACTGATTATTACCTTAAAAGTTTACTGATTATTACCCTAAAAGTTTACTGATTATTACCCTAAAAGTTTACTGATTATTACCTTAAAAGTTTATTGATTATTGCCCTAAAAGTTTATTGATTATTGCCCTAAAAGTTTATTGATTATTATCCTAAAAGTTTACAGATTATTACCTTAAAAGTTTACTGATTATTACCCTAAAAGTTTATTGATTATTGCCCTAAAAGTTTATTGATTATTGCCCTAAAAGTTTATTGATTATTGTCCTAAAAGTTTACTGATTATTACCTTAAAAGTTTATTGATTATTGCCCTAAAAGTTTATTGATTATTGCCCTAAAAGTTTATTGATTATTACCCTAAAAGTTTATTGATTATTATCCTAAAAGTTTATTGATTATTGTCCTAAAAGTTTACTGATTATTGTCCTAAAAGTTTACTGATTATTGTCCTAAAAGTTTACTGATTATTACCCTAAAAGTTTATTGATTATTATCCTAAAAGTTTATTGATTATTGTCCTAAAAGTTTATTGATTATTATCCTAAAAGTTTACAGATTATTATCCTAAAAGTTTACAGATTATTACCTTAAAAGTTTATTGATTATTATCCTAAAAGTTTACTGATTATTGCCCTAAAAGTTTACCGATTATTACCCTAAAAGTTTATTGATTATTGCCCTAAAAGTTTATTGATTATTGTCCTAAAAGTTTACCGATTATTACCCTAAAGGTTTACTGATTATTACCCTAAAAGTTTATTGATTATTTCCCTAAAGATTTCAGACAAAGTTTTTCTATTCATTGCAAAGTATCCGCACAGTCTTGTGTAATGACGTACATGAATTTGTATTATAATTTATTCAGATGGTCCTTGGTTTTTCTATAAGAAATACAAAATTATATATGAGTATCCAAATTATGTGTAAGGCTCACTGTTACTAAATTTGAATATCAGCTTGATGAACAGATTTTAGCCTCGAACTACGTAATTTCGTGACATTTGCCCCCGTACATAGGTCAGAATGCACCAGATAAATATTATTTTTTGTAAAATTGTACTTGATGGAAAAACCCTTTATTAAAGACATGCGCCCATGGTGATTTTGTACCCCGAAGTTGTGGCTAGTTTCCCAACCCCCCCCCCCCATTAAGTCAGTCTGCCCCCTATTTGCACCCCCAGTTTCAGAAGGCTGGCGCCGCCACTGGGTGATTGTTATATGATATTGCATTACCGTATTGTATTAACTATTTTGCAAAAACATAATATCATTGACCGGACCCCATGCATGTTGAAAAAAAGCGATGGCCAGGAAATTTGGCAAATTGAAGACAAATGCAAGCAATTTGTAATTTTCGAATACATTTCGAGTAACAGTGACAAACCGAGTAAATAAAGGCTGGAAGTCAAATTCATGTATTTGAAAATTACAAATTGCATTTTCTACGCAGCGTTTCCTGTTGATAATCATACACAAACAGTATATGTCAAGTTTCAATGGTCTACGCTAGACAATAGCTGAAGAATGCCATTGCCAAATCTCTCTTAATGAATTAAGTGTCCAGCGGGCAAGAACTTTTCGAAAGTGTCCCTTTAAATCTGCAGCCTATAATTGTTAGCACAAGGCATGCCTGTTGAATAGTTTCAGTCCTTTTGATAAAAATTCAAGGTGATCACAATCATCTGCAGCGACTTCTAGGCCCACCCCTGGGTAGCCTTTGACATGGTTGCATTAGCTGTAAATCTGTTTGTTTTGTGATTGTTGATATATCATGATACACACCAGCTTTAAAGGGCCACTCTGGCCCCAGAACATACTGACATACATGAGACCATTGGTTTATTAATTAAACAAATATACATGTACAATTGAAGACAAAATTGCCTTTCCTCAAGTTCAGTCACTCATCATATGCAGAGAATCGACTGTGACCTCAGTTCCAACTTTTGGAACTGAAATAGACATGATAAACAAAGAACAAGTGAGCCACCACAATGCCTCGTTGACAGTTCATCAGGCCTGTAGCCAAGGGGGGGGGGGGTGGCTTGGGGGGGCTTTGCCCCCCCCCCCCCCCCTAATTTAAATCTTGCCCCCCTTAAAAAAATCTCAAGTGTTATTTTTAAAAGATACATTAATTCATTTTACTGAGTCAAGGGGTGTCTTTATGGCAAGAAATGTTAAGAATTTGCGTTTTCAGGTATCTGATTCTCCAAATTTTCCAGTGTTTGTCCCACAGTCCCTTAAACCTCAGGAATCGCGTTTCCGGGAGTCAAATTCTTTAAATTTTCTAAAACAGATCCCGACTTCAGGAAATCGTGTTTCGAGGCTTTCAATTGGCGTTCTTGGCAGCGCAGACCCTATTCAAATAACCTTAAACCCTGTCTGAAATTCGCGTCTAAATTTCTTCTTTTTTTCTTTTTTTTTTTAGACAGGATCTCTTTGACCCTATAGAAATAATCTTGAACCTTAAATTCGCTGGGAGATATCAGGAATGTTTTACATCTTTTTCTCGATTTTGCTATGTTTTAGTCACACAGTTCCTCTACAAGTAAACCTTAAATTCACCAGGAAATGTCAGGAAATCGCGTTTCAGAGAGTCAATTCTCAAAAATTTCTAAAAGAGTCTTCAAGAAATCATGTTTCCAGACTTCCAATTGGCGTTCTTGACAGCAAAAAAAGTGTGTAATTCTCAAAATTTTCTTAGTGACATACCTCAGACCCTATTAGCCGGGAGATGTCTTTAATTGGCGTCTAAATTTCAAAATGTTTTCAGACAAGAACCCTTTGAACGTATATATATAATCATCTTGAACCTTAAATTCGCTGGAAAATATCAGGAAATGTCAGGATATCGCGTTTCAAGGAGTCAAATTATCTAAAATTTTCTAGGGGTCCCCAAACTTTAGAACAATTCATTTCCGGCTTTCGACTGCACCAATAAATGTAGAAATAACTCATGGCAATGTAATGGCTTAACAATGCATTGCAATAAAACAAAGTTTTCCATAAAAGGGGGGTATAGGGGTGTTTTTGGGTGGATACCTAAACTGCCCCCCTTGATTGGACGTTTGCCCCTCTAAAAGTACTTGGCAGGCTACGGGCCTGCAGTTCATGATGGATAGGACAGTCAGCATGGGTCACATCACCGTGGAATGCTGTTTACATTCCAGACCATGCACTGATACATGGCCACCCAGGTATCAGGACAATTGTCCCCCAGACAGTTGCCCCCGGACAATTGCCCCATGCCAATTCCCCCCTGGACAATTTCCCCCCAAGACAATATCCCCCTCATAATTCCCCCCTGGACAATTGCCCCCTGCTAATTCCCCCTGGACAATTGCCATAAACATAAGCAGAAAAATACGGAAATACTAAGTTATGTATCACTTTAAATCTTGTATCAGATAGTTATTGTAGTGTCTTCGTTTTATAGTATGGGGGATCTTCGTTTTATAGTTGGGTCTTCGTTTTATAGTATGGGGGATCTTCGTTTTATAGTTGGGTCTTCGTTTTATAGTATGGGGGATCTTCGTTTTATAGTTGGGTCTTCGTTTTATAGTATGGGGGATCTTCGTTTTATAGTTGGGTCTTCGTTTTATAGTATGGGGGATCTTCGTTTTATAGTTGGGTCTTCGTTTTATAGTATGGGGGATCTTCGTTTTATAGTTGGGTCTTCGTTTTATAGTATGGGGGATCTTCGTTTTATAGTTGGGTCTTCGTTTTATAGTATGGGGGATCTTCGTTTTATAGTTGGGTCTTCGTTTTATAGTATGGGGGATCTTCGTTTTATAGTTGGGTCTTCGTTTTATAGTATGGGGGATCTTCGTTTTATAGATGGGTCTTCGTTTTATAGTATGGGGGATCTTCGTTTTATAGTTGGGTCTTCGTTTTATAGTATGGGGGATCTTCGTTTTATAGTTGGGTCTTCGTTTTATAGTATGGGGGATCTTCGTTTTATAGTTGGGTCTTCGTTTTATAGTATGGGGGATCTTCGTTTTATAGTTGGGTCTTCGTTTTATAGTATAGGGGATCTTCGTTTTATAGTTGGGTCTTCGTTTTATAGAGGTCTTCCATCTTCGATCTTCGGATTATACACACCCAACCTTTACCCGATTTTTAGAATTTGTTGACTTTAATATGTGCATAGTTTATGATCTATTAAGTTTAGAGGCTTGCAAATTGAAACATAAGTGAACATATCGCATATAAATGTATCCATGAAAAAATAATTGACATGGGCGTGGCACATCCGGGTTAAATTTTAATTTTGTTAATATTTTGTTGTCTGGAAAAAATCCATATAGACTACATTTTTTTGAAAAATGCTTCTGCACACACCAACCTCATTACTTTATCTAAATTATATCAAAATCTCAGCTATTTCGGCTGTATAGATTAAAAAAGGGAACAAGGTTTATTAATTTCAAAATTTCCGATTATACATTTTGACCCTTTTTGACATTTGTGATTCTATATCTCGTTAACCAATAGATGCAAAACCTTTATAATTCAGCCATAGTAAGATATTATTAATATAAATAAAGTCACATAAAAAACTCTGACGTGGGCGTGGCACATCCGGGTAAAAACATTTTTTTGTCAAAATTTTGTTTATAAAAAAAAAAAGTAAAGTTTAAATTCTTTTTCAAAAAATGACCTTGCATTCAGTTACAGCATTGCTTTATTCAGCTTATATTAAAGGCTCATTGATTTCAGCTTTGTAGTTCAAAAAAGGGAACAAGGTTAAAAAAAACATTTTTTTCGTTTTTGACCTTGACCTTTTTTGACCTTGACCTTTTTAGGATCAAACGTCATTGACTTTGGCTGTTCATTTATACTTTCATATTTGAAGTCTAGCGTCAACTTCCGGTGTTATTACTGTATGCATTTCCAAATTTTAAAGACTTGTTTCTCGGGAATTTGACCTTGAGTGACCTTGACCTTCAGTAGGTAGAAGGTTATTGATAAAGGCTTTCAGCTGATACGTGCAAATATTAGGTCCGGTGACTACTTCCGGTTTCACAACCTTTCAAAAAAACAATTTTTAAAAGATTTTACGTTTAAAGGATTTTCGTTGAAGGCTGATTTTTTCTAAATTTATTTGCCTTACAATTTGCACATTTGCAAAGTCTCACTCTGTGCCACGTGTGGCTCTAGTTTTCTTCTTATTCCAATATCTTTAATTCTTTAGTCAATTTATTGATCTAAAGTCCTTGGGATTGGTCAACCCGGTTTCCCCTGTCAGTGAGTGATGCAGATCTATACTCCAAGGGAGGAGGGGCCGACAAGTTTAAAGCGTCTAGTCGTTCGGATGAGGCCCTGTGTGCTATTGACTGTGCATGTTAAAGATCCCTTGTCAGTTGAAAATCGAAACTATGAGCAGGCTAATGCCACTGTCCTGCCAATATTTCCATCATTGCACACTGCAAGACTTTGATAAGTAAACTTTGTACTGTAATGTTGAATATGCATAAGACATTGAACCTAAGACAATTTACTTCCTTCTGCACTTTTTAAAATAATAATGTGTTTCCAGATGAAAACAATTAAAGGAAAGATTTTACATGATGTGGAGAGTAGGAGACCTGGTTTCCACTCCACCCATATTGGAACCGAGAGTGAGGTTCTACAATTTTTTTTTCAAGAAAAACCTCCTCAGGATAAGAAGGGATTTTATATTATTATAACTGAAGTTAAAGATGTTGGTAAATCTAACTATCGTCTCACTAATTCTTCAAAGGTAAGTTCATTGATATATAATCACAGCTTTACAGTCAATAATTTCTGACTTCTCTTCAATGAAATAAAAAAATTATCAAAGGAATGTACAATTAGCCATTTTGAACAAGATAATGGCTGACATAGATCCGAAAAAATCAACAATTATATATGTGTTAGGGTGACTCATTTGAAATTCAAAATGGCGGCTTGCACAAGTGAATTTCGAGTGGCTCCATATCCAAAAATGTTCACAATATATCAAAGTATATGTGTGCGAAATTTGGTGCTTGTATCAAAAAATGCACAAACAAGTTGCTGCTATGCCGCTCCACTATAGGGCGGATCTTGCTGTTTCCATAGTCTCTCTTTCCATTGCTCTACAGTCTACTAGCTCCCTGTTCAGAGAGCCAATCTCTTGTCTTAATCATGTTATTTCATTTTTGTCACTTGACCGATCTGCTTCCAATTTATCTAATTGGAGGGCCATCTCGCTCTGCACCTGTACTTTAACTTTTAATTTCAAGTCTTGAACACATTTATCAATTATTTTGTTAATCATAGTTTCTAACATACTCACGGTCACCATATTCTCTAGTTTATTTTTTACTTCATTTAACATTTCAACAGTCACCACTCTTTTCATTTGATCCTTAATTTCACTCAAACTTTTCATAATTGTAGTTAGGTCCCAGGGGCGGATACAGGATTTGACGTTAAGGGGGGGGGGGGGTGCAGAATAAAATTTCGGCGAGAGGAGCGAGCGGAAAAATTATTTGAGGTTAAAATAAACAAAGTTATTGAAATATTCTTCTAGAATTGGTGCAATGTAGATAGATATCTTGCCAAGCGAAGTGTGGCGAGAAACATTTGTGGTAAAATGGTGCGGACAACCCATGCTTTGCAAATTTTAGGGTAGGGGCGCACGCCCGCCACGCCACTCCCTAAATCCGCCCCTGGGTCCGACTCTCATTGGATCTGGTATTATATTTGCTCATTTTTAGCCAATAATATAGAAATGTCTCCAATTAAATTTATCAACACATACACAGTGGCTTAATAGAAATAATAAGCTGGGTATATACTGTAGAATTCAGCTCCCTATCTAATTCACCTGTAGTGATCAGTCTCTTTGTCTACCTGACCTAATCTCAACTCACCCACATCTCATCAAGACAAATTTGATAATTTTACAATATTTTCAACTCAAAATTGACAGAAGTTGAATCAGACCTGTTCAGCATCATATCTTCTAGTATTCATCAAGTTTTTACACCTTAATCTTCAGTAATAACATAGTTTTAAACAAAAATATCAGAGCCCAATAAATCTGACTTCTACCTGTCAGCCATCTTTAATAAGTTTGAAGAACTTAGTGCAGTATAAGTTATTACTGGAATAATTTTAGTGTTTAAAACCAGACATCTGTCTCTCAATCTGTCTCTCAATCTGTCTTATACCATACAACTTCTTGTTACAATATATCAGGGTGTTTCTTTAAAACACTTTTCTTTAAAACACTTTTCACTGGTCAACATTTAGTCAAAATACACAGTAAATTATATACTTTTTTACTTGATTTTAAAAATTATAAAAACTGAATTATTAGTTTTTTAATTGTATTGTTCTATAATTATTGTATGATATACGATTATGACTTCGGACTCGTTTTTACTGACTATTCGGGTATTCTAAGGCCTGTCTTTCTCTATTTCGGGTTTTCTAAACTAAAAACTCGACCTCTGTTATATTATCTTATACATAACCAACAACAACAACAAAACATTTCCAGTTTAGCAAAAATTGAGTTTTAGATATTCATTTTTTAATTCAGGCCAATACAAAATATTTGTTGAAGAAATAAAATATCTTATAATATACTACTAGTATACCATTTTCGATTTTGTCTAAAGGCGTTCCCGAAAAATAACAAAACAGAGGAAAAACAAAGCGTGACAAATCTATAGATTTCTAACCTGATATTAGAAACTAAATTGCATGTAAATACAAAATACTTCCTTAGTCAAGATCAATGAGTCATAATTTGAATATAACCTGACCTCTATAGAAATACCCTGTCAACTATCGTGTCGTGTAATAAGACATAGGAGTTGTTTGTATTTAGACTGTGTTAAAATAAGATTAAATAGGGACTTGGAGATTCTAATTTTCAGTAAGTACCAAGAAACATTATTTAGTAAATAATTGTTTGTTTGAAAGTTGAATTAAATGCCTGCTAAACGTCGATCGACTTCCAAAATATAATCATATCACTGCCGCCATTGTAGAGAGTACAATATTCGATAATACTTCCTCGTCAACATGTGATTAATAAACTGAAAGGTTCTCCTTAGATTGAGAATAGAGTTAGCTAGTTCGAAACTCTGAATTTCCGTAAAATTTCATAGAAAATTATTTGAACGTGCCAAATTATTAATTGCTTGAGACCCCAGAAATATATACCTACAACCTCATAGAGGTAAAAAATTCATCCCCATTTATCAATTTGCGCCATTCTAATTTCCATTCCGACTTCCGACAATGATCTACCGGAAGCTACTACTGATATCTATAGATATATATCTATGCGGACCACTGTCATTAGTGAAATTGCCAGATCACAGACGTCGGAATGGAAATTGGAATGGCGTAAATTGATGCTATCAGTGTCACCGATATACAACCAAATTTGAGAAAATCTCTCAAATACTGTCGGTCAGTTCATAATTGCTCGTAAACAGGGTACAATGCTTGAGGGATTTTAACGAAACTTGCTGAAATGTTTATTATCACTTAAGGATAAACCCGATTGAATATAAAAAAAATCGAAATTATCTATGGGTTCATTTTGTTGCTCGTAAACACTCTTCAGGTCACAATTCAAAACGGACTTTGATGACACTTGGTGTGCGTGTTTCATTCACGGATTTACCCTATTTAAAAAAAAAATAACACTCCTTAATATAGAACTAAAATGACTCAAAACCTGGTGTTACTATTGCAGGGCTCAACACTAACGCTTGCACAACTGGAAATGTCAAGTAAAAGTCATTGTCGACAAGTAAAATGTACTCAGCACTTGCCCGACGTGACAAGTAAAGATTTCCACGAATACTTTGATTTTAATTTTTGTCAATAAATCCTTCGTGCACCCAATTTTCTGTTGTCAATTTCTCTCGGTCTTCATCTTCGAAATCACACAACACATGCTCATAAATATAGCTCTCAGACCCGTACTAACGGCGGGATATTGTGGAAGTTGCTAAACAGCTTTAAAAGCACCGTCCCAAAGAACAAAGACGGTAACTGGAGTTTATTTTTATTAAAAATGGCCAAGTGTCCAATGTTAATAACACTGTTTCTGGACTTGTAATTTGTATCAGGTTATGTCTATAAAACATTTAATAAAATATATATAAAACACAAGACAAACAAATTAAAATGTAATCACCACAATAAAGGTCTCCAAAGTGCCCTTGTCATTAAATGTAATTAACATGACCATGTGTGGGGTGATTGATAGTGACTTCATATGATTCGCATAGAAATTGAGCGATAAAAATTACGAAGGCCAGCGTTGTGGCACTGCATAGAAAATGGCAAACGTATTTTCTTTGATTTTTGTTTTTTGACGAGAGACACAAAGTAAAAGAGCAGTTACTAAATGTACATAAACTAGCAGGTAAGATTACAGATAACATGGAAGTCGGAGATATTTTTAATACATGAAAACATGTGGCAAGTAACTTTTTTGTAGATTTGTAGATAAACACAATGATAAAGTCACGTGGACCAATGAAAATAACATTACCTAATGACTTAAAACTTAGTGTTGCTATTGACAGAGCACGTGGCAATAAAAAAACATGGCATTACACAATACTCCTTTCAATTTGGTTATTGGAAAATTATTTTCTCTCAATGTAGAACCTAATTATAGAACTAAGATGACTCAAAACATAATGTAACTATTGACAGATCACGTGACAATAAACAACATGGCGTTCTATGCAATAAAAGATATACAATACAATTTCTTTTTATTTATTTCAAAACTATTTTCTTTCAATGACAATGTTTTATTGTGATCTAAATATATATTATTGCGTCGTCATAACACTAGAAGGGTTTTGTCAGACATATAAAATAATAAGAAATAGTAACTTTCCTCTCCTCGAAAACTTTGTGAATCTTTATGCTTTAGAGTGGTGCAAACTCTATTGAGTTATTGCTATCTGTATTTTCTGCAGTCTTGAAACCCCTTCTAGAAAATTAAAAAAAGAAACTCTCTGAAACGTTATACCAGAAGAAAATTTTGTGAATTTGACGCATGTAAACGCTTAATTCTGACATTTTCCACCGAATTTAAGGGGTTCAAATTATTTGTATAGGGTCTGAGGAATTTAGCCTTGAAATTGTTGAGAAATAGACGCCCACAAAATATGCAATTTCCTGACGAACTTGTGAGCTGTGGGATCACCGAAAATTTTGAGAATTAGGCGTCTGGATACTCAAATTCCTGATATCTCCCACCGAATTTAAGTGTCACATTACTCTCTGAAAGAATTTATAAATCTGTAAAATCTTACCTGATTATTTCTTGAAAAAAAAAGCCATACTAAAGCTGTATTCCTTTTCTGAAAAATAATATACAACTTGTCTGAATCTCTGAATACAAAATGTTTCTTATATAGGGTGTGTTCAGGGGAGGGTGGGAGGTGGGGGCAATATAGAGATAGTTTCAGAAAACATGCGTTTCCATGCGTCAAATTCTCAAAATTTTCTTCTTGTATAACGTTTCAGAGAGTTTGTTTTTTTAATTTTCTTAAGGGGGTTTCAAGACTCCAGAAAATACAGATAGCAATAACTCAATAGAGTTTGCACCACTCTAAAGCATAAAGATTCACAAAGTTTTCGAGGAGAGGAAAGTTACTATTTCTTATTATTTTATATGTCTGTTTGAATCACACTTTTAAATTTTCAGGAAATGGCGCAATTGAATCGTGGACAAATTCCGGAAGCCGACTTGATGACACTTAGATATTTCCATGTCAGGATGAAAATGGATCTCTGTCCTTTTCCATTGATAGACCATTTATACAATAAGCACGTTTTAGACGAGAACCAATTGGAAATCATAAGAGAACAGCGTGGACGTTCCGCTTGTCTTGAAAAAATGCTGGAAATCTTGAAAGTCTGTGGAAATTACACCTTTCAATTATTTCTAGAGTGTCTGGAACTGGAAGATGTGGGGTATGCAGTATTGGCATCTGAGTTAAGAGAACACAGATATGGAGGAGCTCAACCATAAAACAATTGATCATTGGTTGAAAGTCATACTGATATGACAAGCTCTCCAGAATTACTCAGTTTTTAATTAATTCAGTTTGTTGTGTCAATCAAATAAGTAAAGTATATAATATTAAAGATAGTATTTATACTCACAAATATCTTACTCAGCTATACACTATATTAACTTTATAAAGAATTATGATATACATTCAATATATCTGATAAAATTACAGCTTAAGATTCTTTTAGTTTCGTATATTTTCTGTGAGTCAATTCATTTATGCTTTATCTAATAGCATCTCTGGTTGACACGTTTTGACTGAAAATTAGAATGATATAAATTGATGTTATCAGTGCCTCCGATATACATACAACAGGCCCGTAGCCAGGTCTTTAAATGGGGGGGGTGCTTACAGCCTGGAAGCGGAACTTGCTGGGCGGATTATTCATGTCTTTCGAAAGGGGGGCGTAGCTTAAAATGTTAGCCGAGCGAAGCGAGGCGAAAAATTTTTTTGGCTTAAAAACATAGATTTAGTATAAATTGTACTAATTTAACTGTTTTTGACGTGGACCATGTATGTTTGAAAGTAAACGTTAATGGGTTAGATATTTTTGATTTCGTATTCTCCCCATTCTTAAAAAAAAAAGACAAAGTAAAGGGGACGCACCCCCCCCCCCCCCCCTGCCTACGGGCCTGTACAAACATTTAAAAACCTCCTTACAATCCCATTCATTACCTTGAAAATCTGGCGACCCGTAAATAGGTACATTGTAAGATCATTAGATTTCGGTGGAAGGAGGGTTTGAATCTCCCAAATGTACAGGCATGGATGGAACAAATACTTTATTGAGAAAATGGGATTAAGGGTCTGGATTCAGGCTTTTCTTCTGTTGTGATCTGAAAGTAGAAAAAAATAAGAACTCGCCCGTTTGGCGAGTAGTATAGTATCTGCTAATTAATAATTGGTTTTAGTTTGCTATGAACCAGATTGTCATTAAAGTTCTGATTTTTTGAGTAGGCAACTATCATTTTCTGCTTATAAACATGGGGAAATTTCTCTTGAATACTCTTGTAGTGGGCATGAACTATCTTGCTTGTTCGATTACTGGTTGTATTAAACGGGACAACAAAGGGTGCTTTGCCTGCAAAATGATGAATATTGAGTCCTATAGGTCTTGCTGTATTCAGTGTCTCAATCCGGTAGGCTTCTCTAGATTGTCGATATTTGGTGGTTTCATCTTCCGGTAAATCAATTTCTATACGTTCAATTGGGGTTACTTGACAAAAATGGAGCACTCCTTAAACCTGGAGGAACTTCGGCATAGAGTCTAGTCTTCGTTGCTATTTGCGCTAAAGTGGAGTTTTTTATGTTTCGTAAAAATCGTTTTGAGTATCCACGCCCTTTCAGTTTTGAGAAAACAATCGTACAGGCTTGGTTGAAATCAGAGGATCTTGTGCAAATTCGACGAAATCGTAAAACTTGTGATTTAATTATACCGGAAAAGGTATGTTTTGGGTGAAATTAGCTTTTGTGCAGGAGTTGATGGGTATCAGTTTCTTTGAAATATACCTTAATGTCCAGTTTATTGGTTTCTGCTATGGAATCTCCTTTGAAAACAGTGGTATCGAGAAAATCTATGCTTTTGTGACTGACGTTGGCGGTTAGTTTGATGGACGGATGGTGGTTGTTGCGATTTTGTTATGAAGGGGCGAATCGTTTACCCATAGCTGTTCCTGAAGTTTGTAGATACGTTTTACCATTAAATGTGAAATCGTTGCGACTGAGACAAATCTCTAAAAGTTGTAAAATTGCATCATCCGGTCTGTTCGGATCTGGGTTTCTACTAAAAGCCATTAACCCGGCAGTGTTATCAATATTGGTATACATAGAAGACACGTCAATAGAAATCAGAATGGCATTCTGAGGAACTCGAAGATTTTTTATTTTATTCACAAAATCATTTGTGTCCTTAAGGTAGGCTTTATGTTGACAAGCTAGAGGTAGTTTAATGCAACTCTGACCAATGTTAAAAATTTTCTGGTGTCCTAATTCATCTAGAAAGATAATTTTTGCAGATTCTGAATGAGCTTTACGGGCTCTTTTAATTTGTTGACATTAATATATGCATAACTAATGGTCTATTAAGTTTAGAGGCTTCAAAGTTAAAACATAATTAAACATACCCATATAATGTAACCATCAAAAAAATGATGTGGGCGTGGCACGTCCGGGTTAAATTTTCATTTTGCTGTCTGGAAAAAATATATAGAAAATGCTTCTATACACACTTACCTCATTACTTTAGTATGGTGGCCCATGCTTATCATCAAGAATCTGCATGTAAAACTTGTGAAAATCACCGAGAATTAAAAAAAAAATCACAAAATTAAATTAAAAACTTAAAATAGAATAAAATTAATTGAAAATTAAATGACAAAAAAAAAAAAAAAATTACTTTAATGAAATAAAAAGATGAATATATAAGAAAAAAAAAAATAATTTAATATTTTGAAATTTTTTTTTAAAGGGAAATCGAAAAAAAAATTATTAAAAAAAAATATATAATTATTCTGAAAAAAAGTGAAAATCAATTTTAAAACGTAAAATCAAAGTCTCTACGTGGCCCATGGTTATCAAGGACTTGACGGCATTTCATACCAACTTTTTTCAACTCAAATGACAGAGAAAGATAATTCTAAGCATAGAAAAGTAGATAGGGAATAATAACACAAGATTTATGCTTGGCACGCATGCGTTGAATTGAAGATATGCCCATATTTTCCGGTTTCTGCAAGAAGTTATATTAATTTAAAAGCCATGATAAACGCCTAGAGGATAAACTAGGTCAACTATAAATTGAAACTGAAGTTCAGTAGACGATGAGTAGACTAAGACTTCCATTCTTATAAATTTCTATGTTCTAAGTTTAATAAGCCGGAAATGTGAAAAGTTGTTTGTTCCTGCCAACTGAACTTCTACAGATTATGATAATGAATCCATCCGGCTCCTGGAAAGACGATCTAATTCTGAAATCAAATCTCCAGGATTTCTAACAATTTCAGTTTGCTGTCTAGACTTATGGCATCAGCATACACAGGATAAAACTGAAATCTAACTGGCTAACAAGGCATTGGAATGTGAAGCCTTTGAATTTGACAAATCTGGTACATATTTAAGATTGAATAGAGTTTGGGATAGGGAGGGTAAGATTCTCCCAAATGTCCAGACAGGCCAAGGGCAAGACTAAGACAGCTCAGACTCAAGTCAATACCAATGGTAATTATATTATAAGCTCTGGCACTAGGCCTAGATCTGGTCTAGTCTTAATATAGATGGTGGCATCACTAGTAAGACATTAGACAGATCACCCTTCTCAGGCCTTCTGGGGATACCTCTGCTTTTCTGGGACCATGCTCTTCAACTTGCCGGACAATGATACTTTTGAATGTACATTACTAAGATATACAGTTTAGTTAGTGACAAGACCCAGTCCCTAAAATTGCTTAAGCTAAGACCTACCTTGTCTTTTCTATGCTGAATCTGGTTAATGTGGCTACAGGATGGCCCTTTATTGGACACTAGGACATGGCATGCCCTTGCCGACAACCCAAAATGTGTGGAACTGGCTATTTTGAGGTTCTTTAAAAATGAAATGAAATGAAATGTATTAAGGAGTACCAGCACCCAATGGGCTATATAGCTCCAGAACACGATAAAAATAAACATGTCAAAACAAAACTAAAACAGTAAAGCAAACATAAAATAGATAAACAAAAAATTATCACAGAAAGAACACAATTAAAAACTATATCACAGTATAACACCACATAGTGGTATTAAAAACAAAAAAATATATTATATTGCTTCCATCGTTGAAGAATAAATGCCCTTATCACCGACTTAAAGTCAGTGTAAGGTAAGAAAAAGGGGGAGACAGGCAGTGACAAAGCAGCTTTAGCCGCCGCATCTGCCTTGTCATCCCCCCGTATATCCATGTGACTGGGAAGCCAACAAAGGACAATGTCCTTTTTTGGCCCAGAGAACTTGTAAATGTCTCCGATTACTGGGTGCACAAACTGCATGTTATTAATAGCTTGTAATGCGGACAGATAATAAGAAAATATAATACATTTTTTGAATGAAATGGAGGACTGGAAGAACTCGAGTGCCTGTATTCCCCATATTTAGACCTTAGTTCTAGAAATTTAGATTGAAATACTAAAGAACTTGTCTGTGTCTTCTTATTGCTAGATAGACTAACGTCTACCTGAAAAGGAGCAATTGACCAAGGTGTTGTGGTCAACTTGCACATACAGTACATTAGTTTTGACTATTAATATACCTTCTCAAATTAGTTATTACAATGTTATGATACCTTTATAAATACGAAAGGCGAGAATGACAATGGACAAGAAACAATTGATACAATTGTTAAATTGTAAGAAAACTACCGTCTGCAAGTTGAAAAGTTTTTTGCTTCTATTCAATCTCTCAAAAAATTATGCAAAAATTCAAAAACCTTTCAACTGGCACAGACAATAGATGCCGGATTTTAATTATGAAATATATGTATGAATGAAATCTGGAACATTGAATAAATTTTCAGAAAGGAACACATTCAGATTGAATTTAGCAAATACATAAAACAAAGAGTAGACAAATTTCTCATTGTCAAAGTTGCAAATTAAATCTAACGAACAGAATCCAAAAAGCCTTTTCCTTCTGAATGCTTATACAAAACTAAATTTCAGATGTCTACATAAAAAGGAAAAATCATTTACAAGCCGGAGACACTCCCCAAATTTTCTCTGACACATTTGGCAACTGCTTCAGGTGTTATTAGACTATCCATACCACATCATTTGGCTGATAAAATTAATAAAGAGGAATTTGTTATCATTTCTCAGGCAGTGCCTTATGGGGATTCAGCGTTCAATATACAACAACATTCTAAAGTAAGTTTATATTAATTGCATGCGTCTAAATAAGATTAAACAAGTAGAATAGAAGTCTGAAATATCAATTTCAAAATCAACATCTTTCAATTAGATCATACTTTTTATCTGTATCAGAGACTATTGATAGCATCAATTTTTACACAACTTATTTTCAATTCAATGTCTGTTGGTCCAGAAATTCTACTTAAACAGTTTGATGCTGTCACATCTGCACAAAATTTGTTTTTTATAGACGTGACAATCACTTAGTTTCAGTATAATTGCAAGCAAGTATCTCTGATACAAATATAAAATTTAGAAAACCTCTTTACAATGTCTTTAATTACCAAGTTATTATAGGACTAACAACATTTTCATTTTTTTTTTTCAGATTTTTCATACAAGTCCAATAGACATAGATGTTAATAAACTAAATCAATATTTGAATCCAGAAACCATACCTGAGGCCAAATGCGCCTCGGCCAAGCGCAAAATATCAGTCCAAGGGTACTGTTGTGGTGAAGGTATATTGGCACATAGCATGTTCAGCAATAAATTGTCTTAAGCAATACACACTGCACTAGAAGAACTTTCAGATAAAATCTCACATGTAAAACAGTAAATACTTTTGATAAATTTAAGCCTATGAAACTAAAAACATCCATAGTTTCTATATAATTAATATTTCATTTCATTTTTTTTTTTTTTTTTATACTTTTTGTGTCAATTGTAATCCAACAAGTTTGTTTTACCTAATGCCTTTGCTATGGAAGAATCAATCAAAGGGTGGCTCTACCAACATGAGACTGTGAACACCTATTGTTCACACTCACAGCACATTAGATATGGAAGTACACATTAAAGGTATTGATTGGGCTAGCGTTCGAAAAAAAACCACGATATGGCATTTTTGCGAATTACTTATTATTTTTTGGCTCAGATTGTAGATAATTATTATCACTTTATTTGTAAACTATATAGAATGAAAGAAACCGACAAGAAATTAGGTATTTCGTTAGTTTTTGCTCAAAAAATTAGGAAAACGTAGCAAAATGTGTCCCGGTTGGTACAAGATTTCTCAGCCATTTTTAATTGGAAAATTACTATCTTGGTCTTGATTGAAAGCTTATTCAATAAGGAAGAAACGTACAGAGTTTTTTTTTTAAAAATTCCAATTAGTTTTGCCCCTGCAAAATGTTCGCCGTACCTACGCGTAAATTTTCTTATTTCCATGGTAACCACCAAAATAATATTTTTTTTTTTAGAAAATCGCTCTGTACGTTTCTTGTCAATGTAATTGTCTACAATTATGCCAAGTTTGATGTAGATTGACCCATTCACATTTTGTATCAAAGGTTTGAAATGTCAAATTTTTATGACATGTTCGAAAGGGCTGTCAACTCATTAAAAAAAATCTGATTGACATGAAATCAACCTTAAACTATCGAGAAGGACCCCCAAATCATCAACAAATGCACAACAAGTATCAAGAAATCATTATTTCATATACTTTGGTGCGCATGACACTGGTTTGGTGTTTAGATACTAAACACTTATTTATCTTTTTATTTACTTTACTTCAATTGAACAGACGGTTGGTCGATTCGTCCTAAAAGTTTGTATGTTTGGACGAACTGTCCTATAAAAGAAAGTGGGGTAACTACGCAAGACCGGAAATACATGTTAATAAATTGTTTTCGACATTTGTATTTCCTAAAATCGTCTTTCAAAGTTCAAAATGTTGAGAATTGTATCTAACCGTTTGTTTTTAAACGTAAGTTATTGTTAATTTCATTACTTTCTGACTGACAACAAGAATTGTGTTGTGTCTGTAGAGTTATTTATAGAAACTTTAGTTTAGTCACAATTTTGAGACCACGTGTAGTAACTCAGATTCCCTTGCCCTTGACACCGGTTTTGATATTAAAAGTTTCACCACAGTTTTCCCGTTGCTAAAGACTTTTTACTGCTAATATTTTCATAAAACAATTAAGTATGGGCCTAATCAACAACCTGTAATTGCCCAAAGATTTTGGTATCAAGTTTTATTGCAATGCAAACTGTTGTTTTTTTTTTTTTAGACCATTTTGACTTTTTCGAAGTACTATTTTGACATTTTACAAGGGCCATTTTGACCAAATTTAGGACCATTTATGATTAGGGTCCAATTGACTACAACCCAATGAAACCTGCCGTTGATTTGGTCAACGTCAGGCTGCCATGCTGTATCATTTCATTGCGGAAATTCAAATCCTTAAGCTCCTGTTTCCTTGAAAATCGGCACATCTCGATAGATTTTCATAAAATATTAAATGAAAATGTAAATTAAATGATCTCCTATCTGAATTAATACCTTTTATTTTGATCGAAAGTTTCCAAGCGAAAATTGTATCAGTGATGGCTGCCATTTTACGTCATAAAGGCGGAGCACATTATCTTTATTCATGTAAACTCCGCCCACATTTTTCAACTCTTCTGTGAAGAAAAAGAAAAAGGTAGTACACAAAAATGGCGATTCAAGTCGACCTGTGAGTGTATTAAATTTTGTTTCGACGTAAGACGGCACTTTTGGGAGATTCTTGTGAAATTTTTACATTCCATCGATAAGAAAATTCTTTGAAATTTCTGAAAAACATAAATTTATAAAGGTAGGCCAATTTGTTAAGACCTGAGAGGTCTCTCTTATATGGACTCTCAAAACAATCAAACTCAACTTTAACAGTTATTTGTTTTCAGTCCTTATAGAGTCAGTCCACTAATTTATTTGCCATTCCTTTCCATGTTAAGGAGGTTCCACCGAATAACCAATTTAAATTAGAAGTTTCTGATTTTTTGCATGGTGGTAGCTAAACATATCAGTATTGAAAAAATGAAAAAATGAGCATAGGTCACCGACTTATTTTTTGAGATAGAGGGCGTTATTTGTGTAGGGGTGGGGCACAATAGTTGACCTACTTTTGACTCTCAATTCACACTGTTTTTACGCTTCTGCAATTTTGATTTTTGCACAAAATCAACATAAAATGATCCCAGACGGTTCAATAATACTTTGATATCAGCAATATGCTAAAATACTAATTTACAGATAAAAAAATATTCTAATGCCAGTTAGTCAATAAGCCTCCAGAGGCACAAAAACACCAATAATTTGCTTATCGAAAATTAAAATCTGTTATTTTTCTTACCATTTTGTTCTCCATTATATAAGAATTCATGTAAGCCAATAAAAAAAGGGGGTCACCGAACTCATTCTCCGAATAATTGGATGTGAAGATGGGTAGGGTCCAATAAAATAATGGGCGAAAGGGAGATAACTCATCAGAACATTACTTTTTATTCATGATAAATTCACAAAGTTTTTCAATGACTAGTTTTCTATTTGTAACTCTCACTTTACCATTAACTTTTTCACCCAATAATGTGGACATGCCTCATTCACCATTACGTTCAAAAGCTAAACATAAATGGTTAAATTTTAAACCAGATGCTGCACACTTTTCGGCTATTATCTTTCTGCTGATCACTGCATTATATGATGACAAATTACTTCTCTTATGTTTGAGGTATTCAAAGTGATCTAATGACCATTGGAATGTAAAACTAAAATCATATAATTGTGAATTATTAAGATTAACCAAATCTGCTAATATTTGATAATCTCTGTCTGTAGTTTCTCGCGACACACATGCGCAACGGGATGCGCACGAACAATTCGATGGAACGTCCTTAAATCACAAAATTCAATCTTTTATAACTTTTTCTAGAAATCACATGAAAGCCTGACCAATGCTTCTCTCAAATTTCAATAATATGATGACCAAGAAAATTTTGATTTAAGCAAATTGAAAGTAGAACACTGCTGGATGAAAACACTGTAATGTACAGGAAATGACTGTTTTCATACTGATTCTTCTGCTTCTAAAAATTATTTTATTTATCACAATCTGAAAGATATGACTATATTCATATACTATCATTTGTATTAAAATTTTAGTGGAGTGAGTCCTATATATGATTTGGTGTAGCAGACTACCAAGTAGCAATATATCGTAAAAATAGTCAAATGATAAGACCAAAATATAGTTGTTCTGTTACAGGCTACTACGCGAACACACAACATATTTTCTCAAGCCTCATTGTCAAATGATGTAGTAAACATATCAATCTTATCTAGGTGAAATTGAAAGTTTCTCTGCAAAACTCTTTTTGTTTATTAAAGGGAGGCTCTGCTCATTAGTTGATCAGTCACAACTTAATTATTAGTAAAAACATTATGTTCTGACACTACCCTGAAAAAATCAGCGACATTCCACGGTAAACAACGATTTTATAGCATGTTTTAATAAAAGAAGACGAATTTTTGTGGCCGCCGCCATTGTTGTCATTCCGAGTAGTCACGTGATCATTATGACGTCAAGTGTGCGTACCAATGACGTCTTATGTAAATAGACACTCTGGCTTAGCTGTTAAACCGTACGATTTATTAAGCATATAAAATTTGAATTGATGTACGAATTACAAGAAAACAACAAACTTGCGAGGACAGTATTGTAGCCCATCAAACATTTCTATAATTTGATTAATTTCTCAATTGGGAGAAGGCAAAACCAACTGATAATGGTTGGGGATCACAGGTCGGGTAATATTGCGTATTCCACGGCCCTACTATCAGATATAAACTTTGTACATTATTTCTTCAATGTCGGTTTCGTTTTCAATTACCGGGTAAAAGTTAGATGTTTGTTATATTTTATCCCGTGACATTGACACTGAATTGGCGAAGCCGCAGACGTAATATCTCTATGAAGAGAAGACAAAACTAACCGATAAAGTTATTCATACACAATCTAAGCCCCACCGAGGTGTGACACTAATTATCAGTATATATTGTTTTAGTCTCCTTATTCAATTTACTTTGAACAATATAGATTTATAGAAAAAAAACGTATCAAAATAATATTTGGGATATTTCAGGATAAATTCATAACTACAGAAACGCCTGGACATAGACAGACAGAAGTGCGCCACTCATTGCTACAGTCTCGAAGAGATCAAAGGATTAAAAAAGTGTTTTTGTCACGTAGGGCTGATATTATTTAGGCCTATACAGTACATGTAGTTGGTCTTGAGTCTTGAGTTGAGGTTACTTCCAGGAGTTTCCAAGTCTAAAATAGCTTAGCCGTCTAGTACGAGTGTCAGTTATACGGCAATATTGGTATCGCGTGCAGAATGCTCTGTTGATATGAGAAATGAAATAAAAATGAAATAGAGTTTTACGACAAATTTGTCTGCGTCTGTTTTGGTTCTTCAGGATGGGCAAACACCCTGCAATGAGGAATAATTTTGCCAGAACCGCGGCATTACGCTACTCTTATTAACTATTTCGAACTGTCTAGGGATCTTATATTTTAAAGTGCATAGCCCGTAGCAGCCAGGCCCCCGTTTCACTAAGGTACGTAAGTATTTACGTAAGACGAACAATATGTGAGCAATTCCAACCTGTGTCACTGACAGTGACAGGTGGAAACCTGGTTGAAAAATCAGAAGAGCAATCGAATAGAACTCACTGAGCCAGCGCGGCTCTCAGTTGACATGAATCATGAGAAATAGGCCTACGTTGTAACAGATATGCAGATAAACAGATAAATCTGAGGTTCCGTCGTAGACAAAAATGTGTCTTTTTTTTTTAAATGCGAGCGGATTTTAAAATACTATTTTCAACGGTTTACTAAGCGTAATTATTAGGCCTATGATTAGGCCTACTGAATAATTTAACAATTCGATTGACTTCATTTCGTGAATTTTTCCCCATCCCCTGTATCTGTGTTTTCCAATAAAATTTGACGTAGAAGATTTGTAAAGAGGAAGGCACAACACCGGCATTTAGCACTGGTTCGGAAAAGAAGCCTAAAGTTATGTTTAACCATACTTTCCCAGTAATCTTCAAAAGACTTAAAATTCACTTCAAACATAGGCTCGGGGATTCTTCGGCTCTAGTCGGGCACATTTTGCAAGCCACTGCCGTCGATATATGCTTTCTTCGCTTAAAAAATGACATGATGCTTTTCGTGGATTGTTTCCGTCCGTATTCATACAATTATTCGCGATACGTAGGTTTGTACAGATGTATCGGCGATAGACCTTAAATCCGTATTACTTGAGTCAATATGGCGTCATACTCGGATTACGCACACTTTACGTCACTTCCTCTCAAATATATGACGTGATGATCAAAATGGCGCCGCCCATGTGTTTCATGTTATTTTATTAATTAATCGGCTTTAAAGTATTGATAACGTCGTCAGAACCTCCCGAAAATTTTCTGGTAGATAGAACTATACATATTTTACTAAATTACGTTCATTCAATTTTGGGTATCATGAAGCTTGCTTCCCTTTAAAAATGAACTAAATTAAAAAGTTGCTGAAGTAGTTTATTAAAATTTAATTTCACATTTGACACCTCATTTAGAACATAGTTTAGATTTCTGTCATTTCAACCAAAAATTCCTGCATTTAAACTAAGCCAAGAAGGTGAAATATCAATTTTACTATATGTTACAACAGAATTGACAGGCATTTTTGACCCAAAAGCATTTTAAGACTAATGTCATGCAATGAACAATCATATTTTGTGAAATGAGTTAAAAAAATTCAATTCAAAATTCAATGTGGCAAGAAAGTAGATATTTTCTCTAATGAGACAATATTGTTTGTTCAGTTAGTTAAACCATTAAAAATATTTTTATTCAATAATCCACAATCTAGAGAATCTGAAAAATATAAAAAAAAATCTGATTGCCACAGTAACATGACAAGATATGATAAAAGATATAACATGAATAAGTAACAGGGAAATGTACCAGACTAACATATCATTGAGATTTTTATTTCAGGTATAAAGTATTACTAAAACTATACAACACAATCCTTGTATGATCCAATCATTCTATAATACTAAGTATTATCCATTCAAACCACAAGAAATTATTGAAAATCACTTAAAGAATTGGTTTAAATAAGGATAGTAATATTATTAATTTCTTTTTCAGTATGAAATGAAGATACAACTAGTGTTAACAAGAGTTATCTCTCTTAGACTGACAGTCTATCAAGGAAGACATGCTGCCTTTGGATGTGAAAATTTTCACAATGAAAAGCGAGTTATTCTCAACTCCAGTTCCGTACAAAATTGCATTGGAAATCTTCAGTACCAAGTTCACAAGTTTACAAATCCAGTAAGGAAAGAAACATGTCTTCGGGAATTTCATACATGTCAGTCATTATTATCTTCTTCAAATCCTGGTGGAAACAACAATGATAACACAAGTAAAGAACCACCAGTAAATAAACCCTATACTTGTGAAGTTTGTAATAAGTCATTTAAAACAAAAACTGAATTGAAAATACATACAAGGACACACACTGGAGAGAAACCCTATACTTGTGAAGTTTGTAGTAAGTCATTTAGACAAAAAGGTCATTTAACAGGACATACAAGGACACACACTGGAGAGAAACCCTATATTTGTGAAGTTTGTGGCTATGCATGTAGTGCAAAAAGTAATTTGGCAGCACATATAAGGAGAAAACACACTGGAGAGAAACCATATACTTGTGAAGTTTGTAGCAAGTCATTTACGACAAAAGGTGAATTGACAGTACATACAAGGACACACACTGGAGAGAAACCCTATACTTGTGATGTTTGTAATAAGTCTTTTAACAACAGTAGAAATTTAACAAATCATACGCGGACACACACTGGAGAGAAACCCTACACTTGTGATGTTTGTAATAAGTCTTTTAGCCAAAGTATTAATTTAACAAGACATATTATGAGGAAACACACTGGAGAGAAACCCTATACATGTGATGTTTGTAGCAAGTCATTTACAACAAAAGGTGAATTGATAGTACATACAAGGACACACACTGGGGAGAAACCGTATACTTGTGAAGTTTGTAACAAGTCATTTAGACATAAAAGTCATTTAACAGGACATACAAGGACGCACACTGGAGAGAAACCTTATACTTGTAAAGTTTGTAATAAGGCATTTAGCACAAGTAGTAATTTAACAAAACATATAAAAAGTCAACATACTTGAGTGAAACTGTAAATTTGTGAAGTTTGTAGCAAGTCATTTACAACAAAAGGTAAATTGACAAAACATACAATCTTAATCATAACAATACACCATGTAACAATAACATTTCATATTTAATACACATAATAATTCTACATTGTAACGACTCGACTGATTTTCTTCAATAGTGTGTTGATTGACATTTCTCCTGCTATCATATATCACCCAGATCAAAGTATGTTTTATTGTTGATCCCTAATTCTCTTAGATTGATATCTCTTAATCTCTCTTTTTGATATTTAGTGTCATCTTCACCATCTCAGCCTACTTATATAAAAATGAAATAAGCAAATAAAGTTATAAATAATTTCTCTTCAGGGTGTATTGGTTCAATCGAGTATACAAACCCTCCACGTCAAACACCTAAAATAAATGAAATGATATTTATGTTATTATAATTTCTATATTATATTGTTTTGTATAAACTTCTTTTTATGTTAATTATTATTATTGCTTTATGTTTTGTATGAAATTCTGATTTGATTAAACTTTAACTTATATCATCTTACCTCAGCATATTATTGAATCCTGAAGTCAATTTGACCACCTTTTCGCTTAGCCGTCGATTCAAGATGTCAAGCTGGCCGCACAGTCCCAGCCATCGATTCAAAATAGTGATATCAACTTGCCCAAACGTGCATTAAAGATCTCAACATTGTAGAAAATTCATATTTTGAAATTTCTTATAAATAAAGTGTGTGTTCTCTCGTCATAATGCTAACAGACAATCACCCTTCTTTATTAATGGATGGAATACACTTAGAATGGAAATTTTAACATGGCGCCCATGTACCAAGTGTTTACTTTTGATAGCAATTGTAACTGATCTCGAGTGGCAAGGTGTCTTCTTATATCACCCTTTTGCACTTCGCCCCAAACTATTTCTATTTCGCCCCTTCCCAGTACGTGTCTCTTTGCCATTTCCCCCCTGTATGGGCAAGTGGCGAACTGAAAAACGGGGGGCAAGGGGCGAAATAGGAATAGTTTGGGGCGAGGTGCAAAAAGGTAATATGGTAAATTTAAACGTGGTACCCATGTTTTTCAGTTCGCCCCTTGCCCATTTCCCCCAAACCCAAGAAAACCATATCGGCTGACACTGTTGTAATGATTGTATACTAATCATATAAAGATTTGGTCGAGGTTTTAAACTTTTAATCAGAGTTCAGTAGGCATGTTTATTACAGGAAATAGCATACGGCCCACCGTGATCGTATTGTATTGTACGAAATTTTTACGGAAATAGCCGAACGGTTACAGAATGAGGAAATAGGTCACAGGAAACTAAACTAAAAGTCCCTGGTCTAAAAGTACTCTCTTTGACTGAAGAGGCAAGTAAGGGAAACAACGCATGTTTGCATATTGGCTACGTACAACATCCCCCTTATTAGATAAAACTAATACACAATAAAGAAATTAACAATGTCTATTTCACATAGTCTCTCAACGGATCACGGTTTAAATTTTTGTGGTTTTTTAACAATTCGACCCGAACGAGTAACATAATGTCTATTATCTGTTTGTGTTCTTTGAATGAATGGTTGAGGATGAGGGATACTCATATTTGAGCGAAGTTTCCTCCCCATAAGAAGTTCACCTGGAGAAGGGAGACTGTTATGTATAGGTGTGGATCGTAGACATAATAATGCAAGATCTGGATCACTTTTCCTCTCTTTAGCTTTTTGGAGTGTAGTTTTTACTGTGCGTATCTGACGTTCAACAAATCCATTAGATTGTGGAAATCTTGGTGATGAGGTAACATGTTCAAAGCAATAGGTTTGACTGAAATTTCGGAAACTTTCTGATGAGAATTGTTGTCCATTGTCGCTTATAAGACGTGATGGAATTCCATATTCTGTAAAGATCTGTTTTAAGTGACTTATGACTATTCCACTAGTGTAGCTCACAGGAAGTTTACGAATAAGAATATACTTGCTGTAATAATCTGCAACAATTAGGTATTCGTGCTGATCAAAGTAAAACAAATCAGTACCTAGGACTTCCCAAGGATAGTGTGGTACTTCATGGGGTAACAACGTCTCTGAAGTTTGAGCTGGAAGGTGCTTTAGACATATGTTGCAGTTCTTTACTAGAGCTTCAATATCTTTTGTTATACCATACCAGTAAACAGAATTCTGGGCACGTAGCTTGGTTTTCTCAATGCCTTGATGACCATAATGTAGCTGATTCAGTATATCTGATTTCATCGTTGTCCTTTCATAACAATTCCATCAACAACAGACAATTCATGTCGGAATGACCAATAGGAACGAAGTTTGGATGGAAGTTGTTTGAGGTGCTCCGGCCATCCTTGTATGATATAATCGACAAGTTCATTCAGTACGGGATCTTTCCTTGTAGCATCATGGATTCTAGAAGTACACTGAGGCTCAAAGTGTAGGAAGTCAACTCTAACATCTAATTCGATTGAATCCTTGTTATTGTCGTTTGGCAATCTGGAAAGAGCGTCAGCAAGAAGCATATCTTTGCCTTTGCAGTATTCAATGTGGAAATTGTATCCTTGTAATTTCAACATCATTCTCTGTAGTCGTGGAGGTGCAGTGGTTAAAGGTTTGTTCAAGATGGTTACCAGTGGTTGGTGATCTATTATGATCTTAAAGTGACGACCATATAGATAAGTATGAAACCTTTTGAACACCGAAGACTATGGCTAACAGCTCTCTCTCTATACATGCATATCTGGTTTCAGCGTCAGATAATGATTTTGATGCGAATGCAACAGGTTTGCTGTTATGGAGAAGTGTAGCTCCAAGACCTCTTATGCTAGCGTCTGTCTGAAGATGTGGAGTGATGCTTGTATCGAAGTACTGTAATACTGAGTGTTCAGATATAATGTCTTTAAGCTGCTCAAAGCATTTCTGGTGATGATCTTCCCATAGGAATTCTACGTCTTTCTTAAGAAGATCTCGTAGTAATGCAGACTTGGCTGACAAGTTTTCGATAATGGGTGACATGTATGTGATGAACCCTAGAAATTCTTGTACTTCTTTCTTGCAAGTGGGTCTTGCCATGTGGTGCAAATCGTGTATCTTCGTTGGATCTGGATGAACACCATGATCTGTGTAATGCATACCATAGAAGGAAATTTTCTTCTGTTTTATGACACACTTCTTAGAATTGAAAACTAAACCGTTTTCAGATGATTGCGACTTTCATGAGCTTGTGTAAGATGCGATCATGTTCATCATCTGTAGCAGCGTATACAGCAACATCATCAGCTATTCCTACAACTTCTTCGACCTGGTCAATGATTTGATCCATCTTAAGTTGGAAGATGTCTTGTGACACGGACAATCCAAAAGGTAATCGTTGAAAACAGTATCTTCAAAGAGTTCGTCACTCCGTCAGAGAGTCCGTCACTCCGTCAGAGAGTTCGTCACTCCGTCACTGGGTTTATTTACAAATATTGGTCAATGACGGATTAACATCACTCCCGTCAAAAGACCCTTATTAGAGCTTCCTCTTTTCGTCAAACGTCAGAGAGTTCGTCACTCCGTCAAAGAGTTCGTCACTCCGTCAGAGAGTTCGTCACTCCGTCACTCTGTTTATTTACAAATTGAGGTCAATGACGGAATAACGCCACTCCCGTCAAAAGTCACATGTTAGACTACCTCTTTTCGTCAAACGTCAGAGAGTCCGTCACTCCGTCAAAGAGTTCGTCACTCCGTCACTGGGTTTATTTACAAATATTGGTCAATGACGGATTAACATTACTCCCGTCAAAAGACCCTTATTAGAGCTTCCTCTTTTCGTCAAACGTCAGAGAGTTCGTCACTCCGTCAAAGAGTTCGTCACTCCGTCAGAGAGTTCGTCACTCCGTCACTCTGTTTATTTACAAATTGAGGTCAATGACGGAATAACGCCACTCCCGTCAAAAGTCACATGTTAGACTACCTCTTTTCGTCAAACGTCAGAGAGTCCGTCACTCCGTCAAAGAGTTCGTCACTCCGTCACTGAGTTTATTTACAAATATTGGTCAATGACGGATTAACGTCACTCCCGTCAAAAGTCACATATTAGAGCTACCTCTTTTCGTCAAACGTCAGAGAGTCCGTCACTCCGTCAGAGAGTTCGCCACTAGGTCAGAATATCCGTCACTGAGCATCGACGAATGACGGATAAGATGTTTTCCACTGTTTATGACTTCCTCATACGTCAAACGTCAGTCTCCATGTTAGTATCACCTCTGGCTCACTTCATACATGTAACGAGCTTGTCACTACCGGGGTGATTGACGGACTGACGACATTTATGGCGGGGGAAAGCGGCAAAAACCTAATGCTATGTAGAAATGTCTAATTCAAAACGCAAATGTAACATAATGCAATACCAAATACCTAAAACGTCTAATGCAAAAGACAAAATACAAGAAACCTCTAATACATAATACCTCGCTCATACGTATAATTCAAAAGACAAAGTACAAGAAACCTCTAATACACAATACATTTAACTTCTTATGCATTATTGATTTTACAATGTGAAACACCGTTAGCATTAGATGACATATCTCGATAAACTTAATTACATTTCTACATTGCAATATCTTTATTTGGGTCAAAATCAAGGCCAAAGAATTTGGCTGTGTTTGTTTACTGTCTTCCCGTTGTGCTACCGTTATAAAAGTTGGCAAATATGTTCTATTATGTATCCTAAATAATTATGGAAAATTTCAGATGATTCTGAAGCTTTTTTCCTCCATCTTCAGGGCCGTAGGAAGCAAATGAAAACTTTGTGGCTGATTTTTTTTTCTTTTCACAGACATCTAATCCTGTAAAGGATACGGCATCGAACATCAAAACGCTTGGCACTGAAGGAACATTTAAGGGATTCTCCCATTCAGAAATTTTTTAAAGTCAGGATTGATTTCCTTGCGTTTAGGGGGTTTCCGTTTAGAACACCCACCTACTTTTTGATTCGTTTCTTCGATGTCTTCCAAAACTCGTCAAAAGATAATAGGACAGTCAGCCGAGCGTCGCATGAAAGGAAATTAACTTAATTTTCAAAGTTTCCTTATAGGGTGCCAACTCTTCAAACCGCATGCGGTTTTAAAGGTCTGAGATGTAAGGAAATTTTTCAGGGGCTACAATCCCCCAATAAAACCTACTACAGATGCAAGGAATCAAATTATATATATATTTTTTAATATTCTGAGGGTGCAAACCTGTCAAAATCGCCTGTTATTCGGAAAGGCCTTATATGCAAGGAAATAAAATTTTATTTTCAAAATTTTCTTGCTGTATAGGCTATATGCCCAAAGTCTTATTCAAGGGGTAGGTATTCTTTTAACAACAATTCTGTTCGGAAAGGTATGATAACAAATGTCCTTCTTCAAAGGGGCATAGCGGGTTGGCTCTTACAGGAATTTTGTAAAGCAAGGCACTTAGCCTAAAATTTTAAAAATTTCTTTGGGTAAAATAAACCTTCTTCAATGTGGTCGTTTTCAAAGAAAAAAAAAGCCTTAGACGCGAGGAAATCAACAACTTTCAAAATTTTCAGAATCCCTTAAAGCATAGCCGTAGGAGAACGCGACCCCCCTGTATTCTACGGCTATGCCTTAAAGGTTCCTTCATCGTCAAGCGTTTTGATGTTCAATGCCGTATCCTTTATAGGATTGGATGGCTGTAAAAAAAAATCAGCCCTAGTTTTCATTTGCTTCCTACGGCCCTTAAGAAGAAGGAATAAAGCTTCAGAATTGTCGATGAATATTCAGGATGCATAATAGGACATATCTGCCAACTTTGATAACGGTAGCTCAACGGGAAGACAGTAACCAAACACAGCCAAATACTACGGCCTTGACATTGACCCAATGGCCCAAATAAAGATATTGCAATGTAGAAATGTAAGTAAGTTTATCGAGATATGTCGTCTAATGCTAACGGTGTTTCACACTGTAAAATCAATAATGCATAAGAAGTTAAATGCATTGTGTATTAGAGGTTTCTTGTACTTTGTCTTTTGAATTAGACGTATGAGGTATTATGTATTAGAGGTTTCTTGTACTTTGTCTTTTGAATTATACGTATGAGGTATTATGTATTAGAGGTTTCTTGTATTTTGTCTTTTGCATTAGACGTTTTAGGTATTTGGTATTGCATTATGTTACATTTGCGTTTTGAATTAGACATTTCTACATAGCATTAGGTTTTTGCCGCTTTCCCCCGCCATAGACATTGGGGCAATGACAGACTGGCATATTCCTTCGTTTTGTTTTTGAAATACGCAAGTATTCCTCTTTTTGTACGGAAGCATCGACGTACGTGTTTCTAAGAATATCGTTTTAATTTCGTTTTTTGATTATAATTCATAAATATTACTTTTTTTGTTCAGTGACGAATGACGTGAGTGGCGAACTCCCTGACGGAGTGACGAACTCTCTGACGGAGTGACGAACTCTCTGACGTTTGACGTATGGAGGTAGAATTGATTGATTTGCACGAGACATGTTGACTTCGAGGAGGCGTGTTCTTTAGTTTTTAAAAAACTTTGAGAAAGAGGTTATTCTAGAAGATACCTACGAACTATAAAAAGCTCTACTTTAGCAGAAATTAAAGCGAAAGAAAACGCTTTGGCTTTCCAAAACCACATCGCTACCCCATGTAACAGTTCTCGTTGCAGAACTTGTACTTATTTTTTACCAGGTGATAGATTCTCTAATAAAATGAAAAACCAGACTTTTTTTGTAAATGAAAAACTTACCTGCACTAGTGAAAATATAATTTACATGATATCCTGTTTAAAATGTAACGAACAATACATTGGTGAAACCATGAATAATCTCAGAACCCGTTTCGCCCAACATAAATCTGATGTAAATTTAAATAAATCTAATAAAACAGTTTCACGGCATTTCAATCAACCCGACCATGACATAAACGATCTGAAAATTACCCCTATTGAACAAATCTATGATAATCAGCATATTCCATCTAAAAAAGTTCGACTTATACGAGAAAACTTTTGGATAAATAAATTACAAACAATGTACCCATTTGGTATGAACATCCAAGTGGATTTTCAAATTTTACCCTTTGTTATCCAATTCAATAGTACAGCTGCACAGTGTCCCCGTCTGATAAAAGATATATACGGTAAATTACAAGAGAAATTTCCTTGTGCCTTTAAAAATGATTTGGTAATAGCCTATAAACGAAACAAAAATTTAAATGACCTCCTTGTCCATGGTAGATTGCCGAAACTAACTTGAAATTACTACTTAATCTTACAATATCACAACGCAAACCTTATATCTATACCTATTATATTAGTTATTTCTATTTCCACTACGAATGAAATCATTATAATATGCATTAATATGAGTATTTTGTATCATTATTTTTGCTAACAATGAAAGTTAGGTACATTTATATTTTTTCCATTTAAAGTAAAATTTTACATCTATTTAATTGATCCTAATCATATGATCCCAAGAGGGACACTTCTCTTTTTTCAGATCATCAGACGAGAAGATAGCAGATGAAAGAATGTTATTTCTTTTTTTATTAACACACAATTTGTTATCTGCGAGAACTGTAAACTTATATGTCCTGTGCCTGTGCTTTCGTAACATTGATTTTTTGCAATGTTACAACCTCTTTCCCCTAAATGTCGTTTAAGGATTACAGGTAGTTTAAGGGTGTGTTAAAGTGTTTTATAAGTATAAGTTTAGGTTTTATAAATAGTTTAAAGAATATTATTATTAATTATAGCAAGTTTTCATAAATCAACATATTTTTATACTTGCAAAATTAAAGTACCATTTATTCAATAATAGAAGTCAATTTCGTTAGTATTTTAGTAATTTGAATAAATGTCCTGTTTCAGAAATAGTATTGTATGATAGATAGCCTATTAAGTTATATAGTTCTATGCATCACCCCACTTCGGGTAAGATTTATTTACAACCTTTGTATTATACGTGTATATAATGTGGCATTATTATTTATTTCAAATATTGATGCATTAGGTTAATTTAGTGTACAGTATGTAATTTGATTTATACGAGTTTCTTTCCTATTTGTATTTGTTTTATTTTATAATTGTTTATAATTGTTATATTTGTGTATTGCAGGGTTTTTGTGAGTTCTGTTTTACCAAATAATAAAACAATAAATGAACCCTGTCTGGTTATTTTAATTACCCCAGACCACCCTATAACATAAATGCAGAAGTAGTATATCCATATATCTTGTGTTTTTAATGTAATCTTCTTACTTCTATATGTCTTATAAACAGGAAATGATTTATTCAAATATCATTTTTCAAAAAGATAATTAATTAATCTAAATCAGTTTAAACTCACCATTTCTCCTTTTGAATAGATTTAGTTAACGATAACAAAATACGAAAATTAATCATTATACAGCTTCAATCATACGACGTCATATGACGTCATTTGGTCGTCATACCTTTTTTTTTTCGTTTCCAACCGACAAAAGACTTTAAACAGACTGTTTGTCGATTCGTCCTAAAAGTTTGTATGTTTGGTCGAATAGTATGGAAGACAATCCCTGCCAAAATTAATCATTCTTAATGCTTAATTCGGTGTCAAACATTAGCACTGTAAAATCAACATTTGTACGCTTAATTTGACATTTGTTCCCTAATTTCATAATTTGTTGTTAAAAATTTATCATTCGAATGAAGAATATTACTGAACAAATTAACGATTAAGCCGAACTAATAATGCCCACTTCATAACGCCGAATGAAGTTTACCGAACAAATGTTGAAAAACATTTCTCGCATTTCATGAGAACGCTTTCATTATGACGACAAGTGGCGCTGCAATCGCTGACTTTATCTGATACAGACTATAGATGAAACCGAAAGTTAAACTTCCTTTTCGTTTGAGGGAAACCTTCGATGCATTGACAAAGTTCTATAGAGGCCTAGATCCTAGTTCAGCCAAGAATCAGGACTGGTCGGACCATTGCTGAGTCAGACCATTACCTGCTCGGACCACTATTTTTTTTTATTACCAACTCGGACCACTAATTTTTTTCTCACTACCGACAAGGGCCTCTTTTTCATGACAGACTCGGATCACTTTTTTTTCTAGACCTGGACCATAACTTCACCAATTTTCGTGACAAAAAAAAAATGACTAAAATTCAACTAAAATATTTTTAACTTTGATCATGAGAGTCTCGGACCACTTTTGTAAATATATATAGAATTGAGTTATACATGTACTATATTTACTGGAAAATATCTTTTGATTGGAATAGTTGAACAGGCGATGAGGAAAACTAGATCGCCGGAAATGCAATCAGTGAAACAGACATCAAATAGTCTCTATGAAATGCGGCGATATTTGATATTTATTTGAAACTAAACGCGGCGAAAAAAACAACAGAAGAATTATCCGAAACACAGGCCCGTAGCCTGCCAAGTACTTTTAGGGTGGTAAAAGTCCAATCAGGGGGGGGGGGGGGCAGTTTAGATATCCACCCAAAAACACCCCCCACCCCCCTTTTATAGAAAACTTTGAGTTATTGCTATACATTGTTACGCCATTACAGTGCCAGTTATTTCTACATTTATTGGTGCAGTCGGAAGCCTGGAAATGAGTTTTTCTGAAGTTTGGGGACCCCTAGAAAATTTAGATAATTTGACTCGTTGAAACGCGATATCCTGACATTTCCTGATATTTTCCAGCGAATTTAAGGTTCAAGATTATTTCTATATGGTTCAAAGGGTTCTTGTCTGAAAACATTTTGAGATTTAGACGCTAATTAAAGACATTTCCTGGTGAATGAAAGCTAGGTACATTTATATTTTTTCCATTTAAAGTAAAATTTTACATCTATTAAATTGATCCTAATCATATGATCCCAAGAGGGACACTTCTCTTTTTCCAGATCATCAGACGAGAAGATCACCCGATGCAACCAAAGTTAGCCTCTTTATCAGGAGTTAAGTTAGTGAAGTTAGGCGTGTTCATTAGTCTCCATATTATCATAGGATCATAGGTATGATAACACAGCCCTGTTCAAGCGCTAACTTTAACACCAATGCCTTGATATGGATATAAATTGACCAATCAACGACCGAATTGGCAACCTGTAAGGATTATTTACGTCCAATCAGATTGTTGTATTTTCGATAAATTTAAAAAAAATGAACGATTTTTTTTTTACATTCTCCACAATTTGTAGGCTTTTTCAAAAGATTTGCCCTCATATCCCGGCTTGTGGCATATTTTTTTCACTTTATTGTTCATTTTCGCCAAAACTTTACATGAAGGCCAAGGTCACAGGGCATTTCGGTCCACTGGCATTAGGCCTAAAGCCTTTTTTAGGCTTTACAATCTGGACGTTTAGGACTAGGTGTAGGCCTACGAACATGTACGGAACACATATCGAGTGACACGAGTAACACGAGTTGAAATCACGAGACTTTTGATCGAGACTAATTGAACATGACTAAAAATAAGAGTCTACAAAACCTAAACGAATTTCTTTAACGAAGCAAACTTTTAAGTTTTTTATGTAAAAGCCGTGGATAGAAACAAAATCGGTAGGATATATTTGTGCATTAATGTTTAATTAAGAGTTGTGTAATTCAACGATATATTATATTGTCTACTTTGCAATTGTTATAAGTTTTCATAGAAAACGTGGTCAAACGGGTATCGCGCTCTGACGTCACCATCATGGCTGACAAATTCATTGTTTACCTTAATTATTTGTTATTATTCTAATATTACAACTTGTATCATCCCCTAAACCCTTTAATTTCAATGCAAATATATAGTGTAAGAATCCTTTTGCATACATGAGCCTTCTCAATCCCTGTCATAAATTTATTGCTTAGTTTTGAACATATTTAGATCGCAAGAATCACGTATTTTAGAATGTCAAATAAGTAAGCCGGTTGCTTAGCGTAAATGTTCAATTTTGCAGTCTTTATATTCTGAACATACTTTAAGTTCAATTTTTGTATCTTTCAGTTAATCTACTTCACTACCTTCACATATGTCATGTTGTACTGTTAAATATTGATGTTGATAAAAACTAAATGAAAAACACTATTTCAACAAAAAAGCTCTTTTATCGAAGCACTGCAACTACAAACGGACTGTGAAGTCGAATGGACGCCTGCCACTGGCTCTTGCAGATGAATCAATGTTAGCAATTTTATCGGAGTTGCACGAACTAAACGAAACCCTATATTATTAACGATTTTTGGACTGTTGGCGTTCCTTAACGATATTTAAAGATGCCATCAGATAAGAAAGATATGTCACTTCAGACACCACCTCCTAGAAGAACGCGTCAACAAACTGAAACGTTGAGGCTTATCGAAATTAACAGAAATGCTGCATTTCATGATGTTAAAAGTTATATAAATCAAATTCGGTCATCTACTGATAAAGAAAAGATTGCCGAATTACAAGCCTTGTATATTGAAGCATACAGAACTTTTAAATATGAACATGAACAATTTTGTGAACTTTTATCTAATGATGAACTTCAAGAATATCTAGAAGATTGGTTCAGTCCTAAAGATAAATTGATAATAGATTTTCAGTTATTTTTAGAAAAATTAATGAAAGAAATAGTTGTTGACCCTCTACCAGAAATTACACCACAAGATAGTGTTTCTCAAACAAAAACTCATTCCAGTGGCAGTAATTATATGCAGTCAGTTGCAGATAGTAAAGTTACAACTATTTCAACTATGAGAATTAAACAGCATCAAGCCAATGCTGAAATTGAATTAAGAAAAAGGAAATTGTTGGAAAGGCAGAGATTCTCAAGAGAGAAACTGGAATTACAGTTTAGAGAAGAACAATTTGAACTGGATACTGAAGCTGAAATCGCTGCTGCTAAGACTAAAATTATAGAAGAAACAATTCAGAAATCAGAAGTTTCAAATCCAACTTTTGCATTAAACCCTTCTCCTACACTTAATCCAAATGCAAAAAGGTTTAATCCTACATTTCCAGTGAATAAAATAACTCCATCTCCTGAAAACTATAACCCAATTACCCTTGGTGCTGATACAAATTATGTAAGCCCCACTACAGACAATACTACCAAAACATTGGTGCAGAATATGAAGAAACCACAAATAAAATTGAAATCATTTTCTGGTGAACCTTCAGACTACAAACGATTTATGAGAGCCTTTGAAAGTAAAATATTACCATTTACTATAAACGATGATGAGAGAATGAATTATCTTGATCAATATACTGAAGGCCAGGCTAATAGAATTGTTCGAGGATATAGTTATCTGGATGCAATCATAGGATACGGTGCAGCAATGAAAGAACTAGAAGAACGATATGGAAACTCTGAAATTATAGCTAAAGATTTTTGTGTCAAGGCATTAGAGCACAAACCTGTTTCAAAACCTAAAGACATAGATGAATTTGGCATCTTACTTCAAGAATGTTTTTATGCCATAAAAAGTATCGAAGCTATGAAGATTTTGGAATACCCAGACAATATAACCAGACTAGTACAGAAGTTACCATTCTACTTGCACGAAAGATGGCGTGATCTTATTGAAGACATTAGATTTGAAAACAAACCAGTTGATTTTGCACTTCTAGTTAAATTCGTCAAACGTGAAGCAAGAAAATGCATGGATCCAATATTTGGTAAAGATGCAATGGCTCAAGTATCTACAAGCAAACCTAGTGTTGGTACAAACAACAAGACAAATCAAAAACCAAAGTTAGCATTAACTACTCAGGTAACAAAGAAAACTGACACTGACACTCCTAGTAAAGATTTTAGATGCTTACATTGTAAAGCTAATCATAAGATTGAAAATTGTACTGAATTTAAAGGAAAACCACATTATGAAAAACTTGAAATCTTGAGAAAAGCTGGGTACTGTTTTGGATGTTTAAACAAAGGACACATGAAGTCTGATTGCAAGAAGAAGCATCAATGTACCAAATGTGAATACAAACATCCTACTCTCCTTCATATAGATTCTGCTGAATACAAGCAACTACATAGAACTGATGACACAGAACACCTTTCTGTCAAGGCACATGCTCTCACGAGGGCTGGTGACAATTACAAGTATGATTGTACCATGGCCATTGTACCAGTAAAAGTCAAGAAACAAAATGGACTACAGACCATAAATACATTTGCATTCCTCGACCCTGGTAGTAGTGTAACATTTTGCACTCAGAAATTAATGCAGAAATTGGGTCTTCAAGGCAAATACACCAAATTAACGCTGGATACAATGACTGATAGCAAAACCATTTCTTCGTATCGAGTTGATAATTTAGAAGTTTATAGTTATGATTTAGATAACTCCATTACCATACCTAGATGTTATTCTAAGGAGAGAATACCTGTTGAAATTGGTCATATACCTACCAAGGAAGATATAATGAAATGGCCCCACTTGAATAAGATAGATATACCTGAAATAGATTTGGATTGCAATATTGACCTTATGATAGGCAACAACATTCCAGATGCGTATACACCATATGAAACTGCTACAGGTCCTAGAGGAACTCCCCATGCTACAAGAACAGCTATTGGATGGATACTCTGGAATGTTCTACGAGAATCAACTACTGCTACCAGAAGAAGAAATGTAGTAAATCGTGTAGATGTTCAACAGATTTTAGAATTTGAAAAACTTAACGAATTAGATAAACTTATACACCAGCAGATTTTGAATGATTTCCCTGAGCGAACCATTGACGACAAAAGTGAACTTTCCCAACGAGATAAACAATTTTTCGAGAAGGTAGATAACTCTGTTCGACTTGTTGATGGTAAATACGAAATTGCTTTGCCGTTCAAAGACAAAGACATAGAACTCCCGGATAATGAGTTCATGGTAACAAAAAGACTACATTATCTTGAGAAGAAAATGACGAAGAATACCAAATTCAAGACTGAATACACAGAATTTATGGACTCTGTTCTTAATGATGGATATGCTGAACAGGTACCTTGTAACGAAATTGATGTCAAGAAAAGTAGAAAATGGTTTATTCCGCATCACGGAGTATATCATAAGCAGAAGCAGAAAATTAGAACCGTATTCGATTGTTCAGCCAGATGCAATGGGATATCAATAAACGATGTACTACTTTCCGGACCAGATCTTACAAATAATTTAGTTGGAGTCCTAATGAAGTTTAGAATTGGTATAATTGGATTAATTTCAGACATCAAATCTATGTTTCACCAAGTCAAGGTTCCCTTGGAAGACAGAGACAGTCTCAGGTTCCTTTGGTGGCCTGATGGTAATCTAGAAGAAGATGTAAAACAGTACAGGATGACTTCCCACCTTTTTGGTGCTGTATCTTCTCCGAGCGTTGCAAACTATGCATTACAGAAGATTGCAAAGGACTTTGCTGATAGATTTAGCGACAGTGTAACACAGACTATCCTGGATAATTTCTATGTAGATGATTGTCTACGTTCAATCGATGATGAAAAGGAAGCCATTATTTTAGTAAATGATTTGATGGAAATTTGCAAACTTGGTGGATTTAGATTGCATAAATGGATATCTAACTCACCATCTGTATTGGAAACCATACCTGAATCTGAACGAGCTAATCTGACCACTACATCATTGGGACAAGATGAATCCATAATTGAAAGAGCTCTTGGAGTCAGCTGGAATGTATGCTCTGATACTCTGACTTTCAAAATTAACATACAGGATCAACCTTACACAAGAAGAGGACTTCTATCTATTACCAGTTCAATATTTGACCCTTTGGGGTTAGCAGCTCCAGCAATGCTTTATCCTAAAACCTTACTTCAAGAATTATGTCAAAAGGGAATGTCCTGGGATCAACCAATTGATGATGTTCAGAAACGAAAATGGTGCAAATTTCTGAAACAACTACCTATTTTAGAAAACCTTCATCTTCCTAGATGTGTTAAACCAGATAAAATAGAAGATGTTGTCTCTACACAACTTCATACATTTTCTGATGCAAGTTTAACTGGATATGGTGTATGCAGCTACTTAAGATTTGTCAACAAATCTGGCACTGTAACTTGCAATTTATTAATTGGAAAATCCAGAGTAACACCTACCAAACGTATCACAATACCCAGACTGGAATTAACGGCTGCTACAGTTGCTGTTAAATTGACCAAGAAAATAACCAATGAATTGAAAATTAATATAGAAGATATATTTTATTGGACAGATTCAACTACTGTATTGGGATACATTGCTAATGAGTCAACAAGATTCCAGACATTTGTGTCTAATAGAGTATCTTTAATTCGAGAAGCTACAACATTAGATCAATGGAGAAAGGTAGACACAGAAGACAACCCTGCGGATGATGCCTCTCGAGGTCTTTCGATCAATGCCTTAGTAGAGAAGAAACGGTGGTTTAATGGTCCTGATTTCCTTCTTCAAACTGAAGAGTTTTGGCCTGAAAACTTTGTTCCTGGAACCATTTCTACGAATGATCCTGAAGTTAAGAAGGTGAACGCAACCATAGTTGAAGAACCATTTGATACAATTGATAGGTTTCTCTCATACTACTCAGATTACAATAAACTCAGAAAATCAATTTCTTGGATCTTACGATTAAAGGACCTTTTACGTGAAAAGATTAGACAAAATTTAACTGGAGAAAAACCTAAATTAATGTTATGTGATGAAGATTTTAGAAGATCTGAGAAATATTTAATTCTTCATGAACAACAGAAGTATTTGAAAGTATGTTTTGAAGCTTGTTCGAACACGAATCCAAACAAGAAGAAACTTGGAAACGATTTAGCTAAGCTGGATCCTTTTATTGATGATGAAGGAGCTTTAAGGGTTGGTGGACGATTGAAGATGTCTGATTTATCATTAGATGCTAAACATCAACTCATTCTACCTAAAGAATCCAGACTTTCAGAAATTATTATAAGACACACTCACTCTTTAATTGGTCATTTGGGAAAAAATGCTGTCCTGTCTGAATTGAGAAAAAGATATTGGATAATTGGTGCCTCTAGAATTATAAAATCACTTATTGCGAAGTGTGTCATCTGTAGAAGAAATTTAGCGAAAACCAATCAACAACAAATGGCAGATCTTCCACTCAACAGGATTACTCCTAGTGAATCGCCATTTACTCACACTGGACTTGATTTTTTTGGTCCTTATGAAGTACGTTTTAAAAGATCTTCATTAAAAAGATATGGTGCTATTTTTACATGCTTTAATAGCAGAGCCGTACACTTGGAAATTGTAACGTCTATGGACACAGACTCCTGTATTAACTGTATCAGACGATTTATCTCCAGAAGAGGATTACCAAAAACTATAAGATCGGATAATGGGTCCAACATAGTTGGTGCAGTTAATGAATTGAAGACAGCTCTAAATGAATTGAATCAAAAGAAGATTAATGATGAACTTGCTCAAAAGGGGATTAAATGGGAATTTAATCCGCCTGCAGCTTCGAATTTCGGAGGCGTATGGGAGCGAATTATTAGGACAGTAAGAAAAGTGTTGAATTCTTTGTTAAAGGAACATAAATTAAGACTTGATGATGAAACTCTCTCTACGTTATTTTGTGAGGTGGAAAGTATTTTGAATAGCCGACCATTGACTAGAATTAGTGAAACTCCCAATGATTTGGATGCTATTACTCCTAATCATTTATTGCAAGTGAGCTCTAGATTCAATCTTTCACCTGTGGTAACAACCAAAACTGATTTATATGTACGTCGACGATGGAAACAGGTACAATGTTTAACGGATATGTTTTGGAAAAGATGGATATCAGAGTACCTGCCATGTCTCCAGGAAAGACAAAAATGGTTATATCCCTCCAGAAATATTGTTGAAAATGACATTGTTTTAGTACTTGATAATAGTATTAGGAATTCATGGACTTTAGCAAGAGTTTTAGAAGTTTTTCCTGATCGTAAAGGTGTTGTTCGTATTGCGAAAATTAAAACTCAAAGTACTACACTTGAAAGACCTGTGAATAAACTCTGCGTGTTATTAGAAGCTGATGAATGAATATTTCTGTTTGAATTTTAATTAAAAATTCTATGGACTGTTTAAACGATACCTTTAACGCAATTTTATATGGACTTTCTAAAAGAACTGTTTTTATATTCTAAAAAAACTGTGAACGAAATTAAACGAACTGTGAACAAACAAAGTTAAACGAACTCTAAACGAAATTAAAAGAACTTTAAACGACATTTTAGAAGCCATACCATATGAGAATCAGTTGCAATATTCTTAATTTGGTGATAAACGAACATTATTCAATAAACTGAACAATTACCTATAGTGAAAGTTTATGTTGAAAAATTTAAGCGAACTCTCTATGATTTGAATATGATTTTTATATATTGTTAAAATTATTGTTTGTAATTGTATTCACTATGTTGCACAATTAGAGGGCTGGTATGTAGGCCTACGAACATGTACGGAACACATATCGAGTGACACGAGTAACACGAGTTGAAATCACGAGACTTTTGATCGAGACTAATTGAACATGACTAAAAATAAGAGTCTACAAAACCTAAACGAATTTCTTTAACGAAGCAAACTTTTAAGTTTTTTATGTAAAAGCCGTGGATAGAAACAAAATCGGTAGGATATATTTGTGCATTAATGTTTAATTAAGAGTTGTGTAATTCAACGATATATTATATTGTCTACTTTGCAATTGTTATAAGTTTTCATAGAAAACGTGGTCAAACGGGTATCGCGCTCTGACGTCACCATCATGGCTGACAAATTCATTGTTTACCTTAATTATTTGTTATTATTCTAATATTACAACTTGTATCATCCCCTAAACCCTTTAATTTCAATGCAAATATATAGTGTAAGAATCCTTTTGCATACATGAGCCTTCTCAATCCCTGTCATAAATTTATTGCTTAGTTTTGAACATATTTAGATCGCAAGAATCACGTATTTTAGAATGTCAAATAAGTAAGCCGGTTGCTTAGCGTAAATGTTCAATTTTGCAGTCTTTATATTCTGAACATACTTTAAGTTCAATTTTTGTATCTTTCAGTTAATCTACTTCACTACCTTCACATATGTCATGTTGTACTGTTAAATATTGATGTTGATAAAAACTAAATGAAAAACACTATTTCAACAAAAAAGCTCTTTTATCGAAGCACTGCAACTACAAACGGACTGTGAAGTCGAATGGACGCCTGCCACTGGCTCTTGCAGATGAATCAATGTTAGCAATTTTATCGGAGTTGCACGAACTAAACGAAACCCTATACTAGGGCCTATATAATTAAAACTCAAAAAGGCTTTGACAACAAGATCAAGATATGTTTTTAGTTTGTCCCTCATTGGAATTAATATGCCTAGTTCTTGGGTTAGGTTACCGGAGAAAAAAATTGATAAACCCCAGAAAATGCGCCTGGATAACGCAGACTAGAAATTGAGCGATCCATGACCATATTATCATCGATCATGGCATTGATTTCTGGCGATTGTAACCTATTCGATGTGAAGATTCCTGACTAAGGTACGTTATGTTTCATTTGATTAACTTCAACTTATTTGTAAATACACTGTGAATTGAAGATAAAGCATGCACGATTCTGTGTACTTTTAGTTAAGTAGTCAGTACTAAGTAGGTCAAATAACAGTAAACTTCCATTGCCATTGATTGGATTGGTCATACATATTCAGTTCTCTGTTTGTTTCTCCATAGATAGGCCTATTGTATTTGTTTTTAAATTTTATTGGCAAGCTTGTTATAATATGGATTACATTGTGAACACCCATGTCTGTTTGTATTTCTCTCCAATGAAACTTTGTTTGTTTTTAAACATATAAGGGGAAAATTATTAAATTATTAAGCTTATACTTATAGCTTTCACAAAAACTAGAAGAATAAAAATGTTTAAAGGCAAAACAATTATGTTTAGCAAAATCCCATTCAAACATGATAAAACAAGAGTATTAGTTGAATAGTAAAAGAGTAACTTTCATCAGGTGTTTCGAAAACAGAAAGTAACACTAGCCTACTTACTGTAGGCCTAGGCCTATGTCAGCATTATGATATAAAATCAGATCAATTTATGCCTGACTTATCAAATCAGTCAAGATGCAGATTTGTTATATTATAAACTCCATAAAATTTCTTTAAGTCTATTTGTCAACTAGAAATGCACGAAACATTTATCTTTCATTCACTGCCCTGTAGGCCTAGGTATGGCAGATTATTTTACGAGTCGTAATTTTTACTTTCAAACACTGGTACTAACTCTGGAAACAGTGATATGAAAATTTTAAGGGATATTTGCTATATTCAGATAGGGTTAAATTTTGATTATCAAATCACTAAAATGATTTTATATTAGACCTTATCAACAAGACATACAATTACTGGCTAGCCTAATTTTAAGGAAAAATGGAGATCTGTGAAAATAAAAAGGGATTATTTATGGGTAAGTTTATATCAGAAGGGATGTTTTAATATCTATATAGTACAGGTGCTTCTGAAGACTGTTTACATAGCTTCAAGGACCAAATCAAACCTTAAAATGCTGAACATTCCCCTTAGACACCATGAAGGGAGGGGGGGGGGGGGGGGGTGGGTACTTAGTTGAAGATCCAATAATAACTTATTTTGTTGTTTAGAAAGAATTTGTGCAGAATAATAATACACCGACTTTTCTAGTGGCAGCCAATTCATCCGGAAGGTTGAAAATCGGTCAGATGTAAATCAGAGTCTGAAAACCGGATTTAAATCTTCATTACCTGAATATGATTTGGAATGCACCAATTCGATGCCATTCTTCTTTTTTTTTTCCTAGTTTAAAGCATGAGGCACATTGCAACATACTTAGACTCTAAAAACAATCCCCCCCCTAACATTCTTGACAAATCCACACCCTTGTTAAATACTATAGATATTCATAAATAAATATTACAAGTAATACTACTCTCTCTGAACACCTTGAGTTGTGAATTATCTGTTATTTCAATGATCTTACACTAATTAATATAATAATGAACCAGTGCATTTATTTATTTCCTGACTTAAAACAATAAAGTAAAAATTGTCTTATGAATGTGACAGATAACAGTTTTATTTGTATTTTTTATAAAACTTGGTATGCTTTATGACAATTTATGTGTATGATGAAATCTCAAATGAGTTTGATTTGTACCACAAACATTCAATGAAAGAAAATACATATGCAAGTGAAATATAGCCCTTTTTTTATTTACAGAGACTAGAGCAAGATACCTCAATGAAAATATTACTGGGAAATCTTCAAATGGCATGACTTCATCATGAAAGAATTGCAAAAGTTAAATAAAGGTAACATTGCTTTGTCTTGTTTTTAATACATGAAATGTACTGCTCATAGTGAATATTATGTCATTACCAAGGTGGCATTGTAATATGTATAGTTTATGACATCACTGAAGACCTCATGGATAGTGTGGAAAAAAACCAGCTTTTCCCCTTCTGTTAATGAGTTGAAGGAGGTGATTTCACTGCACTAATGTGTTCATAGGGTCTATTACTTTTCTGTTTGTTAATATATGGCTGTATTACTGTCAGTATATATGCATTTTCTCAGGATTGATTTGGTTTTTGATTATTGGTACGTAAATAGTCCTCAAAAGTACTAGAACTGAACAATCCTATTGTACAGAATATTGTTTCAACAGTCAGTGATTCTAATGTAGACATATTCATCAGTGTTACAGTGTTTGAGTAAGAGTAAAATTAAGGGGTAAAATATCCCATCATTTTATCTAAAGTAAAATATGAAGCAAAGCATAATTGAAATTGGCATCAATTCTTAGTACAGAAGAATACATGCAAAAACATAACACCCTGACATACACAATTTAAAATGAAGAAATAAAATACAAGATAATAATGGTATGTCCTAAAATGCTCAATAAGATAAGTGAAAAATATAAGCATAATATAGAAGCACAAAGCAGGCTTGTTGATGGTGTTGACAAGAATGAAAGTGTTGCTTCAAAAAAAACAAAGATGATTGTAGTAAAAAAAAATAATTAACATTTAATGAATTTTATATTTTAGAGAGAATAGGAAAAGATTTTGATATGGCAGAGAGAGAATATGATATGTTATCAAAACATTTTGTGCTTTCAAAAGATTAAATTAAGGTAAAATTACTATGTACAGTTATTGACGTTGTTGTATCTTTTTTATGTTCGAAAAGTTATTGTTGTTTTATATTAACAGTAATCTACATTTTCTTACTTTTCGATTGCTCTTTAGCTGAAGTCCAAATATTTGAACAATTTTTGCATACTAGCTGTCCAGATTAGTATAATGCTGTCATAAGATAAATCTTATTTTATTTTAAACCAAATTAATTTTTGTTTTATCACAGGCAAAGAGAAATAACAACATGGCAAAGTCTTTTTGGAGAAAATATGTGATTATGATAAGATTTAAAAGTACAGAGGTAAGTTTGGTTGGTTCTGTGATAAAAAAAAAGTTAGGTAGTTCACCTCTATATAAGTATCTCAAAACATTAAAAAGTCAATAGTTTTGACCATAGATTAAATTTAAGTAACAATCATAAAATTCATTAGGCCATGATTATTTGATCACAGTCCAGATGGTATGTGCTGGTCACAAGAACATATTCCATTGTGATTCTTATAAATTTTATGCAAGGTATTTAATTATATTTATACCTACTGCTTGTCATAAGAAGACAAACTCATCAAAACAAAATTTTTTGTCAGGTCAAACTGCTATTTCATTGGCCATTGTATTGTCATGATAATTTTTTTTAATCAAGTAACTGGAATGTGTTTACAAAATTTTATCCTCTAACCATGTTACTGTTAAAAATTTACCTTTTGAGTTCAATCAATTAAATTGTGACCAAATTGCTGTAATCACAATATGTATTACTGTCATAAATTTATGAGGAAATTACTGTGATCAATATACTTGGGATCAAATAAGTGATTACTGTATTAGATTACTAATTACTGTTATCATGTTTTAATATACTTGTGACTATGATCAATTTCCTTTTGGGCCAAATAATTGTGATGAATTCCCTTCATGACCTTATTACCATGCATTCCCTAGATTTTCTTTGTAACGAAAATATTGCAATAAATTTACTCTGTGACCAAATTACTGTAAAAAAAATATTTTGTGATCAATTTGCTGTGATAAATTCATGTTGTGATCAAATTATTGTGATATATTCACTTTGTAACCAAATTATTGTGACAAATTTACTTTGTGACCACATTATTGTAATAAATTTACTTTGTGACCAGATTTGTTTAGTCAGGCATAAATTGATCTTGTTACACCTCATGATTTTGACCTTTATAGTAGTGGCGGGTGTTGCGCGCGAAGACCATGCTTACTCTTTTCGAAACACCTGATGGTACTTCTTGTATAGGAAGTCCTCTACTATATAATTATTGCACCTGATTTTGTCATGCTCTAGACGAGATTTTTGATTAACGAAATTGTTTTGCTTGTACGGATTTTTATTATTACACTGATAAATCTACTTTATGACTAAATTACTGTGATAAATCTACTTTGTGACCAAATTATTGTGATAAATTTATTTTGTGACCAAATGTGATCAATTGAATTTGACCAAACTACTGAATAGATTAATATCAATGATTTTTTTTTCTCAGAAAACGTCCTATTGGAGATAGTTGATGATGAATTGTGACAGCTGTTCAAAGTCTACAGAGACAGAAGAATTTGATTTAAAATATAGTATATTATAAATACTAAATTGTATCAATTAAATTTGAAGAATATAAAGAATTAAACCTTAAATGATTTTTATTTTGTTCAAAACCTTAGTAGTATACGTACACTCAATTCGGTCGCAACTTTCCCCATTCCATTTTCATCCCATGGGGAAACTTGCAACCAAATTGAGTGTACCCAAAACACACCTTAACACTCTACATTTCATAAAACACCCTACATTTTTATACGCCCTCATCTCTCTATGAGGACGTATATTGTAGTCACCCCTGTCCGTCCGTCCGTCGGTCCGTCCGTCCGTCCGTCGGTCCGTCATGCCGTCCGTCCGTCCGTCCGTCAACATTTGCTCGTAAACGCTCTAAAAACTAGAGTTTTTGACGGAATCAAATGAAATTTGATATGTGTATACATATTCATAAAACGAAGATCAAGTTCGAATTTGAGCTATTTTCGATCGTTAGAAGCAGAGTTATTGCCCTTGCCCCAAATCCGTCGGTCCGACCATCAACATTTGCTTGTAAATGCTCTAAAAACTAGAGTTTTTGACGGAATCAAATGAAATTTGATATGTGTATACATATTCATAAAACGAAGATCAAGTTCGAATTTGAGCTTTTTTCGATCGTTAGAAGCAGAGTTATTGCCCTTGCCTCAAATCTGTCGGTCCGTCCATCAACATTTGCTTGTAAACGCTCTAAAAACTAGAGTTTTTGACTGAATCAAATGAAATTTGATATGTGTATATATGATCAGAAAACGAAGATCAAGTTCGAATTTGAGCTATTTTCGATTGTTACAAGCAGAGTTATTGCCCTTGCCCCATATCTTAAATATGCTATTACTCTTTTAGTTTTCAACCGATTTTGATGAAACTTAAAATGGATGTTATTGGAGCTAAATATAAAGGTTTGAGAAAGTTTTGTTTTCTCCTGATTAAATTTTTTCCTTTTTCGACTTTTTCGTTAGGCGTATATGGCCGTGGTCCACTATCTTTCATAGAATTCTTACGACAAACACCTTCAATAAATTTCCTACATTCCATCAAAAAAACATATTAAAAATAGGATGAGTTTAATTTTAAAACATGAACAATACAGGAAAAAACCCCATTAAAACATTAATTCCACCAAAAAAAAATTGGTGTGGTCTGGTTTTTTATTCCTTCCCTTTATTAAAGTGAGGTAACTCTTCTTGGAAAAAATATTTCAGACCACAATTAATTTTTCTAAACATGAAGCGTGGACTGGCTACTCATGTTGATGGATACTTAAAATACTTACCTAATACTTACCTAATACTTACCTAATACTTACCTAATACCTACATATCTTCCTTTCAACATTGCTGAAACAAGAAAGCCATTTAGATGAGAATTTTGAAGGATTTTGCTTTTTTATCAATTATTCTATCTGTAGAAGGGAATCATGGGAATAACTGAAAAGGAAATTCAATAGTTCAAAATAATCAAACATTGGAATCATCTCCTCAAATTAAATGTTTCTGAGATGAATGACTCAGTACCCTATGTTAACCTATAAGCCAACAAAACCATATTTTTCTTCGTGTGATCAATTTACCTCCCTCCAATTAGGTATTGAATTTGATGTCCCCCATTTTGGTTGTAAATCCTACTAAATATTGTAGAATAAACAGATAGGGTTTTCAATACCTTAATTTTTCATGTATACCCCTTTTAAGGTCAATTCTCAGAGCGAAAAAATTCGAAAGTCTCGGAGAATTAACAAAGGGTTACATGAAATCACTACAGATTGGAAACTTTTATCTAATGAATTGATTGAGAATTCATGTTAAAACTCAACATCTTCCTTATCACTACAGATATTATATACATTATGAATATTATGATTATGTGAATGATTATATGCTTTATTATTATATACATATGAATGATTATATACATTAGATGTGATTAAATAATTTGGAATTCAGGCAAATTTTTATCTCTGCTCAGAAGTCCAATATGATTTGATGTGATGTTATGAGTCTGTAGTGAATATAAGGAAGTAAAATATGACGTGTGTTTCAACATAGAATTCACTAACAATACACAGAAACATTCCTTTGTCAATCTGTAGTGGTTTGAGGGGTGAGGCTTAATAGCACACACGAAGTTAATTATACACAATTGTTGACTTTATAGGTCAGACATAAGTTGCACTAGTAACCCACACAGAAACATAATTTGATAGATAGATTCCATTGCCCGACATCTTGAACTATTAAAATAACTTAATCAGAATCCTATTATCCCTTCATTAGACGGTATAATTGATAAAAAACAATAAAAATTACACATTATTCAAAATGGCTTCTTGTTTACATTTGCTTTCTATGTCAGGTGATATCATATCCGGTAGACACATTTTATTAGTCTCTAACACAAGGAAGAAAGATATATTAATATTACATCCTGTTTTATATAATCCGAAACGATCAGACTTAACAAAAATATGTGTCCCTCGCTTTTTTACATTCAATCGGAAATATACTTAAGCCAATCAGCAAGTTGTTATGAAACGTGCAGCGCATAACATAACAGGGTATAAAAGTACGTACTTTGGCAATAATTAGTCAGTCGATCGTGGGGCAGGAACTCGCTAAGTTCGGCTCTGATTGCTTACTTCTATGGGAATTACAACACTCCGCTCGTAGAGTAGAGCTCGTGGGTTAGCTCGAGACGATCTGGGTGTTCGGTTTGTGGTCCAATGGTGAACTACTATGTGGTTGGGTAAGAGAGCAATAGGTCGGGAATGTGATTTTTGTGTTGTCTAATGTGCCTTGATGTTCATGCCAATAAAAGTGTCTTATATTCCTCGAATTTCTCTCTGAAATCACTATCCTGAACGAAGTCCTGGACTCCTGTGGCACATAGATTGAGGGACGAATTGGAGAGCTAGGTGGTGGAGAACAGATCGCGAATCAATTCAATCCCTCCTGATACATATGCATATAGTAAATGTATTGTATTTTATCAAAATAATTCCTCTAAAAATGGCAAATAAAATTCTTGATCCAATTTTTAGATTATACGATCCAATTCTTTATTCATTTAATCGTAAGAAAGAGGATTACATTATTGTTTCTCCGAGTGTTTCTCCCAACTAAATGATGGTGGGAGGGTCACTTTCGAGATCAATAGTCTGTCAAATTGGTTATTACTTTCCGATGCCTATTTCAGATGCGATTTCAAAATCAAGGACGGAACCGCAAATGAAAATAGAGTCCCACAGACTAATACAACATTAGAAAATAATTTCTTTCCTTCTTTATTTAGCGAAATGGTTTTGGAAGCGGGATCAAACCCCATAGAAACCATCAAACACCCTGGAGAATTTGACACAATGTTGAAAACAGTTCTTTACCCCAAAAACTACGATTCAGTCTCGGGTTGGATACCCGATGTTGGTGATGGGAACGTTTTAAAAGAACCAGTAAGAACTGTAGCTAACGATGCTGATGTCGCTAGAATGAGAGTCATTGCCAGAAATAACATTGAGAGAATCGGTAGAGCAGTAAACCATGGGTTTGACAAACGAGTAAATCAGTACAATAATGTTGTTGAGGATAATAGATGGGGTAATTACGTAAATTGGAAATTATATCCTTTATTCGGTCTTTTAGAACATCGAAAAGTTTCTATAGGTTTACCATTTAAAATTCATTTACAAAGAGAAATTAATGACGATAAGATATTCTTTGGAGAAGCTAATTCAAATGCAAAATTAGAAATAACAAATCTCCAACTTTTCATACCCGTAATAACACCATCAATTGAAGTAGAAACGAGAATATTCAACTCGTTAACTAAAGACATTGAAATAGCTTTTCTTCGTCGCAACACTGTAGGGAGCATGACTTTAACTGGAGAATCCACAACATGGCCAATCACTAATAGCATTAAACCAGCAAGATATTTAATAGTTGGTTTCAAGAACTTACCAGATTCTCAGACAAATAACAACAATATCTTTAGAGTGGCAAAGAACCAAACTGAAGATCCTATAATCCGTAAAGTTCAAGTAAGATTAAACAACGATAATTATCCTAACCAACCTTTAACTATTAATCCATCCACAAAGGATTATAATGAATTGTATAGAAATTATAAAAATATGTGTGAATTATTTGGAAATCCACCTCAGTTTGGATATGTAGATTTTGCAATTAATCACCCAATCTTCTGTTTTGATCTATCAGCTCATCAAGAAGATCTTTTCAAAACTGGAGTAAACATAAATATTCATATCGAAAAAACACAAGGAGATTTAACCGGTTATTGTTTATTATTGGAAGAAACAAAACATATAATAAAAATATCCGACAGACGGATGATTCGAATACAATAAATTAATCCCTTAAAAATGAAACCCGAAACTTTAGTAAAAAGAATAATAGACGCTATCGAAACAGAAAAGCCAACTACAATTACTTACAATGGTAAAAGAATCAGCATAACTAAAAAACTTATTGATACATATAAACACTGTAAAGTGCGAGATGATATAGATTTAGAAAGAATTGACAAGAACATAAAGGCAGGTGGATTTTTACCTTTCCTACCCTTGATCTTTGCAGGTTTGGCCGCAGCCGGTGCCACGGCCGGCGGAACGGCAGGAATAGTTCAAGCCGTCAATGCCAAGAAAGCAGCCGAAGCTGAAAAAAGTGAAAAACGTAGACATAATTTGGAAATGGAAAATTTAGCAAAAGGGTCGGGAGTAGCAGACATATTAGGTACAGTTAAAGAATTTGGAAAACGATTTAGTGAAGAAACTAAGAAAACTGTCAAACAAGGATTAACTAAATTAGTGGATAGTATTGACACAGGGGAAATCAAAGTCAAACATAAGGGTAATGGAATATTTTTTAAAAATATACACACTGGAGAAGGAATATATCTTTCAAAGTATAAAGGAGAAGGTGTAATTTTTGGTACATAAAAATGGGAAAGAAATTTAATCATTCAGAAATATTTTCTAATAATCCAATGCTCATGTGTATATGCGGTAGTTCCGGTTCTGGGAAAACTCATCTCACTTTTAACATGTTGACAACACCCAACCTTTTAGATTTTGATTCTCTATATATCTACACAACAACTCCAGAACAACCGTATTATCAATTTCTCGAAGCTTTAGAATATTTACCAAAGAAATATGTTCAAGAATTATTTCAATATTACGAGGACAACGATGAGATAGAAATAAAAGATATCTTAGATAACTTCATAAAAGAAAAGAATCCATCTTTCAATCCAACTGACATAAAAGTGTTTCTGACAAAAAATGTAAATGATCTGGACTTGTCTAATATTGATAATAAACGAAAGAACTTAATATTGTTTGACGACTGCGTAGCGCAAAAAAATCAATCTGTTCAACAAGAATTCTTCACGAAGGGAAGACATCACAACTGTCACTGCTTATACCAATCCCAATCTTTCTACGGGATGGATTCTATGTTTATTAGAAAAAATGCTAATTGTTTTTTATTATTTGAATTAAACGATAAAGATTTATCTCAAATCATACAGTCGATAAATCACGGAATGGACAGAGATTCATTTAAAAAGGTTTGTAAAGCTCAATGGAGAAATCCAGAGGAACATGGATATGTATTCGTTAATACCAGAAAACCTGCGGGTGAAAGAGTAATGATCAACATATGTTAATTTATTTTTTTAAAAATGGAATGGAATAATATTTTAAAAAGAAATAGAGAATATATCAAAGCTAAGAATAAAATAAAGACCCAAGTTGAAAATAACAGATTACAACAACTTGGATTAACGGAAAATCTACAAACTTTATTTAAACCAATATTAAAAAGTCAAGAGGATATCAAGAATAAATTAGAAGCTCCTAAACAACAAATTCAACAACCACCATCTCCTCCACAAATAGAATATCCCATTGAAGATGATGGAATCGTAATCAGGACATTAGATGATATAAAACGTTATTTTTCAAATCCAAATCCAACCCTAGCCAAAACAATAAAGCCAACAATTGATCAGGATGGATTGATTCTTAACGGTTTTAGGATACGTTTCAATCAACTCAACCCAACATTTAAGATTGACAGAATAGACGCTATATATGATTTAACACCCGGTATGATTAATCTTTTGAATGGGTATGATAAAGATTATAATTTCAAAGATTTAAATTCATACGTGGAAATTCTTACATCGACAAGGACCAAAAACTTTAAGATTAAGAAGACTGGAAAAAGAATTAGATGATAACACCGATGGTAGTGATGATAACTACAGTGATGATATTATAGATCGATGACTTTTTGGGACATACAGGAGATGGTGTAATTTTTCTACCAGACAACAACGAAGAATTGCTTAATAGATTGCAAATAATATTAGCGGCAATGAAGGAAGGACACCAATCACACAGACAATATAATGAATTAAATTGTATATTAAAAAGACTCCTAGAAAAAGGTATCATAGATAAAAATGATTATAAAAGTGTTATTAAAAATGAGTCAACTATTCGTCATCACCTCAAATAAATCAGACATTAAATTATCTCTAGATTATGAGTATGAACTCGATCGAAAGCAAGAATATGAATTGGGATTAAAGTATTTCTCTGTTTACAATTCCATTAGAAATATCAACGAAAAAAACAATCAACTGAAAATATCGACGGATAATGGAGCTACATTCAAAACCATAAGTTTACTACCAGGAAGCTACGAATACATAGCCATTAACGAATACCTATCTGAATACGCAGGAAGTGTCAATGGTAAAAACAATATTGAATTCGAAGGTAATTTAAATCTGAACAAAATGAAATTGATATTAAGAAATAATAGTCAAGTTGATTTCAACGTAGAAAATTCATTGAATACGTTACTAGGATTTGATAAACGAGTATACACCCAATCAACTATAGCACCACATAAAGCTAATATCGAGAATGATGTCGATGTGATCAATATACATTGCAATTTAATAAACGGTGGATTTTTCAATAAATACAAACGTCAGATTATTTACAGTCTTCCAACGTTCACTGTACCGATAGGATATAGAATTATAGAAAAACCATTTCAAACAACATATTTACCACTTAATTCCTTTATGATCAAAGATATAAATCTGGAAATCAAAGATGGTAAAAATAGGTTTATAGATTTTGGTAACGAGGAAATTGTTATTCAACTTCATTTAAAACAAAAAAATTAACATTCTTCTTGAAGAGTTAGATAATCAAAGTCATCAAATTCATAGTTTTCATCCAAGGACATCTCCTATTTATCATTGTAAGGATACATGATTCCTTCATCGTTCGGTGCTTTTCTCTTTATGAGATTCAGATAACTTTTAAATTTTTTAGTTTGTTTTTCTTTAGGAATAACTATTCCATTAGTAAAACTCTTCCCCCATGGTTTATCGAATTCATTCGTTATGTCATGTCCACTAGCTAATTGAATATAATCCTCTACCTTAACCTTATAGTTCGAGTAACCCTTAAACGTTTTCTTTTCTTTTAGAACACCGTCGGAAGTTAGAATGATATTGTATTTAACTTTTGGCGCTAAATATAAACCAAATATAATTCCACCATCACCATAATCATTCTTTCCTTTACAATACTCATTTTCGGACACCAACCCAGCTTCATTTAATTTATCCCAATTGCTAGAAGAAATGTATAAACTATCGGTATCAGTATAGTATATTTCTGGTTTATAAAAACCATCTATTACGTGAATAAAATTATTCATTATTTTTTTACTGTGTGATAATATAAACGTACCTAAATGAGTGGGTGTTAATCTCGTAAAATCCTTTGGAGGAACAAACTCTTTTTCTTCGTCATTAATCTCCACAATGTATTGACTATCATTTAGTCTGTCATACTTCATGACGTGTTTGTCGTAATTAAGGCGAAAGGTTTCTTCATTCCATAAGTGTAATGAGGTATTTCTATCCCTCTGAATAGATTTACCGTATAAGGAATTACCTAACAACTTCATGCAGTTACTGGCAACCATATCCCCTTCCTTTTTGTATTTACTCCTTAATTCCTTCAAAATCAAAATATAATCTCTATAGGGTGGATTTTTAAAATTTTCTTCGTAAACTATACCATCTAATATTTTAATAATTCGTCCACCGGCTTTCACTATTTCTTGAATATCGACTGATGTTAAAACATCTGAACAGAAACCATTTCTGAATCTGATTTTAGTGCCAGTATCCTTTTTACCTTCTTTATTCGTGAAAGTGATTTTATCTTTAGCTGGTATGGGTTGGAAGAACATGTTTTTGGGATATTCAAACCAGACTTTTAAAATAGCAGAGTAGTTATAGTAGTTATAGATTGAACGCATGTTTCCCCCATTCCATTTTTCATTTCATGGGGGAAAAAACATGCGTTCAATCTATAACTACATGAGGAAAAAATGCAACCAAATTGAGTCTTCCCAAAACAAAAACCTCTACATTTCATAAAACACCCTACATTTTTCATAGAATTCTTACAACAAACACCTTCAATAAATTTCCTACATTCCATCAAAAAAAAACATATTAAAAATAGGATGAGTTTAATTTTAAAACATGAACAATACAGATTCGAAGATTATTCAGGCGACGGTATCTTTTCATCTATATTTTCTCTAGGTTCAAAAATAATTCCAAAAGTAGCTGGCTTTGTTTCAAACAACAAATCCCTAATTTCCTCCGGAGCTCAAGCAGTTGGGTCCGTGGCAAAAGCAGGAATTAGAATAAACGACGCCGTGAAAAAATCCGACGAACTGAAAGAATTACAGCAAATAAGAGAACTACGAAACAAGAGAATAGAACAGCAGGTAAAAGAGGGAAAAGGGTTTAAAGTTATAGGATAAAAATGATAGTCGCTCACGCTCCAAAAACTTATTTTGGTTCCGATATTCAAAAATCATTAGGATATCTTCCTGGATTTCCATGGGCCAAATACTCTGGCGAGAAACATCTTCCAGGTCATAATTACACCGGTCCAGGTACTAGATTAGATCTGCGATTAGACGAAAACGATAAACCCAAACCAGGGGAAGAACCAGTCAATAGAGTTGACGCTGCTGCGCTTAAACACGACATACTTTACAGAAACAAAGACATAAACTTCAGACACGAAGCAGACAAACAAATGATAATCGAACTCGAAAATATTCCAAATCCAACATTCAAAGAGAGAATGCAAAGAGCGTTAATCATAAAACTGTTAAAAGCAAAGATGAAATTGGGTATGGGATTGGCAGATGAAATTCATAAAGAATTTAGAAAAAACAAACATTATTTAAAAGTTAAAGTATTTGATAAAGATGAAATATGGTCAGCAGATTTAATTAATATGCCAGTTGAAAGGGGATATAAATATTGTTTAACAGTTATTGATTTATATACACGTTATGCTTGGGTTATTCCTCTCAAAAACAAAACTGGAATATCAGTCAAACACGCATTTGAAACCATAATGAAACAATCTGACAGACGGCCCCAAAAGTTATGGGTAGATAAAGGGAGCGAATTTTATAACAAAAATATGAAATCTGTGGGGTTTGAAATTTACAGTACTCACAACGAAGGTAAGGCTGTAGTTATTGAAAGATTCAACAGGACTCTAAAAAATAAACTATTCAAAAAGTTCACGGAATTAAAATCTCAAAAATGGCTAAAAATATTACCAGAGGTCGTACACGAATACAATAACAAAATACATTCATCTATAGGAGTGTCACCAGCACAAGCCTCAAAAAATCCAAATATTATAAGATCAATTAACGCGCAACATAACTACGAAAATGAAATAAAGAATCTAAATGTCAAACCCAAATTTAAAATTGGAGATCGAGTTCGTATTTATAAATATAAAAGTAAATTCGAAAAAGGATATGTTGGTTATTGGACAAACGAAATATTTATCGTAGATAAAGTAAATAGCACATCCCCTCCAACATATGAATTAATCGATCAAGACAAAGAACAAATTATAGGTAGGTTTTATCAAAATGAACTTCAAAAAACCGACTTTTAAAAATGAATGAATTTCTCGATAAATATGGAACCGATACAACCACAAACTTCCAACTTATGAGATGGGCGAATGAGTTAAACATATCACCGTTTTATTATTGTATGAGAGATGAAATAAATAATCTCAAAAGTAAGAAAGGTAAATTCTATGCTATAACAAATATACACACTTCCGATCAAAAAGGTGTTCATCATTCTGCTTTGTACAAAGACTCTAACTTTTATTTTTTCGACTCTTTTGGATTAGATCCCACTGAAGAGATAATGAATATAACTAATCAACCAATTAAATCTTCTACATTTCAAATACAAAAGCCGGGTCAAAAGTTTTGTGGACAACTTTCACTTTGGGTTTTATATCAGTTGAGTTTAGGAAAACAGTTCGAAGAAATTGTAATAAATTTAACTCAATAAAAATGGCAAATAAATTTGGTTTAGGTGCTTTAGCTTTAGATACTAAAAAACCAAACACTACATTTTCAATCAATAAAATCAAACCATATTTTGTGGATCAAATCGGAGACATTCTTCAGGGTGATATTGATATGAACAATTTTGGTATAACTAATTTAAAGTTAGCAGAAAATGATAATGATGCTGTTAACAAGAAATATTTAATGGATCAAATAAATTTAATTGAAGTAGATAAAGACCATTTAAAAGATCGAATAGCTGATGTGAAAAGATTCTTCAAACGACAAATAAATAATAAAGATTTTATAAATGAATCTAAATTGAAAGAATTAGATTATATTGATGATGGTAAATTACAAAAAGAAGTAACAAGTTTAAAAAGTTTTATTCAACAACAATTAGTCAATACAGTAGATAAAACTCAATTACAAAATTTAAGGTCATTAATATCTAAATTAGATGACAAGATTACAAAGCAAAAAGTAGATCTTAAACAACTAATATCCAATATTAATCCAGGCATAAGTGAAGACAAATTAACCGCATTAGAAAGTAAACTTAGTGATGATAGCGAAATACAAAAACAAATAGAATCTATTCAACAACAATTAGTCAATACAATAGATAAAACTCAATTACAAAATTTAAGGTCATTAATATCTAATTTAGATGATAAACTAACAAAGCAAAAAGTAGATCTTAAACAACTAATATCCAATATTAATCCAGGCATAAGTGAAGATAAATTAACCGCATTAGAAAGTAAACTTAGTGATGATAGCGAAATACAAAAACAAATAGAATCTATTCAACAACAATTAGTCAATACAATAGATAAAACTCAATTACAAAATTTAAGGTCATTAATATCTAATTTAGATGATAAACTAACAAAGCAAAAAGTAGATCTTAAAAAACTAATATCCAACATTAATCCAGGCATAAGTAAAGATAAATTACAACAAGAATTAACTGCTCTGGAAACTAAATTTAAAACTGAATTACAAAACGAACTAAAAACTATTGATGATAGTGAAATTAAAACTTATATTCAACATCAGATAGAAAATATTGATGATAGTGAAATTAAAACTTATATTCAACAACAAATACAAAATATTGATGATAGTGAAATTAAAACTTATATTCGACAACAGATAGAAAATATTGATGATAGTGAAATTAAAACTTATATTCAACAACAAATACAAAATATTGATGATAGTGAAATTAAAACTTATATTCAACAACAAATACAAAATATTGATTATAGTGAGATTCAACAACGGATAACTACTATTAATAATGAAGTTTTAAAACAGGAAACAAATATAACCACATTACAAAATAATCTCAATGAACTAGAATATATTAAACCCTATTATATCTTTCTTCCATTTTCTAAAGATTATTCGGTGGAAGAAATCACTGGAGGATTCATTTATAATCATAAATATGGGTTTAAAGTAAATATTAAAAAAGATATAGATACTCATGGAAACTTATTTGATACTGTGACTTCTTTTGAGGGGAATACTATAATTGACATATTTTTTCCTATGAAGGTAAAAGTCGATTTACCAATTTATTATCAATTTATGGATTATTATGACTCTATTGTATCTGTTCACTTTATCAAAAATGGTACCATCGTAGATACTAAAGTATTAAATCCTCTTCAGAACAAGTTTAATATTTCGTCAAATCAGTTGTATATAGATAACCTTAGAATCTCAATCGAGCCGAGAGAACACCTTGGAAGCGAACTCGATCCGAGAGATGAAAGAGAATCTTATAAATTTGAGTTATTTGAGATGATATTGGAAACGGAAACTTCACCATCAGTAAGCATAGTTAGAAATCCAGAACCACGAGAAAATGAAAAACAGACTTATGATTTTTTACGAACAACAGACTTTGAATATGTGAAACTATATTTTGTTCATAATGATCTTTACTTCTCTGTTGATGTTAATAAAAATCAACAATTTAAACATTTTCCAATAGCATTAACAGAAAATATATATGTATCATATTTTTTCATAGAAATCTCTATTGAAAAAAAAACAAATTTTTTTGTTTATCGGGATAAGAAGAACAAGGAGTCAAAACAAGAAGCATTTTTAGTACAGGTACATGTCACTATTGTACAAAACCCTAAGGATAATAAACGTAGAGCATTATCGGAAGTTCACTTAATTTAACGTTTAAAAATGGAACAAGAAAGTAGACAAAAATACCTGATAGACAAACAAAACGAACTAAAAGTAAAACTAGAACAATATAATAAATGTAAGAAAAGATGGAGTAGAATTGATTCTGCTTTCAAAGCACTAAGTGTAGTTTTAACAGTAAGAACAACAATTGCAACGGCAGTAACTGGCGGATTGATGGTGCCAATACTTATTCCAACTGTATTAGCCGCAATTACTGCTATTCAAACCTCATCTTGTGGATTGATTGCTATGGGTTTTACATCCAAACAGAAATCTTATTTTAAAAAGAAAACAGATATCTTAAATACATATCTTAATAAGTTGTATATTTTCTTCGAAAGATCAAGAGAAGATAAGATCATTAGCGTTGAAGAGTTGGAAGAATTTAATGAAATTTTGGATAAATTTAATATACAAATATCAGCAATAAAAGATAATAAAAAAGAACTCCAAAAATTAGGTAATTAAAAAAAAACATATAAAAAATATGAATAACATTGAAATTATAGACGATGAAACATTCATAGAAAACGTACTATTTACCGATCTTATCAGGGCTATTACTCATAAATTTTCAACATTTAAGGGTCAAATTGAAATAGATGGTAGGATAATCGAGAATGGAAATCACAAACAATTCATGAAACTTCTTGGTTTCAATGCCAAAACTTTTAAGACCATTTTGTCTAATATGGATGCAAAATCTGACTGCTCGGATTGGTATTTTACAGGGAAAATAATTTTACGTAGAGACAATTTTAAGGAAATAAGAAGATCAAACGCTGGTAGAGGAACTGAACTACTTAAAAAGATAAATGAATATAAAGGTAGAAATTGTTATATACCAACAGATGGTAACTGTTTTATCAAATGCGTAAATCATGTTTTGAAAAAAGATTTAACAAATAAATTTCAAACATTCATTAATACATTTCCAAAAGCGAATAGAAAAGGAGTAATGACAGCTGCTAGAATTAATAAATTCAATGAGAAATGTAATACTTCATTTCAAATTTACACTCCCGAAAATAGAAATGTGCGCCCCACCCTCACAGACAAGGACAAGGCATTAGATTGGGTTTTATATTTACATAACTCACATTTCTGTCTTATAAGAAGAAATCAAAAAAGTTTAGGGATTAAAGAAATAGAAGATAATTATGAACAGGTATGGAAAACATGTAGAGATGATAATGCTGTAAAAGAAGTATCACCTTTGAAACTAAACGTATTTTCAAATATGAGTGATGATACTTTATTCGCTTGGGACTGTGAAACGTATTCAGATAGTGAAACGCGTAAAGCAATTCCTTATTCATGTACGTTAATTAATTTAGAAAAGCTAAGAAAAAAGTTAGAGATGATACCTCCCACTGATAATATTCCAGAAGCATTTTATAACAAACTAATGAAAATAGTAGAAATATTTGTAGGCACAGATTGTATAGATCAAATGTTGAAATATTTAGGTAAATATGATAAAAAAAGATTAACATTGATTTCTCATAACGGTAGTGGTTTTGATAACTGGATCGTAATTAAAAACGTAAAGAAACTAACACAATGTCCACTAATAACACCCAGAGGAATTCTTTCTTTACCATTATCTAATCCATACACTGATGAAGATTTACAGAAAAGATGGAAACGACAGAAAGATATAAAAAGTAAATCCAATTATTTACAGCATATTAATTTCACATGTTCCTATCAACACGAAGCATCTAGTTTAGCAACATGGGGAAAGTCGTCTAATCTACCAATGAATTTGAGAAAGATCGTTGATGTAGACATTGCAAAATATACCAAAGATAACTGGGAAATTTTAAGACACGAATGGGAACCATATGCAAAGCGAGACACCCTATGTCTTGGAGCATGCTTGATAAAATATAACAAAGTTATGAAAGACGTTGTATTCCAGAGCGTTTCTAATAATCTAACGGCTCCATCTCTATCTTTAAAGGGGTGGTATTATTTGTATCATTACGATAAAGAAATGGTTGAAGAACCATATTACGAAAGTACAAGACTCGTACCAAAACATACTGAAAAACAAAATATAGAAAAGGTTTACTCACACACTAACCCTTTTATAAGACATTTTATAAGACGCTCTATTAAAGGAGGAAGGGTTTCTGCAAATCGAAAAATATTTACAACTGATAAAATCAATGAAATTTGTGATGTATTAAAGGAATATACACAAACAAATGACGACAACATAATTGATTTATTTAAAGAATATAGTAAAAGTGATAAAGATAAAACAGAGGTTAATTCAAAACTTAAAAATATAACATGTTCTAGACTGATGGCATTTGATGCTAACGGTTTGTATGCTTCTGCTATGTCAGATTTAGATAGTGAATATCCCAAAGCAGAAAGTGGTAGACCGTTTTTACCAGAAGAAAATAGAAAATTTGTCAAGCTCTTCAATGAACAAAACTTTAGACCCAAAACTGCTATTTTAACAGTTTGGTTTGAGTATCCCAAAAACATGTTCTTCCAACCGATACCAGCTAAAGATAAAATTAGTTTTACGAACAAAGAAGGAAAAAAGGAAACTGGCACTAAAATCAGATTCAGAAATGGTTTCTGTTCAGATGTTTTAACATCGGTCGATATTCAAGAAATAGTAAAAGCTGGTGGACGAATTATTAGAATATTAGATGGCATAGTATACGAAGAAAACTTTAGAACTCCTCCCTATAGAGACTACATTTTAATTTTGAGAGATCTAAGAAATCAATTCAAAAGGGATGGCAATATCGTTGGTAGTAATTGCATGAAATTATTAGGTAATGCCCTGTATGGGAAATCTATTCAGAAGGATATATCTTCATCAAAACATCTTTGGAATGACGTAACTTTAAAGGCTAACTTTGATTCACATGTTAAACACTATGAAAAAATAAATGAGACTCAATACATTGTTGATATAGAAAAAGAAGAAAAAGAAATTGACGATGTAAATAGTAAATCTACACGACTTACACCCAGTCATTTGGGATCATTCGTATTATCGCACAGTAAGAAAATAATGAACAATTTTATTCACGTAATAGATGGGTTTTATCAACCGGAAATATACTATACCGATACTGATAGTTTATACATTTCATCTAGCAATTGGAATAAATTAAATGAAGCTGGATTAGTATCCGAAAATGAATACTGTAAAGGAAAGAATGATTACGGTGATGGTGGAATTATATTCGGTTTATATTTAGCGCCGAAAGTCAAATACAATATCATACTAACTTCAGATGGTGTTTTAAAAGAAAAGAAAACATTTAAAGGTTATTCTAATGATAAGATAACTGTAGACGATTATATTCGGTTGGCTAGTGGATATGATATATCAAATGAATTCAAGAGAAATTGGGAAAAAAGTTTCACAAATGGAGTAGTTATTCCAAGGGATGATGATAAACAAAAGAAAGTTTTTAGAAGTTATTTAAATCTTGTAAAGAGAAAGGCTCCAAATAGTGAAGGAATCATGTATCCTTATTGTAATAAAGATGAATTGAGTTTGGATGAAAACTATGAATTTGATGATTTCGATTATCTAACTATTCAAGAAGAGAATGAAGAGTTACTTAATTCTTTTTAAATGAAGTTGAATAACAATTTCTTCGTTTCCAAAGTCTATAAACCTATTTTTACCATCTTTGATTTCCAGATTTATATCTTTGATCATAAAGGAATTAAGTGGTAAATATGTTGTTTGAAATGGTTTTTCTATAATTCTATATCCAATCGGAACAGTGAATGTTGGAAGACTGTAAATAATCTGACGTTTGTATTTATTGAAAAATCCACCGTTTATTAAATTGCAATGTATATTGATCACATCGACATCATTCTCGATATTAGCTTTATGTGGTGCTATAGTAGATTGGGTGTATACTCGTTTATCAAATCCTAGTAACGTATTCAATGAATTTTCTACGTTGAAATCAACTTGACTATTATTTCTTAATATCAATTTCATTTTGTTCAAATTTAAATTACCTTCGAATTCAATATTGTTTTTACCATTGACACTTCCTGCGTATTCAGATAGGTATTCGTTAATGGCTATGTATTCGTAACTTCCTGGTAGTAAACTTATGGTTTTGAATGTAGCTCCATTATCTGTTGATATTTTTATTTTGTTATTATCTTCGTTGATATTTCTAATGGAATTGTAAACAGAGAAATACTTTAATCCCAATTCATATTCTTGATTTCGATCGAGTTCATACTCATAATCTAGAGATAATTTAATGTCTGATTTATTTGAGGTGATGACGAATAGTTGACTCATTTTTAATAACACTTTTATAATCATTTTTATCTATGATACCTTTTTGTAGGAGTCTTTTTAATATACAGTTTAATTCATTATATTGTCTGTGTGATTGATGTCCTTCCTTCATTGCTGCTAATATTATTTGTAATCTATTAAGCAATTCTTCGTTGTTGTCGGATAAAAAAATTACACCATCTCCTGTATGTCCCAAAAAGTCATCGATTTCTTCTATAATATCATCAGTGTAGTTATCATCACTACCATCGGTGTTATCATCTAATTCTTTTTCCAGTCTTCTTAATCTTAAAGTTTTTGGTCCTCCTGTCCTTGTCGATTTAAGAATTTCCACGTATGAATTTAAATCTTTGAAATTATAATCTTTATCATACCCATTCAAAAGATTAATCATACCGGGTGTTAAATCATATATAGCGTCTATTCTGTCAATCTTAAATGTTGGGTAGAGTTGATTGAAACGTATCCTAAAACCGTTAAGAATCAATCCATCCTGATCAATTGTTGGCTTTATTGTTTTGGCTAGGGTTGGATTTGGATTTGAAAAATAACGTTTTATATCATCTAATGTCCTGATTACAATTCCATCTTCAATGGGATATTCTATTTGTGGAGGAGATTGTTGAATTTGTTGTTTAGGAGCTTCTAATTTATTCTTGATATCCTCTTGACTTTTTAATATTGGTTTAAATAAAGTTTGTAGATTTTCTGTTAATCCAAGTTGTTGTAATCTGTTATTTTCAACTTGGGTCTTTATTTTATTCTTAGCTTTGATATATTCTCTATTTCTTTTTAAAATATTATTCCATTCCATTTTTAAAAAAATAAATTAACATATGTTGATCATTACTCTTTCACCCGCAGGTTTTCTGGTATTAACGAATACATATCCATGTTCCTCTGGATTTCTCCATTGAGCTTTACAAACCTTTTTAAACGAATCTCTGTCCATTCCGTGATTTATCGACTGTATGATTTGAGATAAATCTTTATCGTTTAATTCAAATAATAAAAAACAATTAGCATTTTTTCTAATGAACATAGCATCCATCCCGTAAAAAGATTGGGCTTGGTATAAGCAGTGACAGTTGTGATGTCTTCCCTTCGTGAAGAAGTCTTGTTGAACAGTTTGATTTTTTTGCGCTACGCAGTCGTCAAACAATATTAAGTTCTTTCGTTTGCTATCAATATTAGACAAGTCCAGATCATTTACATTTTTTGTCAGAAACACTTTTATGTCAGTTGGATTGAAAGATGGATTCTTTTCTTTTATGAAGGTATCTAAGATATCTTTTATTTCCATTTCTCCTTTATCGTAATATTGAAATAATTCTTGAACATATTTCTTTGGTAAATATTCTAAAGCTTTGAGAAATTGATAATACGATTGTTCTGGTGTTGTTGTGTAGATATATAGAGAATCGAAATCTAAAAGGTTGGGTGTTGTCAACATGTTAAAAGTGAGATGAGTTTTCCCAGAACCTGAACTACCGCATATACACATGAGCATTGGATTATTAGGAAATATTTCTGAATGATTAAATTTCTTTCCCATTTTTATGTACCAAAAATTACACCTTCTCCTTTATACTTTGAAAGATATATTCCTTCTCCACTGTGTATATTTTTAAAAAATATTCCATTACCCTTATGTTTGACTTTGATTTCCCCTGTGTCAATACTATCCACTAATTTAGTTAATCCTTGTTTGACAGTTTTCTTAGTTTCTTCACTAAATCGATTTCCAAATTCTTTAACTGTACCTAATATGTCTGCTACTCCCGACCCTTTTGCTAACTTTTCCATTTCCAAATTATGTCTACGTTTTTCACTTTTTTCAGCTTCGGCTGCTTTCTTGGCATTGACGGCTTGAACTATTCCTGCTGTTCCGCCGGCCGTGGCACCGGCTGCGGCCAAACCTGCAAAGATCAAGGGTAGGAAAGGTAAAAATCCACCTTCCTTTATGTTCTTGTCAATTCTTTCCAAATCTATATCATCTCGTACTTTACAGTGTTTATATTTATCAATAAGTTTTTTAGTTATGCTGATTCTTTTACCATTGTAAGTAATTGTAGTTGGCTTTTCTGTTTCGATAGCATCTATTATTCTTTTTACTAAAGTTTCGGGTTTCATTTTTAAGGGATTAATTTATTCTATTCGAATCATCCGTCTGTCGGATATTTTTATTATATGTTTTGCTTCTTCCAATAATAAACAATAACCGGTTACATCTCCTTGTGTTTTTTCGATATGAATATTTATGTTTACTCCAGTTTTGAAAAGATCTTCTTGATGAGCTGATAGATCAAAACAGAAGATTGGGTGATTAATTGCAAAATCTACATATCCAAACTGAGGTGGATTTCCAAATAATTCACACATATTTTTATAATTTCTATACAATTCATTATAATCCTTTGTGGATGGATTAATAGTTAAAGGTTGGTTAGGATAATTATCGTTGTTTAATCTTACTTGAACTTTACGGATTATAGGATCTTGAGTTTGGTTCATTGCCACTCTAAAGATATTGTTGTTATTTGTCTGAGAATCTGGTAAGTTCTTGAAACCAACTATTAAATATCTTGCTGGTTTAATGCTGTTAGTGATTGGCCATGTTGTGGATTCTCCAGTTAAAGTCATGCTCCCTACAGTGTTGCGACGAAGAAAAGCTATTTCAATGTCTTTAGTTAACGAGTTGAATATTCTCGTTTCTACTTCAATTGATGGTGTTATTACGGGTATGAAAAGTTGGAGATTTGTTATTTCTAATTTTGCATTTGAATTAGCTTCTCCAAAGAATATCTTATCGTCATTAATTTCTCTTTGTAAATGAATTTTAAATGGTAAACCTATAGAAACTTTTCTATGTTCTAAAAGACCGAATAAAGGATATAATTTCCAATTTACGTAATTACCCCATCTATTATCCTCAACAACATTATTGTACTGATTTACTCGTTTGTCAAACCCCTGGTTTACTGCTCTACCGATTCTCTCGATGCTATTTCTGGCAATGACTCTCATTCTAGCGATATCAGCATCGTTAGCTACAGTTTTTACTGGTTCTTTTAAAACGGTCCCATCACCAACATCGGGTATCCAACCCGAGACTGAATCGTAGTTTTTGGGGTAAAGGACTGTTTTTAACATTGTGTCAAATTCTCCAGGGTGTTTGATGGTTTCTATGGGGTTTGATCCCGCTTCCAAAACCATTTCGCTAAATAAAGAAGGAAAGAAATTATTTTCTAATGTTGTATTAGTCTGTGGGACTCTATTTTCATTTGCTGTTCCGTCCTTGATTTTGAAATCGCATCTGAAATAGGCATCAGACAGTAGCAACCAATTTGACAGTGAATTGATCTCGAAAGTGACCCTCCCACCATCATTCAATTGTGATTTAGATCCAACACTCGGAGAAATAATTATGAAATCTTCTTTTTTTTTATTAAATGAATAAAGAATTGGATCGTATAATCTAAAAATTGGATCAAGAATTTTATTTGCCATTTTTAGAGGAATTATTTTGTTAAAATACAATACATTTACTATATGCATATATAATGTTTAATAGAACAAAATAACAACATATAAATAAGTTCAACAATGTTTAGTAACAACTTTTACTGTATTAATCAACCCCTTGACTACGGATAAACACTGGTAACCAAGAGGTGATCATACAGACTCTCTCCATGGTTTCAAGTATTATTATATAAATAAGTTCAACAATGTTAATACCGGTCCTACAAGGCCGGTTATCGTGACATTACACACATCTATTTTTAGTTAATGTCCCTAGCAACTCACAAATAACACGTGGTATATGTCTACTTAAGACCGGTCATGATGACATTACACACTATAAATCTACTGAAGACAAAACTATCGATTGCGTGAGGCTTGAGTTATTTTTTAGAGCGGTCCTACAGGACCGGTCATGATGACATTACACGCTTATTTTTTAGAGCGGTCCTACAGGGCCGGTCATGATTTCATTACACGCTTATTTTTTAGAGCGGTCCTACAGGGCCGGTCATGATGACATTACACGCTTATTTTTTAGAGCGGTCCTACAGGGCCGGTCATGATGACATTACACGCTATAACACTATACTATATAAATACACCATAACAAAGATATCCGCGTTATAAGCCGTGACAAACTATGAATTAAATAAACACTTTAAATCGACAAAAACTCATTACCCTGTTGAATGCCAAACTTAAATGATATTAAACTAGAAACACATAAAAAATCATTTCCAAAATATTTGCTCCTGAGGATTGGTTTCTAAACTTCGATTGATTTTCGCAATGTTTGAAACTAATTCGGAAATTGGCATGGATAAATTTCTAAATTTTGTGTAGCGTTTACACAGATTTGCTAGAGATCTCAATTTTCTAGCCCAACGCACCGAAATTGACAATTTGTCTGCCACAAAAGTGTCGAAGTTCCCACCATTCAATTTGAATAGTTTTTGTAGCCAACATCCAAATGTTACGTAATGTTGGATGAAGTGTTTCTTATTTTTGATGTACTTGTCACAATTTATAAGTATTTCTTTTATTTGTGTGTTTGTAATTGCATTGTCTCGAAGTCGAGTTTTTAGATATTCCAAATATTCGTTGGAGGATTTAGTTTGTTTGCTATTCCGCGTTCCTTTATTAAAATCAATTTTTTTTGGTGTTTTGGACAGGGTTTTGAAAGTCGATTTGTGGTAATCGGCTGCACATTGAACACTCTGTTTTTCAAGTTTTTCTTGTAATGTTTTATAATATTGTAAATATTCCTCATGGTATCTGATATGGCTTGTTATCGCTTTAGAAATATCCAAATCACTTATATCAAAATCCATGTCTTCTAATCCATCGGCTTTTTCACTTTCTTGACCTGAAAAAAAATATAATACATATATAATATACTCTTTGATAAATGTTTTATATTTTTTAACATGTTTATAGAAAGATTTATATTACATACTTGACAGATTCATGGATGTCAGATTTAAACTGCCAGTTGAACTTTCTGTAGTTAGTGATTGATTTATCAGTTGGTCATCATCAGTTAGATCCATTGTTTTATCGGTTCCTTTACCATCCATGATCAACAGTTATGTGTGTTAGTATCGTCTGCTGTTTCCCCTGTAGATGTGTCTGTCTCAAACAAAGAACGCAAACTGAATAGAAACAGCTTGTTCCCATAGTAATCAATATATTAACGTCATATTGACCTAAGGGAGAACTAATGTCTCACATACAATGCAATAACCTCAATATTGATTTATAATAAAACCTGATGTCTCATACAGTTCAATAAACTCAATATTGATTTATAATAAAAACCTGTTGTCTCACATACAGTGCAATAACCGCAATATTATCACGTAATGTATTTGATTAGAAATAGTTTATTGATCAGTTCACCATGAATACAGTTAGCTCATAGTAATCAAATAATGACGTTTATACGATGATAATGCAACATGATTAAAGGGAACTAAATCTGTCAATCTTAATAAAACCAGACCACAATGGATTTCAAAGATAAATAAATCATTTTCAAATAGTGGGATAATATGTAATTTGAGGTATTTTATGCTAGGTAGGGACTTGATGGAATGTAGGAAATTTATTGAAGGTGTTTGTTGTAAGAATTCTATGAAAAATGTAGGGTGTTTTATGAAATGTAGAGGTTTTGTTTTGGGTACGCTCAATTTGGTTGCATTTTTTCCTCATGTAGTTATAGATTGAACGCATGTTTTTTCCCCCATGAAATGAAAAATGGAATGGGGGAAACATGCGTTCAATCTATAACTACTATAACTACTTAGCAGTTCTAGGTCTGAATTTCTGTTCATTAAAGAGCTTGACAAATTTTCTATTTTCTTCTGGTAGAAACGCTCTTGCACTTTCAGCTTTTGGATATTCACCTTCTGTCATAGCGGAAGCGTACAAACCGTTGGCGTCAAATGCCATCAGTTTAGTACATTTTATTTTTTTAAGTCTCGAGTGAACTTCCGTTTTATCTGTATCACTTTTACTATATTCTTTAAATAAATCAATTATGTTATTGCTTTCAAGTTTTGTGTATTCCTTTAATACATCACAAATTTCATCCATTTTGTTCGTTTCAAATGATTTTCTGTTTGCTGAAACTCTTCCTCCTTTAATACTTTGTCTTATAAAATATCTTATAAAAGGGTGAGTATGCGAGTAAACTTTTTCTATGTTTTGCTTTTCGGTGTGTTTCAGAACCATTCTAGTAGTTTCGTACCATTCTTCTTCAACCATTTCTTTATCGTAATGATATAAATAATACCAACCCTTTAAAGATAAAGATGGAGCCGTAAGATTATTTGAAACGTTTTGGAAGACAGTTTCTCTCATTGCTTGATTGTATTTTATCAAACAAGCTGCGAGACATAAGGTATCTCTTTTAGCGTACGGTTCCCATTCGTGTCTTAAAGATTCCCAATTATCTTTGGTGTATTTTGCAATATTAATATCGGCAATCTTCCTCAAATTCATCGGTAGATTAGACGAATTCCCCCATGCCGCCAAACTAGATCTTTCATGTTGATAGGAACAAGTGAGAGATATATGTTGTAAATATTTATTTTTATCAGATATCTCTTTCTCTCTTTTCCATTTTTTCTGCAATCTTTCTTCTGTATATGGATTAGATATAGGAAGAGATAGAATTTTATTATCTGCTACTAGTGGACATTGTGTTAGTTTATCAATGGTTTGAAGTGCAACCCAGTTGTCAAAACCACTCCCGTTATGGGAAATTAAGGTTAATCTTTTTTCATCTACTCTTCCTAAACGACGCAACATCTGATCAAAACAATCTGTTCCTACAAATATTTCTACTATATTAGTCATGAGTTTGTTGTAATATTCTTCTGGAATGGGATCAGTTGGTTTTAAATCTGGGAATACTCTTTTAATTAGTTCTAGTTTTTTCCTTAGTTTTTCCAAATTGACTTAAGTACAACAATAAGGAATGGCTTTATTTTCGTTATAGGTTTCGCAATCCCATGCGTATAAAGTATCATCATGAGGGTGTGAAATCACATTTAGTTTTAACTGAGCAAAACAAGTTAGTGCGTCATCATCCCCACAGGTTCTCCATACATTTTCATCGTAATTATCTTCTATTTCTTGAATGCCTAACTTTTTGTTATTTCTTCTTATCAAACAAAAATGTTCTTTGTGTAAATAAAATACCCAATCTAATTCTTCGGATACTTTCTTTGGTTGAAAATGTCTATGCGCGGGCATATAAATTTGAAAATAAGTATTAAATTTCTTATTGAAATCAGAGATTCTAGCAGATGTCATAACTCCTTTTCGGTTTGATTTTTGAAAACTATTGACGAAATCTTTAAATTCTTTTGTTAAGTCTTTATTCATGAAGTGATTTACACACTTTATAAAACAATAACCATCGCTTGGTATGAAACAATTTTTGCCTTTGTACTCATTTATCTTTTTAAGTAAATTACCACCTCTGCCAGTTTTAGATCTTTTTATTATACTAAAATTATTTTTGCGGAAACAAATCTCTCCTGTAAAATACCAATCAGATGCGTCAGATTTATCATCCATCTTTGAATAAATAACTTGGAAAGTTTGAGCATTGAATCCAGATAATCTCATGTCTTGTTTATATTCCCCAACTTCATATATTTGACCATTTATTTCAATTTGACCTTTGATTTTAAAATCGTTAAATAGAATAGTTATTCTCTTGATTAATTCTGAAAAAAGTATATTTGATATTTTGATTTCATCTTCTTCTACATTTTCGGCTAGATATTTGAATTTTTCTTGCGAAGATAAATTAGGTATTGCCTTGAATAATTTTGAAAAAGAATTGTTTAAATTTTCAATATTTTCCATCTTCTTTTTTTCTAAGTATCTATTTTAATTATGAATTTTTAACTTTTATTGATGACATTTCTACATTAAATTCATCTAAAATTTCATTGAATTTTTCTAATTCTTCAACTGTTATGTTCTTGTCTTCTCTCGATCTTTCGAAAAAAATAAACAATTTATTAAGATACGCATTTAAAATTTCGGTTTTCCTTTTATAATGAGCTTTCTGTTTTGATGTAAAACCTAAAGTTATCAAACCACAAGATGAAGTTTGAACGGCAGTGAACGCAGCTAATACAGTTGGGACAATTATTGGAAGCATTAATCCACCGGTTACAGCTGTTGCCAGCGTTATTCCTACTGTTAAAACTGTACTTAATGTTTTGAAAACAGAATCGATTCTGCTCCATGTTTTTCTGCATTTGTTAAATTGTCTTAGTTTTTCTTTTAATTCTATTTGTTTGTCTATCATGTATTTTTGTCTGCTTTCTTGTTCCATTTTTAAACGTTAAATTAAGTGAACTTCCGATAATGCTCTACGTACACCCTTAGGGTTTTGTACAATAGTGACATGTACCTGTACTAAGAATGCTTCTTGTTTTGACTCCCTGTTCTTCTTATCCCGATAAACAAAAAAATTTGTTTTTTTTTCAATAGAGATTTCTATGAAAAAATATGATACATATAGATTTTCTGTTAATGCTATTGGAAAATGTTTAAATTGTTGATTTTTATTAACATCAACAGAGAAATAAAGATCATTATGAACAAAATATAGTTTCACATATTCAAAGTCTGTTGTTCGTAAAAACTCATAAATCTGTGTTTCTTCTTCTCGTGGTTTTGGATTTCTAATTATGCTTGCTGATGGTGGAGTTTCCGTTTCCAATATCATATCAAATAACTCAGCTGTATAAGGCGCTCTTTTATCATTCGGCTCGATTGAGATTCTAAGGTTATCTATATACAACTGATTTGACGAAATATTAAAATTTTCCCCCCAAGGATTAAATATTTTAGTATCTACGATGTTACCATTTTTGATAAAGTGAACAGATAAAAGAGTGTTATAATTAGTGAATCGACCATGAATTGGAAAATCGACTTTTACCTTCATAGGAAAAAATATGTCAATTATAGTATTCCCCTCAAAATGAGTCACACTATGAGGATCTATATCTTTTTTAATATTTACTTTAAACCCATATTTATAACCACGAATGAATTCTCCAGTGATTTCTTCCACCGAATAATCTTTATAGTCTTTAGAAAATGGAAGAAAGAAATAATAGGGTTTAATATATTCTAGTTCATTGAGATTATTTTGTAATGTGGTTATATTTGTTTCCTGTTTTAAAACTTCATTATTAATAGTAGTTATCCGTTGTTGAATCTCACTATAATCAATATTTTGTATTTGTTGTTGAATATAAGTTTTAATTTCACTATCATCAATATTTTCTATCTGTTGTTGAATATAAGTTTTAATTTCACTATCATCAATAGTTTTTAGTTCGTTTTGTAATTCAGTTTTAAATTTAGTTTCCAGAGCAGTTAATTCTTGTTGTAATTTATCTTCACTTATGCCTGGATTAATGTTGGATATTAGTTTTTTAAAATCTACTTTTTGTTTTGATAGTTTATCATCTAAATTAGATATTGATGACCTTAAATTTTGTAATTGATTTTTATCTACTACATTTATTAATTTTTGTTGAATAGATTCTATTTGTTTTTGTATTTCGCTATCATCACTAAGTTTACTTTCTAATGCGGTTAATTTGTCTTCACTTATGCCTGGATTAATATTGGATATTAGTTGTTTAAGATCTACTTTTTGCTTTGTAATCTTGTCATCTAATTTAGATATTAATGACCTTAAATTTTGTAATTGAGTTTTATCTACTGTATTGACTAATTGTTGTTGAATAAAACTTTTTAAACTTGTTACTTCTTTTTGTAATTTACCATCATCAATATAATCTAATTCTTTCAATTTAGATTCATTTATAAAATCTTTATTATTTATTTGTCGTTTGAAGAATCTTTTCACATCAGCTATTCGATCTTTTAAATGGTCTTTATCTACTTCAATTAAATTTATTTGATCCATTAAATATTTCTTGTTAACAGCATCATTATCATTTTCTGCTAACTTTAAATTAGTTATACCAAAATTGTTCATATCAATATCACCCTGAAGAATGTCTCCGATTTGATCCACAAAATATGGTTTGATTTTATTGATTGAAAATGTAGTGTTTGGTTTTTTAGTATCTAAAGGTAAAGCACCTAAACCAAATTTATTTGCCATTTTTTATTGAGTTAAATTTATTACAATTTCTTCGAACTGTTTTCCTAAACTCAACTGATATAAAACCCAAAGTGAAAGTTGTCCACAAAACTTTTGACCCGGCTTTTGTATTTGAAATGTAGAAGATTTAATTGGTTGATTAGTTATATTCATTATCTCTTCAGTGGGATCTAATCCAAAAGAGTCGAAAAAATAAAAGTTAGAGTCTTTGTACAAAGCAGAATGATGAACACCTTTCTGATCGGAAGTGTGTATATTTGTTATAGCGTAGAATTTACCTTTCTTACTTTTGAGATTATTTATTTCATCTCTCATACAATAATAAAACGGTGATATGTTTAACTCATTCGCCCATCTCATAAGTTGGAAGTTTGTGGTTGTATCGGTTCCATATTTATCGAGAAATTCATTCATTTTTAAAAGTCAGTTTTTTGAAGTTCATTTTGATAAAACCTACCTATAATTTGTTCTTTGTCTTGATCGATTAATTCATATGTTGGAGGGGATGTGCTATTAACTTTATCTACGATAAATATTTCGTTTGTCCAATAACCAACATATCCTTTTTCGAATTTACTTTTATATTTGAAAATACGAACTCGATCTCCAATTTTAAATTTGGGTTTGACATTTAGATTTTTTATTTCATTTTCGTAGTTATGTTGCGCGTTAATTGTCTTTATGATATCTGGATTCTTTGAGGCTTGTGTTGGTGTGACACCTATAGATGAATGAATTTTGTTATTGTATTCGTCTAGGAGTTCTGGTAATATTTTAAGCCACTTTTGAGATTTCAATTCCGTGAACTTTTTGAAAAGTTTATTTTTTAGAGTCCTGTTGAATCTTTCTATTACTACAGCTTTACCTTCGTTATGAGTACTGTAAATTTCAAACCCCAGAGATTTCATATTTTTGTTATAAAATTCACTCCCTTTATCTACCCACAGTTTTTCTGGGTGTCGGTTAGATTGTTTCATTATGGTTTCAAATGAATGTTTGACTGATATTCCTGTTTTGTTTTTCAAAGGAATAACCCAAGCATATCTCGTATACAAATCTATAACTGTTAAGCAATATTTAAATCCTCTTTCGACTGGCATATGAATTAAATCGGCTGACCATATTTCATCTTTTTCAAACACTTTAACTTTTAAACAGTTTTTAGTTTTTCTAAATTCTTTATGAATTTCATCCGCCAATCCCATGCCCAATTTCATCTTTGCTTTTAACAGTTTAATGATTAGCGCTCTTTGCATTCTCTCTTTGAATGTTGGATTTGGAATATTTTCGAGTTCGATTATCATTTGTTTGTCTGCTTCGTGTCTGAAGTTTATGTCTTTGTTTCTGTAAAGTATGTCGTGTTTAAGCGCAGCAGCGTCAACTCTATTGACTGGGTCTTCCCCTGGTTTTGGTTTATCGTTTTCGTCTAATCGCAGATCTAATCTAGTACCTGGACCGGTGTAATTATGACCTGGAAGATGTTTCTCGCCAGAGTATTTGGCCCATGGAAATCCAGGAAGATATCCTAATGATTTTTGAATATCAGAACCAAAATAGGTTTTTGGAGCGTGAGCGACTATCATTTTTATCCTATAACTTTAAACCCTTTTCCCTCTTTTACCTGCTGCTCTATTCTCCTGTTTCGCAGTTCTCTTATTTGCTGTAATTCTTTCAGTTCGTCGGATTTTTTCACGGCGTCGTTTATTCTAATTCCTGCTTTTGCCACGGACCCAAGTGCTTGAGCTCCGGAGGAAATTAGGGATTTGTTGTTTGAAACAAAGCCAGCTACTTTTGGAATTATTTTTGAACCTAGAGAAAATATAGATGAAAAGATACCGTCGCCTGAATAATCTTCGAATCTGTGTTGTTCATGTTTTAAAATTAAACTCATCCTATTTTTAATATGTTTTTTTGATGGAATGTAGGAAATTTATTGAAGGTGTTTGTCGTAAGAATTCTATGAAAAATGTAGGGTGTTTTATGAAATGTAGAGTGTTAAGGTGTGTTTTGGGTACACTCAATTTGGTTGCAAGTTTCCCCATGGGATGAAAATGGAATGGGGAAAGTTGCGACCGAATTGAGTGTACGTATACTACTAACCTTTGATTAATACTACATTTTCACCACAAAAAATATTTGTATGGGCTGTACCAAAGCAGGCCGTAGGAACAGGGCGGTTGGCATTTATTACTGAAGAATGACCGTTTTGTACTTAATAGAAATTATGGGTATGTTGATAGGGCCAGTATAATCAAAATTGCTTTCTGTACCATAATGTAGGCAGGAACAGCCAACGAAAAGTCATTGAGATTGAGTTTTGCACAATTAGCCTCTCCCACCCCTTCACACTGCTTTCTATGGGCCTACAAAGACTGCCAAGTTGAAGATGAATCGGATGCCCTTGAAAAGTTCTAAAACAAATACACATACCTCATAGTATATGTAACTAATGATGCAGGTCATTTCGAAACTTATTGACTCTATATAAGGCATAACAATTATACATACCATATTTTGTCACTGTCAATAGTGCCAACCCAAAGTTTAGCAATTACCTTTAGAGGGGAAAATAAAAAATAAATAAAATGCGCATTGTACATGCAAATATACGGTACTGGCATAAATTAGTGTTTGTCTGAAACTTAATGACTTAATCCTATAATATGATTAGTTACACCCAAGAAATTTCGGACGTCATATTCGTCTCATGCATTTAATACACAATAAACATTCGTCTTGTCTACGACATTAAAAAAAAGTGTTGAATTCACTAATTTAATTGTACATTAAATATCTCCACAAGTCTAACAGATCTTGACACTGGAACCGGTCTTGATTTGATAGAAAGTGAAAAAATCATTTCTTGATTTCATAAAATATCTCCATTGGCATGACAGATCTTGTCCAAAGGCATGTATTGGTCTTGATTTCAGATAATGTCAACAAACTATTTTTCGTTTTCATAAAATATCTCAATTTATCGGGCAGATCTTATCGAAAGCGAGGTATTGGTTTTGATTTCATGTAATGTGAACAAACTATTTTCTTAATACATAAAATATCATATATATCGGAAAGATCTAGTGCAAAGCGAGGTATTGGTCTTGATTTGATGCAATGTGAACCAACGTGTACATAAAATATTCCCATTTATCGGAAAAATTCTGTCCAAGGCGAAGGATTTGTATTTATCTGATGTAGTCCTAATGTGAATACTGTATAACATTTCCATCGTACATGAAATATCCCAATTTATCGGTCAGGGAGAGGGATGTGCCTTGAATTGATAAAAAAGTGAACAAACCATTTACATTTTTCATAAAATATCTCCATTGGTCGGACAGATCTTGAAGGAAAGGTATTGGTCTTGATTGGATGTAATGTGTAAAAACATTTCCATAGCAAATGAAATATCTCCATTTATCGGTCAGATCTTGTCCACGGCGAGAGATTTGTCTTGATTTGATAGAAAGTGAACAAACCATTTGCATCTTTAATTAAAAGATTTTCCATTTATTTGACAGATCTTGTCCGTGGCAGTCTGATAGATGTAATTTCAATTGTAAACCAAATATCTACATTGTACGTAAAATGATTTTGTCATGAAAATATTTTAGTGTGTAAAAAGACATAGTGACATACCTACTTCTTTTAACCCAATTTATTATTCAGCTGAATCTGCCTACATGACTATTCAGTTTTTGAGCTGTTTAATTATACAGTTATTGAATCTATTGGTGATACATTGCTTGGAAATATGCACTACGCATCTGTTGGGCCTTTAGAAGATCCAGTTTTTTAGACTTACTGACTGAATAGTTGATAGGATTACGGACTTTCTTTTGCTGGGTCTATTGACTATATGCTGGGTTTATGGACTATATGTTGGGTCTATTGACTATATAATTGGGTCTATTGACTGTATACTTGCCGGGTCTATTGACTATATGCTGGGTTTATTGACTCTATGTTGGGTCTATTGACTATATAATTGGGTCTATTGACTGTATACTTGCCGGGTCTATTGACTATATGCTGGGTTTATTGACTCTATGTTGGGTCTATTGACTATATAATTGGGTCTATTGACTGTATACTTGCCGGGTCTATTGACTATATGCTGGGTTTATTGACTCTATGTTAGATCTATTGACTATATGGTTGCCAGGTCAATTGACTATATGGTTGCTGGTTTATTGACTATATGTTGGGTCTATTGACTATATATATTGGGTCTATTGACTAATATAGTTTTGGTAGTCCACAACTGGGATCTGAATTTTTTTTATTTTAGTAGCAATCAATAAATGTGACAGTAAATGACAGCTAATAAAACCAAAGTATGTAAATTAGAAGCCAAATGAACAAAAATGGCTGCTTATTGGTCAAAGTCAACACACTCAGCTACTTGCAAATAGATCTAAATTTGTGATAAATAAACATAACTAGGTGTTGATATGAATGGAAACACTGCAGATAGTTCAGCTACAGGTATCCTAAAGGAAATTGTGCGGTAGGTTATGGTTATGAATTGAACAACATACTGGTATCCACACTAAAATTCATTCATTTCAACACCTAGTATTAATATTATCAGACAGTACTAACTTCACATATTTGTCTAAGTTATTGGGTCTTAAGATTATATTGTTGAGAAAAATTTGGACTATACTGTTGCTGGGTCTATATTAACTATTTAGCTTTAGGGTCTTAGGACTATACAGTTGATAGGAATATTGACATAATGCACTATACAATTGTTGGTTTACTGCATTATTTTTGTTAAATGATCTTTGATGAAACAATGTCTTCAAATTTAAACATTTTTATTTATCTGATCTACAGTTGATTTAAATCTAACAAGATTTCTGTACTGTACTGTACTTTCCATACTTCTTGGATTCATGGTTTTTAGAGAATCTATAGGTTCATTTTTCTTTCAATGGAAATTGTCTTCCACCTAATAAGGGTGTTATCTAGACTAAAACTTACTAATCATCTTTCTCCTGAAAAATACAAAGTGAGAACAAGTCAAATTTTTTCTTACTCAATCAATACATCTGTATGTAATGGGTCACATAAAATTGTTAATAGTATTATGGTTACACTGTAAATGTGTCACAGCAATTTGGCTTGGATGACAACAATTTAGTAATAACAATTTTACTAAACAGAGTTGACTCATTGTCAATAAATGAATGACTAAGATGATACTTTCCAATGTCCAAATAATTCTGACCAAATGCTCATAAATCAAATAGGTGACAGAAATGGTTTCACACTGTACATGGCTGACCGTAACTACTTAAGTTATATAGTTGAATTATAAGAAATGTGATCACGGTATATTGGTGACTACTTTGTAGAATGGTCACATGTAGTAAACAAGAATAGTAAACAAAAACATATACAAACAGTGTATTGGTAATAGTAGTATGGACAAAAGTTAATTGTGAGATTGTAAATGGCTGACAGTATTAAGAAAGTAGCAGAAATTTGGTATCACTATACATTTGTAAAAGTAGTATGGTAACAAGTTAAATAGGTGGTAAATGTGGTCACTCATTTGTCACAATTTACATCAACAGATGGCATTCGGTCCAAATTAAATAGATGACATCAACAGTAATATAGTACCAAGTAAAATTGGTGAAAGAAATTGGATCACGCTGTTACACATTGATGACAATAATCATGACTGAATAATCATGACTAAATGACTCTTTATAACTTGCCTTGTGAATGTGAACACAATGTTTTGACAATTTTTTTTTCTAACCATCCACATTTAAATATAACCATGGTTCATGAAGATTATCTGGGCAAATTTTCCACAACCAATGTTTTTAAAAAAATCATCAGAATTCCGGATCATGATTTTTTTTTTATCTAATAATGCAGAAAAAAGAGAATAGTATGAAATATCAATTTTCCATGTCATTTTGACAATTTTCCAGAATAATCATGATGTGCCATGTCTGGAAAAGCTTTTTTAAAATTCCCTGATTTTCCAGGTTTTCCATGACCTGTGCCAATCCTGCATAACTGAGACAAATTTGCCCATATTATGTCAATTTGTATGACAGATTTTCTGCAGCAGGTGTATGATGGTAAAAGTAAAATTTACCTATGTGTTTTTTAGAAGTAACAAACAATCACACTTAGCCTTCTCATTAATAAACTTATTTTCTCCAAAAACTGTTTATTGTTCATTCTTTTTGCCTAATAAAAACAATCAAAATATACAAATTATATAATTATTATATAAACATTTATACATAGACAAACATTTTTAAGACATTTTTAGAGTTTTATTGTCTTTCACAGATATCAATAAGTCATTTCAATAAAAACCAAATGGATGAATTTTTGCATTGTCATTTTGTCAAAATATTCTCTCACCACACCAAGAAAATATAAACCATGACAGTTGATTTTATGGTGAAAAAAAGTGAAAAATATTTGTACATATACATATTACCAACTGGAGAGTACAGTACTGGTACTGTAAATATATGCCGAAAACATAAAATTATTAGATAGTATACCATTAATAAATCTTTGACTCTAAAACTAACAAGCTATGACAATCTTCAACAACTTTGTCTAAGATCCAAATTTTTTCCCAGTCTCTGAAATAAAAAAAGTAAGCAGTAAAAAAATTATATTACAAGATACTTAATATAACTAATAGACATCATGACAAAGCCATCTTCTCTATAATATATCAACTGGTCACCTTCTAACAGTAAAACCTTGTATATTGTTCCGGAGATAAATATCAATGATGTCAGGGGGCTTACATGGACAAAGCATCTTGCTGACCCTGTTTTCTACAGATGGTACCAGGTACATGTTAAAGACAGTTAGAAATCAGAATTAAGAGTTGGCTGATGCTGCTGTCCAAATTTCCTTCATTGCACATAGCATGGCCTTGGCCATGATTTCAGTACCAGCTAATTCACTTATTTCTTTATTATTAACAAAAGCACAAAATCTCAATATTACATGAGTAATGGTAAACCCTCGGTTTGTTTGGATATAATTCACAATTTAATAATAAAATCAAAACAAGCGATTGCATTTTGTAATTTTTGTACAGTGATTTATATTTCTAAAGATGTTTATATTCACCCTGAAAAAGTTGTTTTTTTGCCTTTGATACATAAACAAACCCTGTTACAGCAAATAATAAAGTGCATAGACTTTCTGCAACATGAAATGAATAGAGTTTTACATTTTGCTTTACTGCACCTCAATAGGCTACATCTTGCAATGTGCAATGAGGGAAATTTTGCCAGGACAGCGGCATTAGCCTACTCCTTATTTTTTATTTCTAACGTCGAGGGAACTTTGGTTGTGCACAGTCTATAGTTCACATGGCCTTGTTTTATTGTCCCACCCAAACGACTACATGCTTTTTCCATGTAAGCCCCTTCGACCTGCATCAACGATAAGGGAAACCGTTTTGAAAAATCCGAAGGTATTTTCTCGACCCATTTCTAGATTGAACCCCAAACCTTTAGGTTAGCGAGCAAGCGTATAGCTCACTGAGCCACCAAAGCTCCTGTATAACGTCTAAAAAATGATAATGAATTAATTTACGTCATGATGTTTGTAATGCGGTAAACAAGACCAGCTTTTCCATGTCAGCAACTACGACCTGTTTCACTGACTGGTAGTGACATTTATACTTTTGACATATGATCCACATATATGTGACTGATATAATTTGCTTTGTACCCATTAGTTACGATGCTTGTACTAGTGAAGATGATTTACGAAAGAAAGGAAGGAATGAGTTTTTCATTTGACTTCACCATAAATTGTAGCAATAGACCCCTAGTGCGGAGTAGGCGAACAACTATGTATGTGACTTCAATGTATAGATGCTTATCTGAAGACGCAAATGGTATCATGCCCGCCCCCCCCCCCCCCCCCAAGTTTTCTGACAGGTCGGGGAGAAGTGTACCTCCCCCCCCCCTTCCACCCTCTGTGATCTGCGCCCATATAGCATATACTAGGGGTCAACAAAAAAATAGTAAAAACTATAATTATAAATATACTTAGGCCTAATATAACATGGATTGATGGGTGCATATAGTAACAGAGAACTGAACATGTTGGGTCATTGGAATTGGAAGTAACCTTTGACCCCATGCCTGTGGCTAAAAATACACTGACTCTTGTGTGCTCTATTTAGATATAGATTGTTTACCAATCACTGTGAAATAATAAATCAACTGAGGTTGATCAAATAAAACATAACATACCTGAGAAAACAGTCTGAAAATACAGCCTCCTGTCACTGGCCCTGGAATTCTGCGCCAAATAAATGGTTCGTTCTACCATATCCATGCTATAGTTCTACTTCCTTCGTTCTACTCAGTCTAGTAGTCTCCGTTATCCGGGTGCAATTTCTGGCGTTTATCAATATTTTTTTTCTCCGATAATGGCGATAACCTAACCCAAGAACTAGGCATATTAATTCCAATGAGGGACAAACTAAAAACACATATTGATCTTGTTGTGAAAGCCTTTTTGAGTTTTAATTATATAGGCCCTAGTCCTAAACGTCCAGATTGTAAAGCCTAAAGGCTCTAGGCCTAATGCCAGTGGACCGAAATGCCCTGTGACCTTGGCCTTAGGCATGTAAAGTTTTGACCAAAATGAACAAAAAAGTGAAAAAAATATGCCACAAGCCGGGATATGAGGGCAAATCTCTCGAAAAAGCCTAAAAATTGTGGAGAATGTAAAAAAAAAATCGTTTTTGTTTTTAAATTTATCGAAAATACAACAATCTGATTGGACGTAATAATCCTTACAGGTTGCCAATTCGGTCGTTGATTGGTCAATGTATATCCATGTCAAGGCATTGGTGTTAAAGTTAGCGCTTGAACAGGGTCTGTATTATCATACCTATGATCCTATGATAATATGGAGACTAATGAACACGCCTAACCTCACTAACTTAACTCCTGATAAAGCGGCTAACTTTAGTAGCATCGGGTGTAAGAACTGTAATGGTCTAAGGGAGACAACTAAGTTTTATTTACTATATCGGGTGGGCCAAAAGTAATGTCCCAACTTTTGACCTTCACTATTTTCCAAAGTATTTACTCAAATGGACTGAAATTTTGCATATGATTAGTTTATGATATTATCTACCTTTGGTTCGAGTTTGAGTGATATCGTATCATTAATCTTTAAATGGCATACAAAACTAAATCAGAGGTCGAAAAATTTAATGCCGGAGTCTTCTGAAATTATCCCTCCATGTGCATGGTGCCATGGTGTTACCAGCCAATCAAGGGTCATATGGGATGTTCCTGGGTTTGAGGTACCAAAATGTCTAAACAGAGGGCCTAGATGATGTTAAAACATAAACTGCCCAGTTAGATTTAATACCCCTAACTAACAACATCTAGGACTCACTCTCGGAAAAGGTCTATTAAGGTCGCACTTTATTCACAGAGAAAAATTCAAGTGAAAAATTCGAACATGCCGGGATCACATTTCAACTGCTTAAGTCAGAAAATGTATTGCCTCGTGGAGAGCTGTACAGAATGAAGATGGAGGTCATAATGATCACCTCTTATAGGAAACAAATGGTATGACAACATTCCGGCATTAAATTTTTCGACCTCTGATTTAGTTTTGTATGCCATTTAAAGGTTAATGATGCGATATCACTCAAACTCGAACCAAAGGTAGATAATATCATAAACTAATCATATGCAAAATTTCAGTCCATTTGAGTAAATGCCTTGGATAATAGTGAAGGTCAAAAGTTGGGACATTACTTTTGGCCCACCCGATATAAGCAGGGTTTCCAAAATACCCGGGTCTTAGAGATTACCGAGTCCGAGTCTGGCCCTTGGACCCGGGTCTGACTCGAATCGAGTCCTTTGATATTTGCCCCTCACAAAATACATAGATATTCAGATCTGAAAGCAAGAAGGAAAACAGTATCGTTTTCTTATACACCCGTCACACCGGACCGCGACCATCTACGATCTTACGGCGACCAGAAAATGGACAAGTTGTCGGTAAACGTGACGAAAACGCGAGAAAAAGACTCCGAAAAAACCTTAAAGGGATTGTAAAGAGGATTTTTAAACTGTGTATATGTATCGGATACACTGATAGCATCAATTTGCGCCATTCCAATTTCCATTCCGACGTCTGTGGTCACCCGTTCCTGTAAAGTTAGCTGATTTAAACAGGGTTTATTAGTGAATGTTAGCCTGATTTAATCAGTTATACCACCTTCACATACACGATTTTTCTAACGAGTCCTTACGAATCGCACAAATTTTCGTATCTTTTACGGATCCTTACGAATTTGCCACTTTTACAACCTATTTAAGAGTGATTACAAGTAATTACGGGCCATAACGAGCCATTTACGGGCTATTACGAGGCATTGCGAGGAATAAAAGGTAAACATGTAAGATATGTTCCGAGGTACAACCGATAAATACGAGCATGTTGCGACATTATAAGAGCTTTTTATGGATTGTTACGAGTAATTTACGGAATTTTGCGATTCATCTACGCCTTGAGGTGTAAATTACGACCTGTAAACATGATCTTACGTTAAGTTGCAAGTCAGTTACGATAACTCTTGACAGCCATTTTGTTTTTTGCAATTAAAATATGCAAATTTGTTTGAGCATCATTCGACAACTTACATCATCAGCGAAAGAACATGGCATATGAGAGAAACAGATTTGCTGTTATATCAAAGATTTCTACAATTGCTTCTGCCACTAGCCCAGAGGGAAGAAGAAGATATCCAGCAGGAATTAGACACAGCTAGGCCAAGGAGAAGGCATCCTGCACGAAGAAGGTTTTGGTGCAGGACCTGGTTGTCCCGCAGGACCCTTTTTGGACAGTATGGTCATCTTCTGCATGAGCTGGCCCAAGACGATTCTTCTGGTTATAAGAACTTTCTCTGAGTTGATGCTGACCTAATCATGGTAGTCGCTTCAGCATCGTGTAGAACCTCACTTCTGGAGACTGAGGAGTCACTGGCTACTGCATCATCTTCATATTCGCTGTCTTCATCATCTGTGGGGTAAAGATCTATCTGCGGTGTTTCAAGGGAAGGTGGATGTTCGTGTACCACGGGTTCAAGTGGCTGAGATTCTTGGGTGGATGGCCGTGTCATCTTTTTGTTGTTGAGTTTCTTCCTCTTTGGAGCCATGCTTGTAAATTTTGTATCCAAAAAGATCTGAACTATTTGACGTCTTGATGGAAAATGATAGGAACTGTTCGTTTTTTGCTGCTTTTTTAGACTTCATCAAATCGTAAAGTATACGTAAGTATTCGCAAAACACTCGTAACTATACCTAAAGTGGTCGTAATAACTTTTAACTATACGTTAAGTGCTCGTTATAACTTTTTTTGAAACGTAAAGTGCTCGTAATTACTCTTAAATAATCCGTAAAGCCACCGTGACAAATCGTAAAAAAATTGCTTACGAGACATTTACGGATTCTTGCGAGTAGTTTACGATACTTGTCGATTGTTAAGACTTATTTACGAGTTAATTACGAATAATGTTATTCGTGGACAATCGCAAGAAAATTTTTGACATGTCAAAAAATTTGACGATACTATTACGGATAATCAGGGGTGCCTGCGAGTTATAACGAGTTATTTACGGATAAAAGCGAGTTGTTTACGGATACAAGCGAGTTATTTACGGATACAACCGATTGACTACGAGTTGGTGATTCGTAAGGACTCGTAAGAAAAATCGTGTATGTGAAGGTGGTATAACACAAGACGTCTTGTGGCTTGTACAAGGCAGATGTTAGCTGTTTAAGGCCTCATAATCAGCTAATAAAAGACAACATGCTATATGTAATGGAAAGTATTAACCAATCAACGACCTTACTGTAGAACTTCTCCAACCAATCAAATTTCACAATAGAAAGGTTCTGGGACGACTCTTTACAACCGAAAGCGATCACATACTGCCGAATACCACGAAAAGTGGGGCGGGCCGATCTGAAACATTACATGACTTACTGACTGAATAGTTGATAGGATTACGGACTTTCTTTTGCTGGGTCTATTGACTATATGCTGGGTTTATGGACTATATGTTGGGTCTATTGACTATATAATTGGGTCTATTGACTGTATACTTGCCGGGTCTATTGACTATATGCTGGGTTTATTGACTCTATGTTGGGTCTATTGACTATATAATTGGGTCTATTGACTGTATACTTGCCGGGTCTATTGACTATATGCTGGGTTTATTGACTCTATGTTGGGTCTATTGACTATATAATTGGGTCTATTGACTGTATACTTGCCGGGTCTATTGACTATATGCTGGGTTTATTGACTCTATGTTAGATCTATTGACTATATGGTTGCCAGGTCAATTGACTATATGGTTGCTGGTTTATTGACTATATGTTGGGTCTATTGACTATATATATTGGGTCTATTGACTAATATAGTTTTGGTAGTCCACAACTGGGATCTGAATTTTTTTTATTTTAGTAGCAATCAATAAATGTGACAGTAAATGACAGCTAATAAAACCAAAGTATGTAAATTAGAAGCCAAATGAACAAAAATGGCTGCTTATTGGTCAAAGTCAACACACTCAGCTACTTGCAAATAGATCTAAATTTGTGATAAATAAACATAACTAGGTGTTGATATGAATGGAAACACTGCAGATAGTTCAGCTACAGGTATCCTAAAGGAAATTGTGCGGTAGGTTATGGTTATGAATTGAACAACATACTGGTATCCACACTAAAATTCATTCATTTCAACACCTAGTATTAATATTATCAGACAGTACTAACTTCACATATTTGTCTAAGTTATTGGGTCTTAAGATTATATTGTTGAGAAAAATTTGGACTATACTGTTGCTGGGTCTATATTAACTATTTAGCTTTAGGGTCTTAGGACTATACAGTTGATAGGAATATTGACATAATGCACTATACAATTGTTGGTTTACTGCATTATTTTTGTTAAATGATCTTTGATGAAACAATGTCTTCAAATTTAAACATTTTTATTTATCTGATCTACAGTTGATTTAAATCTAACAAGATTTCTGTACTGTACTGTACTTTCCATACTTCTTGGATTCATGGTTTTTAGAGAATCTATAGGTTCATTTTTCTTTCAATGGAAATTGTCTTCCACCTAATAAGGGTGTTATCTAGACTAAAACTTACTAATCATCTTTCTCCTGAAAAATACAAAGTGAGAACAAGTCAAATTTTTTCTTACTCAATCAATACATCTGTATGTAATGGGTCACATAAAATTGTTAATAGTATTATGGTTACACTGTAAATGTGTCACAGCAATTTGGCTTGGATGACAACAATTTAGTAATAACAATTTTACTAAACAGAGTTGACTCATTGTCAATAAATGAATGACTAAGATGATACTTTCCAATGTCCAAATAATTCTGACCAAATGCTCATAAATCAAATAGGTGACAGAAATGGTTTCACACTGTACATGGCTGACCGTAACTACTTAAGTTATATAGTTGAATTATAAGAAATGTGATCACGGTATATTGGTGACTACTTTGTAGAATGGTCACATGTAGTAAACAAGAATAGTAAACAAAAACATATACAAACAGTGTATTGGTAATAGTAGTATGGACAAAAGTTAATTGTGAGATTGTAAATGGCTGACAGTATTAAGAAAGTAGCAGAAATTTGGTATCACTATACATTTGTAAAAGTAGTATGGTAACAAGTTAAATAGGTGGTAAATGTGGTCACTCATTTGTCACAATTTACATCAACAGATGGCATTCGGTCCAAATTAAATAGATGACATCAACAGTAATATAGTACCAAGTAAAATTGGTGAAAGAAATTGGATCACGCTGTTACACATTGATGACAATAATCATGACTGAATAATCATGACTAAATGACTCTTTATAACTTGCCTTGTGAATGTGAACACAATGTTTTGACAATTTTTTTTTCTAACCATCCACATTTAAATATAACCATGGTTCATGAAGATTATCTGGGCAAATTTTCCACAACCAATGTTTTTAAAAAAATCATCAGAATTCCGGATCATGATTTTTTTTTTATCTAATAATGCAGAAAAAAGAGAATAGTATGAAATATCAATTTTCCATGTCATTTTGACAATTTTCCAGAATAATCATGATGTGCCATGTCTGGAAAAGCTTTTTTAAAATTCCCTGATTTTCCAGGTTTTCCATGACCTGTGCCAATCCTGCATAACTGAGACAAATTTGCCCATATTATGTCAATTTGTATGACAGATTTTCTGCAGCAGGTGTATGATGGTAAAAGTAAAATTTACCTATGTGTTTTTTAGAAGTAACAAACAATCACACTTAGCCTTCTCATTAATAAACTTATTTTCTCCAAAAACTGTTTATTGTTCATTCTTTTTGCCTAATAAAAACAATCAAAATATACAAATTATATAATTATTATATAAACATTTATACATAGACAAACATTTTTAAGACATTTTTAGAGTTTTATTGTCTTTCACAGATATCAATAAGTCATTTCAATAAAAACCAAATGGATGAATTTTTGCATTGTCATTTTGTCAAAATATTCTCTCACCACACCAAGAAAATATAAACCATGACAGTTGATTTTATGGTGAAAAAAAGTGAAACATATTTGTACATATACATATTACCAACTGGAGAGTACAGTACTGGTACTGTAAATATAAACGTTAAATATATGCCGAAAACATAAAATTATTAGATAGTTTACCATTAATAAATCTTTGACTCTAAAACTAACAAGTTATGACAATCTTCAACAACTTTGTCTAAGATCCCAGTCTCTGAAATAAAAAAAGTAAGCAGTAAAAAAATTATATTACAAGATACTTAATATAACTAATAGACATCATGACAAAGCCATCTTCTCTATAATATATCAACTGGTCACCTTCTAACAGTAAAACCTTGTATATTGTTCCGGAGATAAATATCAATGATGTCAGGGGGCTTACATGGAAAAAGCATCTTGCTGAACAGACAGTAGGACAATAAACCTTGGCTCTGTTTTCTACAGATGGTACCAGGTACATGTTAAAGACAGTTAGAAATCAGAATTAAGAGTTGGCTGATGCTGCTGTCCAAATTTCCTTCATTGCACATAGCATGGCCTTGGCCATGATTTCAGTACCAGCTAATTCACTTATTTCTTTATTATTAACAAAAGCACAAAATCTCAATATTACATGAGTAATGGTAAACCCTCGGTTTGTTTGGATATAATTCACAATTTAATAATAAAATCAAAACAAGCGATTGCATTTTGTAATTTTTGTACAGTGATTTATATTTCTAAAGATGTTTATATTCACCCTGAAAAAGTTGTTTGTTTGCCTTTGATACATAAACAAACCCTGTTACAGCAAATAATAAAGTGCATAGACTTTGTGCAACATGAAATGAATAGAGTTTTACATATTGCTTTACTGCACCTCAATAGGCTACACCTTGCAATGTGCAATGAGGGAAATTTTGCCCGGACAGCGGCATTAGCCTACTCTTATTTTTTATTTCTAACGTCGAGGGAACTTTGGTTGTGCACAGTCTATAGTACACAGGGCCTTGTTTTATTGTCCCACCCAAACGACTACATGCTTTTTCCATGTAAGCCCCTTCGACCTGCATCACCGATAAGGGAAACCGTTTTGAAAAATCCGAAGGTATTTTCTTGACCCATTTATAGATTGAACCCCAGAACTTTAGGTTAGCGAGCAAGCGTATAGCTCACTGAGCCACCAAAGCTCCTGTATAACGTCTAAAAAATGATAATGAATTAATTTACGTCATGATGTTTGTAATGCGGTAAACAAGACCAGCTTTTCCATGTCAACAACTACGACCTGTTTCACTGACTGGTACCGGTAGTGACATTTATACTTTTGACATATGATCCACAAATATATGTGACTGATATAATTTGCTTTGTACCCATTAGTTACGATGCTTGTACTAGTGAAGATGATTTACGAAAGAAAGGAAGGAATGAGTTTTTCATTTGACTTCACCATAAATTGTAGCAATAGACCCATACCCGTAGCCAGGGGGGGTTCGGGGGGTTCGTACGAACCCCCCCTTAAAAACAAATAAGCACTGTTAAAGTAGACCTTCTGTTTGAATTGTAACTGCTAAAGTTGAGTTTGATGGCTTTGCGAGTCCATATAACCCCCCCCCCCCCCCCCTTGGAAATTCCTGGCTACGGGCCTGAGACCCCTAGTGCGGAGTAGGCAAACAACTATGTATGTGACTTCAATGTATAGATGCTTATCTGGAAACACAAATGGTATCATGCCCCCCCCCCCCCCCAGTTTTCTGACAGGGTGGGGAGAAGTGTACCCACCCCCCCCCCCCCCACCTTCCACCCTCTGTGATCTGCGCCCATATAGCATATACTAGGGGTCAACAACAAAATAGTAAAAACTATAATTATAAATATACTTAGGCCTAATATAACATGGATTGATGGGTGCATATAGTAACAGAGAACTGAACATGTTGGGTCATTGGAATTGGATGTAACCTTTGACCCCATCCATGCCTGTGGCTAAAAATACACTGACTCTTGTGTGCTCTATTTAGATATAGATTGTCTACCAATCACTGTGAAATAATAAATCAACTGAGGTTGATCAAATAAAACATAACATACCTGAGAAAAAAGTCTGAAAATACAGCCTCCTGTCAATGGCCCTGGAATTCTGCGCCAAATAAATGGTTCGTTCTACCATCCATGTCCATGCTATGGTTCTACTTCCTTCGTTCTACTCAGTCTAGTAGTCTCCGTTATCCGGGTGCAATTTCTGGCGTTTAGCAATATTTTTTTTCTCCGATAATGGCGATAACCTAACCCAAGAACTAGGCATATTAATTCCAATGAGGGACAAACTAAAAACACATATTGATCTTGTTGTCAAAGCCTTTTTGAGTTTTAATTATATAGGCCCAGATACGTCCAGATTGTAAAGCCTAAAGGCTCTAGGCCTAATGCCAGTGGACCGAAATGCCCTGTGACCTTGGCCTTAGGCATGTAAAGTTTTGACCAAAATGAACAAAAAAGTGAAAAAAATATGCCACAAGCCGGAATATGAGGGCAAATCTCTCGAAAAAGCCTAAAAAATTGTGGAGAATGTAAAAAAAAATCGTTTTTGTTTTTAAATTTATCGAAAATACAACAATCTGATTGGACGTAATAATCCTTACAAGTCGCCAATTCGGTCGTTGATTGGTCAATGTATATCCATATCAAGGCATTGGTGTTAAAGTTAGCGCTTGAACAGGGCTGTATTATCATACCTATGATCCTATGATAATAAGACCCTTTCACGGTTGTCCGCGCGCTAGGAATCATGGGATTGATTAAATGTAAACAAACCATAAAACATGGCGGACGTCATAGCGATAGATGCTTTGCGCCTATGTTATTGCATCGCACAAATCTATATGTGTAGAAAAACATGCCTTGTGACATGCGGCTAATAGGAAAGGCAAAACATACGCGAATTTTTGAAATGCAATTTGTTTTGAAAATACACCTATAGCCTACAACCTTTCCGTCAAAATGTTCGCTTTCACAATGAATTTCAATAGGCCTTTCCTATGGTATGGTTATAGAATATGTCGCGATTTTATACCAAGACATCTAGTTAGAAAACCATGTAAAAATAAATTTTTTAAATTGATTTTGATTCATTGTATGCATATTCTATCTGTCTACTATCTACCGTCCCTACCCGTTCCTCAGGCTTGATACGGATGACATATCCGCACGTTGAGGCCTAGATGGGCACTATACTAGGCCTTGGGCAGCTATTATAGATCGACACTATTGGGACAGAAATAAAATGTCACAGTTAGTTATTGCTGTACATTGTTAGAATTTTTACCATTCGAAAGGCCAAACGAGAAGTGTTTTTGGGGAAAATATTTTTACAAATCTGCAGTTTTCGGAATAAAATTGTTCATAGAATTTGATGTATTTCGTTATTTTCTGATGGTTGTATTTAAAATATACATGATTAAATGATTCATTGATAATAATAACTCCCCAGTAGGATCATCGTGAATCTAATTATTTTCTCTCAAACATAAAACAGGGTCTGGGGGTTACGGATATTGATCCTAATTTTCCAAATTATCATAGGGAGAGTGTCGTGGCTTGCCACCTTCCGATTTGACCAATATAGCCCTGTTTATTTTCGTTCCATTTAATTGATGGGTATGTTGGTGCCGAAATAAATGCGTAGGCCTAGACTTCGGTCTTTAGTTTTCAAAATTTCCGTGGGGAGAACCCGCAAACCCTCCGCTTGTTATACATGTATATTTATTTCGGTCCGATTTGATGGGAATTCTTGTGCCTCAGAAATGCGTTCTCCGGGTTTCAAATTTCCTGGCGACGGGACTGTATTGATTTCAACCCCGTGAAACAGTAAAACACATGAATTAATGTATTTTCGTGATTTACGTCTTTGACTTTTTGAATCAACAAGTTGAGTCCCCCTTAAAAAAAAAGAATACTTTCTCAAGCTGTATTAAAAGTAGGATGCAGGCCGTTTAGTTTTTTTTTATTTTGGGTAGATACCTTGGCCCTCGGAACGCCTATTTACGGCTTCAGACAGTAGCCTAGGCTATATTTAGGCCTAGGCCATAGTCGTGGTGTTCGCTTCATTTTTCTTAAATATTTATTTCAAATCCAAATTCTGAAGCCGCCAAAGGTTAAACACCCCTTCAAAAATTCAATTCGCGATGATTTTGGGCAAACTGATCGTGCAACCAGACCAGAATGTTAGCCTGTGTTGATAAATTAACGAAGGTGGACAGCGACAGCCATGCAAAGTAACGACAGCACGACCATTGTTTACATTTTAGCGGAAGTGGCTAGCGCATGCGCACAGATAACCGTAAAAGGGTCTATATGGAGACTAATGAACACGCCTAACCTCACTAACTTAACTCCTGATAAAGCGGCTAACTTTAGTTGCATCGGGTGAGAAGATAGCAGATGAAAGAATGTTATTTCTTTTTTTTATTAACACACAATTTGTTATCCGCGAGAACTGTAAACTTATATGTCCTGTGCCTGTGCTTTCGTAACATTGATTTTTTGCAATGTTACAACCTCTTTCCCCTAAATGTCGCTTAAGGATTACAGGTAGTTTAAGGGTGTGTTAAAGTGTTTTATAAGTATAAGTTTAGGTTTTATAAATAGTTTAAAGAATATTATTATTAATTATAGCAAGTTTTCATAAATCAACATATTTTTATACTTGCAAAATTAAAGTACCGTTTATTCAATAATAGAAGTCAATTTCGTTAGTATTTTAGTTATTTGATTTAATGTCCTGTTTCAGAAATAGTATTGTATAATAGATAGCCTATTAAGTTATATAGTTCTATGTATCACCCCACTTCGGGTAAGATTTATTTACAACCTTTGTATTATACGTGTATATAATGTGGCATTATTATTTATTTCAAATATTGATGCATTAGGTTAATTTAGTGTACAGTATGTAATTTGATTTATACGAAAGATTGATAAAATGAGTTTCTATCTTATTTGTATTTGTTTTATTTTATAATTGTTTATAATTGTTATATTTGTGTATTGCAGGGTTTTTGTTGCTCTGTTTTCCCAAATAATAAAACCATAAAAGAACCCTGTCTGGTTATTTAAACTACCCCAGACCACCCTATAACATAAATGCAGAAGTAGTATATCCATATATCTTAGTGTTTTTAATGTAATCTTCCTACTTCTATATGTCTTATAAACAGGAAATGATTTATTCAAATATCATTTTTCAAAAAGATAATTAATTAATCTAAATCAGTTTAAACTCACCATTTCTCCTTTTGAATAGATTTAGTTAACGATAACAAAATACGAAAATTAATTATTATACAGCTTCAATCATACGACGTCATATGACGTCATTTGGTCACGTGATCAAACATGGAGCCTAAATTTAGCATTTTGAAGCTGATGAAATCAAATGAATTCCCCATGCCTTTACAAATACACGGATTGTTCATTAGAAACACCAATTAAGCTTGATTTGACCCTTAAACAATGCGAAAACCCATCTTAAAGCCAACTAAAAAAAAGTGAAGGCCCATCGTAATGTATGTACGATAGAAGTCACTAGTCAGATAAAAACCTGCCGTTGAGCGGGTAAGAAGTCACTAGACGAAGCGGCATTAATAATGTTCCCTTTGAACAAAAGTCTAACGTATGCGACTAATAACCTCCGTGTGCGGCTAATGAAAGCTTAAAAACGAAACTTTTTTTTTTCGTTTCCAACCGACAGAAGACTTTAAACAGACTGTTTGTCGATTCGTCCTAAAAGTTTGTATGTTTGGTCGAATTGTCCTATAAATGAAAGTGAGGTTACTAAGCCAGACCGGAAGTTCAATTGGATAAATTGAAAAATTGTTTTCGACATTTTTATTATTCTCGACTTCAAAATGTTTAGAATTTTACCTAACCGTTTGTTTTTAAACGTTTTACCTAACCGTTTGTTTTTAAACGTAAGTTATTGTTTATTTCATTACTTTCTGACTGACAACAAGAATTGTGTTGTGTCTGTAGAGTTATTTATAGAAACTTTACTTTAGTCATTTTGAGACCACGTGTAACCAAAATATTGTGGACTCTCGCTAATTTCCCGTGTGCTATTGGCTGTGCACGTTAAAGATCCCTCGACAGTTGGAAATTGAAAATAAGAGCAGGCTAATGCCGCTGTCCTGGCAAAATTTCCCTCATTGCACACTACATGGCGTTTGCCCGTCCTCAATTAGCCCATATAGATAGGTGCAGAAAAGTAGGAAATTGAGCGCTTATTTCATTGAAGTTGCCATTCCTTCCCATTTTAATTACGAAATACAATATTCTGTAAGTTTTTCCACAAATCACATGAAAGCCTGACTAATCTAAACCTAAATAGTCTCAAAGAATACCAGTCAACTCGGAGACATGTCAACTCGGAGACAGTTAACTCGGAGACATAAAGAGTTAACTCGGAGACACATTCGCGTCAACCCGGAGACAAGTTTGAGTTAACTCGGAGACAACATATTATTGAAATAAAGATGATATCTTTATAACATTGTTTTGTTTCCCTTGTTATAAATTACTATAGGTTTATATTTTTTACTGATCAAAACGATCAAAACTTTATTTAAAAAATTTAATAAACCAATCTTCCCGTTATAACATTGACTCAAGGTCGCACGCGTATGAATCTCGCGATTGACAAAAAGCAAAACTAGTCGATAAATTTAGTGGACCGATAAAGTTTGAGTCTTTCAAAAGCCAAGGTACTGTCATACCCAAAATGGATCTATTTAAATCTGTCATCAATTTGATTTTGATCGTCCTTCAAATAATGAACCATTGCAATGAATTCAGATAATAAATCTGCTAATTTCCCGTGTCAGCACTTTGATTCTATTTATAGTAACAATCAACCTTTATTGCCTCCTTTGTTTCTGTACAGATTCTAAGCCCTCCTAAATCTAAGGTGTGACAAATTAACGGGATCTCATTGTTTATAGTCACCCAACCTCATAATTAATAATAATAAGTTCCATTTTTAATTATAAAATTTTATGTTTTGCCAACTAAAAAAAAACCTGATAAAAAACATCTTTACCGCCTTCCGACGAAATCTAGGTCACTTCAAATTTTTACCGCTTCCATCAACTTGATACCAGTTATTTAGTCCTTGCATAACCAAATTATAGAGTACTTTTAATTTGTTTACAACATAGTTATTGAACTAAATTTCAATAAAACTGGTTCAAGTTTGCATATTTATTATTCTGACATTGCATGACAAATATTGCTGACGGCATGATTTTATACATCGATTTAGCCATTGGTACAGGTATCAAATTTCATAACGGAAAATATTGCTACCGACGATCGAGTTGTATATTGTCTCCGAGTCGACTCTGCTGTTATTGTCTCCAAGTTGGATTTTGTCTCCGAGTTAACCGACAAAATATTGTCTCCGAGTTGACATGTCTCCGAGTTGACCGAACACCGTCTCAAATACAAGGTCAAAATTGCCCTTGGAATAAAAGTCAAAATGGTACCTTGTCCTTGAAAAGGTCAAAATGGTTCCAAATGAAAAAAAAATACTAGAGCCGTACCAAAACGGCGCTGGGCAGTGCGTCATCCTGCAAATCTTTCATAAACTATAAGGAACAAAGTAAATGGTTACGAAAATGTGAACATTAGAAAAGTTAAATCTAGTGAGATTACTTTATCTATAAGAATTGTAACTGTTTGTGGTCTAAATGCTTATAAAATTAACGATTTTTTTTCGACAATAGCAAAATTTCTTCTTCGCTAGTTCGCTAGTTTTAGGGTTGTCTTGTTTCATAGTAAGCGCTTATTATCGATGTTAACAGTCCGATATGTGTATATCAACTGACAGAAGGGCCTAGCTTTATCGGCTCTATAGTCGATCTGTGGCGGCTATATTTCTTCAACAAGCAGTAAATATGGCGGCGGATGGCTTGACTTATTTTTTAAAAACATTATTTTTTCTAGCGTATTGAATGCATAATATCTTTAATCAAGTTTTACTTTTACAATTGAAATAGTAGTTCTCTCCCTTCAACTGTTTTAACAATAATTGTATGCGTTTAGGCCATGTTCTTTTTCTATAGATTAGTATCGCCTAAACTCAAGTCAATTACAAGTTGAAGGTAGAGCACCGTAATTTAACCATTAAGACAACAAATATTTTATTCTAGTTCATCTTACAAGCCAATAACGTCAAAATCGGTAGATATATCGAAAATGCTGAAAACCAGATTTGAGTTTGCAATCAAAATGTTTATCTCCCACAAGTTTTCAGAACATTTAAATAAAATTTGAAAAAAACAATTAAAATTTTAATCGTGCAATTTTCATAGATACATAATGTGTTATATATCATATGAAAGAATAGATAAGACACACTAAGAATATCTAATAATTTGGGACGTATTTAAATTAGGTCACGTGACAGAACTATTTTAAATTAATTTGGCTAATTTCAAATGGATATGGAACCGTAAGTAAGAATTGGACACTTTGAATGGATATATCATTGGATAGATCTGGTCAAGTGCAATAACCTTTGTTCAGTTCACAAGGTCAAGGTCACGAGTTAGTTGTCTTTGAAATTTTGGCAATAACATAAAAAAATATATACCGGAAATAACAACAAAGCAACATCGAATATTAATGCGTACTTTTTGGGGCAATCGACTGACCTGTTCAAAAATACTACAATCACAAAAATCGAATATAACCCTGAGGCCCCATTTTAAGTTTTGTAAAAGTTGGCCATATCAATGTGGCGGCTGATCTATTACACCCGGGTCAGATTTTATTGATTAATTGTTTAAATAGCATCATTTCTAATATATTGCAAACAAAAAATTTCGAATACATGTATCTTCAAAATTCCGAAAGTTAGATTTTAAATTTAAAATGCCAATAACGTCAAAACCGGAAGTGATATGGAAATTTTGAAAACAGATTTGAGTTTGTAATCAAAATGTCTTTCTACTTGGAAGTTTTCAGAACGCTCAAAATAAAATTTGTAAAATACACGCACAGTTACAATGGAACTTTGCACAAAATTCCGGGCTATCTGTTGAATATTTTTTACACGTATCACAAACAAACTTACACTGAATAATTTTCCAGAAATACAATAACTTTCCAAAATATTCCATGGAATATATATCATAAAATAGCCACGGCGTTCTTAAGATTTATCTCAAAGACCTTTATCCTGGTGCAGAATTGTAAAGTCAGTATATTTCAGTGGTAATTATTTTCTGCAGTATAAAAATTTCATTAAAAAGTTTACGACTGGTACAAATGGTCTAAAATTACCTCCCCTGTCAACGTTCAGTCATTACCAATATTTAAATGGCTATAAATCCGGAAGTAAAATTGGGACAACAAAAATGAACTTTTCATGGATAGCATTCATCTTGAGCTGTAAATTTTTCAACCCGGTTTTCCCCTGTCAGTCATGCAGGTCGGAGGGGCTGACATGAAAAAAGCGTCTAGTCGTTCGGATAGGACAATAAACCGAGGCCCTGTGTGCTACAGACTGTGGTTACAGGCTGTGCACGTAAAAGATCCCTCGATAGTTGGAAATCGATAATAAGAGTAGGCCGCTGTCCTGGCAAAATTTCCCTCATTGCACATTGCATGGCGTTTGCCCGTCCTGATTTCATTTCATTTGAGCTGTAAATTTGAAATTGCTTTAATTTATATCCTGTAGCTATTGGTTAAAAGAAATAAACAGAAAAGGACCGATCAAAATCGGTTGAAAAAAGTAGATATTATATTATCTTATCACTGGAGGTTTTTCCTACATGCCAGTACCTTCGTAGCATTTAATTAACCACAACGAGAACATACAATCCCTATATCCGGGCTATCTGTTGAATACTTATTACACAAACGGTCCTACACTGAATATTTTTAGAAATACAATCACTTTCCAGCATAATCAATGCAGGGAACAAAATAACTTGCAAAAATTGATTAGCAGTCTGAAGCAATTTTTGTCAATTTTTGCTAATCAATTCATATTTTGATTAGCAGTTCTGGGGATTTGATGTGCAATAATAATATTTTACTTATAATATAATATTTTAATATATTAAATTTCAAAACAATGAACTTTCAACATAATACTAATTTATATTTTAGGTTTATATTGGCATTTCATTGGCAGTGTCCATAGCCATAGGCTCTGTAATAATTGTTGAACGAGGACCATATGGCTTGACATTTGGCCTTCTTTTACTTTCAAAGAATTTTGCTACACAGTTTGATGAGTCAAACTTTGAAGGTTCTGGACCCTCCAGTTTAATCCTTATCAGCACATCGGTTATTTCCTCTCCCAGACGATTCCTCCAGTCAGACTTGATCCGTCCCATTGCAGAGAATGCTCTTTCTACCACAGCATTTGACACTGGAAAGGCAAGCAGAATCAGAATAACATGTACCATGTTGGGGAATTTGTCTCGATAATTGCTCAAAATAACTGAAATAAATTGTTCACTTGTTATGTTTTGTGGAGATAAAGTCTTGAGCCAAAAAAGTTTAAGTGTTAACCACTCAAATTCAATGTGATCTATGTCAACACCTCTATTTGTGAGGATGTCTTTAAAATGATGAATAAAACATTTCAACTCTTTCTGACAGTAATTCTCTAGATCATGTCTGATTTTAGGCCAACAGGAAACATTAATAATATTAAGAGCTTCAAATACTGGAGAAGATTTCAATTCCGAAAATCTTTCTCTCACACATGAATCAATTTTTCCTTTAATTTCATTTACATCTTTCAGAAATGTTTCTATAATACGTGATCTACAGTTTATCAATTTCACATTTTTAAAATACACATCACTTTCACCTGTATTCACTTGCCGAATCAGTTCACCAATTTCACTTGACACTTCACCTTCAATAAGTGTTACACTGAGACTATCCAAAATGGAAATAGCATAGAGAAGGTCAATGCTACGACCTTGCAAAGCCAAGGATAGTTTAGCCAGTGGTTCCAACAACTGAGAAAAGCACAGTAAATACAAAACAAAGTTTAGACTTTTTAATTGTGACAGGTAACCTTTCATTTTTGCTCTTTCATCAGATTTAAAGGACGTGTCTTCAATCATATTTTCAAGATGAACAACAATCACAGGATAAGATTTAAGAAGGGTATTACTAGCTGTGCGTTTATGTTGCAACCAGCGAGTACCTGAGGCTCTCTCCGGTTTTGATACACTTTCATTCATTATATCAGCCAATTCTTTTAACTCCCTAAGTTTCTTAGGACTAATCTGATACAGTGTGTGAATTGATCTTAAGAGTGTCATGACATCTGTAAACTTAGTATCTGTGAATGCATCTTTAGAGGCTAGTTCTAAACGATGGTTCAAGCAATGAATTGATATTAACCAACTGTATTTCTCTCTCAGAATTGTAGAAACACTTTTATTTACTCCTAAATTCACATTTGCCCCATCTGCCATAAAACCAATCAACTTGGAATCTAAATTGGCTACTCCAAGTTCAGAAAAGGCATCAAGCAAACACTTTGCGATCCCATCAGCTTTAGCATTCTTCACATATTTAAGTTTAAAATATTTTGACGTCACCTCACCATCTGGCATTACTAATAGAACATATATTATTTCATTTTCAACAGCACTCACATCTGTGGCACCATCAATTAATACAGATATAAATTCAGCCATCTGTATCATTTCAACTGTTTCTGATTTTATTTGATCACCAATCTGTTTTGTAAATTCTTTGCACTGTATCTCGTTTAAATATGTATCTCCCAATTCAACACCGTGTCTCTTCTCCATTTCAACCAATGATCGATATTTACAAAAAGCCATCTCTTCATACGCCATAGTGTAAGCAATATCAAAAAGTTTTTTCAGTCTCTCCTTTTCTTGTTTGTACATCCCATCAAACATCTGACCAATAGGGGATTTACTTAAAACAGAATTATCTTCAAAGTTTAATTTGGAAAGGTTGTTGTTATACAGCCTCATGCTTTTTACGTGCTGCTCGGTTGTATCCGACTTCAATCCACTTCCGGTAATACCAGTTATAAAAGATCGGCTGAAATTTCGAGAAATGTTTATTTTTGATTCAAATTGTGTACAAAGCATGCATGTGACTGACGTGACACGGCAACGATTGTTTTCGTCAGTTTTGTAACAAATCCATATATTTTGGGGATCATATTTTCTACACCATTCTTTTACGGTGGGGAGGCGAACGCCGATATTATTATTAGCAGACGATGCTTCCATTTTTGTTTTGTGAGGAGTTACGTCCCATTCAGGAAGTTCTGGCCAGATTTTTAAGTCTCTAATTTTTGTCGAGAAATTGTAGCCTACCCTATTGATGACATACAATCATATTTAGATTTATGGTATGATTTAACCCCCTACACCTAAAAAGACCCCCCTCCAAAAAAAAAACAACCCCAAAACACACAAACACACATATTGCGCGACATTTAATAGATTCAAAACACCTGTAAATTGTATTGGAAAACTTATTAGGTCTGGATAATCGAGACCTTAAAAATGGGAGTAGGACAGATGGACGGAACAGCTGACACAGAAAAGCCGATTGTTATATTTTATAAAAAGAATATTTCGATATTCTTAATTAAACCTTTTGAATTATAATTATAGACACGTATTGCTTAATATATTTACTTTTATGTAGAATTAAATCTGATCAAAATGATTCGCAATTATACACTTTTTCGAAATTTATTTTCGCTAATCATTTTTTCAATTGACTCGCAGTAGCGCCCAACTTGATTCGCAAACTGCGATGCGAACCCGGTTATTTTGTTCCCTGAATCAATGATACATTGAACATACTCAAAGTACTTGAGAAGTATTTCTCTGACTATCATCCTGGTGCAGAATGATATAGTCAATATTTTAATTTCCTGTAATTTCTGCAATATGAAAATTCCATTAAAAAGTTTACGACTGGTAGAAATATTTAAATATATATATAGAAATAGTATAAAATTACCTCCCTTGATCGTTAAATCATTAACAATACCAATATTTAAATGGCTATAAATCCGGAAATAAAAATAGGACAACAAAAATGAACACATCATGGGATAGCATTTATCTAGAGCTGTAAGTTTTGTTCCGGTTTCAACGAAATCAGAAGTCAAGGTCACAAAATATGAGCCTTGAAAGTTTTTTAAATTGCTGAAAAAATGTAACCGGAAATTGAAAAATAACAAAATTAAAATTAAAAAATCCACTCCCGTACTTTTTTTCGCAATCCATTGCAGTTTCCAAAAATACCACAATCACGCCAATCGGATTTATCCCTGAGGCCCCATTTTGACTTTTACAAAAGTTGGTCAAATCAATATGGCGGCCAAACTATAAACATTTCCTTCCCAAAATTTTCTCTCAAATTTTAAGTCATACCAATAAAAACCTATTAAGATAAGTTTCAGCGACATTCATGCATTTTCCAGGTTGTGGCTTAGCCGGAAGTTTGTATCATTATTTCGTGAAAACCAGAAGTGATGCAAAATATTTGTCTGAATCAATTTGTTATCGATTGTGATCTGTTTTAGCACCAGCAATTTCAAATTGATCGGACGAATACTCTAGAAAATAGAAAATTTGGTCAAAATTGGCCAAATTCGGTCCAGAAATGTGTGCTATGAATTTTCGAAATTCGAACTTTTTTGAATGCTATCATATCAGATATTCGCGAAAGATTCTAAAATTGAAAATCCGAGCAAAATTGGAGCAAAAACGCGTCTTCCAGGATCGATTTACTACTTTTTGCACAAATTTCAGTTTTGCATTTCCGGTTTTGCAAAAACGTTCCAATTTACATTCACTCAGTAATTCACTAAAAATGTTGATCTACTGCGTTATATTGATGCTGTAACTATTATAGTTGCTGAGATTTAGGCGACACAAAATCGTAATTTTTATACGCCCACATGAAATGTGGAGCGTATATTGCCGTCACCCATGTCCGTCGGTCCGTCCGTCCATCGGTCCGTCCGTCCGTCCGTCGGTCCGTCGGTCCGTCCGTCCACAATTGCTCGTTAACACTCTACAGGTCACAATTCTCTACGGATTTTGACGAAACTTGCTGAAATTGTTTATTATCACCCAAGGATGAACCCTATTGAAAATCAAAAGAATCGCAAAATAATTAATATGAATTATTGCCCTTGTTCTCTAAAACGCGTTCGATTTTTAGCTTGTTAACACTCTACAGGTCACAATTCTTTACGGATTTTGACGAAACTTGCTGAAATTGTTTATTATCACATAAAGATGAACCCTATTGAAAATCGAAAAGATCGCAAAATATTTAATATGAATTATTGCCCTTGTTCTTTAAAACGTTTTCGATTTTGAGCTTGTTAACACTCTACAGGTCACAGTTCTTTACGGATTTTGATGAAACTTGCTGAAATTGTTTATTATCACCCAAGGATGTACCCTATTGAAAATCAAAAGAATCGCAAAATATTTGATATGAATTATTGCCCTTGTTCTTTAAAACGCGTTCGATTTTGAGCTTGTTAACACTCTACAGGTCACAATTCTTTACGAATTTTGACGAAACTTGCTGAAATTGTTTATTATCACACAAGGATGAACCCTATTGAAAATCGAAAAGATCGCAAAATATTTAATATGAATTATTGCCCTTGTTCTTTAAAACGCGTTTGATTTTAAGCTCGTTAACACTCTACAAGTCACAATTCTTTACAGATTTTGACGAAACTTGCTGCAATTGTTTATTATCACTCAAGGATGAACCCTATTGAAAATAAAAAGAATCGCAAAATATTTGATATGAATTATTGCCCTTGTTCTTTAAAACGCGTTCGATTTTTAACTTGTTAACACTCTACAACTCACAATTCTTTACGAATTTTGACGAAACTTGCTGAAATTGTTTATTATCACTCAAGGATGAACCCTATTGAAAATCAAAATGAATCGAAAAAGTATTTAATATGAATTATTGCCCTTGTTTATGCGTTGATTTTTAGGTTGTAAATACTCTAGAAGGCACAATTCTTGATAGATTTTAATGAAGCCTATTAAATTAGTTTTATTTCACACGATATATTAAACCCTATGACTTATTGCATTTCTTCTTTGAAATACGTTTTAGTTTTTAGCTCATAACCACTCTACAAGGCAGAAGGATTTTGACTAAACTTGATGAATGCTAAAAAAAAAAAAATATTTGGACAACACTTAATTTAAGTTCTGAATAAAATGTAGGCCTATGACTACAGGTGAATATTTGATGGTTGCTGTTTTTTGCCAAATGTTCTTTTTCAAACAAAGCTGCCAGTGGGCGTATATTACCTTGCCTGGCAAGCTATCTTTTGAAATTACGAAAACAATCAGTGCGTTCGATAGAACGCACTGCTAATTATTGTAACCAATTTTGGTGGATGATTTTTAGGCAGCTAGTGTACAGTTAAAGGGATATGTTCACTAACTGTTCGACCAAAAAAAATTTGGTCTTAGAACCTGGAATTTTTTATACGCCCTCATGATGAGGATGTATAGAATTGTCGTCGTAAACGCTCTAAAAACAAAGTTTTTGATGAAATCAATTGAAATTTATTATGTGTATTCATATTCATGAAACGAAGATCAAGTTTGAGTACAAAATGTCGACACACCGACTCGATCTCGTCCATATTGGTTTCGTGACCACACTTTACAAGGAAAACATTTACCAACTAAATAATTATAACTCCGAAAATTGGGGAATGGATACATACATATTAAAGATCATGTTTGAGATTCTTTAAGTCATACTTAATATCATATTTTCTCTAATCCCACTCTATCACAAAAAATTGTTTTAGAGAGCACTTTGACACGTCTTTACTATCGACGCCATCTTGGACCGAATCTGAGATATAACACCAATGCGACTATTACAACTTGTGGGTGAAGTTCATGGGCCAGTTAAAGATTAAATATGATTGTAATGTATCACTCAGTGAAGTGTAATATAATGCTTTATTAATGTTATGTGATAAAATTTTGTATGTAGGATTATATTCATAAGATCTCGGACAAGTTCGAATTTGGGTTGGATTCGACAAAAATTCACAGAGTTTTACACCCAAAATGTGTTAAAAATGGCTTGTGAATGCGATAGAGACTACAGTTTTGGTTTGATCTGTATTAAATTTTGTGTGTAGGATTATATTCATAAGATCTTGGACAAGTTCGAATTTGGGTTCGATTCGACAAAAATTCACGGAGTTTTACACCCAAAATACGTTAAAAATGGCTTGTGAACGCGATAAGAGTCCACAGTTTTGGTTGGATTTGAATAAAATTTTGTATGTAGGATTATATTCATAAGATCTTGGACAAGTTCGAATTTGGGTTTGATTCGACAAAAATTTACTGAGTTTTACACCCAAAATGCGTTAAAAATGGCTTGTGAACGCGATAGAGACTACAGTTTTCGCCTGATTTGAATTAAATTTGATGCGAACATTTGTATTCATGAGATCTCGGATAAGTTCGAATTTGACGACTTTTCGATGAATAGTTTTTGAGTTATTGCCCTTGACTTAGTCAAAATGCATCGAAATTTACTTGTGAACGCGATAGAGACTGCACTTTTCACCTGATTGGAATGAAATTTTGTGTGAACATTTGTATTCATAAGATCTCTGACTAGGGCTGGGCGATATTGGTTAAAGTGGATATCACGATATTCATCATAAATATATCACGATATGGGTATATATCGCGATATTTTGAACAAGGGTTTTTACTGGTTTTTGAAACAAAATATTTTTGTTTTGTTCTTAAAAAAAATTTGAAATGTAAGAAAAACTGTAAATGTCTGTCAAAAACAACCAAACCTTCAATAGCATGAAAAAAACATTTATTTCAAATATATAAATGTATTAAGTTATGTGTTAAAACTGCTAAAATGATTTTATCTTGACAAAAATGTGACAATATATCATGATATTACCATATATCACGATATGGCGATATTTCAGTATTTTTATTGCAGACGATATTACTAATCATATGAGTCCACAGTTTTGGTTGGATTTGAATAAAATTTTGTATGTAGGATTATATTCATAATATCTCGGATAAGTTCGAATTTGGGTTTGATTTGACTAAAATTCACAGAGTTTTACACCCAAAATATGTTAAAAATGGCTTGTGTACGCGACAGAGACCACAGTTTTGGTTGGATTTGAATAAAATTTTGTATGTAGGATTATCAAACATGATTTTCCTCCGTTTTAAAGCGGAATTCCGCTTTTTGTCCAATCTGATTCCGATTTTTTAAAATTTATTCCGTTTTTCATAAAATCCCGATTTTGAACGGTTCGTTTTAAATGATTCGATTTCTGTTGACGAAAATTTCAAAATTTTACTGTATCTACTGGCTATAGTATAGTCTCCGATACCCAGACCTCTCGTTGACACAGATATCGGTTATTTGGACGATAGCGTCTACTGGCTTTAGTAGTCTCCGATACCCAGACTTCTCGTTGACACAGACATCGGTTATTTGGATGATAGCGTCTACGTGTTGATGAGAAAAATGGCGTCCCGTGTTTTCGAAAGAGAATTTGATACGTACGAAGGATTTAGACAAGGGGCTTAAAAATGTTTGGAAATGGGAATGGCTAGATTTTGGCCACCAGTACCCCGGCCTGACTAAGTTGGATTTTCAGCTTTTTTTTTCTCCTGGCAAAATCATGTCTGGATTATATTCACACGATCTCAGACAAGTTCGAATTTGGGTTCGATTCGACAAAAATTCACGGAGTTTTACACCCAAAATGTGTTAAAAATGGCTTGAGAACGCAATAGAGACCACAGCTTTGGTTTGATTTGAATAAAATTTTGTGTGAAGGATTAAATTCATAAGATCTTTTACAAGTTCGAATTCCGGATCGATTCAACAAATATTTACGGAGTTTTACACCTAAAATATGTTATAAATGACTTGTGAACGCGAAAGAGACCACAGTTATCAAAAGATATAAACTATATTTTTGACAGGTTATATTCTTTATACGATTTGACACCATTTGGGGAATGCTCTTGATATACTAAAAAATTTATAAGGAAGGTGGGCGTATATTGCTAGGAAACCACTTGTTATAATTTTCTTTTATAATTTCCAAAATCTGAAAATCGAGTGGCCGAAATCCGAGGAGTTTTTGTGGTGGGGGTAAGGGTGAGAGGTGGATTTTAAAAAAAATTCAACCAAGGGCCTCCCCTAACCACTTTCAGAAACGCTCCGCGGCCCCAGTTGCCAATATTGGGACAGTAATCAATAAATGTAGAAATTATTTGAACATTTCGAGCCCTGCTCCTATATCTATATATGTGTATCACAGTGTATCTTTTATATGGCTCAGTCTCACTAAATATGATTTTTAATACATGACTTAAAATATTATCAGTTTCTAAACCTTTTTTACAAATATTCTTATTATTAAATACATCATATTGAATATCCAATTAATGTATAATTATTGTAACTGGTATGTAATTATTATGCTATAAATATTATTTAAATCACGTAGAATATTATCAGTATCTAAATCCTGGATTGTATTTTATTGTGTAATAAATATATCATCTCCACTGGAAGACATCTTGTTTAATGATATGTATTTATTACTGCTGTATGAGTTAATGTATGTTTTTATACGCCCACATGAATATGTGGCTTTAACAAATTAAACTTCTATCAACATAAAACCATTTATGTTAACAGAAATTTAATTTTTTAAAGCCTCATATCTTCATCCTGTCAAAGCATCATAGTTTTTTACAACTGAGATTACCATTAAACATCTTCATGATTGGTTTTGTTCAACTGTCACTTTTATTTGGAATTTACACATGAATATGTGGTTGTATATTGTCGTCGTCGGTCCGTCTGTCAACATTTCTTGTGAGCACTATAGAGACTACAGTTTTCATCTGATTTTAATGAAACTTGGTATGATCCCTAAGATTGACGTATTTTCGATCAACGGTTTTTGACTTATTGCCCTTGGCTTTGTAAAAAAAAGCGTCAAATTTAGTTTGTGAGCACTCTATAGACTACTGTTTTCATCTGATTTTGATGAATTTTGGTATGCTTCTTTAGATTGATAAGATCTTGATCAAATTCGAATTTGACATATTTTTGATGAACGGTTTTTGAGTTATTGCCCTTAACTTTGTAAAAAAAAAACGTCAAATTTAGTTTGTGAGCACTCTATAGACTACAGTTTTCATCTGATTTTGATGAATTTTGGTATGCTTCTTTAGATTGATAAGATCTTGATCAAGTTCGAATTTGACATATTTTTGATGAACGGTTTTTATACGCCCTCATCTCTCTATGAAGACGTATCGGGTGTCCCAAAAAAAACGTCCCCAACTTTGACACAAAGTATCTCAGCTGCTGATGAGCCGATCTCTTTCAAAATTCTCACAGATTTACTTCAACATGTCATTGGAAGACCCTGAAAATATGAAAGTCATCAAACAAAAATTGTACCAGTAGTGGCTCGAACAAAATAGCATGTCAAAAAATTCAATATCAGAGCTAACTACATATTTGTATTTGTGTTCATTGTGCCTTCACCACATAAACCACTAAAATATCAAACATTTTTCATCCTGATAAACTCTCACAGATCTCATCTAAAGGTACCACTTGAGAAACGACCATCCTGCATTTCAGTTCCTGTTTAATCAGTGTGTACTTCTAACCCAAGTGCAGAACACCTGTTTCTTAAGAGAATCCCATACTGTCCAGAGTCCTTACCATCACCAGTGGAACAAACTAGATGAACAGGAACTTAAAAACAGGAAGGTAGCTTTTTGGGAGAAAATATCTTAAGATGAGATTGGTGAGAGCATTTCAGGATGGAAAATGAATAATATTGGTGGTCGATGTGGTGAAAGCACAATAGACACAGGTTGAAATGTGTAGTTTGCTCTGATATTGAATTTTTTTACATGCTATTTTGTTCGTGGCAGTACCTGTACAATTTTTATTCGATGACTCGCATATTTCCATGGTCCGGCGCGGACATGTTGAAGTAAATCGGTGAGAATTTTGAAAGAGATCGGTTCATCAACAGCTGAGATACTTACCGTCAAACTTGGGGACGTTTTTATTGGAACACCCGATATATTGTCGGCTCCCCTGTCCGTCCGTCCGTCAACATTTGCTCGTAAACGCTCTAAAAACTAGAGTTTTTGACGGAATCAAATAAAATTTGATATGTGTATGCATATTCATAAAACGAAGATCAAGTTCGAATTTGAGCTATTTTCGATCGTTAGAAGCAGAGTTATTGCCCTTGCCCCAAATCTTTCGGTCCATCCATCAACATTTGCTTGTAAACGTTCTAAAAACTAGAGTTTTTGACGGAATCAAATGAAATTTGATATGTGTATACATATTCATAAAACGAAGATCAATTTGAGCTATTTTCGATCGTTACAAGCAGAGTTATTGCCCTTGCCCCAAATCTTTCGGTCCATCCATCAACATTTGCTTGTAAACGCTCTAAAAACTAGAGTTTTTGACGGAAACAAATGAAATTTGATATGTGTATACATATTCATAAAACGAAGATCAATTTGAGCTATTTTCGATCGTTACAAGCAGAGTTATTGCCCTTGCCCCAAATCTTAAATATGCTATTACTCTCTTAGTTTCCAACCGATTTTGATGAAACTTAAAATGGATGTTATTGGACCTAATTTGAAAGGTTTGAGAAAGTTTAGACTCCTGATTAAATTTAAGACTTTTTTTGTAGGCGTATATGGCCGTGGTCCACTATCTTTGAGTTATTGCCCTTGACTTTGTAAAAACGCGTCAAATTTATTTCGTGAGCACTCTAGAGACTACAGTTTTCATCTGATTATGATGAAACTTGCTATGATCCTTTGGATTGATAAGATATCTGTCAAGTTCGAATTCGAAGTATTTTGGATGAAAGATGTTTGAGTAATTGCCCTTGGTATGATCCTTGAGATTGATATAGACTCACACAAGTTCTAATTTGACACATTTTTGATGAATGGTTCTAAGTTATTGCCCATGACTTTGTCAAAATGCGTCATAGATAGTTTGTGAGCAGGATTAAAGCTACAATTTTGAACCAATTCTGATGAAACTTGGTGTGATCATTGCAATTGATCAGATCCTGAACAAGTTTCAACTTGATGCATTTTAGACGAACAGTTTTTGAGTTATAGCCCTTGACTTTGCCAAAAAGCATCATAAATAGTTTTTTGTGAGCACCATAGAAGTTAAACTGATTCGATGAAACTTGGTGTGATCACTGGAATTGATAAGATCTCGGTCAAGTTCTATCATTAGGCATTTTCGATGAACAGTTTTTGAGTTATTGCCCTTGACTTTTTTATTCTTTTAATATAATAAAATTTGTATTATTCCTAATTAAAATAAGATCATTTCCGACATCTGCCAGTGGGCGTATGTTACCTTGCCCTGGTTATGTATCATACCGAGTTGTTTTAAGAATCTCTCCATTATTTTAGTAGTGTCTTGTTGTTGGGAGATATTTTGGATCTGTATGTTTTTAGTTTGATAATAGCCTTAGACTGTCCATTATTTAAATAGAAAGAACAACTAAGAGGGTGTTGGACAGTCTTCAGCCATTATCCATCACGTAATATACATAAAACTATTAGTAATTATTGAAAATCACTTAAAACATTGGTTTAAATAAGGATAGTAATATTATTAATTTCTTTTTCAGTATGAAATGAAGATACAACTAGTGTTAACAAGAGTTATCTCTCTTAGACTGACAGTCTATCAAGGAAGACATGTTGCCTTTGGAAGTGCAAATTTTCACAATGAAAAAGGAGTAATTCTCAACTCCAGTTCCTTACAAAATTGCATTGGAAATCTTCAGTACCAAGTTCACAAGTTGACAAATCCAGTAAGGAAAGAAACATGTCTTAGGGAATTTCATACATGTCAGTCATTATTATCTTCTTCAAATCCTGGTGGAAACAACAATGATAACACAAGTAAAGAACCACCAGTAAATAAACCCTATACTTGTGATGTTTGTAATAAGTCATTTAAGACAAAAGGTGAATTGACAGTACATACGAGGACACACACTGGAGAAAAACCCTATATTTGTGAAGTTTGTGGCTATGCATGTAGTTTCAAAGGTAACTTGGCAGTACATATGAGGACACACACTGGGGAGAAACCGTATACTTGTGAAGTTTGTAATAAGTCATTTAGTCAATTTAAAGATTTAACAGTACACATAAGGAGGAAACACACTGGAGAGAAACCATATACTTGTGAAGTTTGTAGCAAGTCATTTGTGACAAAAAATGAATTGACATTACACACAATGACACACACTGGAGAGAAACCCTATACTTGTGATGTTTGTAATAAGTCATTTACAACAAAAAGTGACTTGACAAGACATACACGGACACACACTGGAGAGAAACCATATACTTGTGAAGTTTGTAGCAAGTCATTTACAACAAAAAGTGACTTGACAAGACATACACGGACACACACTGGAGAGAAACCATATACTTGTGAAGTTTGTAATAAGTCATTTAAAACAAAAAGTGACTTGACAAGACATACAAGGACACATACTGGAGAGAAACCATATACTTGTGATGTTTGTGGCTATGCATGTAGTCTCAAAGGTAATTTGGCAGTACATATGAGGACACACACTGGAGAGAAACCTTATACTTGTGAAGTTTGTAATAAGTCATTTAGTCAAAAAGGTAATTTAGCAAGACATGTAAGGAAGCACACTGGAGAGAAACCCTATACTTGTGATGTTTGTAATAAGTCATATAATACAAAAAGTGAATTGACAGTACATACAAGGACACACACTGGAGAGAAACCCTATACTTGTGGAGTTTGTAGTAAGTCATTTGTGACAAAAAGTAAATTGACTGTACATACAAGGACACACACTGGAGAGAAACCCTATACTTGTGATGTTTGTAATAAGGCATTTAGCACAAGTAGTCATTTAACAAGACATATAAAAAGTCAACATACTTGAGTGAAACTGTAAATTTGTGAAGTTTGTAGCAAGTCATTTACAACAAAATATGAATTGACAAAACATACAATCTTAATCATAACAATACACCATGTAACAATAACATTTCATATTTAATACACATAATAATTCTACATTGTAACGACTCGACTGATTTTCTTCAATAGTGTGTTGATTGACATTTCTCCTGCTATCATATATCACCCAGTTCAAAGTATGTTTTATTGTTGATCCCTAATTCTCTTAGATTGATATCTCTTTATCTCTTTCTGATATTTAGTGTGAGGTCATCTTCACCATCTCAGCCTACTTATATAGACGTGTAATTAGTAAATTAAGTTATAAATAACTTAGGTTCAATTGAGAATGCAAACCCTTAAAATAAATGAAATGATATTTATGTTATTATAATTTCTATATTATATTGTTTTGTATAAACTTCTTTTTATGTTTTAGTAATTAGTATTGTTGCATTATGTTTTGTATGAAATTCTGATTTGATTAAACTTTAACTTATATCATCTTACCTCAGCATATTATTGAATCCTGAAGTCAATTTGACCACCTTTTCGCTTAGCCGTCGATTACAGATGTCAAGCTGGCCGCACAGTCCCAGCCATCGATTCAAAATAGTGATATCAACTTGCCCAAACGTGCATTAAACATCTCAACCGATCACTGTCATCATATAACTAGGGGCGCAGATAGCTTTTTATGCGCTCACATCTCTCTATGTGGACGTATATTGTAGGCACACCTGATCGTCCGCCAACATTTGCTCGTAAACGCTCTATAAACTAGATTTTCAAACCAATTTTGGTATGTGTATACGAAGATCAAGTTCGAATTTGAGCTTTTTTCGACTGTTAGAAGCAGAGTTATTGCCCTTGCCCCTAAATCTTAGATATACTCTTAGTTTTCAACCGATTTTGAGGAAACTTAACCTCTATACAGTAAGTCAACATCAATTGCTCGTAAATGCTCTAAAATATCGATTTTTTGATGGAATCAAATGAAATTTGGTATGACCTTAACAAATCTCCTAAAGCCCGATTAGCCTCAAACGCCCTATTGGTTTCGGCTCCGCCAACGTCATCTAAATAATTGACAACCTGAAAAGCCCCTAGTCCAAACATGTATCTAACTGACGAAGTTATTATTTGATATATAAGCGCACTGGACCTAATACCCATTGGTAAAACTCGATCGAAATAATAAGAATCGTTCCAAATAAAACCTAATAAGTACAAATCTCCAAGACAGACTGGGAACTGCCTATAACAGCGTTTTAAATCCTTCTTAAAGCAGAGACACCCTCTACCTTTCTGTTTAATGATTTCAACCAAAGAGTCAACATTTGGGTAGGATCTACATCATTTTTTTCATCCAGATAAAGTTGTCTAGATATATGGTTGTTTACAGAGTTTCCGTTAGGAAATGACCCTCCTTTCATCGGATTTAGATTTTGGACGGTATTAAGGGGAAATAATCTCATAAAACTATCAAACGGATTCGATTTAAAAGGCTTGATAACTGCGCCATTTGACGCCTCTTTTTCAAGATATTTTTAAACATCAAGTTCAAATCGCATCTTTATGATTTTTTACGACATAATTGCAGGCGGTATTGAATTCCCCTTCAAAACTTATAGCATCTGAGGTTCCTTACAGAAGATCCAGTGGTTGGGAAACTTCACGTCCAAGCATCATCATGTTTGGAGTAAAACCAGTTTGTTGATTTTCTACGGAATGTAATGCCATGGAAAAAAGGGCGAGATTATCGTCCCATTCATGTCCTTTTCCGTCTATATAACATCTAATCATTTGAAGAACAGTTCTGTTATACCGTTCCACCTGACTGTTAGAGGAAGGATGATATGGTGTCGTCCTGGTTTCACAAATTTCAAGTAAAGAACACAGTAACTTGAAGAGATTGCTCTCAAAGTTAGCTCCTTGATCAGAGTGAATTTGTAATGGACAACCAAATATGCAAATGAATTTGCTAGATTTGCAAATTGCGGTAATGGTCAGGTGGAACTGTATAACAGAACTGTTCTTCTAATGATTAGATGTTATATAGACGGAAAAGGACATGAATGGAACGATAATCTCGCCCTTATTTCCATGGCATTACATTTTAGGTACCTCAGATGCCAAGAAATGTGCTCCATCTGAATGGGTGTCGCAAATTGGGAAGACTTTACAAGAAGTTCATGAATTAGCTCGTACGCATTTGAAAGGGTGCCAGATTAGACAAAAGAGGGACTACGACGTCTCTCTTCATGATAATTTATTTAATGTTGGAGATATTGTCTACCAAATAGATTCTTCCACAAGGATAGGATACAGCAAGAAATTAATGCCACCATGGAAGGGTCCATTCCTAATCACGAAGACTTGTCATCCCGTGTATGAACTGACCAATCGAAAGACTAGCAAAATGATCCATCATGATCATTTAAAACTTTGTAACGATAACACATTTCCTATTTGGCTGAAACGCCTAAGGCAGGAACTTTTATCACCCAGGATACCTTCCAACCTGGAAACGGTATCCGAGGATCGTGAAGAGGCTCCAGAAGCTTCTTTTGTTACTCCCATCTTTTATTTATAGAATATGGAGTTTTAATTCATCCAGACGAACATGATTATGAAATATATGGCGAGGAAGATTGGTGTAATGCCAATTTTGTCAAATACGTCCCACCTGAACGGTCGGTGGCGCCGCAGCCATCGGTAGCTGTTCGAGAGTTAACCGTGGTAAAAAAAAAAACTAGAACACACAGGAAGTGCCTGTAGTGTTCTCATATCTTATATCAGGATTAAACCAACCACATTAAAGTTATATTATTTATTAAAGTATTAAACACGCCATTACATCGGTTCCGTACATATTAACTACTATATCATAATTCCGTATAAAACACATCATGAAACGAAACATTGTTAAGTATGCTCTATGTTCTATAATCATATGCCGTACATTACATCCCTCCCTTTTTCAGAATTTTAACTATCTAAAATTATAACTTTGCAATAAACCATATTTAAAATAAACAATGTAGTTATCAATAAAATAAAAGATGCAATGCTTTTAACTTAAGCATACTTCAACCAAATTATTTAATATAACCAGTAGACAAGAAATAAAAACATTATTACCAAAATATTGACATTAAATTCCAACAATAATTAACACAAACTTAATAGAGCTCATAATCATTAAGATACTTTGGTAATCTTGTCCTTCGTTTTTGTCTACCTCTTCTATTACTATATTTATCAACATTTAAAATTTCAGAATCACTTTCACTAGTAATTATATCATCAATAGGTATATCAATATTATGACCATCAATATCATTGTTATTATCATTACCTTCCAAGACATTTGAAGGATTTTCAAGAACATTATCATGAACAACATTTTCAAATTTTGAACAATCATTCATTACACTTTTATGATCAACACTTTTTCTAGTAAACAGTTCTTGTTGATTGGATTGTCCTAAATGTCTCTCTTTAGAATTTCCATAATGATTAATTTTACTATTTCCACTGTGAACATTTTCGTTACGGATTTGACCAAAACGATTTTGACCATGAATTAAACCATCACTTCTATTTACATTTTGATTCATGTTTTGATTCATGTTTTGATTCACCACATTTTGATTCACATTTTGATTCACATTTTCCTCCTTTTCCTCAGAATTAATATCATCATTCACTTTAAGATATTTTCTCACATGATTAATATTTCTAGTGTATTTAACACCAGTTTCACAATTTTGCACAATAACTTGAGAACCTAATTTCTCAATTACTACATAAATAGCATTTTCAAACTTAGTAGATAACTTATTTAGACGTTTTTGTAATACTAACACTTTATCACCAATTTTAATATCACATACTTGCACATTTCTACGTTTATCTGCATAATCTTTCACTTTTTGTTTAATTTCTGTGTCACGATCCAAAATACTCGAATCATCTAATACTCTATCCATACTTATTTCAGGAATTTTAGTTTTAATCTTCCTATTATACAGCAATTCAGCAGGACTAATACCAGTTGTTGAATGCGGTGTAGATCTGTACGCAATCAAAAATTTGTTAAGTTCCTGATGAATATTTTTCCAATTTCTTTCAGAATGAACAATTTTAAAATACTTCATTAAAGACCTATTTTGTCTCTCAACTTCCCCATTTGCTTGAGGCCAATAAGGAGTTGATTTTCGATGCACTATTGAATTGGTTTCTAAATAGCGTTCAAATTCATCTGATACAAACACAGATCCATTATCAGTTTTTAAAGTAACAGGATATCCATGAGTTGTAAACATATCATCCATTGAATCTATTATTGTTTTTGATGTAACAATCTTCATAATTTTAACCTCATAAAATCGACTATAATAATCCACTACTACTAATACTGATTTTCCATCCGGTAATGGACCTAAAATATCAGCCGCTAAATCATTCCAAGGTTTTGAAGGCAATTTTGTACTATAGATTGGTTCAGGTTGTGTTGTTTGACCTACAAGTTGACATTGATGACAAGTTCTACACTTTCTCTCAATTTCTAGGTCAACACCAGGCCACCATACTTTTGACCTAATTCTTTGTTTACACTTTACTATCCCTTGATGTCCTTCATGTACAAGACTTATAACACGTTTTCTATAACTTTGTGGAACTACGATTCTTGTGTCTCTTAAAACAAGTTTACCTAATGATGTCAATTCATTTCGCACTGATTTATATTGTACAGGACAGTTTTCCCAATCATTGTTTCGAATACATTTTCTAAGTCTCGATATTTCATCATCTTTGTCACATTCGCGTTCAATATCACGAATTGATAAAGCTTCAGGTGTAGAATTTACCGCGACAAATCTAATATAGTCCTCAGCATGATTTAACACAGGCGGTTTACACACACATGATCTCCTTGATAAATAGTCTGCTATATTTTGACTTCCTGGAATATATCGAACTTTAAAATCATATTGTTGTAGTCTTAATACCCAACGTTCTATTCTAGCTGATGGATGCGAACGTTTTGAATATATAAATTCTAACGGTTTATGATCAGTCAATAATTCGAATTTAATACCGTATATGTATACATGAAATCTTTCACAAGCCCACACGAGTCCTAAGGCTTCTTTTTCAGTTTGACTATAACGTCTTTCCACATCGGACAAACTACGACTTGCATATGACACTATTCTTGGTTCACCATTTTGAATTTGCACTAACACTGCACCAAGACCTACTGGACTTGCATCTGCAATTATTTGAGTTTCGGCTTCAGGATCAAAATAAGCCAACGTTTCAGCATTTGCTAACAATTCTTTCAGTTTATCAAACGATTTCTTTTGACGCGAACCCCATTCAAATTTAACTGATTTTCGTGTCAAGTTTCTTAAAGGTTCTGACACTGTTGCCAGATTAGGAATGTATCTACCACAAAAATTAACCAAACCTAGAAAACTTCTTATTTCACTAGCTGTTGTTGGTTCCTTAGCTTGAGTGACAGCTTTTACTTTTTCATCAGTTGGACCAATTCCTCTTTTACTAAGAACATGTCCCATAAATATTAATTTGTCCATACTGAACACACATTTAGATTTATTTAGAGTAAGACCATTTTCTCTAATAACATCTAATGCTTCAGTAAGTCTTTTATCATGTTCTGCTTGATTTTTACCATGTATTATCAAATCATCAGATATATTATGTACTCCTTCACATCCAGCAAATACTTGTTGTAAAACATGTTGATATAGTTCAGGTGCTGATGTGATTCCAAACATCAATCTCTTATATCTGAATAGACCACAATGAGATGCGAAAGTTGTGATGCTTCGAGATGCTTCTGTTAACTCGAGCTGATGATACCCCATACGAAGATCCAATTTTGAAAATATCGTACTCCGATTCATATTCTGTAAAACTTCATCAACTGTAGGTATCGGAAATCTTTGACGTATTATTGCATTGTTTGCCAGTCTCATATCTACACACAATCTGATCTCATCTGAATTAGCTTTAGGTACGACCACTAATGGACTCACCCATGGAGTAGGACCTTTAACCTCTTCCAAAATGTCTAATTTAATCAATTCTTCTATCTTCTCTTTGATTTTACTTCTTAAACCAAATGGTTCTCTTCTTGGTTTTTGAGCTATGGGTTTTACACTGGGATCAATATGAATTTCTGCTTGATAATCTTTCAATTTTCCAAGACTACCAAAACAATCACTATATTTAGTAAGGATATTGTCATTGGTAATTCTATTTACTTCTGGTCCAAGTCTCAAAACATTCAGTTCTTCAGCAGTTTTCTTTCCCAATAATGCTCTGCCTACACCTTTAATTACCACAAATTCACCTAATACACATTTGTCTCTGAATTTCACCAAAGTTTGAAATTTTCCTAAAGTTTTTAATGGAACATTTGAACCATAAGAATATATCTTCTTCTCTACTTTCTGTGAAGTGCATTTAATCTTTTTCTTCTTCATATCTTCCCATGTTTTCTCATCTATAATGTTACATGTGGCACCAGAGTCTATCAACAATATTAATTTCTATCATACTTTCATCATCATTGTGAAATTGGACTGTAAATGCAAAGTCAGAATCAGAATCTTTACTAAATGGACTATTTTCTTCTGTCTTCATTTCAACTTGATTAATTCTTGATTTAGGTTTCCAGTTTTTCTTCTTACTTGAGTCTTTAGTTCTACAAACTACTGCATAATGACCAAATTTACCACATTTATCACAAGTACTATTTTTAGCAGGACAATTTGAATCTTGAAAACCATGACCTAGTTTTCCAGATCTGTAGCATGAAAAGTTTTTACTATCGTTACCAGTTTTATCCTTGACAGTCTGTGACCTACTTTTATATTTGACTCCGCCCCTTTGATATCTGCGTGACCCATGATTCACTTGATTAACAGATTGGTTTTCCTGACTAAATTCTTCAACTTTATAGTTCGAATTGTCTGCTCCAGCATAATTTTTCAGCTGTAGATCAACCATTTCCACACTTCTAGCCAATTGTTGTAGACTAGCTAATGTTACATCATTTCCTTTCGTTAGTAATTTTCTTCTTATTACTAAATTTCTACATTTTTCAATTACTTGTTCTCGAATGTTTTCATCGGTTTTATCCTCGAATTCACAGAATACAGCTTGTCTCTTCAGTCGAGCAACAAATTCATCAACCGTTTCGCCAGGTTCTTGAGCCATTTTTCTAAAAACATGTCGTTCAAAAGGAATATTGTTGTCTGGATCAAAATGAGCATCTAATGTCCTCAAGGCTTGTTCATAAACTGTTGCAGGATCTTCCTCATCATCCTCAACATTTTCACCAGGTCCAGGATCTACTGTCTGACTTCCAAATGCTCATAATCGCAATTTTCGATTTGAAGGTCTATAAAATACTTCGTGGCATTTGACAGTGCATGCGACTAGCTACATTTGTTTTTGGGTCCATTAAAATTAGCTTTACTATCCCAATCCTACCTTTCAAAGTGTTTTTTACTCCTAAATCCTCTGCAGCCGACATGACTTTCCACGATGCATTTGGATCATGAACTGCCCGGATGTACAATAACGACCTCAGTTTCATTCCGGATGACTGTGGGATGACCTCTTTTTTCATTCGGTAATACCGCGATTTAATTTGCAATGTTAAATCAGGTTAATTTCTTACTAACACGACTAGAACTTTATTTTACTTTTTTACTTTATTTAAATCAATGTAATTTGTTGTACATGTTTTTGGTTTTCAGTTTGAATATTAAACTGCTGTACTTTTTGTGTTGTTTCTTTATTAGACCCGGTCCATCCCCTCTCTCAAGTTTGACAGATATAAATCAAACTGTGAGAAATTAAACATTTTATTAAACTGTGATATTTTTACATTGTGATATTTCAAATCTAAAATAAAAATTAATTGATGAAGAGTATAATCTATACTACATCAGTATTGCACCAAGGACGTTTTGTCAGTCTCTAATTCTAAAATTATTACTGAATATTTCGGACAAAATTTTGCCAAGTAATGGTATGAGAACAACGAGCATTTTCGAATGAAAAAAGTTGTCATAGAGGTCGTTATTTTACATCCGGGCAGTTCATAATCCAAATGCATCGTGGAAAGTCATGTCGGCTGCAGAGGATTTAGGAGTAAAAAACACTTTGAAAGGTAGGATTGGGATAGTAAAGCTAATTTTAATGGACCCAAAAACAAATGTAGCTAGTCGCATGCACTGTCAAATGCCACGAAGTATTTTATAGACCTTCAAATCGAAAATTGCGATTATGAGCATTTGGAAGTCAGACAGTACCAATGTCTCAAACAAATCTTGAACATCCATGCCTGCAAAATGTAGCAACAGACACTTCTTTTGTTCCTCGTCAGTCAATCCTTTCCCTCTTACATAAAATTGGAAAGCCCTCTTCCATCTTCTCCAAGATGTTGCGAGTTGCGTTCTCTTGCCGTGAACAGAAAACGGTTCAAGAGCATGTGTTTCAATATTGGTTGCCATAATTTACAGAGTTAAGACCGATTCTTCTGTTAACAGCTTACCAAATTTCTTCTCCAGCTTAAAGACTAATTAATTAACATCCTCGTCGCCAACTGTAGTGTTCTCATATCATATATCAGGATTAAACCAACCACATTAAAGTTATATTATTTATTAAAGTATTAAACATGCCATTACATCGGTTCCGTACATATTAACTACCATATCATAATTCCGTATAAAACACATCATGAAACGAAACATTGTTAAAGGGACAGTCTGAATTTTTTTTAGGTCAAAAATTTTTTTTGCTCAAATTTGTGAATAATTTACCCCAAAATCTGTAACTATGTGCCCTTTAATGTATCTGAAAGTTTTAACTAAAAAAATCCAGCCGTTAATTTTTAAACGATAAAAACATGCTAAAATTTTTTAAAAACCTTACGTAAGGTTTTTAAGTGTGTTATGTTTTTTGGACGCTGATAGGAAACTACTGAACGGATTTGAGTAAAATAAACGCCTATTAGTAGAGAAATGTCCCTCTTGTGTATTTAAAAGGTTTCAGTTAGAAATATTGAGCCATTTAAAGGGCAAACATCAAAACTAGGTCAAATTGCTTAATTAACAATAAGTACTCACTGTTTGTAATTAACCCTTTAAAACCAAATTCAGTTTGATCAAGAAGATATAGAGATACAATAAACATACTTTAGAAATACTCTCAAGTAACATTAGCGATTTTTTTGACAATGGGAACTTTTTTCAAAAAAGCAGAATGGCCCTTTAAGTATGCTCTATGTTCTATAATCACATGCCGTACATTACAGTAATCTTCCTACTTCTATATGTCTTATAAACAGGAAATGATTTATTCAAATATCATTTTTCAAAAAGATAATTAATTAATCTAAATCAGTTTAAACTCACCATTTCTCCTTTTGAATAGATTTAGTTAACGATAATAAAATACGAAAATTAATTATTATACAGCTTCCATCAGATGTATTCTCACTTTGCCGATCGACTAATGTGATTATAAGAGATTAAAATTCACGGTAGGCTAATTTGCGGGTTATAGTCTATTTTAAATAAGTAGTACTCAGTTTTAGTCATCCTTGTGACATGTGAAATGTGTTCACTCATATTGATATATAATCGGTACTGAACTCTTAACGTACGTGAAATTGGTGAACTCGAAATCAAATAATTCAATTTTTTTAATCAAATATTTATTGATGTCATTGACCTCCAGCATATAAATGAGAGTTGGATCCAAGTTTAATCATTACAAAATGGCCAACGCACAAGTAAATATCAGGTTTATTCCAAATTCTCGCGGGGGCAGACACTTGATCTACTCTGGATATAAGTACAGAGTGAAGAGTACCAAAGAAGACCGGATCCATTGGAGGTGTTGCAAGGGAGGATGTCCTTCGACACTTAACACTTACGCCGATGTTCTTAGCTCTTCTAGAGACATACATAATCACCCCAGAGACGACATTGGACTGCAAGCAGAAGAGTTCCTGGCCAACTTAAAAACTAAAGTCTGTTGCGATTCTAGATCAATCCAAGCAATTTACAACGAGGAAGTTGAAAGTAAGTAAAATGTCCTTATTCCTTTTTTTATATTTGATACAGTAACAATAATAACTGAATAAAGTACATGATTAAATTTATTGCCAGCACACAGAAATACAATTTAAATATAAATCCATGTTTCAAATTATTATTATTTCTTTTGTAGAACTTCGATCTGAGGTCCCAGATGTCGTCCCATCAGTACCTACATTTTATGGAGCACATTCAAGCCTCTACCGCTCCAGATCCAAACTAATTCCCACTCTACCTGGCTGATATAGAGGACTTATGGTTTAATGCATTGGAAGAAGTAGATTTAGAGATCCCCGTTGTTCGGCGTCTAGCAGACTATATCACCGAACAGTGGGTTGAAGGTGGTGAACGCCTGATGTGGAACCACTTCCAAACGGAGGGTCCAAGAACGACCAACCACGTCGAAGGGTGGCACTCGAAATTGTCCAAATTGTCTGCAAGTCATCCTAATCTTTTCACTTTTATAGAGATCATAAAAAAAAGAACAATCGGCCACAGAAGTTACCATTTTACAACTACAGGCAGGTGGTGCACAACGACCCAGAAAGAGGAGGTACAGAGCCCTTGAAGAACGACTAAATGTACTAAAAGCCAACCTCCTCAATAATACCCTAACTCCTGTACAGTATGGTGATGAAGTTGCTGACCTTGTTGCAGATACAGAACTTTAATATTATAAGATATTTTGTATTTTAATAAAAATATATTGAACATACATTTACCTAGTTTATTTTTATGTTATATAAGAAATAGACTATAGTTTTAATCCTATTGTTTACCGGATTATCATGCCCCAGTAGGTTTAATAGCGAACAATAGCGATCGGCAAAGTGAGAACACCCCTCGTCATATGATGTCATTTGATCACGTGATCAAACATAGAGTCTAAATTAAGCATTTTGAAGCTGATGAGGTCAAATGAATTCCCCTAGTTACTATATCGTAACTTCCACTCCTTTACTGCCTTTCTACAAATACACGGATTGTTCATTATAAACACCAATTACTAGTAATCAATTAGTAAGCTTGATTTGACCCTTAAACAATGCGAAAACCCAACTAAAAAATAGTGAAGGCCCATCGTAATGTATGTACGATAGAAGTCACTAGTCAGATAAAACCTGCCGTTGAGCGGGTAAGAAGTCACTAGACGAAGCGACATTAATAATGTTCCCTTTGAACAAAAGTCTAACGTACTAATAACCTCCGTATGTGGCTAATGAAAGCTTAAAAACGAAACTTTTTTTTTGCGTTTCCAACCGACAAAAGACTTTAAACAGACTGTTTGTCGATTCGTCCTAAAAGTTTGTATGTTTGGTCGAATTGTCCTATAAATGAAAGTGAGGTTACTAAGCCAGACCGGAAGTTCAATTGGATAAATTGAAAAGTTGTTTTCGACATTTTTATTGAAATCGACTTCAAAATGTTTAGAATTTTACCTAACCGTTTGTTTTTAAACGTTATACCTAACCGTTTGTTTTTAAACGTAAGTTATTGTTTATTTCATTACTTTTTGTCTGACAACAAGAATTGTGTTGTTATTTATAGAAACTTTAGTTAAGTCATTTTGAGACCACGTGTAACCAAAATATTGTGGACTCTCGCTAATTTCCCGTGTGCTATTGGCTGAGCACGTTAAAGATCCCTCGACAGTTGGAAATCGAAAATAAGAGCAGGCTAATGCCGCAGTCCTGGCAAAATTTCCCTCATTGCACACTACATGGCGTTTTCCCGTCCTCAATTAGCCCATATAGATTAGATAGGTGCAGAAAAGTAGGACGTGAAACTCAATTCAATTCAATTCAATGCCGCTAATTTCATTAAAGTTGCCATTCCTTCCTATTTTAATTACGAAATACAATTTTCTGTAAGTTTTTCCATAAATCACATGAAAGCCTGACTAAAGCCAGCCTTAAAAATATCTTTGTTGCGGATTTCAAGGGGTTAAATCTTTCACCAGGCAGGAAAGAAATAATTTTTTTTAATCAAGTTAGCCACCAGGAAATTTCTTTAAATTTTTTTTCGTCACAACTGCAAAAAACCCTTGTTGCGGATTTCATAACCATTATGGATTCACCAGGCAGGAGATTTTTTTTTTTTTTTTTTTTTCAATCCGGAGATTGGGGTAAAAAAGCGAAAGACTTTATCAAAGCGCGTAAATTCATGAAATTTCAAGAAATGGACATTTTTGACAGCATGGCAGTACCAATGGCAATGATGAGGGTTATAGTCAACAGGGCCCCTATCTAAAATGGCCACTCATTTGGTCAAAATGGTCTCTAATAAATGGTCAAAATGGCCCTCGGAAAAGGTCAACATGGCCCTTCTAAAAAAGTCAAAATGGTCTCAAAATAATATTTTTTTTTATTAAGCACTACATAATATAAAAACAGTCATATCATTTTATACACTACATAATTTAAAAAAAAAAACATCCTTTCATGGTATATATTTATATCATTGCAAAACAAAGCACTACATAATGATAATAAAATAAAAACAGTAATATTTTTTGATAAAAAAACAGTCAGATCATTTTATACACTACATAAACACATCCTTTCATAGTATATTTTCCATGACACAAACACAATTTATATCTTTATATTACATTACAATCATATTTAATCTGTAACTGGCTCATGAACTTCACCCACAAGTTGTAATAGTCGCATTGAATTGGTGTTATATACCCAGATTTGTAGCTGTCCCATGCTGCAAATATTGTCTTCTGTTTTGGATTGGATTTAGATATAACATATCTGTCGATTAGCAATTCTTATCAATAGTTCAGGAACTTCTCGACTTGCAGCTGGGCCAGTTGGATCCAACAAATCTATCTCAGTTTCTTCCACTATGGTCCTGGCTGACTTAAATGGATTTGATAATGCAGATTTCTTTACCTAAAAAGAAATTTAATCAATGGAGTGTCAATTAAATAAAGGATTAATTAAGATTAATCTTAATCTGCTAATTGATGTATTGTCATTCTTTATTATACTAAGCTGGAGGAAGAGGTGTTAATTGAATTGAGTTTGAATTGAATTGCCTACCTCCTTCCTTATTTCAACTTTAACCGCTAACCCTGGTTCTGCTGGATGGTTATAATTTATGATTAAAGATATTATATAGAAGTAGATTTGAATAATTTATATATATTTTTATGTATTTATAAAATTAAAATTAATTATATATAGATATATACCTTTTTGCATAGGGTGTAGTCTTCCTGGTCTGCCAAGATAGAATTGCCTTTCTGGGTAGCACCATCAATAATAATTTATTATTTCAGTAATCAACACAAAAGCTTCAAACTATTAAATTGTATTATCGTAGTGCTGTTTTCTGGGGGTGATGTAGCTCTTGTTAATAGTATACTAACACTAACGATATAACCAGTAATTCTGGATCAGAAGTTTATTCAACAAACATGAAGACATTCAGTTAAATCGGATGACCAGATCTAAACGTACACACAGAGAGAGTCGGTATATCCAAACTTTATTTACAATACAACTACTTTCAATATATAGTAAAGACATTACATAACAATATACAATATAAAATGATAAGTGATGTGGCAACATTCCTAAAGAGAATGTTACCTAATGGTTGATAAGTATCAATCTTTAACAATAATATCAATAAGCTATAGTTTGGGGGTATTTAGATTAAAATGAAAGGTATTCATTAATTTGGATATTTGGTCTGATATAGTATTGATAATCATCATATAAGCTACAACTTGTAGAATTACCTTTCAAATCATCATCATATAAGCTACCACTTATTAAAAAAAAATTAATCAGGGACCAACCTGACTTTTATTTTTTTGGCCATTTTGACCAATGGATTGGTTGAAATCAAAGAGTAAATTCGGTGGCCATTTTGACCAAAATAGGGGCCATGGTGACTGGCCATTTTGACCAAATTTAACTTTTATGGCCATTTTGACTAGGGACCATTTTAGATAGGGGCCCTGTTGACTATAACCCAATGATGACTGCAGACTAGAATGGTACTTGCTGTGTTCTATTTATTCTTGTACTGCAAGATCTAACAGCTATATTCCCAAGTGTAATTCATATTTTCTAAAACTTAACAATCCTATCCTGATTTATTAACTTGCACAGAATGAATGACAATTATTTTAGCGATTTAAACTCACAAAGTTTTTAGCCGACATGAAAAGGCATATTTATACTAACTACAGGTAGGCCTGTAAAAGCAGTCATCAGCTGAATGTTACAGGCTACATTAAAAAATAACCGATTTTATGAAACGAAGTTACAGATACATTAAATTTGTACTTCCAGTCTCGCATAATAATCTACCAATGATGGAAAGACTTGCATAACAGTATCTACGGACGTCATATTGATGATTGAATGTTATCATAGCAATATGAAAACTTTAAAAGGTTTCAAAATATCGTTTTGTGGTAAAGATTTGGCTACTGTAAAATTTCGATAATAAAAGTGAAAGTAGAAATACCCGGATGTTATTATGTCACGTGTTATGGGGTGCTTAAAATGTTAATTGTCGTGTGAAAATTGATCAAATTATCATCTTAATTAGGGGATTAATTAATAAGACAATGATAGTCTCGTTGCACGATGAGATTAACATGTGTTATGGGCAATCAGAATTTAATATAAAGCGGTAGAAACCCGATATTATCGGGAGATTACATATGGTTATCATGAGGTAAACGACGGAGTTCGAATGACAATTTCGGTAAAATAATGAGATAAACGATGGAGTTCGAATGACATATGGGGTAAAGAAATGGTCATAATGAGAGATAGACGACAGAGTTTGAATTGAATTGAGCGTGGTAAACAATGGTCATTAATTAGAATAAAATAATATGAAATGGTCGTAATTTGGTAGTAGCTATACACGCTGGATTTATAGCCTATACGGAAAAAGGTGGACTATTTTTACGTTCTCATGCAGGGGATACGCACGCATAATATTTTTTTAAGTGAAAAATCCCACACGGCACTTTTTACGTTATTTCAAAACGACCCGGCCGGGAAATCCGCAACGTAGATATTTTTAAGGCTGGCCTCTAAACCTAAATAGTCTCAAATACAAGGTCAAAATTGCCCTTGGAATAAAAGTCAAAATGGTACCTTGAAAAGGTCAAAATGGTTCCAAATGAAAAAAAAATAGTATTGTGACCCATTTTGGTGGATGATTTTTAGGCAGCTAGTGTGCAGTTAAAGGGATATGTTCACTAACTGTTCGACCAAAAAGATTTTTGTCTTAAGAACCTGGTATTTTTTATACGCCCTCATGAGGATGTATAGAATTGTCGTCGTAAACGCTCTAAAAACAAAGGTTTTGATGAAATCATTTGAAATTTGTTATGTGTATTCATATACATAAAACAAAGATCGAGTTCGAATTTGAGCTATTTTCGATCATTAGTAACAGAGTTATTGCCCTCACCCCAAAATCTTGAATAAACTTATAAATACTATTGCTCTCTTAGTTTTCAACCGATTTTGATGAAACTTAAATTGGATGTTATTGGACCTTAATCGAAAGTTTAGTTTACTCCAGATTAAAATTAAGGCATTTTCAAGATTTAGGCCCTTTATCAGGAGGAGTTATCGCCCTTTAACCACTATAAAGTAAGTGCTTTTATCAACATCAATTGCTTTTAAACGCTCTTAAAAACTAAAATTTTTGATGGAATCAAATGAAATTCAGTATGTGTATACATATTCCATGGCCCCCAAATTTGGGTTTGATTCGACTAAAATTCACGGAGTTTTACAACCAAAATATGTTAAAAATGGCTTGTGAACGCGATAGAGGCAACAGTTTTGGTTGGATTCAAGTAAAATTTTGTATGTAGGATTATATTCATAAGAATCTTGGACAAGTTCGAATTTGGGTTTGATTCGACAAAAATTTACTGAGTTTTACACCCAAAATACGTTAAAAATGGCTTGTGAACGCGATAGAGACTACAGTTTTCGTCTGATTTGAATTAAATTTGATGTGAACATTTTATTCATGAGATCTCGGATAAGTTCGAATTTGACGACTTTTCGATGAATAGTTTTTATACGCCCACATGAAAATGTGGACGTATATTGCCGTCACCCCTGTCCGTCCGTCCGTCCGTCCGTCGGTCCGTCCGTCCGTCCGTCAACAATTTCTTGTGTACGCGATAGACACCAGAGTTTTTATCCGATTCGAATGAAACTTGGTATGTGTATTCATCTTGATAATATCTCGGATGAGTTCGAAAATGGCGCGATTCTAGTCGTCGGTTTATGAGTTATTGCCCTTGACTTAGTGAAAAAACGTTAAAATTAACTTGTGTACGCGATAGAAGCCAGAGTTTTTATCCGATTTGAATGAAACTTGGTATGTGTATTCATCTTGATAATATCTTGGATGAGTTCGAAAATGGCGCAATTCTAGTCGTCGGTTTATGAGTTATTGCCCTTGACTTAGCGAAAAAACGTTAAAATTAACTTGTGTACGCGATAGAAGCCAGAGTTTTTATCCGATTTGAATGAAACTTGGTATGTGTATTCATCTTGATATTATCTCGGATGAGTTCGAAAATGGCGCAATTCTAGTCGTCGGTTTATGAGATATTGCCCTTGACTTAGTGAAAAAACGTTAAAATTAACTTGTGTACGCGATAGAAGCCAGAGTTTTTATCCGATTTGAATGAAACTTGGTATGTGTATTCATCTTGATATTATCTCGGATGAGTTCGAAAATGGCGCAATTCTAGTCGTCGGTTTATGAGTTATTGCCCTTGACTTAGTGAAAAAACGTTAAAATTAACTTGTGTACGCGATAGAAGCCAGAGTTTTTATCCGATTTGAATGAAACTTGGTATGTGAATTCATCTTGATAATATCTAGGATGAGTTCGAAAATGGCGCAATTCTAGTCGTCGGTTTATGAGATATTGCCCTTGACTTAGTGAAAAAACGTTAAAATTAACTTGTGTACGCGATAGAAGCCAGAGTATTTATCCCATTTGAATGAAACTTGGTATGTGTATTCATCTTGATAATATCTCGGATGAGTCGTCGGTTGTTGTCGGTTTATGAGTTATTGCCCTCGATAGAGGCTAGAGTTTTCATTCGAATTGATTCATCTAAATATCAGCTCGAAGAAGTGCGATGGTGCAATCAACTTTTTCAAATATTCAAATTTGCTGAAGTGGGCGTATGTTACCTTGCCTGGCAAGCTATCTTTGAGTTATTGCCCTAGACTTAGTCAAAATGCATCGAAATTTACTTGTGAACGCGATAGAAACTGCACTTTTCACCTGATTGGAATGAAATTTTGTGTGAACATTTGTATTCATAAGATCTCTGACTAGGGCTGGGCGATATTGGTTAAAGTGGATATCACGATATTCATCATAAATATATCACGATATGGGTATATATCGCGATATTTTGAACAAGGGTTTTTACTGGTTTTTGAAACAAAATATTTTTGTTTTGTTCTTAAAAAAAAATTTGAAATGTAAGAAAAACTGTAAATGTCTGTCAAAAACAACCAAACCTTCAATAGCATGAAAAAAACATTTATTTCAAATATATAAATGTATTAAGTTATGTGTTAAAAGTCTTAAAACTGCTAAAATGATTTTATCTTGACAAAAATGTGACAATATATCATGATATTACCATATATCACCAGGCCTAAAAATTCGTCCGAATCAAGGAGAATAATGAAGGATTCTCGCAAAAACAATCTGCGAGAGTCCTCCGAATACTGTAGGGTTTCCTAACATTTTTAAATACAATGCCTTGTTCTGTTAATTAATCACATGGAAATCCTCTTTATTCAATCTTCACCATTAGTATTGCCATAAGAAATTTAAAATTTAAGGAAATTTTCCAATGCGAACAGGACAAATTTTTTTATTATCTATTGCTTCATATATCTAAAATATTCCAATTCATCTAAAAATGATGGGGGAAATCAAATGGCACAGTTATCTCTTTGGAATTGTGTAACACTACAGCTATACTCATACTGTAATTTCTTCGGTCACTTACGTAAAAATTGAAAATATTTTCCACATCGCATCGGTAACCTACTAAATTTTTACTAGGTCATTTTCTTATAATCATAAAGCCAGTTATTAAGAAATCATTGGTCAAGAAATCATTGTTATCTATTGTGATCTGTCAACCGAAAATGGTCAGACATTTTTTGTTTGTTAACAATTTTTTTGGTAAGAAGCGCGTTTCCGGGTTTATTCGATTTCTTGTTCCAAATTCCTCTAATATGATTTCAATAATAGAACACGACACTAGTGAACTGAAAGCAACGTGAATCAAACAAATCCCGCCATGATTTGCGACTTTCGAAAATGAAAGTTGAAATCATTTTGACAAGTCGGCAAAAAAACCCGCTTCTAATAGAAAATAAACAATGAACCGGCGGCTAAGTAGAACTTTCACTCGTATGGGATCAGTCAAGCACCTTTTTATGAATTATTTTGCGCGAATCCAAAAAGACTCGGGCAATCGATGTTTACGCGAGTCTTGGCGCGAATGGGATTCGGAGACTTGCGTGAATTTTTAGGCCTGAATGGCGATATTTCAGTATTTTTATTGCAGACGATATTACTAATCATATGAATTCCAATACCGGTATATCGCCCAGCCCTATCTTGGACAAGTTCGAATTTGGTGATTTTTCATTGAACGGATTTTGAGTTATTGCCCTTGGCTTAGTCAAAACACGTCGAAATAGGCTGTGAATGCAACAGAGACTACAGTTTTCATCTGATTTCATTGAAATTTTACGTAATCATTTATATTCCTGAGAACTTGGAGACGTTTTAATTTGACAATTTTACATTGATTGGATTTTGACTTAGTCATAATTCTTCAAGATTGAAAGTTTAATTCAGAATTTTATTTAATTTTGTGTTCAAAAGATATAAACTATATTTTTTGACAGGTTATATTTTTTATACGATTTGACACCAATTTTGGAATGCTCTTGATATACTAAAAATTTATAAGGAAGGTGGGCGTATATTGCTAGGCAACCACTTGTTTTTATTATACGCCCACATTGAAATGTGTAAATTCCAAATAAAAGTGACAGTTGAACAAAACCAATCATGAAAATGTTTAATGGATTATATTCATAAGATCTCGGATAAGTTCGAATTTGGGTTTGATTCGACAAAAATTCATGGAGTTTTACACCCAAAATGTGTTAAAAATGGCTTGAGAACGCAATAGAGACCACAGCTTTGGTTTGATTTGAATAAAATTTTGTGTGAAGGATTATATTCATAAGATCTTTTACAAGTTCGAATTCCGGATCGATTCAACAAATATTTACGGAGTTTGACACCTAAAATATGTTATAAATGACTTGTGAACGTGATAGAGACCACAGTTGTGGTAGGAATTTAATAAACTTTTGTGTGTAGGATAATATCCATAAAATCTTGGACAAGTTTGAATTCTGGATTGATTCGACAAATGTTTGCGGAGTTTTAGACCTAAAATATTTTATAAATGACTTGTGAACGCGAAAGAGACCACAGTTATCAAAAGATATAAACTATATTTTTGACAGGTTATATTTTTTATACGATTTGACACAAATTGGGGAATGCTCTTGATATACTAAAAAATTTATAAGGAAGGTGGGCGTATATTGCTAGGAAACCACTTGTTATAATTTTCTTTTATAATTTCCAAAATCTGAAAATCGAGTGGCCGAAATCCGAGGAGTTTTTGTGGTGGGGGTGAGGGTGAGAGGTGGATTTTAAAAATTTTCAACCAAGGGCCCCCCCTCCCCACTTTCAGAAACGCTCCGCGGCCCCAGTTGCCAATATTGGGACAGTAATCAATAAATGTAGAAATTATTTGAACATTTCGAGCCCTGCTCCTATATCTATATATGTGTATCACAGTGTATCCTTTATATGGCTCAGTCTCACTAAATATGATTTTTTATACATGACTTAAAATATTATCAGTTTCTAAACCTTTTTTACAAATATTCTTATTATTAAATACATCATATTGAATATCCAATTAATGTATAATTATTGTAACTGGTATGTAAATATTATGCTATAAATATTATTTAAATCACGTAGAATATTATCAGTATCTAAATCCTGGATTGTATTCTATTGTGTAATAAATATATCATCTCCACTGGAAGATATCTTGTTTAATGATATGTATTTGTTACTGCTGTATGAGTTAATGTATGTTTTTATACGCCCACATGAATATGTGGCTTTAAAAAATTAAACTTCTGTCAACATAAAACCATTTATGTTCACAGAAATTTAATTTTTTAAAGCTTCATATCTTCATCCTGTCAAAGCATCATAGTTTTTATACGCCCACACATTAATGTGGGCGTATATTGTAGTCGCCCCTGTCCGTCTGTCCGCCTGTCTGTCCACAATTGTTGTGGACACGATAGAGAGCTGGTTTCTTGATGGATTTTGATGAAACTTGCTGTGAGTGTTTGTTATCACCCAAGGTTGAACCCTATTGAAAATCAGACGAATCGAAAAATATTTCATGGGTTATTACCCTTGCTTTTGAAAATATCTTGTGGACACCATAGAGAGCTCGTTTCTTGATGGATTTTGATGAAACTTGCTGTGAGTGTTTGTTATCATCCAAGGATGAACCCTATTGAAAATCAGACGAATCGAAAAATATTTCATGGGTTATTGCCCTTGCTTTTGAAAATATCTTGTGGACACCATAGAGAGCTCGTTTCTTGATGGATTTTGATGAAACTTGCTGTGAGTGTTTGTTATCAGCCAAGGATGAACCCTATTGAAAATCAGATGAATCGAAAAATATTTTATGGGTTATTGCCCTTGCTTTTGAAAATATGTTGTGGACACCATAGAGAGCTGGTTTCTTGATGGATTTTGATGAAACTTGGTATGAGTGTTTGTATTGACATTAGGATAAACCCTATTGAATATCAGAAACCTTGAAAAAATATTTATGAGTTATTGCCCTTGTTCTTTAAAACACGTTAATTTTTCAGCCCGTTACTCTCTCAAAGTTGTGGACACGATAGAGAGCTGGTTTCTTGGTGGATTTTTATGAAACTTGCTGTGAGTGTTTGTTATCACCCAAGGTTGAACCCTATTGAAAATCAGACGAATCGAAAAATATTTCATGGGTTATTGCCCTTGCTTTTGAAAATATCTTGTGGACACCATAGAGAGCTCATTTCTTGATGGATTTTGAGTGTTTGTAATCACCCAGGGATGAACCCTATTCAAAATCAGACGAATTGAAAACTATTTCATGGGTTATTGCTCTTGTTAACTTGTAGTTGTAAACACTCAAAAATCGTTCCATTTTGTAAACATTCTTGATGGCACGGTTTTCGACAGATGTTTCATTTACTGATAGTTCTTGTCGACCTCCCAGACGACTTGGCTGCCATTACAATAGTGGGCGTATTACGATGGGGCATCGCTATTTTTTTACAACTGAGATCACCATTAAACATCTTCATGATTGGTTTTGTTCAACTGTCACTTTTATTTGGAATTTACACATGAATATGTGGTTGTATATTGTCGTCGGTCCATCTGTCATCATTTCTTGTGAGCACTATAGAGACTACAGTTTTCATCTGATTTTAATGAAACTTGGTATGATCCCTAAGATTGACGTATTTTCGATCAACGGTTTTTGAGTTATTGCCCTTGACTTTGTAAAAAAAGCGTCAAATTTAGTTTGTGAGCACTCTATAGACTACTGTTTTCATCTGATTTTGATGAATTTGGGTATGCTTCTTTAGATTGATAAGATCTTGATCAAATTCGTTTTGACATATTTTTGATGAACGGTTTTTGAGTTCTTGACTTTGTAAAAACGCGTCAAATTTAGTTTGTGAGCACTCTATAGACTACAGTTTTCATCTGATTTTGTTGAATTTTGGTATGCTTCTTTAGCTTGATAAGATCTTGATCAAGTTTGATTTTGACATATTTTTGATCAACGTTTTTTGAGTTATTGCCCTTGACTTTGTAAAAACGCGTCAAATTTATTTCGTGAGCACTCTAGAGACTACAGTTTTCATCTGATTATGATGAATTTGTGTATGCTCCTTAAGATTGATAAGATATCTGTCAAGTTCGAATTTGACATATTTTTGATCAACGGTTTTTGAGTTATTGCCCTTGACTTTGTAAAAACTCGTCAAATTTAGTTTGTGAGCACTCTATAGACTACAGTTTTCATCTGATTTTGATGAATTTTGGTATGCTTCTTTAGCTTGATAAGATCTTGATCAAGTTTGATTTTGACATATTTTTGATCAACGTTTTTTGAGTTATTGCCCTTGACTTTGTAAAAACGCTTCAAATTTATTTTGTGAGCACTCTATAGACTGCAGTTTTCATCTGATTTTGATGAATTTTGGTATGCTTCTTTAGCTTGATAAGATCTTGATCAAGTTCGAATTTGACATATTTTTGATCAACGTTTTTTGAGTAATTGCCCTTGACTTTGTAAAAACGCTTCAAATTTATTTCGTGAGCACTCTATAGACTACAGTTTTCATCTGATTATGATGAATTTGTGTATGCTCCTTAAGATTGATAAAATATCTGTCAAGTTCGAATTCGAAGTATTTTGGATGAAAGATGTTTGAGTAATTGCCCTTGGTATGATCCTTGAGATTGATATAGTCTCACACAAGTTCTAATTTGACACATTTTTGATGAATGGTTCTGAGTTATTGCCCATGACTTTGTCAAAATGCGTCATAGATAGTTTGTGAGCAGGATTAAAGCTACAATTTTGAACCAATTCTGATGAAACTTGGTGTGATCATTGCAATTGATCAGATCCTGAACAAGTTTTAACTTGATGCATTTTAGACGAACAGTTTTTGAGTTATAGCCCTTGACTTTGCCAAAAAGCATCATAAATAGTTTTTTGTGAGCACCATAGAAGTTAAACTGATTCGATGAAACTTGGTGTGATCACTGGAATTGATAAGATCTCGGTCAAGTTCTATCATTAGGCATTTTCGATGAACAGTTTTTGAGTTATTGCCCTTGACTTTTTTATTCTTTTAATATAATAAAATTTGTATTATTCCTAATTAAAATAAGATCATTTCCGACATCTGCCAGTGGGCGTATGTTACCTTGCCCTGGTTATGTATCATACCGAGTTGTTTTAAGAATCTCTCCATTATTTTAGTAGTGTCTTGTTGTTGGGAGATATTTTGGATCTGTATGTTTTTAGTTTGATAATAGCCTTAGACTGTCCATTATTTAAATAGAAAGAACAACTAAGAGGGTGTTGGACAGTTTGGCCATTATCCATCACGTAATATACATAAAACTATTAGTAATTATTGAAAATCACTTAAAACATTGGTTTGAATAAGGATAGTAATATTATTAATTTCTTTTTCAGTATGAAATGAAGATACAACTAGTGTTAACAAGAGTTATCTCTCTTAGACTGACAGTCTATCAAGGAAGACATGTTGCCTTTGGAAGTGCAAATTTTCACAATGAAAAAGGAGTAATTCTCAACTCCAGTTCCTTACAAAATTGCAGTGGAAATCTTCAGTACCAAGTTCACAAGTTGACAAATCCAGTAAGGAAAGAAACATGTCTTAGGGAATTTCATACATGTCAGTCATTATCTTCTTCAAATGTAAATAAACCCTATACTTGTGAAGTTTGTAATAAGTCATTTAAGACAAAAAGTGAATTGACAATACATACAAGGACACACACTGGGGAGAAACCCTATACTTGTGAAGTTTGTAATAAGTCATTTAAGACAAAAAGTGAATTGACAATACATACAAGGACACACACTGGGGAGAAACCCTATACTTGTGAAGTTTGTGGCTATGCATGTAGTGTAAAAAGTAATTTGACAGTACATACAAGGAAACACACTGGAGAGAAACCCTATACTTGTGATGTTTGTAGTAAGTCATTTAAGACAAAAGGTGAATTGACAGTACATACAAGGACACACACTGGAGAAAAACCTTATATTTGTGACGTTTGTAGTAAGTCATTTGTGACAAAAAGTAAATTGACTGTACATACAAGGACACACACTGGAGAGAAACCCTATACTTGTGACGTTTGTAGTAAGTCATTTAGACAAAAATATCATTTAACAATACACATAATGAAACACACTGGAGAGAAACCTTACATTTGTGAAGTTTGTAATAAGTCATTTAAGACAAAAAGTGAATTGGCAATACATACAAGGACACACACTGGAGAGAAACCTTATACTTGTGAATTTTGTAGCAAGTCATTTACGACAAAAGGTGAATTGACTGTACATACAAGGACACACACTGGAGAGAAACCCTATATTTGTGATGTTTGTAGTAAGTCATTTACGACAAAATCGAAATTGACAAAACATACACGGACACACACTGGAGAGAAACCCTATACTTGTGATGTTTGTAATAAGGCATTTAGCCAAAGTAGTAATTTAACAAAACATATAAAAAGTCAACATACTTGAGTGAAATTGTAAATTTCTGAAGTTTGTAGCAAGTCATTTACAAAAAAAACAACAAATTGACAGTACATGCAAGGACACACACTGGAGAGAAACCTTTTTCTTGTGAAGTTTGTAGCAAGACATTTACGACAAAAGGTGAGATGAAATTCAACCTGAATCATAACAATACACCATGTAACAATAACATTTCATATTTAATACACATAATAATTCTACATTGTAACGACTCAACTGATTTTTATACGCCTACATGAAATGTGGAGCGTAACAGTCACTGTCCTTTGAAAATTCCAGGCGAGTGATAAAAAGCTCACCTTGGAGTTCTAGGAGAGCTTTTTATTCACGGGGTTTTCTGAGCTTAGATTCTGAAGTCAAGGACTCCATCCTTGCATACCTTTCCTAATTCCTCAATGTTCCTTTCATGTAAAGTCTGAGAAAAAGCTATGTGCTATATGACAGGTCACTGTCAGGATGACTGTAGTGTGATTTGTACATGCAGTCAGTCAAAGGCAAGGTGTAGCATTATAACTAAGTTATAGATAGTGTGTGTTCGAGTACACACGTGAAATAAATGTATGTGTTCAACTCACATTGGTACACAAACAAATAAAAAAAACACGAACGAAGAAAGTGTCAAAAAAATTAACATTGCCAGCTAAATATTTTAATTTCCCTACTAGTGATTTTTAGTACAAAACATTACATCGCTACCCAGAAGGCACAAGTCAAATCTAGTTCAATAGTGATTGATTAATTGGTCAAATCATCGCTAAATTTCAATCAAAATCCTTCTAAAAATAGTAAACATAATGTCAAGTGCACAGCCACGTGATATCAGGGAATACAGAAATTCCATGTGACGTCATGAAGAGAAACCAATCACAGTGCGCGCACCATGGAAACAAGTAAACAACAGCGTTCTTCATACAATAGGAAACTCAGGGTTATTAAAATGGCGATTTCAACGTCTATCTATCAGAGTGAATTTTGAGTTGAGCCTTATCAAAAAAATCAAACAAAACTCAACAGTTTCGTCAAAGTTCTCCCACCTTCACGAAACTAAGTTTTGATAGGACAGAATCGACACAAATAGCGTAGGGCCTAGACGATGCACTCTCGTACTCATTCAAGCCAGTCTCTGTTCGTGACATTGTGGCAATCACAGTCAATATGACATTTTGCAACGCTCCACAAGCATCTATTAACATTGTGATCAAAATGATATTTCCTTACCTGCGTCACCATTTGCTTCCCCTCGATTGTTTCCACACGGGCTTTTACTGCCCCGGATACTCCCCATTTCAAGAAAGTAGAATGCTGAACAGCGTGTCCTTTTATCGAAGCCATTGTTATTGAAAACAGCTCGGACAAAAGCTCACATCTGATTGGTCAGGTACCGAAGGAATTTCAGACATCGGCCAATCCAAACATCCAGCACTTCTGAGGTACTGCTATGGGTACGACAGTCTGACAAGGCAGTCATCGGTGTGGTTTTTCCGGGCGAACTTTATGAAAAGATTACGTCAATCAGGAGCGCGTTTTTAAAATGGTTTCAATTAGCAAGGTGCGTGAATTTTTGCTCGTCTCAGACGATTTTAGATGCGCTATGGCGCGCAAGCGCGATCGCGCACCTTTTAAGTCAGTGACTGGCGTATATTGCCGTCACCCATGTCCGTCGGTCCGTCCGTCCGTCCACAATTGCTTGTTAACACTCTACAAGTCACAATTCTTTACGGATTTTTACGAAACTTGCTGAAATTGTTTATTATCACAAACCCTATTGAAAATCAAAAGAATCGAAAAATATTTAATATGAATTATTGCCCTTGTTCTTTAAATCGCGTTCGATTTTTAATTTTAGCTTGTTAACACTCTACAAATTACAATTCTCGACGGATTTGGACGAAACTTGCTGAAATTGTTTATTATCACTCAAGGACGAACCCTATTTAAAATCAAAAGAATCGTAAAATATTTAACTTGAATTATTGCCCTTGTTCTTTTAAACACGTTCGATTTTTAGCTTGTTAACCCTCTACAAGTCACAATTTTTTACGAATTTTGACAAAACTTACTGAAATTGTTTATTATCACCCAATGATGAACCATATTGAAAATCAAAAGAATCGAAAAATATTTAATATGAATTATTGCCCTTGTTCTTTAAAATGATTTCGATTTTTAGCTTGTTAACACTCTACAAGTCACAATTTTTTACGAATTTTGACAAAACTTACTGAAATTGTTTATTATCACCCAAGGATGAACCATATTGAAAATCAAAAGAATCGAAAAATATTTAATATGAATTATTGCCTTTGTTCTTTAAAACACGTTCGATTTTTAGCTTGTTAACCCTCTACAAGTCACAATTTTTTACGAATTTTGACAAAACTTACTGAAATTGTTTATTATCACCCAAGGATGAACCATATTGAAAATGAAAAGAATCGAAAAATATTTAATATGAATTATTGCCCTTGTTCTTTAAAATGCTTTCGATTTTTAGCTTGTTAACACTCTACAAGTCACAGTTCTTTACAGATTTTGACGAAACTTGCTGAAATTGTTTATTATCACCCAAGGATAAACTTTATTGAAAATTAAAAGAATCAAAAAATATTTAATAGGAATTATTGCCCTTGTTCTTTAAAATGCTTTCGATTTTTAGCTTGTTAACACTCTACAAGTCACAGTTCTTTACAGATTTTGACGAAACTTACTGATAATGTTTATTATCACCTAAGGATAAACTTTATTGAAAATTAAAAGAATCAAAAAATATTTAATAGGAATTATTGCCCTTGTTCTTCAAAATGCTTTTGATGTTTAGCTTTTTAACACTCTACAGGTCACAATTCTTTATGGATTTTGACAAAACTTACTGAAATTTTTTTTTATCACCCAATAATGAACCCTATTAAAAATCAAAAGAATCAAAAAATATTTAATATGAATTATTGCCCTTGTTCTTTAAAACGAACTGATTTTTAGGTTGTAAATACTCTAGATGGCAAAATCTTTTTACGATTTGATTTTAATGAAACCTATTGAAATAGTTTATTATCACACGATAAACCCTATCGAAAAATCAAAAAATATTTGATATGACTTATTGCCCTTCTTGTATAAAATAGGTTTTAGTTTTTAGCTCATAGCAGAGAAGGATTTTGACTAAACTTGATGAATGCTGAACCCTTAATGAAATCGAGAGAAAAATTGTTTGGACGACACCTAATTTAAGTTCTGAACGAAATGTAGGCCTCTGACTACAGGTTGAATATTTGATGGTTGCTGTTTTTTGCCAAATGTTCTTTTTCAAACATAGCTTCCAGTGGGCGTATATTACCTTGCCTGGCAAGCTATCTTTATGTTAATTATTATTATTATTGCATTATGTTTTGTATGAATTTCTGATTTGATTAAACTTTAAATTATATCATCATACCTCAGCATATTATTGAATCCTGAAGTCAATTTGACCACCTTTTCGCCACCCACACCTGCAATATCCTCTTTTACTATAAGATATTTATCAAGAAACAAATCGCCTTACTAAAAGGGAAAACGGGTACCCGTCCATCCCTCAAGGTACAATGTGATCTTTTTCTAAAAGAGTAAAAGGGACAAAATTAATAGCAGATCAGTCTCGATTTCGTGGCCTTTTCTCAACTCGAGAGTTATCTTACCTCACCGATTTCTCGCGCCAAAACGACGAATTCGAATCATACACAGGCTCTGTTCAGATAGAAGAAAAAAAGGGAAATATGGAAAATAAGGTCAGTATACTAGATATAGTAGCTAATTAACACTGTAAGTGTGAATTTGGTAGGCATAGACCTGGCGGCACGCATATTGCATCCACCTTTTTAAAGATTCAAGTAGTAGGCCTAGCTAGTCGACGTCGACGTTAGTCGTTACCGGTCCAGTCGCGGGGGGGGGGGGGGGGGGGGGGGGGGGTCTAAAAAGCTCACGGTACGTTAAAAGAAACGATGGAACACAATTTTTGACGGACAAACGTCATTCAGTAAGCAATAAGGAAAATGTTGACAGTCATGACAGCAAAACGACATCCAAAGAAAATATGTCTTTCAAAAGGGCCCTAATTTGTTTTTGATCTCGAGTTTGAGGGCTGATTCGCTCAAATAATGACATGATGTAAATAAAAATGCAAGTTCATTAGATACTCAATATAAGTATTGATATTAGGCTAATCAATGATGAAATAATAAGCAATGTCCTTCACCCATGGTAAAAGGTCAAGGTCATTAAGTTCGGTGCTATTATATGATTTTGTGTCAGTGAAATAGGCTAAATAAGATTATATTTTTAGAAACATCAAGAAAAGTTCAATGAAGAAAGTTTGCATAAATTGGAAAGTTCATGGGAGGCTGGAATGACGTCCGCCAGCAAACAATGCCAGCAAATGATTGTTGATGTCTCTGTAGACATTGGTGTTTCTTCTGACAAAGTAAAAGTAAGTGTTATGGTAATAAATTATACTTCTTGGCATTTTAGGCAAGAATCTAAAATGGATTTTATTTAAACAATTTCTTCTGCAGAAATTTCTGAAGCTTATATTTCAGAGGGCCATGTTGATATACCGTAGTCTAAACAGTCTAAACACAGCTATTTCTAAACTTTGTATGTGTATCGGGGACACTGATAGCATCAATTTGTGCCATTCCAATGTCTGTGGTTTTTGCAATTGCACTAAAACTAACACGTTTTATGACGTCGCTGACAGTGATCTACCTTCCAGTACTATTGATATATCTATGTAGTTGGGGATCTGTCCTATTAAAATCCATAGTGATTCTCCAGGGATGAGGATTCCCGGTGTTTGAACGACTCTCAGGTCTTAACAATTGGCCTATCTTTTCTTATCGATGGAATACAAAAACTTGTCAAGAAACTCTCAAAAAGTGCCGTCTAAGACTGAAACAAAATTTGAAGCAGTCCCAGACTCCCAGGTCGACTTGAATCGACATTTTTTTTTTAACTCCATGACAGAAGAGTTAGCGGATGTGGGCGTAGTTTACATAAATAACCAGCGATAACTTGCTCACAACCTGTAAGCTCTGCCTTTATGGCAGCCATCACTGATAGAATTCTCGCTTGGAAACTTTCGATCAAAATAAAAGGTATTTATTGAGCTAGGAGATAATTTAATTTACATTTTTATTTAATATTTTATGAAAATCTATCGAGATGTGGTGATTTTCAAGGACACAGGGGCTTAATAAAGGATTTGAATTGCTGCAATGAAATGATACAGCATGGCAGCCTGACTTTGACTGCTCAACGGCAGGTTTTATCCTATTGATATCTATGCAGATCACTGTCAGTGAAATCATAAAAACGCGTTAGTTTTAGTGGAATTGTAAGAACCACAAATTTCGGAATGGAAATTTGAATGGCCCAAATTGATGCTATCAGTGTCCCCAATACACGTACAACTCAAAGTTTAGAAATACGCTTTAAAATCCCTTCAAAAGAGATTGCTCTTATTCTCTGGTCACATTGAAGTCTGAATTGAATTTTTTCTCTTGTGTCACCAATATTCAAAATATTTTTGTCAATTGCATGACATGTGTCTAGGAACGCCTTCAGGTCCATGAAAATTTAAGTTATACAATATAAAATTTATGATATTAATACACTTTCCTCCTAGAAATTTCATGTGAAATGAAAATGGGGCTCAAACACCCCCTTTATATTGATAAAATCTCGGTCAAGTTGGATTTTGGTATATTAATGGTTTTTTAGTTATTGCCCTTGACTTTGTAAAAACACGACAAAATTTGTTTGTGAGCACTCTTCAGTTTAGTCTACAGTTTCCATCTGATTCTGATGAATTTTTGTGTGGTACTCTAGATTGATTAGATTACAGTCAAGTTCAAATTTGATGTATTGCCCTTGACATTGTTAAAACACATTAGAATTTGATTGTGAGCACTCTAGAGACTACATTTTTCATGTGATTTTGATGAAACTTGGTATGATCTTTAGATCAGTGGTTCCCAACCTAGGGGCCATGACCCTGTATTTGTCTGGGGAGTATGTCGCTTGAAGACATGTATAATTTTATCACTAACCCAACATTTATTTAGCTATATTTTGCTGTTGAGGAGGCTCAGAACCACCCTTAGGCGGTATTTCAAATTAAACAAGGACCTGCGAGTTTTGTGAATTTTGGGCCACGGTATGAAAAAGGTTCGAATTTGAATTTAACATATTTTCTATAATGGTTTTTGAGTTATTGTCCAAAATTTGTTGTGTGTGATCATTGGAATTAATAAGAGTATGGACAAGTATGAACTTGACTCATTTTCGATGATGTTTTTTTTAGTAAATGCCCTTGTCTTTGCAAAAAAGCTTAAAATTCTATTGTGAGCTCAGATTTCACCCTATTTTGATATAACTTTGTGTGAAAAGTTGATAAAATAGAATTTGTATTAGCGTTAATTAAGATGTTATCAATTCTAACAGCTGCCAATGGGCGTATGTTACCTTGCTTGGCAAGACTAGGTTTACTAATCTGGCCTGCTTTTTTCATGGGCCTATAGATGTAATTTTTTTTTTTCAGACATGGATAGGTAATCGAAGAAGAAAGGATCTCGAAAGAAAAGTGTCAAAAAAGGTTTTGAAGAGAGGACCCAGTGGTTACTCTCTATTCGCAAGAAATATTAAAAGGGGTTAGTAGTGTTAATTATTGTTATTGAATATTATCATTTTTCAAATAATTAAGCAATGAACGATGGACCCACTGCAGTTACGGTGATATGAATACATTGGGTAAGATGCCAAATTGAATGAGCTGCCAAAGACAGTCATGATAAATTTGGAACGTTTCGCGAATTTGAGCATGAATCTTGTTGCAGGGTTCAATAAGATAAATACAGTGTGAGTGGAAATATATACTGTTACTATCAATATTCCATCTTATTTTTATTGGTCACAAAAAATATATTTCTCAAATTGTGCAAATGTTAGATCTCTTTGTATAAAAAAAAAATATTTTATTTCATTAGGTACTACTGATGGATCAAATTATTTAAAAGAGATTTCCCGACAATGGAACAGCCTAACATCACTAGAAAGGGAAGACTTTTCTAAAAGAGCAAGTGATGTTAGGTCTGATCCTTTGAAAGGAAACTCTAAGGCAGAAGTAGTGAAACAACAACTTCATAATATTCAACAAGCTGTGAGTAACGTATCTATAAATTTTCTGATTTATTACTTATTAACTAATTGTTTGCTATTTTGAATGCTACTTTTGTCATAAATTTGGCGTAGTCTTTTTGCTCACTCAGTAAGGTGTGCATGATGCTTTAGTTTCTTGAGATTTTGTGTTCACAAGTTATTTATAATGACAAAATTTTTCTATGTAAATTCTCTTTCTAATTAATTTCTTTCTGTTTCAGATAAATATATTAGAGAATGTTGGCTATAACCTAGGCGGATATGGTTGTGGTATGAATGGTGAACAGCCTGTCACCTTTTATACCAAGAACACATTTGGGTTTTTTAACAAATTGGAAGACTTTCAGAAATTTGTTTGCCCAGCTACAGGTAATTTGTGAATTTAATGACTCATCCCACTAAGTAGTGAATTATTTTGCATCAGGACTGGTGCTTTTGAAAAAAAAAAATCTTATTTAATTTTTAAAACTTTTACATTTTGAAAGGTAAGCCATCTCTTCTTATCAATTTGAGTTACATTCACAGTTTCATCAGAAGAAATGTATTTAGTTAAAAAGAAAAAGTTTTACTGATTTTATGATACAGTATTTATTAAGATATATTTAAAAGCACTTTTTATTATGTGTTTAATTTAGAATCAAGTTCCCAAATTGACCAAAATATAAATGATTCTAATTCGAAACAGCAATTAAGGAAGCTGTTAAGAAATCATTGGAACAATTGTTGGAGTAAGTATAATACGATTCATATTTATTTTATTTAATCTACTTCCTAGCAGCATGATCCTTGGCATTTGTGAATGCCTGGAGAAGACCAGGAGTTAATGACCCAGTATTTAACATAATATTGCTTTTAAAATCTTTAACACATATATCGGTTTATAACAACCTTCTACTAAGGTAAGCTTACTGAAAAATTTGACTCATTTCACATACTTGTTTATTTTCAGAAACATCTACAGGAAAGGACACCTCGGTACCATATAAAGAAATAGACACCAAATATATTGTAATAGGAATGCCACCAAATATAAAGTTTGACAATCCAAGTAATTTTGGCAAGCAACAAATGCAGACGTTGCTTGATACTATGATAACTTTTGAATTAAGGTATTTTCATTTTATACGCCAACATGAATATCTGGTCACCTCTGTCTGTCTGTCAACATTTCTTTTGATCACTTTTGAGACTACAGTTTTCATCTGCTTTTGATAAAACTTAATATGATTTACCAGATTGATAAGATCTCAAATTAAGTTCAATAAAAACGTTTTTGAGTTATTGCCCTTGAAAAAAAATTGTTAAACCCTGTCAAAATTTGTCAAACCATGAAAATAAAAAAATATTTGACATGACTTATTGCCTTTCTTCTTCGAAATACGTTCAGTTTTTAGCTTATAAAATCGAGACCAAACGACACTTAATTTTAGTCCTGAACAAAATGTAGGCATATGACCACAGGTTGAATATTTCACGGTTATGGTTGCTGTTTTCTGCCAAATGTTCTTTTTCAAACAAAGCTGCCAGTGGGCGTATATTACCTTTCCTGATAAGCTATCTTTTTAAAAACCAAACAACTGCATTAACTAACATTGAGATATATTGAGGCATATATACATCTAGCATACACATAGTAATTTTTAAAGCATCCTTTCTTACTTTTTTAATGAATACCCTCTATTTTTACAGTTTATCATAACTGTAATATCAACCTATAATTTCTGCATTTAAGGCCTGTAACAGAAGTTGTAGATACGAATATAATAGATATATCAACAGGTAAGTTAGACCTTATCAAAATAAATGTCAATCTAAAAACTGTCCTGATTTATGTTGTATTTTTCTTTGCTTGTCAAATATTTGGAGGGATCAGTCAAACCTTAGGCACAAAAAATGTCTGTGCATGACCACATAGAAACAGTAATAGTTGTACTTTAAATTCATTACTTCTTAAAGATAAACAATTTTTGCTAAAAAAAATTACAGTGCAGGCAGATGTTGCCGTGGAAGTTGAGCCAGAAATTGAAGTTTTTGCTGTTGAACCAGTAATTATAGTGGAGCCAGCTGCAGAAGTGGAGTCAGTTCCTACATTGGAGCCTGTTGCTGCAGTGGAGCCCATTGCTACAGTGGAGCCCGTAGCTTCAATGGAGCCCGTTGCTGCAGTGGAGCCTGTTTCTGCAGGTAACAATATTTTTATTTTACTGTTTAGTTTATTTAAAAATGCAACAAATTTGATATTTATTTGCATTTGCAAAATGCAAAACAGGCAGGCTACATAAAAGTGTCTCAGATAGAAAAGCCAACAAATTGTAGGCTAATGCAACTGTCCAAATCAAATTATCATTGATAATCATTTGTGTCCGTTTGTCAGCATAAATCTATTCTGGTTCAGAAAAGCAAGACTTCAATATCCATTTTATTTCTGATTTATCAATAAGTTAATATCGCAATTTAATTCTTCACTGTGCTACAAGATGTGTTTATCACTTTCAGTTCAATTTCCAATCCCTATTATTAAAGCAAATAACTTTGACAAATATAAATCTCCTTTAAAAGGCAACTCAACATCACCCATTGTACATTTCAGATATAGCTAAATTGTTGGCTCAAGTGAAGACAAATGAGACAGGTATACAAACATTTTATCAGATTTTGAAATGTAGTGGAGTGAATCAAAGTGATAATAAAAATCAGTACAAGCAACACAATTTTGTTAAAGGGATTGTAAAGTGCTTTTCTAAACTTTGTATGTGTATCGGGGACACTGAGAGCATCAATTTGCACCATTCCAGTTTCCATTCTGACGTCTGTGGTTCTTGCAATTCCACTAAAACTAACGGGTTTTATGACGTCACTAAAATTGATCTACCGGAAGCTACTATTGATATCTATGCAGATCACTATTAGTGACGTCATAAAATGCGTTAGTTTTAGTGGAATTGCAAGAACCACAGATGTCGGAATGAAAATTTGAATGGTGCAAATTGATGCTATCAGTGTCCCCGATACACTTACAAAGTTTAGAAAACCACTTTACAATCCCCTTAATAAAAAAATCTAATCCAGAGCATGACAAAATCGGGTGCAATAATTACATAGTAATGGCAGGAAGTACCATCAGGTGTTTCCAAAAGAGTAAGCATGGTCTGCTTTGCACACATGTTCCTTCAGCAACGTTAGACATTTGCATTATCTACCGTTGCTGGATTGACGGGGTTTTCTCGTCATTATCAACTAATAACCTCGTTTAAAAAACACTATACGTCACATTCAATTTATGACCGTTGAGACTCGATTATCACAAGGTAAATATGCTACAAGAAATTTGACGTCTGGTCATTCGAAAGTTTTCCCGCAATAATTTGTTACAAGGAATATAACTGGTCGACCATAATCGTTCGACCAATCAAAGTTAATGACAAGAAAAGCTTATCATGATAGCAACGGATTAATGTAATGAAATGAAATGATAGCCGTTGCGAAAGGAACATGCTTTGCACACTACACCCGCCTCTACTACTAAGGTCAAAATCATGAGGTGATGTAACCTTCAGTGGAAGGGACGTGAGGGTTGTTCCAGCTTTCCCAATCCTGACCATTTTCCCTTACTTGATTTTGTTGAGTACTTTTTGCAGTATAGCTTGCCTATTCTTCCTGTTTGTTGAGGTGTGTGCCATTTTAAATCTCTTAATAAACACGTATATATTCTAAATTTTAGTTACTGCTAAACGAAGAAGAGCAAAAAGAAGTAAGTTTTCTTAAAACATTGTATATTTTTTTTTTACAAGAAGTCAGATTAAAATTCCTGTTGACTCTAAATGGGTATAGATAATCTGGGAAAGAGGTTTATTCAAAGACCAGCTTTGAGGAAGGATCCTCATGAGAACCTAAGTTGTAATCCGTGGTTTTTTTTTTCTTTTTAAATGTTTCTATATTTGGACAATTATTATTTAGTGTATACAGAAAGATAAGTAAGTTAACACTTATTGTTAGTGATTTGTTAATCCAATCTTTATTCTATATTTTCTTTAGGTAGGTTCTCAATGAAAAAACAAAAAGTTAAGAAAGGTGAGAACCTAATTGTTATTTTTTTCAGTCTTAATAAAGTGTTGTTGACTGATGTGCAGATCGTACTCATTAAAACATGAATCTACTAGAAATAACATAAGTAAAAATGATTTTGCAATGCATTCTAAGTATGCTTATCATGGCGGACATGCATTAAAATTTAAAAAACAGGAAACACATGATGTTTTGATGTAAATTCAACTCCAATTAGGTTCAGGGGCCTGTTTCTCAAAAAATCTTACGATAAATTTTACAATTGATAATTCTACACTTACGATAATTTTTAATTGTAAGATTTTATGAGAAACAGGCCCCAGGTCTGTTATTTTTATGACACAAGAACAACAGATAGTTTCTGATGCATTAGTCCTTTGCCCTTAAATCATTTCATAAAAGAGCTTACTAGTATTTTAGAAAGTAGAAACAAGACAATTATAATTGTATTGAGAGTATAAAAAAAAAACAAGAAAGGTTCAATTAAATGTTCTCTTGATTGAGTGCAATTCTCTAAAAGGCATATTTTTGGAAATTAGTTACTTGTTTGGTATAATTAGCTTGCTATTAGCCATGGGATGTTTGTCAGGGGACCATGGGCATAGGGATGTATATAATTTTTTCTCTAGCCCAACTTTTATTTAACTATATTTTGCTGTGTAATGTATGTAAGTGCTTGTGGTCAAATTCATCTGACCTCCTGATGATGGGAAGGCACAAGACAACAACCCTTGCGCTATATTCCCTATTTTACCTTAGTTTGGAATAGAACAGGGGGCCATGGCTCTGGAAGATTCATGAATTTGGGTCACAGCTTGAAAAAGTTTGGGAACCACTGATTTAAAGGAATACTACCTCTTAGAATGAACAAAAAAATTAAGTTCTCAAACTTGGTCAATAATATATATACTATATATTCATCAACGGTGTTCAAAGTATACAAACAGAATCAAATAAACCCATGAAATATGTAAATTTCCATACAGTAACAGATTATACTTGAGAAACACTTAAAATTTGTTTAAGCATTTTTTTAATTACTGCATATAAACAAAGTTTTCTGGATGTATTATTTTATTTGTGTAAACTGTTATATAGTAAATCCCCTGATGAATAAAAATACTCTTATTCACCAAGTTTAAAAATTTTGCTTTTTTGATCATGAATCAAAGAGGTTGTATTCCTTTAAAATAGGTTGAGGTTATTTTCTAGTCGTTAGTAGTTATAGTAGTTATAGATTGAACGCATGTTTCCCCCATTCCATTTTTCATTTCATGGGGGAAAAAACATGCGTTCAATCTATAACTACATGAGGAAAAAATGCAACCAAATTGAGCGTACCCAAAACAAAATCTCTACATTTCATAAAACACCCTACATTTTTCATAGAATTCTTACAACAAACACCTTCAATAAATTTCCTACATTCCATCAAGTCCCTACCTAGCATAAAATACCTCAAATTACATATTATCCCACTATTTGAAAATGATTTATTTATCTTTGAAATCCATTGTGGTCTGGTTTTATTAAGATTGACAGATTTAGTTCCCTTTAATCATGTTGCATTATCATCGTATAAACGTCTGATCAATAAACTATTTCTAAGAATCTAATCAAATACATTACGTGATAATATTGCGGTTATTGAACTGTATGTGAGACATCAGGTTTTATTATAAATCAATAATGAGTTTATTGAACTGTATGTGAGACATCAGGTTTTTATTATAAATCAATATTGAGGTTATTAAACTGTATGTGAGACATTAGTTCGCCCTTAGATCAATATTGCATGAATATATGACGTCAATATATTGATTACTATGGGAACAAGCTGTTTCTATTCAGTTTGCGTTCTTTGTTTGAGACAGACACATCTACAGGGGAAACATAGCAGAAGAAAGCATGTCAGTGGGATCTCAATCTTCAGACACAGGTAAGTACATTTTAATATGTAATTATCTGTCATTTTATAGCTGGGTGGCGTACGAGCGTGTTAAATAGTTTTCCTCGTTAAAACACTATGTTTTTTTATTTTCAGCTCAGATGTATACAACTGATATTGAAGCTCACATAAATTACCATCAGATGCATTTAGATCATTATATGGAATTAAGAGAAAAGATACTACTTGAAGGTATAGAAGTATCAGAAGTTGCAGATTATCATTTTGAAATGAAAAAATCACTTATTAGAAGACCAAAACCTCTAACTTTCGACAAAAGTTTTACCAAAGATAAGGAAGTGTTAAAAAAACTAAAAAATAGTGTATGTGAGTTGCCCCATTCGCATGAATTAAAACAGTTTGACAATAGTATAAACGAAGAGAACACGGTTAAAGACATAGTGAAGGATTGCGATAGTTATATTAAACAAAACTCAGCGCAAACTATTCAAGTGTATGTAACGTATGGACAGTGGCTCCAGAAACTTTTTATATTACATTTTGGATTATTTACTAATTTCGTTAAAACCAACTTAAGTATTTCGCTAAGCCATTCTAGAAAACTAAGACGTCTTGCAAAACTATGTACCCAATACCCAAAGTTTAAAACAGTCACAGTTTCAGTTACTCAATTTCTTAGTTGGATGCCTGATATTGACAAGGAATTAAAAGCCAGTACTGAACAACAGAGGTTTTGGAAAGGAACGTGAGTCATAATGACTGTACAATATTCACGTAATAGAGTTTCTAGATTATACAGAATGTATTGATTCAATGCTTCACTCGTTTATGACTCTGTCTGAATGCACTATTGATTTTACCCGTAACAACTTTCTTTGTGTAATGCAACATGTTGATAATCGATATTCACCACTTGTTACGGTCCTTAGTAACCAATTTGTTTATAGAAATAATACTTGTAACTACACAGCGATTTCTTCAAAGCGCTGCCTGGATACCATTGTTTATCCGTAGTCAAGGAGTTGATTGATACAGTATAAGTTGTTACCTGCCTTTACACATTGTTATTTATATAATAATACTTTAAACTATGGAGTTGATTAATACAGTAAAAGCTGTTACTACAAATTAATTGAATTTATTTATTGTTGTTATTAAACATTATAACGCGGATATCTTTGTTATGGTGTATTTATATAGTATAGTGTTATAGCGTGTAATGTCATCATGACCGGCCCTGTAGGACCGCTCTAAAAATAACTCAAGCTTCACGCAATCGATAGTTTGTCTTCAGTAGATTTATAGTGTGTAATGTCATCATGACCGGTCTTAAGTAGACATATACCTCGTGTTATTTGTGAGTTGCTAGGGACATTAACTAAAAATAGATGTGTGTAATGTCACGATAACCGGTATTAACATTGTGAGTGATACAGTAAAAGTTGTACCTCCCTTTACACATTGTTGAACTTATTTATATAATAATACTTGAAACCATGTAGCGATTCTGTATGATCACCTCTTGGTTACCAGTGTTTATCCGTAGTCAAGGGGTTGATTAATACAGTAAAAGTTAACTTATTTATATAATAATACTTGATATACCATGTAGCGATTCTGTATGATCACCTCTTGGTTACCAGTGTTTATCCGTAGTCAAGGGGTTGATTAATACAGTAAAAGTTGTTACTAAACATTGTTGAACTTATTTATATGTTGTTATTTTGTTCTATTAAACATTATATATGCATATAGTAAATGTATTGTATTTTAACAAAATAATTCCTCTAAAAATGGCAAATAAAATTCTTGATCCAATTTTTAGATTATACGATCCAATTCTTTATTCATTTAATAAAAAAAAAGAAGATTTCATAATTATTTCTCCGAGTGTTGGATCTAAATCACAATTGAATGATGGTGGGAGGGTCACTTTCGAGATCAATTCACTGTCAAATTGGTTGCTACTGTCTGATGCCTATTTCAGATGCGATTTCAAAATCAAGGACGGAACAGCAAATGAAAATAGAGTCCCACAGACTAATACAACATTAGAAAATAATTTCTTTCCTTCTTTATTTAGCGAAATGGTTTTGGAAGCGGGATCAAACCCCATAGAAACCATCAAACACCCTGGAGAATTTGACACAATGTTGAAAACAGTCCTTTACCCCAAAAACTACGATTCAGTCTCGGGTTGGATACCCGATGTTGGTGATGGGACCGTTTTAAAAGAACCAGTAAAAACTGTAGCTAACGATGCTGATATCGCTAGAATGAGAGTCATTGCCAGAAATAGCATCGAGAGAATCGGTAGAGCAGTAAACCAGGGGTTTGACAAACGAGTAAATCAGTACAATAATGTTGTTGAGGATAATAGATGGGGTAATTACGTAAATTGGAAATTATATCCTTTATTCGGTCTTTTAGAACATAGAAAAGTTTCTATAGGTTTACCATTTAAAATTCATTTACAAAGAGAAATTAATGACGATAAGATATTCTTTGGAGAAGCTAATTCAAATGCAAAATTAGAAATAACAAATCTCCAACTTTTCATACCCGTAATAACACCATCAATTGAAGTAGAAACGAGAATATTCAACTCGTTAACTAAAGACATTGAAATAGCTTTTCTTCGGCGCAACACTGTAGGGAGTATGACTTTAACTGGAGAATCCACAACATGGCCAATCACTAACAGCATTAAACCAGCAAGATATTTAATAGTTGGTTTCAAGAACTTACCAGATTCTCAGACAAATAACAACAATATCTTTAGAGTGGCAATGAATCAAACTCAAGATCCTATAATCCGTAAAGTTCAAGTAAGATTAAACAACGATAATTATCCTAACCAACCTTTAACTATTAATCCATCCACAAAGGATTATAATGAATTGTATAGAAATTATAAAAATATGTGTGAATTATTTGGAAATCCACCTCAGTTTGGATATGTAGATTTTGCAATTAATCACCCAATCTTCTGTTTTGATCTATCAGCTCATCAAGAAGATCTTTTCAAAACTGGAGTAAACATAAATATTCATATCGAAAAAACACAAGGAGATGTAACCGGTTATTGTTTATTATTGGAAGAAGCAAAACATATAATAAAAATATCCGACAGACGGATGATTCGAATAGAATAAATTAATCCCTTAAAAATGAAACCCGAAACTTTAGTAAAAAGAATAATAGATGCTATCGAAACAGAAAAGCCAACTACAATTTCTTACAATGGTAAAAGAATCAGCATAACTAAAAAACTTATTGATAAATATAAACACTGTAAAGTACGAGATGATATAGATTTGGAAAGAATTGACAAGAACATAAAGGAAGGTGGATTTTTACCTTTCCTACCCTTGATCTTTGCAGGTTTGGCCGCAGCCGGTGCCACGGCCGGCGGAACAGCAGGAATAGTTCAAGCCGTCAATGCCAAGAAAGCAGCCGAAGCTGAAAAAAGTGAAAAACGTAGACATAATTTGGAAATGGAAAAGGTAGCAAAAGGTTCAGGAGTAGCAGACATATTAGGTACAGTTAAAGAATTTGGAAATCGATTTAGTGAAGAAACTAAGAAAACTGTCAAACAAGGATTAACTAAATTAGTGGATAGTATTGACACAGGGGAAATCAAAGTCAAACATAAGGGTAATGGAATAGTTTTTAAAAATATACACACTGGAGAAGGAATATATCTTTCAAAGTATAAAGGAGAAGGTGTAATTTTTGGTACATAAAAATGGGAAAGAAATTTAATCATTCAGAAATATTTCCTAATAATCCAATGCTCATGTGTATATGCGGTAGTTCCGGTTCTGGTAAAACTCATCTCACTTTTAACATGTTGACAACTCCCAACCTTTTAGATTTCGATTCTTTGTATATCTACACAACAACACCAGAACAACCGTATTATCAATTTCTCGAAGCTTTAGAATATTTACCAAAGAAATATGTTCAAGAATTATTTCAATATTACGAGGACAACGATGAGATAGAAATAAAAGATATCTTAGATAACTTCATAAAAGAAAAGAATCCATCTTTCAATCCAACTGACATAAAAGTGTTTCTGACAAAAAATGTAAATGATTTGGACTTGTCTAATATTGATAGTAAACGAAAGAACTTAATATTGTTTGACGACTGCGTAGCGCAAAAAAATCAATCTGTTCAACAAGAATTCTTCACGAAGGGAAGACATCACAACTGTCACTGCTTATACCAATCCCAATCTTTTTACGGGATGGATTCTATGTTTATTAGAAAAAATGCTAATTGTTTTTTATTATTTGAATTAAACGATAAAGATTTATCTCAAATCATACAGTCGATAAATCACGGAATGGACAGAGATTCATTTAAAAAGGTCTGTAAAGCTCAATGGAGAAATCCAGATGAACATGGATATGTATTCGTTAATACCAGAAAACCTGCGGGTGAAAGAGTAATGATCAACATATGTTAATTTATTTTTTTAAAAATGGAATGGAATAATATTTTAAAAAGAAATAGAGAATATATCAAAGCTAAGAATAAAATAAAGACCCAAGTTGAAAATAACAGATTACAACAACTTGGATTAACAGAAAATCTACAAACGTTATTTAAACCAATATTAAAAAGTCAAGAGGATATCAAGAATAAATTAGAAGCTCCTAAACAACAAATTCAACAATCTCCTCCACAAATAGAATATCCCATTGAAGATGATGGAATCGTAATCAGGAGATTAGATGATATAAAACGTTATTTTTCAAATCCAAATCCAACCCTAGCCAAAACAATAAAGCCAACAATTGATCAGGATGGATTGATTCTTAACGGTTTTAGGATACGTTTCAATCAACTCTACCCAACATTTAAGATTGACAGAATAGACGCTGTATATGATTTAACACCCGGTATGATTAATCTTTTGAATGGGTATGATAAAGATTATAATTTCAAAGATTTAAATTCATACGTGGAAATTCTTAAATCGACAAGGACAGGAGGACCAAAAACTTTAAGATTAAGAAGACTGGAAAAAGAATTAGATGATAACACCGATGCTAGTGATGATAACTACACTGATGATATTATAGAAGAAATCGATGACTTTTTGGGACATACAGGAGATGGTGTAATTTTTTTATCCGACAACAACGAAGAATTGCTTAATAGATTACAAATAATATTAGCAGCAATGAAGGAAGGACATCAATCACACAGACAATATAATGAATTAAATTGTATATTAAAAAGACTCCTACAAAAAGGTATCATAGATAAAAATGATTATAAAAGTGTTATTAAAAATGAGTCAACTATTCGTCATCACCTCAAATAAATCAGACATTAAATTATCTCTAGACTATGAGTATGAACTCGATCGAAATCAAGAATATGAATTGGGATTAAAGTATTTCTCTGTTTACAATTCCATTAGAAATATCAACGAAGATAATAACAAAATAAAAATATCAACAGATAATGGAGCAACATTCAAAACCATAAGTTTACTACCAGGAAGTTACGAATACATAGCCATTAACGAATACCTATCTGAATACGCAGGAAGTGTCAATGGTAAAAACAATATTGAATTCGAAGGTAATTTAAATTTGAACAAAATGAAATTGATATTAAGAAATAATAGTCAAGTTGATTTCAACGTAGAAAATTCATTGAATACGTTACTAGGATTTGATAAACGAGTATACACCCAATCTACTATAGCACCACATAAAGCTAATATCGAGAATGATGTCGATGTGATCAATATACATTGCAATTTAATAAACGGTGGATTTTTCAATAAATACAAACGTCAGATTATTTACAGTCTTCCAACATTCACTGTTCCGATTGGATATAGAATTATAGAAAAACCATTTCAAACAACATATTTACCACTTAATTCCTTTATGATCAAAGATATAAATCTGGAAATCAAAGATGGTAAAAATAGGTTTATAGACTTTGGAAACGAAGAAATTGTTATTCAACTTCATTTAAAAAGAATTAAGTAACTCTTCATTCTCTTCTTGAATAGTTAGATAATCGAAATCATCAAATTCATAGTTTTCATCCAAACTCAATTCATCTTTATTACAATAAGGATACATGATTCCTTCACTATTTGGAGCCTTTCTCTTTACAAGATTTAAATAACTTCTAAAAACTTTCTTTTGTTTATCATCATCCCTTGGAATAACTACTCCATTTGTGAAACTTTTTTCCCAATTTCTCTTAAATTCATTTGATATATCATATCCACTAGCCAACCGAATATAATCGTCTACAGTTATCTTATCATTAGAATAACCTTTAAATGTTTTCTTTTCTTTTAAAACACCATCTGAAGTTAGTATGATATTGTATTTGACTTTCGGCGCTAAATATAAACCGAATATAATTCCACCATCACCGTAATCATTCTTTCCTTTACAGTATTCATTTTCGGATACTAATCCAGCTTCATTTAATTTATTCCAATTGCTAGATGAAATGTATAAACTATCAGTATCGGTATAGTATATTTCCGGTTGATAAAACCCATCTATTACGTGAATAAAATTGTTCATTATTTTCTTACTGTGCGATAATACAAATGATCCCAAATGACTGGGTGTAAGTCGTGTAGATTTACTATTTACATCGTCAATTTCTTTTTCTTCTTCTTCTATATCAACAATGTATTGAGTCTCATTTATTTTTTCATAGTGTTTAACATGTGAATCAAAGTTAGCCTTTAAAGTTACGTCACTCCAAAGATGTTTTGATGAAGATATATCCTTCTGAATAGATTTCCCATACAGGGCATTACCTAATAATTTCATGCAATTACTACCAACGATATTGCCATCCCTTTTGAATTGATTTCTTAGATCTCTCAAAATTAAAATGTAGTCTCTATAGGGAGGAGTTCTAAAGTTTTCTTCGTATACTATGCCATCTAATATTCTAATAATTCGTCCACCAGCTTTTACTATTTCTTGAATATCGACCGATGTTAAAACGTCATAACAGAAACCATTTCTGAATCTGATTTTAGTGCCAGTTTCCTTTTTTCCTTCTTTGTTCGTAAAACTAATTTTATCTTTAGCTGGTATCGGTTGGAAGAACATGTTTTTGGGATACTCAAACCAAACTGTTAAAATAGCAGTTTTGGGTCTAAAGTTTTGTTCATTGAAGAGCTTGACAAATTTTCTATTTTCTTCTGGTAAAAACGGTCTACCACTTTCTGCTTTGGGATATTCACTATCTAAATCTGACATAGCAGAAGCATACAAACCGTTAGCATCAAATGCCATCAGTCTAGAACATGTTATATTTTTAAGTTTTGAATTAACCTCTGTTTTATCTTTATCACTTTTACTATATTCTTTAAATAAATCAATTATGTTGTCGTCATTTGTTTGTGTATATTCCTTTAATACATCACAAATTTCATTGATTTTATCAGTTGTAAATATTTTTCGATTTGCAGAAACCCTTCCTCCTTTAATAGAGCGTCTTATAAAATGTCTTATAAAAGGGTTAGTGTGTGAGTAAACCTTTTCTATATTTTGTTTTTCAGTATGTTTTGGTACGAGTCTTGTACTTTCGTAATATGGTTCTTCAACCATTTCTTTATCGTAATGATACAAATAATACCACCCCTTTAAAGATAGAGATGGAGCCGTTAGATTATTAGAAACGCTCTGGAATACAACGTCTTTCATAACTTTGTTATATTTTATCAAGCATGCTCCAAGACATAGGGTGTCTCGCTTTGCATATGGTTCCCATTCGTGTCTTAAAATTTCCCAGTTATCTTTGGTATATTTTGCAATGTCTACATCAACGATCTTTCTCAAATTCATTGGTAGATTAGACGACTTTCCCCATGTTGCTAAACTAGATGCTTCGTGTTGATAGGAACATGTGAAATTAATATGCTGTAAATAATTGGATTTACTTTTTATATCTTTCTGTCGTTTCCATCTTTTCTGTAAATCTTCATCAGTGTATGGATTAGATAATGGTAAAGAAAGAATTCCTCTGGGTGTTATTAGTGGACATTGTGTTAGTTTCTTTACGTTTTTAATTACGATCCAGTTATCAAAACCACTACCGTTATGAGAAATCAATGTTAATCTTTTTTTATCATATTTACCTAAATATTTCAACATTTGATCTATACAATCTGTGCCTACAAATATTTCTACTATTTTCATTAGTTTGTTATAAAATGCTTCTGGAATATTATCAGTGGGAGGTATCATCTCTAACTTTTTTCTTAGCTTTTCTAAATTAATTAACGTACATGAATAAGGAATTGCTTTACGCGTTTCACTATCTGAATACGTTTCACAGTCCCAAGCGAATAAAGTATCATCACTCATATTTGAAAATACGTTTAGTTTCAAAGGTGATACTTCTTTTACAGCATTATCATCTCTACATGTTTTCCATACCTGTTCATAATTATCTTCTATTTCTTTAATCCCTAATTTTTTTTGATTTCTTCTTATAAGACAGAAATGTGAGTTATGTAAATATAAAACCCAATCTAATGCCTTGTCCTTGTTTACATCTGTGAGGGTGGGGCGTACATTTCTATTTTCGGGAGTGTAAATTTGAAATGAAGTATTACATTTCTCATTGAATTTATTAATTCTAGCAGCTGTCATTACTCCTTTTCTATTCGCTTTTGGAAATGTATTAATGAATGTTTGAAATTTATTTGTTAAATCTTTTTTCAAAACATGATTTACGCATTTGATAAAACAGTTACCATCTGTTGGTATATAACAATTTTTACCTTTATATTCATTTATCTTTTTAAGTAGTTCAGTTCCTCTACCAGCGTTTGATCTTCTTATTTCCTTAAAATTGTCTCTACGTAAAATTATTTTCCCTGTAAAATACCAATCCGAGCAGTCAGATTTTGCATCCATATTAGACAAAATGGTCTTAAAAGTTTTGGAATTGAAACCAAGAAGTTTCATGAATTGTTTGTGATTTCCATTCTCGATTATCCTACCATCTATTTCAATTTGGCCATTAAATGTTGAAAATCTATTAGTAATAGCCCTGATAAGATCGGTAAATAGTACGTTTTCTATGAATGTTTCATCGTCTATAATTTCAATGTTATTCATATTTTTTATATGTTTTTTTTTAATTACCTAATTTTTGGAGTTCTTTTTATTATCTTTTATTGCTGATATTTGTATATTAAATTTATCCAAAATTTCATTAAATTCTTCCAACTCTTCAACGCTAATGATCTTATCTTCTCTTGATCTTTCGAAGAAAATATACAACTTATTAAGATATGTATTTAAGATATCTGTTTTCTTTTTAAAATAAGATTTCTGTTTGGATGTAAAACCCATAGCAATCAATCCACAAGATGAGGTTTGAATAGCAGTAATTGCGGCTAATACAGTTGGAATAAGTATTGGCACCATCAATCCGCCAGTTACTGCCGTTGCAATTGTTGTTCCTACTGTTAAAACTACACTTAGTGCTTTGAAAGCAGAATCAATTCTACTCCATCTTTTCTTACATTTATTATATTGTTCTAGTTTTACTTTTAGTTCGTTTTGTTTGTCTATCAGGTATTTTTGTCTACTTTCTTGTTCCATTTTTAAACGTTAAATTAAGTGAACTTCCGATAATGCTCTACGTTTATTATCCTTAGGGTTTTGTACAATAGTGACATGTATCTGTACTAAGAATGCTTCTTGTTTTGACTCCTTGTTCTTCTTATCCCGATAAACAAAAAAATTTGTTTTTTTTTCAATAGAGATTTCTATGAAAAAATATGATACATATATATTTTCTGTTAATGTTATTGGAAAATGTTTTAATTGTTGATTTTGATTAACATCAACAGAGAAGTAAAGATCATTATGAACAAAATATAGTTTCACATATTCAAAGTCTGTTGTTCGTAAAAACTCATAAATCTGTGTTTCTTCTTCTCGTGGTTCTGGATTTCTAATTATGCTTACTGATGGTGAAGTTTCCGTTTCCAATATCATATCATATAACTCAAATTTATAAGATGTTATTTTCTCATCCGGCTCGAATGAGATTCTAAGCCTATCTATATACAACTGATTTGACGAAATATTAGAAATTTCATGCAAAAAATAAAATTGTTTTGTATCTACAATGTTACCATTTTTGATAAAGTGAACAGATACTAAAGATTTCTTATAATTTAGATATTGAGAATAAATTGGTAAATCGACTTTTACCTTCATAGGAAAAAATATGTCAATTATAGTATTCCCCTCAAAAGAAGTCATACCATCAGATAATCTTCCATAAGTATTTATTTCATTTTTAATATTTAATTTAAACCCATATTTATAATTATAAATGACTTTTCCACTGATTTCTTCCACCGAATAATCTGCATAGTCTTTAGATGGAAGAAAGATATAATAGGGTTTAATATATTCTAGTTCATTGAGATTATTTTGTAATGTGGTTATATTTGTTTCCTGTTTTAAAACTTCATTATTAATAGTAGTTATCCGTTGTTGAATCTCACTATAATCAATATTTTGTATTTGTTGTTGAATATAAGTTTTAATTTCACTATCATCAATATTTTGTATTTGTTGTTGAATATAAGTTTTAATTTCACTATCATCAATAGTTTCTATCTGTTGTTGAATATAAGTTTTAATTTCACTATCATCAATATTTTCTATCTGTTGTTGAATATAAGTTTTAATTTCACTATCATCAATAGATTTTAGTTCGTTTTGTAATTCAGTTTTAAATTTAGTTTCCAGAGCAGTTAATTCTTGTTGTAATTTATCTTTACTTATGCCTGGATTAATGTTGGATATTAGTTTTTTAAGATCTACTTTTTGCTTTGTTAGTTTATCATCTAAATTAGATATTAATGACCTTAAATTTTGTAATTGAGTTTTATCTATTGTATTGACTAATTGTTGTTGAATAGATTCTATTTGTTTTTGTATTTCGCTATCATCACTAAGTTTACTTTCTAATGCGGTTAATTTGTCTTCACTTATGCCTGGATTAATATTGGATATTAGTTGTTTAAGATCTACTTTTTGCTTTGTTAGTTTATCATCTAATTTAGATATTAATGACCTTAAATTTTGTAATTGAGTTTTATCTACTGTATTGACTAATTGTTGTTGAATAAAACTTTTTAAACTTGTTACTTCTTTTTGTAATTTACCATCATCAATATAATCTAATTCTTTCAATTTAGATTCATTTATAAAATTTTTATTATTTATTTGTCGTTTGAAGAATCTTTTCACATCAGCTATTCGATCTTTTAAATGGTCTTTATCTACTTCAATTAAATTTATTTGATCCATTAAATATTTCTTATGAACAGCATCATTATCGTTTTCCGGAGATTTTAAATTAGTTATACCAAAATTGTTCATATCAATATCACCCTGAAGAATGTCTCCGATTTGATCCACAAAATATGGTTTGATTTTATTGATTGGAAATGTAGTGTTTGGTTTTTTAGTATCTAAAGGTAAAGCACCTAAACCAAATTTATTTGCCATTTTTATTGAGTTAAATTTATTACAATTTCTTCGAACTGTTTTCCTAAACTCAACTGATATAAAACCCAAAGTGAAAGCTGGCCACAAAACTTTTGACCCGGCTTTTGTATTTGAAATGTAGAAGATTTAATTGGTTGATTAGTTATATTCATTATCTCTTCAGTGGGATCTAATCCAAAAGAGTCGAAAAAATAAAAGTTAGAGTCTTTGTACAAAGCAGAATGATGAACACCTTTTTGATCGGAAGTGTGTATATTTGTTATAGCGTAGAATTTACCTTTCTTACTTTTGAGATTATTTATTTCATCTCTCATACAATAATAAAACGGTGATATGTTTAACTCATTCGCCCATCTCATAAGTTGGAAGTTTGTGGTTGTATCGGTTCCATATTTATCGAGAAATTCATTCATTTTTAAAAGTCAGTTTTTTGAAGTTCATTTTGATAAAACCTACCTATAATTTGTTCTTTTTCTTGATCGATTAATTCATATGTTGGAGGAGATGTACTATTAACTTTATCTACGATAAATATTTCGTTTGTCCAATAACCAACATATCCTTTTTCGAATTTACTTTTATATTTATAAATACGAACTCGATCTCCAATTTTAAATTTGGGTTTGACATTTAGATTCTTTATTTCATTTTCGTAGTTATGTTGCGCGTTAATTGATCTTATAATATTTGGATTTTTTGAGGCTTGTGCTGGTGACACTCCTATAGATGAATGTATTTTGTTATTGTATTCGTGTACGACCTCTGGTAATATTTTTAGCCATTTTTGAGATTTTAATTCCGTGAACTTTTTGAATAGTTTATTTTTTAGAGTCCTGTTGAATCTTTCAATAACTACAGCCTTACCTTCGTTGTGAGTACTGTAAATTTCAAACCCCACAGATTTCATATTTTTGTTATAAAATTCGCTCCCTTTATCTACCCATAACTTTTGGGGCCGTCTGTCAGATTGTTTCATTATGGTTTCAAATGCGTGTTTGACTGATATTCCAGTTTTGTTTTTGAGAGGAATAACCCAAGCATAACGTGTATATAAATCAATAACTGTTAAACAATATTTATATCCCCTTTCAACTGGCATATTAATTAAATCTGCTGACCATATTTCATCTTTATCAAATACTTTAACTTTTAAATAATGTTTGTTTTTTCTAAATTCTTTATGAATTTCATCTGCCAATCCCATACCCAATTTCATCTTTGCTTTTAACAGTTTTATGATTATCGCTCTTTGCATTTTCTCTTTGAATGTTGGATTTGGAATATTTTCGAGTTCGATTATCATTTGTTTGTCTGCTTCGTGTCTAAAATTTATGTCTTTGTTTCTGTAAAGTATGTCGTGTTTAAGCGCAGCAGCGTCAACTCTATTGACAGGTTCTTCCCCTGGTTTGGGTTTATCGTTTTCGTCTAATCGCAGATCTAATCTAGTACCTGGACCGGTGTAATTATGACCTGGAAGATGTTTCTCGCCAGAGTATTTGGCCCATGGAAATCCAGGAAGATATCCTAATGATTTTTGAATATCGGAACCAAAATAGGTTTTTGGATTTTGAGCAATTATCAAAGACATTTTTATCCAATTACTTTAAAACCTTTTCCTGTTTTTTTATCTAAAGCTTGTTGTTCTATTCTCCTGTTTCGTAGTTCTCTTATTTGCTGTAATTCTTTCAGTTCGTCGGATTTTTTCACGGCGTCGTTTATTCTAATTCCTGCTTTTGCCACGGACCCAACTGCTTGAGCTCCGGAGGAAATTAGGGATTTGTTGTTTGAAACAAAGCTAGCTACTTTTGGAATTATTTTTGAACCTAGCGAAAATATAGATGAAAAGATACCGTCGCCTGAATAATCTTCGAATCTGTATTGTTCGTGTTTTAAAATTAAACTCATCCTATTTTTAATATGTTTTTTTTTGATGGAATGTAGGAAATTTATTGAAGGTGTTTGTTGTAAGAATTCTATAAAAAATGTAGGGTGTTTTATGAAATGTAGAGGTTTTTTGTTTTGGGAAGACTCAATTTGGTTGCATTTTTTCCTCATGTAGTTATAGATTGAACGCATGTTTTTTCCCCCATGAAATGAAAAATGGAATGGGGGAAACATGCGTTCAATCTATAACTACTATAACTACTGTCGTTTTCCTTAATAAATTGTCCATATTTTTTTTTCAGTATGGAAATATGAACAGATACTTCAGAGAGATGGGAATATGGTACTTATGAAGTGGATGGATGGATCCAGCTCTTGGGAACCATTAGATAATGTTTTATCATAAATAAAAAAAAAGAATATCTCAAATGCTTTTTCATTTAATAATTCTACTATTAAAGTTAATGATAGTTATTTTCCTGGGTTTGCCTGGACAAAGGTTTATAGCTGACTTTGCATAGCCAGGATATAGCAATCTGCACTTATAAAAGATTCTGGTCTAGGCTTTATCATTTTTGCCTGGTTCTAGTAGCATGAGATTATTGCCAAACTGTTCCAATTCCATTCACAGTGTCTACTATAAGTGTACACAAGACAGACACACATACTGTCTACTATAAGTGTACACAAGACTAGCAATCACTGTACATTGTCTACAAAAATGTACACACATAAACACTGTAAGTTTTCATGAGATAAACACACACTTATCATAGGCGGATTAACCTACAGACCCGTAGCCAAGAATTTCTCAAAGATGAGTGGTGTGGAATCGTACTCAACTTTAAAAGTTATAACTCATAGTAGGAGGGACCGGGACTAGTTGGACCAATTTTTACTAAATCGTCATAACATGGAAAATATTTAATCCTTATATCTATACCATAAAAGATAGCCCATTTAACCATCTTTTTAGACAGCTGCAAAATTTAATGTGTTTAAGGTAATAGAATTTTAGCTTCAAACTCAATCAGTCGAAGTAGGTATAGTAAATTAGTGGTGCAATTAGGCCCAGAATAATAATAATAATAATAATAACAGCCAATAATAAAGGAATCGGACCATCTAAATGCACAATTACATAATCCGGAAAATATAAAAATGAAAAAATTATTTTTATTGAAAAAAAATAATTAAGGGCCATTACCCCCGGCCATGTCGGCTTTGTCGTGTCGGTAAGCTTTACAATAAAGAGAAAATAATGAACCTCTTTTCAATGATTAATGTGGGTCTAATTTGCCTATCTGTGGCCCCGTAAAACTTGAGCCAACCAACCCCAGGAAACACTAGTGACAAATATTTCTTCAATGTTAGAGGAAAGATTGGTTTTTCACTTACTCCATACATTACTTAAATTAATCATATTGAAAACATTGTTTCAAGGTGTGAAGGGTTGGGCCAACTTGCCTCGTGGGCCACTTAGCCCCGGTCTCTCCTAACTAAAATTACAAGACAATGCTAAGTTAGAGAATAAACCATCCCGGTTGCTCCTTAAATTAATATCCTTAAATGTACTTTCCTCACAGGTCAAGATGTAGCCTTAATGTGCTATGCATTAGAAAGCTACCAACAGGATTACTTAACCTCGTATAGACATCGTAGTAACATAGATGACCCAAACATTAAAGCACCTTTTCAGATGGGGGTTCTAAAAGTGTAATCATTTTGGAAGGGTTTTAGATGAAAGTAAATTAACTTACATTCTCTAAATTTGGGAGGGGTGGTTCAGTGAGTTAGACGCTTGCTCGCTAACCTGAAGGTCCAGGGTTCAATCCCGGCATGGGTCCAGATGATACCTTCGGATTTTCAACCCGGTAGGCTACCACCTTGTAGGCCTAAGTAATGCAGGTCGGAGGGGCTGACATGAAAAAAAGCGTCTAGTCGTTCAAATTGGACAATAAACCGAGGTCTCATTTGCTGTGAACGTTAAAGATCACTCGACGGTTTGAAATCGAAAATAAGAGCTGTCCTGGCAAAATTTCCCTCATTGCACACTGCATGGCGTTTGCCCGTCCTCAATTAGCCCATATAGGTGCAGAAAAGTAGGACGTATAACTCCATTCATTTCATTTCAGTTCATTTTCTCAGCTCCTGTAGCTACCCTAACCAGAATATTGTTTGCCTACCAAGTCAAAGAGTTGGGGAAAAACGGCCATCATCAATAAACGAAAAAGTTAGGTACTCAAACTAATGATTATATTCATCAAAAGATATTCATCAACAGAAAACAACTAATTAAGTAATTTTTCATAAAATTTTGAAAATGCTTATTTTTTTGTATATCTTGTATCAATTATAATATATCGAGGGCTATCAACATGATGTGTAGCCTACATCTCCCCAAAACGTTTTGAGAGTACAATCTTTTAAGATTGGATTGTTATATAGATGTAAAATCGGGAGATAAATCAATTAACTTAAGTCATTGCTATACGATCAATGCACCAAGTAAACATAAAATGCCGAGGATCGGGGATATTCATTTCTGGAATTGTGACATTATGTATTATAATCACTTCTTGAATAATACTACACAAACAAACGTTAGCCGTATTCTTTTGATTTCTAAACTAATTTTAAACAAATTTAAATTCCAACGATAGAAATGTGAACAAATTCAAAATCAATTGAAATCATTTGTCATTAAAGGCTCAGTTTTCATCTTCACTAGATGAATCGTCAATTGCAGGCTCTGGTGCAATTTATTTCATCCAATTAGCTGATGTTGGAGGAGGTTTATACCGAGCATGCACTGCATGTACTTTAGCAATGATAAACTAATTCAAAACATCTGCAGTTGTAAGGTTTGAAAATTATGACTTTATATTCAGAATTTAACAAGATCTTAGACAACGTTATTACTGCCAGAAGTGAAACATAAAATATATTAGTGTGTAAAGCGACGTGGTGATATACCCACTTTTTTGTAATTGAAGGGGTTAGTTCTAAAAGACTACTAAGTGCCATCTTGCTAAAAAAAAAAACACTTGGGGTCTTTTTGAACTAACCCCTTCAATTTATTGTTAAAAAAGTACTCTGCAGACTGACTTGCCCGATACCCGAATTTTAGTGAATTCTTGTATTCTGAGCAATTATAGTAAGCAACGTGTGTGCTTTTCTTGTGAACACTTATAGTAGGCAATGTGTGTTTGTCTTGTGAACACTTATAGTAGACATTGTGTGTGCTTGTCTTGTGAACACTTATAGTAGACAATGTGTGTTTGTCTTTAAAGAAGACAATGTGTGTTTTCTTGAATATCCTTGTAACAGACAGACTAATATTCACCTGACCCTTCCCTGAAAAAGTCTGGCAAGCATGTCAAGTCGGTAACCATTGTTAGCCCCGAAGTTCATCTTACTAGTTTTGTTTTCTTAATTTAAAAAAATCTACATTGGATTTTTTCCACAATTGCACATAAATCATCCTACTGCCTGGATAACTATGCTTCTATCTTGTAGTGCTGGGTATTGTCAATCAGGTCATGACACATTACATACTATGTTTCAAGGTTCATAATACAAATCATATTGCGATATGAGATATAACTTAATTTTGCAAAATTTCAATGATATTTATTCCTTATTAGCAACAATTTTAATGAAATAAAAATCTGTACAAGCAAAACAATTCTGTTAATCAAAACCAGATTTGAAAACATGGCAAAATCAGGAGGAATAATTGTATAAAAGTGGTAATAATAAAAATCTGTACAAGCAAAAATATTTCGGTAATCATAAATTTCGTCCAGAGCATTACAAAATACGGAATAATAATCAAATAGTACTGGACTTCCCATTCGAGAAGTACCATCAGGTGTTTGGAAAACCCCCCACTACTATAAAGGTCAAAATCGAGATGTGCAACAAGATCAATTCATTCAATTTGGACTACTCCAAAAAATAAAGTCAACAGTCTTGCTATGGGTTCTGATACTATATGCATATCATGGAATCGCATACATCATGCCAGCACAAGTCCTACTAGTTCTTTCCTATTTAGTCTTCACATTCATCTGTCTCTGATTCTGAGCTTTCAGAGAATTCTAAATGGGCAATAGGTGTAAACATGCCGATAATGTTTCCAAAATTAACTGGAATATCTACATTACCAATGTAAGGAGCAAATTTAGTACTAAGATTTAAGATACACAACTCCACAAGTAAACCTTCTTTCATTGCAATGGCCCTTTTACCCTGTAATGAACTATGAAATATTTGTAATAATTTGTTATGCTGATCTTTATAAAATTCAATTGATGAGTACATTTCCTCTTTAACCAGTTTGCTTTCTTCTTTCGACCTTTCTATGACAAGATTTAAAGATATAAGCTGATTTTTGATTGATTGGCTAACAGAATCAGATTGGTTTGGTTCAGAATTTCTTTTCCAAATATTAGCATCAGTGTCTTTAACATCATCAAATGTAAGACTGTCATCATTACCATTATTATATTCCTTCAACATCTGTTTGATCTTTATGTTGCAATTTTTTACTTGTTTAGATAATCTTTGTGCTACAGCTTGGCCTCCTGAAAAAATAAAAATGATCAATTCCTATAGTAAAACAGATATTTTTCAAGAATAAAATAGATACTCATTTCATTTTTACTAATAACTGAAATTTATCAACATAAGTTGAAACATGTGTTAACTAAAATGTATTATTTTTTTTGTCCCATGTTCATATTTATTTAAAAATTTAGTCAAACCCTCTAAATTATTTGTCTATTTTAAGGATTTTGACACATGTTACAATAGAAACCTGATTCTACTGGATCATTTTACATGATAAATCACTGATTGGATAATTGAATAATGATAGTCAGCAACTAAAAGACAAGAATGTGGTGTTAGGCAACTTACTTGCATACTTCTTAATAAGATCCAAAAGAAAAGCTCTCTCATTCACCAAATTATGTAGCATATCTAATAAACTTTCTCTTTCTTTTGTTTGCGCCAATCTGAGATGTGTTAAGAAATTACCATCATTCAATTGCCAGTGGATACCAATCCGTTTTTCTATTCTGTTTATAGTTCTCTTTGCACTATAAAAAAAAATGTATTTCTTTATTTTTGATATACATTTATAATGGAGGAAAGATTACATGCCTTCTATATCAGATCATTACTCCATGGGATTGAATGCTAGTAAATGGAAGGAAGGGTTGGTATAGAATCAAGTGCTCTATGAATATTTTTGAATTGGAAACAGGTTTTCATATAAACAACAATTATAGTTTAAGACCCACCTCTTGAGCTTATAATCATCCTCATTCAGCTCATTTACTTTCTTTATAGCCATTGCATATTCTTCCCTTTCAGTCAGGTGAACTATAAATATAATTTAGAGATTGTAACTTAAAAGAATAATCTAAAAGTGATATGTTGCTGAAAAACCATCTTATTGAGTATTTAGAATAAATTCATATAAAATGACTTATTAACATATTGTTTATTAACATGCTAAATGATTACTTGTAACTTATTTTTTTGTTGACAACTTAATTGTGGCACCCTTCTGAATAGAACTTTAATTGCAAGTGCAAATATTAACACTTTTACTGTAACAGTGAAAATTTTATTTATAGATGGTATCTGAATATAAATATAAGAATCAAACATTGGTCTCATTAGCAATTGATCACATGACAAACTGAATAAATGTAGAAGTCATTTATGTATGTTTGTAGCATGATCTACACACCAATAACGCTAATGAGACCACACCAATAATGCTAATGAGACCAACGTTTAATTCTTATATTTATATTCAAATACTTTTATTAATCAAATTCTGACATTTTTATATGATAATTTGATTGAATTTGTCAAAAATCTTAAGATTACGTCATTGTTGTGCTTTGATGACATCATAGTGCCACTTGACAAACTAGCATTCATCAAAATATAAACGCTAGTTTTCTTAACTGGTTCATTGAAGGAACTGGTTCATTGATTGATAATAGAAATGTAAATATTGGTGTGTAAACATAATAGATCACACTACAAACAAACATACATAAATTATTTTGTCATATGATCAATTGCATTTACACACCAAAAATGCTAATGAGACAAACATTTAATTCTTAAGTAATTTACCTTTCTGTGCATGTGTAGGGCAATCCTTTGTCTCCTCTTGTATCCATAACTCAACTGTTCTTGAAGTGATACCTGAAATTAGTATCACAAATTTATATTGCTTTATACTTATACAGAAATCATTTACTGTATACATCATATCAGGTAGTTAAACAATACTACCTCAATAGGTCAATCAGTGTATATATTCATTAAAGGGGACCTGTCTTCATTTTTATTGGTTGATTTGGGTCTTGAATATATTTAAGTATCCTTCAGAAGCACTAGAAATGCACGAAAATTGCGTATTTCCTTCAAATATACCTTAAATTAGACATTTCTCCTTCTATTTCTATAGATGACTTTTCTATATATTGCATAGTATCGCTAATGTGTAGTAGGGCATTATAACTTTCAAATGCTAATAATTATGGATGCACATGGATTTGAAGGCTCAAATTTCAATGGTGAGTTGTGATAACCAGTACTAAATTGCTGCGCTAAAAAATCCCCGTTTCTGAGACTTATCCAAATTGACCCGCGAAAATGAAGCCTGTGCCCCTTTAAAGGTGTCCAAAGTATACTAACAGAATCAAATATACCCATAAAGCTATGTAATATTCTATAATATTACAGGTTATTATCATCTAAGTAAGCGTTTTTCAATTATTGTGTAACACAAAGTATTCTGGATTTATCAGATTATTTAAGTAATCTGTTGTATAGACCAAGTTTGAAAATTTTGATTTTTTTCCCATTCTAAGAGGTAGTGTTCCTTTAAAACAAGACATGTTCTGTCAATAAAATAAGTAAAATAATTTTTCATTAATAAAGTTTGTAGATACCTTCTAAATGCACAAGAGTTTCACCAAAAGCTTGCAAACTACTGTTTTCTAATTCTTGGCATTTCTCCAATCTTTTAATTAGATTAACAGCTGAAATAAACATAATATAATTCTAAATTCAAATACAGTTTTTTCTTAATTCCTTATATTTGCAACATGAGGAATATTTCAGCACTGATAGTTTGCACAAAGTAAGGAAAGGGCATTTGTTTTCATTTTGATCATAGAATTGGCAGAGGTTCAAGTTATACAATCTATAAAACTAGTTCATGAAGGAAAAGAGTTGTACCTATTTTTTCCCTTAATTTCCAGCCATAATGTAATAGTCCATTGGTAAGAATATCAATTCTATTTTCAGGTGATGTTTCTTTGGTTATATTTGCAAAACCTCCAAGATATGACCATAATCGCTCAACACTCTCACCATCTGTCAATCCCAAACCTTTAATTCTCCTTGGTCCAAACTGCACCTGATCAAAATGATACAAACTAGTTTAGTTTGCTGTCCTGTGCCATTATTTACTTTTCACTTATTGTCCTCAGTTACTGTCATGTAGTTCAACAATCTCAAAAATTAAAATATTTCTTAATAAACTTTTTAAATCTAAAGTTCTGACAACCCACTTAGACTTTAATAATCTTAATTTGTCATTAACATCAAAAGTCATTAATTATAAAAATGTCTTACTTGACATGGAACTTTATGACCGTAAGCATGAAATATCGGGATGGCAAAAATGATCTGGTTTAATATATCATTTTCATTTTGTTTCTTTGTATGAAAAAGAAAAAAGTATAAAATTTTCATTTGGAATTATAATCAAAATTATGGTAGTTGTAAAAATAAGGCATAAAAATCATAAAATGCTACTTTTCTACTCCAACTTGAGGTAATAAAAATCAGTATAATCATACAACATTGGAAATTTGCATATATTATAAAAGGGACCTTACTTTAATCTTCAACTATCTAGGGTTATTTGTGCTGGTACCGGTAATCTTAAATATGATTCAATTTTTGTCCCATTAGATTGATAAGACAATTTTCCCTGTCACTGACTAAGAGATTTTGAACCAAACTAAATCAAACCCAAGAACTCCCGGTTGGTGACCCAGTCATTTGCTCATGGAGGACCATAGCTCCCATGGCATTTGTAAGTCTATTACATTAAATCTCAGACTTGATGATATAATAGATATAAGATTATGCATAAATTACCTGTAAATGGCTTTTTAAACTACATGCAATGTCATACAAAATGTACATTTGCTTGTTTTCTGTATTATCTTCCATCAGTTTCTTTATCATATATACTGCATATCCAAGTCTAAATAAAGAATTTCTTTTTTAATGGAAATGCCTTATGGGTATAAAAATCCATAGGTGTTGCATTAGGGTAGCTGGGGAATAAAAAGGTCTCAATCTACTCCAGAATTTGATTGGTAAGAAAGATTTGATGAAGAATAAACAAGAGGTTGCCTAACAAGATACACCCACTTTCCTGATAAAGGGCATTCGATAATCTGTGTTAAATCATACTTAACCTGTTAAAAAAAATTTCATATCTTTAAATCAAAAAATTAAATAATAATCAAATTCAAAGCGTTTTGACTAAGTCAAGGGCAATAGCTCAAAATCTGTTTGTCAAATTTTAACTCTTCCAAGACCAAGATCTCATCAATATATAAATGATCCATTCCAATTAATTCTATTTAAATCAGTGAAAACAGTAGTCACTATTGCCTTCATAAGTCAATTTTAACGCATTTTGACTAAGTCAAGTGCAATAACTCGAAAACTTTTCATTGAATCATCAAATTCGAACTTTTCTCAGATCTCATGAATACCAACAATCAAACCAATTTTCATTCGAATCAGGTGAAAACTGTAGTCTCTATTGCATTCAAAAGTCAGTTTTGATGGATTTTGACTAAGTCAAGGGCAATAACTTAAAAAACAATCATCGAAATATTGTCAAATTCGAACTTGTCCAAGATTTCACGAATACTAACAATCATACCAAATTCCATACAAATCAGATGAAACCTACAGTCCTTATCGTGTTCACTAGTCAATTTTGACGATTTAAGGGCAATAACTCAAAGACGTTCATCGAAATATTGTCGGATTTGAACTTGCCCAAAATCTCATCAATACAAATAATCACGCCAAATTTCATTGAAATCACATTAAATCTGTAGTATCTACTGCGTTCACAAGTTAATTGTGGACAGACAGACAGGGGTGATGACAATATACGACCAGATTATGTGGAGGTATAAAAGACGATAAAAAAATCAGGGTAGGAAGTCCCAATGGCAAACCCATGCCTTTGATAAATTCTACCGACTTTCATAATTATCCACAAAATTAGAAACTATGCCTATACCCACCTTTCACTATGTCTCAAGCTAAAGAAAAACTTTGGATAAGCATGTCGACATGTTGAGCCAAAAAGAGCGGTTTCTGCCAGCTTAGCATTTTTTGATTTGGCACGTATGCTGCTTCCTGCTTGGAAGTCACTACAGTCCTTCAAAAGAAAAGGCAACATATTAAAATCTCTGTTACCCCATGTCATGTTAAATTGTATATTAACAGGACAAAGATTGGTTTTAAGTTATAGCTTTTATATTTAGGTTTTCAAAACAATACAATAAGACAGTAGAGGTGAAGCTGACTCATATCAACCAAGATTTTGCCTAGAACTAAACAGGCAAATGTTTTGATGAGAAAGAAAAGAAAGGGCATATTTTTTAAAATGTACAATAAATTTGTCGATGGAGAAAAATATAATATAATTGTCGATGGAATGAAATATAATATAAATATTAAAAATTACATATCTGATTTTATTTTAAATCATAACAATACTTACAACATCTGGTTTTGATGAATCTCCATTATAATTTACCAAAAAATTGTCAACATCATTTTGATCACAAAAAAAATGTCCAAGATGTTTTGGTTCATCCCAATTTTTTCCGGCAGAAGCTTTTCTGACCAATTGGAAATCAGCATCAAGGCTATATATCTTTGAAGATGACTGAAATTCACATTAAGATAAACTAATTAATTTAAATAAAACAACATTCATAAAAGTATTGCATGCCATAACTCATTGTATCCAAAATATGGGATTTGAAATTCTTAATTAACACAAGAAAACAAAACTGGTTTCATTTAAATCTGATCTATTAGATTAGATCAAGGAATCAGAAGAAATTGATATGATCTTCACCAACAGTTCTGCAACTGTAACTCATCTTCATTCTTCAGGATTTATAGAATAGAACTTGCATGTCTAATAAGTGAAAGTAAATGTGTGACTATTGTTCATATCAATCAGAAAATTTAATGTCATGTTACCCTTGTTTCTATTTTAGCTGGTTGAAAAAAGCGTCCATGACAAGAGATATGATTTCCTAGAGATGTTACACTTTGATTTTACAATATTTGTTTATGAATACGTAATTTTAATTTTAATTTGAAGCACTATTTGAAAAAAAAGTACCTACCAAATAGCAGCAAGGACAGTCTGTTCCATTATCAGAAAGAGGATGTTCTTTCAAATAAAGAAAATGCCTATATTCTTCAAATGTTTCTGTTAATAATACTTTATATATATCTTGTATCTGAAATATATTAGAAATTTGATTATTCTGAACACTAAAGATAATATATTAATTATCAGTACAGACCAAAATTTGAAAATTGACTAAGTATATGACAGGCTCTAAATGCCTCAAACGTATGGTACACCTCTTTTGTCTTATATATTGGAATTTTGAAGCCATTTTTTCTTTACCAATAAAATCTGTAATAAACAATTTAAAAGACTTAAAATACTAACTTCTAAGTTGATGTAAAATCTTGTATATTTTGATGTTCTGGCCTTTAAAGCTTCACAAAACGCTTTCAAGGATACATGCCCTTCATTCATCAACCCATGCATCCAATCCATTAGTTCAAATGAAAAAGCCAGCTTTGGGTGTTTGAGTGTTGAAGGCCATAGTTTGAGCCGAACAAGTCTCTCAGCTTCACTTTCACATTGGCAAAACTGAAACAATCTTTTATGCTGTCTTCCTGAAATTGATATATACTAAAGCTGAATGCAAATTTGAAAAATACAATACATATGGCTAATAGATTTGGTCTATGGATGAAAAACTTGTTTTACAGCCACCAAATTCAAAGAAATTTAAATTTGTTTGATCATTATTCAGTCCAAATCCAAAGCAGTTTGTATCAAATCACCTTGAAGGACATTTTGAATTAAGTATTTCTTTTGAAAGTTCTAAAGCAATAGAAAAGAAGAGACCAGCATGTTTTTGATTAATTCTCTTAATCATTTTTAAAACATAGCAGATGTCACTTTGAATAAGGGCTTAATTGAATGTTATGTCATATGTCATGTTAAGTTGTTAAATATGCTGAATGTCTATTGCATACCTAATTCCAAAACATTATTACATTTGACTTACTCTATTCATAAATCTTAACTCATAACTTAATCATTTCAATAATTACCTTTGTCATCTACAACAACAATATTTTTTGTGTAAGATGAATTACAGCTGTGCTTAAAAATCCAAGTGGGCGTTTCCAAGTTGACAAATATAAATGCCTCATTCTGAAAAATGTTTTTTGTTTTGTTATAACAATGCATTTAAGGTTAAAAATTTGGAAAATCATCTATTGTGAAAAAAGCCTGGTGGGTTTTTAATTTCAATATATGCGACAAGTAGACAACTGGTGCAAAATATATAATGATTTAAAAAGCACTAGATCTTTTCATCGCGGGCATCCTGTGCATTAATATGTCTGTATTTGATTCTCTTTAATACCATTTCAATACGGTACCCAATGCCCAATGTTGATTTTCATATCACTCATATCAATTTATAGTTACCTTCCATTCTTCAAATATATGAAGGTGTGGATAGCTGTGTCTGGCCATCAAACAATCATGGCATAACACTTCCCACTGAGCACAATCGATGCAGCGAAATCTGGGTGAATCATGAATGGAGCATGACGAACACTGATTATTAGGATATTCACCACTGATGTATACTTCATGAAGGCTATCTCTATTAATCTTCCAATCAGAAAGCCTTTCCATTTTTAAGGTGGCATATTTTGTAGAGCCTGAAAAAAAGAGCGAAATGCATAGAAACTAATGAATAGGATGAGTTTCAGCAGCTACTGCACAGTTAATATGTCACTGGTGAACAAACAGTCCCTTTACTCACCAGTAAAACAGATTAAAACCATACAAACATATATTCAAAATTTAGTTAGCATGTCGTGAAATATAATGCTCCACTTAGGCTATAACAATTGCGAAAGAGCTCACCCGTATAGCCATAGATAGACATAGCCCGTAGCCATTTTCCAAGGGGGCGGACAGGCCCGTAGCCAGGAATTTCCCAGGGGGGGGAATGTCTACGTTACTTTAACAGTGCTTATTTATTTTCAAGGGGGGGTCTGAACCGTGGATACGGGTTTGCGGGTTACTTTTTACATTCATATTAACTAGGCCTAGCCTAGAAGCAATCACAATCGACTTTAAGAGTTAAAAAGACAGGGGCCGTTGTGGGGGTGAGGGTGAGAGGTGGATTTTGAAAATTTTCAATCAAAGGCCCCCCAGTTTCAGAAACGCTCCGCGGCCCCTGAATGAGGAAGGAGGGGAGGGGGGTGGGGGGGTGGAGGTTCGTCTAGCACATTGACCAAACAAAAGGCTATATCAATTGAGAAAGGTGGTGGCTCGTAGGTGGTAGCCATAGTCATAGATTAGATAGGCATTCAGTCTACGTTTTACATTCAACTCATTAACTAGACCTAGCCTAGAACCAATCACAATCAACTTCAAGAGTTAAAATGCAAACAGAACATTAACTCTGACAGAGAAAGGAGAAGCGAAGGGATGTAGGGGATGGGGATGCGGAGGGGGGGAGAGGGAGAGGGAGAGGGAGAGGGAGAGGGAGGAAGGGAGAGGGAGGAAGGGAGAGGGACTAGGGAGGAGGGACTAAGGAGGGACTAGGGAGGAGGGGAGGAGGGGGGGGGGGGGTGTCCAGCAATAGGCCTAATGGCCGTACGTACAAACGTTGTTTAGACCCGAAAAATTCATTCTGAATACAATAAAAATTGTATTACATACCGGAATGAGCTTCGTGTTCAGCATTTTCATGTTCAAAATCACCCCCATCATGGTTACCGACATCGGAAGACCTAGGCAAAAACTGGTTTGTTGTTGTTGTATTATTACTAGTAGTAGGAGTAGGTTTGTTGATGTCCAAAAGATCATTGTCGCTTTTTCGAATCGGGTAGTTAATTACTTTTTTTCTTATACCATCACTGGATACAATTGTAGATGTACGTTGGCGTTTTCGATGTCGAATAAAAGGCATTTTGTAGTTCTCTGTAGTCCAGCTAAAGAATACGATTTCGCGCCAATTTGGATATCTATGGCGCCAATCTTTGGTAAGAAAGATAACTCTAGTTGAGAAACGTCCACAAAATCGAGACTAATCGGCTATCACTATCTTTTGTCCCTTTACTCTTTTAGAAAAAGAACATACTGTACCTTCAAGGGATGGACGGGTACCCGTTTTCCCTTTTATTAAGGCGATTTATTTCTTGATAAATATCTTATAGTAAAAGAGGATATTGCAGGTGTGGGTGTTTTCGCTTAGCCGTCGATTACAGATGTCAAGCTGGCCGCATAGTCCCAACCATCGATTCAAAATAGTGATACCAACTCGCCCAAATGTGCATAAAACGTCCCAACCGATCACTGTATTCATATAACCAGGGGCGCAGATAGCTTTTTATACGCTCACATCTCTCTATGTGGACGTATATTGTCAGCACTACTGTTCGTCCGTCCGTCAACATTTGCTCGTAAACGCTCTATAAACTGGATTTTGATGGAATGAAACGAAATTCAGTATGTGTATATGTATGTATTCATAAAACGAAGATCAAGATCGAATATGAGCTGTTTTCTACTGTTAGAAGCAGAGTTATTGCCTTTGCCCCAAATCTTAAATATACTCTCTTAGTTTTCAACCGATTTTGATGAAAATTAAAATGGACCTAAATCGCAAGGTTTGAGAAAGTTTAGTTTACTTCTGATTTAAGTTAAAGCTTTTTCAAGATTTAGGTCTCTTACGTCAGTTTTGAGGAGTTACCTCCCTTTAACCTCTATACAGTAAGTCAACATTAATTGCTCGTAAATGCTCTAAAATCTAGATTTTTTGATGGAATCATATGAAATTTGGTATGACCTTAACAAATCTCCTAAAGCCCTATTAGCCTCAAACGCCCTATTGGTTTCGGCTCCGCCTAACAGCGCTTTAAATCCTTCTTAAAGCAGAGACACACTCTACCTTTCTGTTTAATGATTTCAACCAGAGTCAACATTTGGGTAGGATATACATCATTTTTTTCATCCAGATAAAGTTTTCTAGATATATGGTTGTTTACAGAGTTTCCGTTAGGAAATGACCCTCCTTTCATCGGATTTAGATTTTAGGACGGTATTAAGGGGAAATAATCTCATAAAACTATCAAACGGATTCGATTTAAAAGACTTGATAACTGCGCCATTTGACACCTCTTTTTCAAGATATTTTTAAACATCAAGTTCAAATCGCATCTTTATGATTTTTTACGACATAATTGCAGGCGGCATTGAATTCCCCTTCAAAACTTATAGCATCTGAGGTTCCTTACAGAAGATCCAGTGGTTGGGAAACTTCACGTCCAAGCATCATCATGTTTGGAGTAAAACCAGTTTGTTGATTTTCTACGGAATGTAATGCCATAGAAATAAGGGCGAGATTATCATCCCATTCATGTCCTTTTCCGTCTATATAACATCTCATCATTTGAAGAACAGTTCTGTTATACCGTTCCACCTGACCGTTAGAGGAAGGATGATATGGTGTCGTCCTGGTTTTACAAATTTCAAGTAAAGAACATAGTAACTTGAAGAGATTGCTCTCAAAGTGAGCTCCTTGATCAGAGTGAATTTGTAGTGGACAACCAAATGAACTTCATCAATAGATTCTTAGCGACTTTTTCCGCCGACTGATCTGGTAACGGAATAATCTCCAACCATTTTGTAAATTGATCTACAATCATTAGAACATATTTGTTTCCTTTACTACTAGTCATGAAAGGACCAAGAATATCTATGTGTAAACGTTCCATGGGATAACTCGAATGATAACTTCTTAAAGATGCCTTTGATTTACGACATGTCTTTTTGTTTTGATTACATAACGAACAATTCGTAACGAATAATTTGCAGCCATTAGACATCCCGTACCACCAATATTGTTTACGAAGTCGATCGTAAGTTTTGTTTCGACCGAAATGACGTGCAGTCTTGGACGAATGAGAATGATACAAGATTATTGTTTTCAAATCATCGGGTGTAATAAATCGTTTCAAATTAGAACCAAGTTTGTCTTCGTTACTTATAAAAAGTAAGCCATTGTCGAAAATTCGATTTAACCAAAGATATGTTGTTGTTCGACTACACAAATACAAATCTGAATCTCTAGGAATAGTATCATTTTCCAAACAATCAATAATTAACTTAATGCTTTTATCTGAGCATTGAAAATCTCTAAGTTTATCTGCGGTATAACTCTCCAGCCAGTTAGATTTCGGGGAAGGGAGGGTTTTCGGATACTGTAGATAACTGTACAGCATCAGCTTGGGAGCCGTTTCAAAGGGTTGAATTTGTCTAATCTTACTATCCTAATCGATGCATCGCCCATGATGCGAGAGGAACGACATCGTCAACGTCTTCGCAAAAAACAGCTAAAAATGGACGAATCGGTTGATGAAATTGTGAGTGTATTAAAGAATTTCTACGCTTTCTTTGAGTTCTTGTTAATCAATAAGACTTAATCAGAGAATCAATCTTTCAAATGGCTTCTCGGTATTCAAAACATACATTTTCTTTTATGTTCAAAATATTCAGGGCTTCGTGTAATTCTTCAAAGATTAATCTGCTAATCAACGAAGTCATTTAATTGTCAATCACAGTCTGCAAAAAAACAGAACTCCTTTGGTTTTTTGATTAGAAAGAGAAAGAGAAATTCCGAAAAAATGCTAGTCTTTCATACTGGCATTCGCTTATAGGATTTCCACGCGTACGGTAAGAAATTCCTTTTATTAACTATTTAATTTGATTTTGCATCTTTAAACGAATTGCTAATGATATTCAATTAGTCCATTGGGATAACATAAGACCGTAGTTCACAATACATTGCAATACATTACATATTGTACTTAGTATTTGCATATCAACTAATTGTACATCAAACGACTTTCCCTTATACCTGTTCTTCGGGCCTAACCGGTGAATTTGATGTTGTGTCTTAAAATGACATTGCAATACGAAAAGACATTTGTCAAATAGTGTCCCTGTATATTTTGTTATGTTTGCTAATCCGTATTTTAGTTTAGCAATTTTCATAGATTGTATTTGCCGACTTAGTACAGCAAGAACTGAACAGAATACACACTTGGTCAATTGGCCAGTGAATGATAAAATGGCGGAATAGATATTTGTTGCATGTTTCAAAACTGAGTAAACCTTGTCCTTGTATGATATTGTATGAAATAAAATGATTGAATATATATTTGTCTTTCATATTGAGATTCTAAGAAGTTCATAACTTAAGATGCAGTGTGCATATATATGAGATAATATTTGCTACTAAATGTATTTGGAAATATATAGGAATTTGTATTTTCTTACTTAGTAGACCTCCATTTATATTGTTTTGAAAGTCAAGATTGGTTGGTTTCACTGTAAGTGTTGATTATCGATGTTGACAGTCTGAATTCTGTAAACAACTGATCGATGGGCGTGGCTTACTTGGGATTCATAGTAGGTCGGTGGCGGCCATGTTTCATCAACAAGTATGGCGTCTGCTAGTAGTAAATATGGCTGCCAATGGCGGATTGCTCACAATTCAAAATCTTAATCAAACTGCAATAGTTTTAAACTATCATGGATGAAAGTTATCATGTTCAGCATGGTAGGTCTAAGTGACGATCGTCTTGAATTCATTTACAAAGTGACTCAACTGATTTTCTTCAATAGTGTGTTGATTGACATTTCTCCTGCTATCATATATCACCCAGATCAAAGTATGTTTTATTGTTGACCCCTAATTCTGTTAGATTGATATCTTTTTATCTCTCTTTCTGATATTTAGTATGAGGTCATCTTTACCATCTCATCCTACTTATATACAAATGAAATAAGCAAATAAAGTTATAAATAATTTCTTATTGTATTGGTTCAATCGAGTATACAAACCCTCCACGTCAAACACCTAAAATAAATGAAATGATATTTATGTTATTATAAATACTATATTATATTGTTTTGTATAAACTTCTTGTTATGTTAATTGCAGTGCGTGCGTGTTTTCATAATGACTGGTTTTTTTCTACTTCTGGTCACGCTAATTTGGTATGAAGGGAGCATGCCACACATTTATCTCACATGTTTTCCTACGATAACTAACTGCTCGGTGAATGTAAAATGGCGGTTTTTTGTCTAACCGGAAATGACAGAAAAACCCATTTTATGTTTTTTGCCCTTTATCATACACCCACACGAAAGTTTGGGGTATATTGTAATCACCCTGTCGGTCTGTCGGTCCGTCCGTTCACATTTGGTTCCTGCTCACTCTACAGGCTACAATTCTTTACAGATTGTTTTCATTTTGATTTTGTGGGTCAATGTCATTATGAAGATGATCCCTATTGATTTTGGTGATGATCGGATAATTTTTCACCGAAATATCGTGTCCGACTTGACGTTTCACTCTATTAGCTATATTATGCATCTCGTTCTCACTCTACAGGTTTCAATTCTTTACAGATTCTTTTGATTTTAATTATGTGTGTCAATGTCATTATGAAGATAATCCCTATTGATTTTCATGATGATTGGATAATTTTGACCGAAATAAGGTATCTGACTTGACGTTTCACTCTATTAGCTATATTGTGCATATCTCGTGCTCACTCTACAGGCTTCAATTCTTTACAGATTCTTTTGATTTTGATTTTATGTGTCCATATCATTATAAAGATGATCCCTATCGATTTTCGTGATGATCGAATAATTTTTTACGGAAATAAGGTATCTGACTTGACGTTTCACTCTATTAGCTATATTGTGCATCTCGTGCTCACTCTACAGGCTTCAATTCTTTGCAGATTCTTTTGATTTTGATTATGTGTGTCAATGTTATTATGAAGATGATCCCTATTGATTTTTGTTATGATCGGATAATTTTTCACGGACATATCGTGTCTAACTGTCTTGACAGTGTGTTCATAAGTGTTAATTCAGTTTATATTCACAGTTCTTTCTTTCAACTAAATGTCAATGGACAACAAACAAATACTCGCACTTACAATCAAAGCTATCAGTTGGCGTATGTTACCTTGCCTGGCAAGCTATATGTATCGTTTCAACCGATTTTGATGGAACTTTTTTTGTTTATTTCATTATTCTAATGTCTACATAATAGCTTTCAACATAAATGCACTTTAAGACATTAAAGGACACATAGTTAAAGATTTGGGTATATAGTTTTCACAAATTTGAGCAAAAAAAAAAATTAGACTGTCCCTTTAAGATGCAGTTTGCGTATATGAGATAATATTTGGAGCTGCTACTAAATGTATTTGGAAATATATAGGAATTTGTATTTTCTTACTTAGGCCTCCATTTATATTGTTTTGAAAGTCAAGATTGGTTGGTTTCATTCTGAGTGTTGATTATCGATGATGATAGTCTGAATTCTGTAAACAACTGATCGATGGGCGTGGCTTACTTGGGATTCATAGTAGGTCGGTGGCAGCCATATTTCATCAACAAGTATGGCGTCTGCTAGTAGTAAATATGGCTGCCAATGGCGGATTGCTTGATTTATTTAAAAAAAAAAACAAAAAAACTATTTCTAGTGTAATTACAGCATGATAGCTTTAATGATCCTCATCCAGTTAATAAAGCACGATAAAGATCCTGACAGTTTGGACATCGATACTAAGAATAGGTTAATGCCATTACCCGGGCAACAATTCCCACAGTGCACACTGCATGGCGTTTTAACGTCCTATTTTTATCGAACAGAGGAAGAAAAGTAGTAGTTTCTGTTTCACTCCAAGCCCATACCTTCAGAATCGAAACCTTCCTTCACCGAAAACTTATCTTTAAGTTTTCTCCCTTTTTTGTTCGGATCTGGACAAAGGTTTGCTTGCTTTTGTGCATAGACAGCTCACGATTCATTGACTTTGACAACATGTCAACAACGACATGTAAATATAGAGCGTTTGGTATTTTGATGAACAGTGTTGACATCATCAAAACAAATCTCAATCTAATGAATGGCTATACTGGACAATTTAAATGGTAACGAGATGATGACAAGCTACCCAAAACATAACCCCCAAACTTCAGGTTATTATCCGAAGTATAGAAACAAAATAGTTATACTATGATAATCATGTTTTGATTAGCATATTTTTTCTGCTACGGTATTTCTCTCTTGGTTATCATATTTCATACGATCAGGTATCTAGTCCAGAGTAACGTTATATAGAGCACAACTACCATCATCCCCACTACTTATCGTCAAACATTCTCTCATCTTAGAACACCTATTCAAACATTGGTTTTGATCTTTATCGTTATAAGACAAAAATATGAGCGGTTTTAGATACAGAGAACAATACTTGCTATTGACATATACAAAACGACACATCTGGTATTGGCATTACACCAGTCATCACATTCCACCTGTCCAGATACTCGTTTACTATCAATTGCACCAGGATACACAGATGTTTTATTTGTATACTTGTAATCACATTCTAAAATATAAATTTAGATAAGTAAAGTACATGTAACTATATTATGTGTTTCAATAAAAAACGTCTCTAAGTTATGTCTGAAAGCTTTTCAGAACAAATTGAGACTGATTACTCAGATTCGAGGTGGAAATCTCGCTCATTTCGAAACACTCCGTTCCATAGGTATGATTCCAAACAAAGTGGATTACTTTTGTGAGCAGATACAAAGTTTGTTGGACGACTTCAGCACCCGATTTCAGGACTTCAAATTGCGCGAAAAATATTTTGCGATATTCACAAAACCATTCCACGCTGACGTTGATAGTGCGCCACCAAAGAAACAAATGGAACTTTTCGAACGTCAGGAAAGAGTGTATCTAAACGCTAAGTTCAATGATGAAACTGATATCGGACATTTGTTTGGATTTGGGGGGTTGAGGAACTGCCATAGGTTTTTTTTATGAAAATAAAGCGAGTGTCGAAGGCACCAAACCATTCTAAAGGTAGCATCCTCTCACTTGGAAAATCATTTATTTTATGCAATTTGAATATGTCAAAGTGATACCAACCTATCCTTTGCTTTCTCCCAATGCCTAATTGAAGCTGTGCCTAATTGAAGCTGTGCCAAAATCACTGTGCCTGAATGACAGTGTGCCAAATAATGAGTGTGCCTAATTGAATATGTGCGTAATATGTCCCTAAATCAATGTGCCTAAATAACGCTGTGTCTAAATGGCATGTGCCTATCTGACCGTGTGCTTTAAAGTGTGCCTAAAATACCGTGTCTAAATGAGGTGTTCTTAAAAAAATATGTGCCTAAATGACTGCATTCCCGTTGGATGCTGCTTATTATTCCTAATTTCAAGGCTGACATGAAGCCTGACCACTTTTGTAATAAACGTCTATTGGTTACCGACTTTTGTAATAAACTTGACTGTTACAAAAGTGGGGAAGCTTTACTACAAAAGTTGTGACCCTTGAAGATATTACAAAACTGGTTCCTACTTCATCCTATACTAAATATAAAGTTTTACAAATTACCTGACCTGGCCATTGCCAAAGAACCAACATACATCAAAACCAATGCCAACATCAAACTAGAATTTACCACCATTTTGACTGAATGATACAGTATAAATGTCGAGAGATAATTATGTGAATTTATATAGAGGAGATAAACGTGCTGTGATATGATTACATTGCATTAATTTTCGAGTAAGCATTTTGTCAGTTTTCGAGATTAGTTCGGAGCTATATTGTTTTCGTAATATTTTTTTTAAAATGGTTGAGTTAAATATTCAGATGATTACTGGACTAAGAGATATTTTTGTGAATGAAGTCTATGCATATATAATGAGAGAAACGTTCAATGGCATGTTTGCATTGTGGAAGACTTGGTTATTTCATGGCGTAAGCATTTTAATGCCTTATGAAATACATTGTTTGATATTTGTTTTTTTTTATCGAATTGTATCTTACTATATCTTTTAATTATTCTTAAATGCTTTGCAAATTAATTCATTAAAGCCACATTGCGGGATTTGTTTGTTTACAAAATGAAAAAAAAAACGGGATTTCGGTACAAAAGGCATTCTAGCTTAATCTCTGATGTTTAATTAAGTCAAAAACTAAAATTCACGGCTTTGGGTACTCAGATGGCTTCGATGCCGCTGGATTTAAAGTCGGGATCTAATAAAAATGATTTCCATTAAATTACATGCTAATGAGGTCAAGCGGGGGGCGTGTTAGTTAAATGACGTCATACACCAATCTTCAGTAGCGCGGAGCTTGTGAGTTATTGACGTTTGGGATGTAAACAAACAAAATTTCTTTCAAATGGCTGTAGAATTGGAACCACAAAAGGGAATCGAAATTATTTTTTTTCAATATTCATTTTTAAGTGCTAACTTTAAAAAAAACGATGAGAAGACTTTTTCTCAATGTCCAAGTCTGGGCTTATGTGGCTTTAAAAGTCAGTCGTTCTAAACATACACATATACTGTTTTATATATATGATACGTTGCTCCTTATATAAAAATATACAAATAAGAAAATGTCAATAATTTAACCATTGGTACGAAAGCTCTGGTTCGGCATTAAATCTGCTGAATCTTGTTCATTTTAATGTGCACAGTTTTACAGAGGTTACCACAATACATGTACAGGTAAGTTAGGTCAAAATGTATTTTGGTTATTAATTATGTATATATTAACAAACGTTTCTACGTTTAATGTATAGATAAGATACGAACTAGTGTTACTGTTCTATTTGTCTGGGTAAGTGATGCACAAGTTATGTATATACGATACGTCCGTTTTTAATAGATGTGTTACGTACAAGTGCACAGCCGTTATTGTTCTATTTGTATGGGTAAGCATTTATTTACAGACGTTAATGTTCTATTTGTATAGGTCAGTTATTAAGAAGTTTACATACGTTACTGTTCTATTTGTATCTAGGTCAGTCATTAAGAAGTTTACATACGTTACTGTTCTATTTGTATAGGTCAGTCATTAAGAAGTTTACATACGTTACTGTTCTGTTTGTAAAGGTCAGTCATTAAGAAGTTTACATACGTTACTGTTCTATTTCTTTATGTCAGTCATTAAGAAGTTTACATACGTTACTGTTCTATTTGTATGGGTCAGTCATTAAGAACGATTCGTGTAGTCTTAGTGAATATTTATCGTTTACCTATACTATCTAACCCAAAACTCATTATCAAGTATTGAATACATGATTGAAAATACGATTAACTGTCTTTTGTTACAAACATCATCAAGTGGTGAACAAGTGAAATGCTGACAGAATGGTTCATTACTTTTCAAAGAGTTTTGGGTTATATTGAAATAATTGAAAAATCAATTTAGAAGCCACATTATATTTTTGTTGAAATCGAATAAATTCTATGCTGAACTGAATGTTCTGACTAATTGCGCTTAATTTATATTTTCTGTACCAGATGTTATTATTTTAACTTTATATCTAAGAGTAATAAAATTTCAAAATATATTTATTTCGGCTTGTCCCAGATAATAAAGAATACATAATATGTGATGGACAGAAACCACGTCATTTTATATAAAACGTGCATGTAAGCCTACATAAGATTACCTGACCAATTCTTAAAATAATTCAACTCGAACCCATAAAAATGTTCTTGATCATTGAACAGTAAGCAAATGTCGTTGTTTCATTCCCTGGCAAGTCATTTTCTCATCTGGCAAGTCAATTTCTATGAGGGTATGGGTAACATCGTCTAGTTAATGGTCTTCAAGGTAACAGACTGGTCTATAATTTTCTATACTTTGATATCTGATTTCGGCCATTAAAAAGAGTTCGTAAATCATCTTAGTTTCTCAAGCATATTGTTCTTACACAAATTAAATATATAATATTATTTTCGTATTTTCACATGATAGATGTGTAAATCAGATAGCTTCGCTTTGTACAGTTTCTGTAAAAAATAATGAAATTTTTGGTGTTAAGGGACATGAGTTGCATCTACTTGATAAGCATAGGACACTTCTTAGAGGGATTGTTAAGAGGTTTTGTAAATACTGTTCATTTGCATCGGGGACACTGACAGCATCAATCGTTTAGAGAATTAGTCTCTTTGAGCGATTTGTATTCAAAAAACGATATAACATTTCAATTTCAAATCAAGTAGTGTACGTGTATGTTATTTCCATGTAAGAACGGTACGGAGTTTCGTATGCAATTCAACCCACCGAACCAAAGATAACCACCACACCAACAATTGAAACAACCATCAGCTCAACCATTTCCTACTGACTTTGTTCGAGTGTTCTTTCAAATTCCCCAATGTCTCAGTTACTTTGCAACTAAGTTCCATAACAATATCTTGTGGTGACGTAGGTTTTAAACAGGGAATCATAAATCGCCAGAAAAGAATTTGTTTTTGGAGCGAGTAGACCCACCAATGGATCTCTTGACTTCGTGGATTGAAAGGACAAAAGATGCAACTGAGTCTTTTTAAAGTTTCTGATAAAATATGAGAAACAGTGTTTTTATAAAAACATTCATTCATTCTTATAATTTTGTGATTCTCATTTTTTTATTAGTTTCCTTCGACTTACTAATAAATGTTGAATACAATTTCATATATTGGTATTTGAACGTCATTGAAATATCTACTAGCCATATGATAACCTCAAACTGGTACCAAGAAGACTGCATATTCTGGATTTAGTTCAAGTGACCGTATCATGTAAAAGTAGAGATTAATCGATGCTAGAACTAGAAGAGAGTATAAAAGATGATTATCAATATGTGGTTTAACGTCAACAACATCATTAAGAGATATATGTCCATTACATCATAAGTTTTCATGAATCATTATTTTGTTAGGTAGAGAATTTGTGATAAGTGATGTAGTAAGCTAAAATTTATTTCTATCATGTAGTGGAAAGAATTCAAATGATATACATAATTTAGGTCATAACCTAAGTTTAATAATTTTAATAAGTCATACAGAGCAGTATACTCTAATACTGTAAGCTATATTGTCCTAAATACAATGATATTAGTTCAATGTACATGAATAAATCGATATTACTATATCTGTCTAAATTTCATAATGAACATTATTTTAACAATAAATATGTTCTTACTGTATATACATTTCGATTGATTTAAACAAAATGGTTTGATCCGAGAAAGAACAATGCCACAAGACTTGGCTAAGGACCAGCTGGGATAAGGATCTTCATAAAACCGAAATTGTTATCCGTGTAAAATAAATATGTTTCTTTTCTTTTTACATATATATCCTTATAACTGCAAACAGTACTGTTTCGGCCTTCTGGACCTCATCAGTGCAGTGCTGATACTGGAGTTGAGGTTTGGCTATATAGCCACCTCAGATGATTCCACAGATGATACCATCGTAATAACAAAAACGTCCCAAGGTTCAACGGGGAGTGATAAACTAATCTCTTTCTAAATTCTCACAAATATATTTCAGTGTTGTTGTCGAACCCTAAATGTTTCAGGCGACATCCGATATATTTATGCACAGAGGACAATTTGGAATCTTAGCCAAGTGGGTGTGAAATGTGTTCTGCTATTTCTTCATAAAATCTTATTAAGACATGTAAAATAGATGGTAAACTAAGCCAAGAGGTTTTATTATAATTATATTTATGTATCTGTAAAATTCACATGTAGTTAGTTTAAGGGCTCTCCTGGAAAATAACTATTCCTGACATACAGGGTTTCATTAGAACGCCGACAATGTATTCTTCGTTTTATAGGGCACATTCGATTATGCAGTCCATTTTCATTTTATTATTCATGGCAGAGTTTGGAGAACAGGACTTATATTTTATAATGGTTGTTTTTGAAACGTAGAATATTAAGTTTAAGTCTATTTGTATGCACGATATGCAATGTGAGTAACATCGATCGTCTGCTAGCCTAGGCATAAACCTCTACACACTGTATGACTACATTGAGCTTTGAATTGAATTTTTTCTCTCATTTAGAAACAACAGAAATAATTTCGTCCTCATCAGATTGTGTTGTTGCTGATATACGTTCTTGATCGATTATTTTCATCTAAAATCTCTAATAAATATTCATGTCTCCTCGATTTTGCATGAGATCGGAGAAACCGGATATTCAATCCGGAGAATCCGGACTGCATAATCGAATTGACCCATACCAACTTGCACATATATAATCTCATTGTATATAAGTATATGTCAATTCATATGTTGTATATTTCATGAAAGAGTTTCATAAAGTTATATTAATGTTTTGTAGATGTTTCAAATTGGGTTAAGGTATAAATTATTCATACAATATGTATTTAATGGAATTGTAATTAACTAAACAAATTAAGTCAGATATGTTAATTGAAAACGACAGGCCAAATTTTTGATAAATGTAGAACGGTAAAACAATATAGGCTTTTCAACTTGTCAGTCATAGAATTAATATTTTACCTTGACAAAAGTAGTTTTTTTCCCACTAAATACACATTTTGGGCACAAATTCATCGACACTTGATAAAGAATAATATTTTGAAAACCGGTTCGTGTCTATTTTGTAAGTTTTTGTTTTATCTTTTACATTATTGTTTTTAAAACCAAACATATATCACCCAGCTTTTATTCTATATCATTTCTCACACCCAGTTTGATTTATCTCCATAAATTGATCCCTAGATTTTACGCTAGCATACACAGTTTTCACCCAGTTACATTGCCTGAACATTACACATGTAACCTCCATTCATTTTCATTATGTTCCGAAATTACACCAACCACTGGCAAGAAGCCAGACACCGTAGAACTAATCGTCAACCAAACCAACACCAAGTACCCTATAATGATCCTGTATTTCACCGACACTATTACCTACCAATCGCCGACCACCTACCAATCCATCAAGTTAGGTTCCACCCCATCACCGACCTAACTACAACGACTCCTACCCATCCAGAAATTATCAACGACCTAACCAACAGCAGAAACGATCACCAGCCCACCGACGCCAAACCAGTCCCCACGCTTAAGACGGAAGAACCCTTTGTTAATGTGTTCTTCCAAGTTTTACAGTGTATTCATCACTTATCAACCCTTACACTTCAGCAGCAAGGTCAACCTGCGTTTACTTTCAAGCACAAAGTCCGTGAATTGGATAGTTTCATTCGTCCAACAATGAAATCAACTGCTGTCGACGCAAATATTAGATCCTTCAATCGGAAATGGCTCTCAAAGGCCCTGATCGACCATTACCATTCCATCCTTGAAGAGAAGTTAACCACCATCCGTTCCAAGTCTTTAGCACCACCTGCCGTCGACCGCATTATATCCCATGCCCTATCCTGGACCCGTTGCTCTTTCGGGAAACGTCTTACCCAATCTGTCATTACCCAATTTTACCAGAAGATTACCAGTATCAAGGCCAGAGTCACCATATCTATACCAACTGCAATGGATATTGACCTGAATACAGCAGCACCTACTAGAATTGCCGTCGTAGTGAACCAAACCCCTAAACGAACCCGAAGTTCACCTACACCTAGTCCAGCAGATGTTGGTAAACGTTCGCATAGAGAGGGCACTCCTCTTCTGTTTCAGATTCCTCCTCTACCATCCCATCTGCATCATCACCACGAAAATCGGGTTCTGTAAATATTTCTGCCTTCTGTAAATATTTGGACCAGCAGGGAACCCTGAATTCTCCGTCCAAGTCAAGCCGTACATCCAAACCATCCCCTCCTCGTACTAGGTCCCGATCACTATCATTTTCCACTTGTGTACCAGTTCTAAATCACCCCATCGACAACCATTATATCCGTTACACCATATCTAACAATCTTCTAGGTCTATACTTTCTACTATAACAAAGATATATAAATCTTATATGGTGGTGAATATTAGAGAATTATTTAATAAATATAATCTATTTTCCTGTGTTTATAGCGTCTACATGTTACAAGCTATTTCTACATATTGTTTGATTTTATTGTCTCTGGTTACCTGAACAAGTCATTTCTTAGATTGTTTAACATGTAATATCACGTGATTAATCGTGATTTATTCTGTGTCAGCTCTCTGGGTTTACCAGGTCATATTGAGGGTCTTCAGTATTGTCAAGTTATAATTTTAAATAGGGGGTGAGGGGGTGGGGGTGGCAGTTAAAAATATATATTGTTTTTTTTGTTTGTTTACGTTAAGTTTCTATAGGGAAGAAATCAACAAGTCATTTATGAAAATCTTAACCATTGTATAATAATAGTTTTATATCCACACCTAATATTCATATTTATTTATTGACTGACCTCAATTTTAATCTGGGGGTCGATTTTTTTATTGATCAATTGAAAATCTATTGAGGTGGAATTATTTCTGGAGAATTGAAACATGTGACTAGATTATTCGTGGAAACCTGAGTCATTCTGTGTTAACTCAGCAGTTTCTAGGGACCAACTCTATTGTAGGTCTACATATTTAAATAGGGTTCAGTTAAAAACAACAATATTTCCATTTCATGTAGAGCCTACTTATAAGGAACGGGTTCAGAAGCCATTTCGTGGAAATCTAAACTAACCCAGTATATAATACTATTGTACATGATCTCTGGTGTGTTTTATATTGGAATTTTATATTTTTAATCAAGATATCTCTAATGTATATAGATAAACAAAATGGCGACAGCGAGAGTGAATAACACAATAGAATGTTCCATTTGTTATGAAAGCATGGAATTACCAAAAATGTTGCCATGCGGTCACACTTTTTGTTTGAAGTGTCTAGAACAATACATAGCTGATATAAGTATAAAGTTCCATTGTCCGTTCTGTCAGCGGAAAATAACAATACCAGAAGGTGGGGCGAAGGAGTTTCCTACTAACTATGCAGTTCAAGCCATCCAACCTCCCTCAATAAAACAGGAAACAAACCAACCACCTTCAACAACACAGCCAAAATGTCCGAACCACAATCAGAGGGAGATGGATTATTACTGTTATAATTGTAATGTACGATTGTGCTTAAAGTGTGTATTTAAACAACATAACGATCATGAAACACTGGATATAGAATGTGACGAAACACGAAATAAAACCATACAAAAACTAAAACTACCAGGATCGTATCAGTTTGTATTTGATATTAGTGATATAGAGAAAGATTGCACTGGATATTACAGTAAAGATATATTTAGAGACAACAACCTGGTATGGAGTTGTTTTGTAGCCAGGTTTAGTGATGGTGATTTAGGTTTTTATATTGAACTATCACCAGATGAAAATCCTAAACTAGATTATTGTGTTATTGATAATCAACTCAGTTTATTGAATATTGATGACAGTAAAAATATAACCAGAACATATAGTGACAAGAGATTAGAGAGAGGTGATTTGTGGTGTTGGTGGAATCCTATCACCTGGTCTCAACTCACTGATAAAAACAATGGCTATTTAAATTCTTACAATCAGTTTGTGATTCAATTTGATATAACACAGATCAGAGAAATAAAGTTTAGTCAGTAAAATTACTAGAACCACTATTATAATCTCTATCCAGTCTGCAATCTAAAATATAGTTAAATAACCTTTCAACTCATTCCATCTTATAAATGTGTATTTTATTTATATTCCATTGTAAAATATTTATAAATATTGAGTATCTAGATATATAACACTATAGTATCTGTAATGTTAAACAGGACCATGACATTCTGGTATATTGGGTCTAATTTTGACCCATCTGTAAAATGACTAATATGTAAACTAATCTTGATATTCTCTGTAACTAACAACAATGTTTCGTTTTCTGATCACATCTATTTCTGTGTTTAACAAGAATAGACTTTTAGAGAGTCTACACGGCTAATAATCACGGTTTATCTTTATAGAACACTTTTGACGCCACAGCCAGTGCTTACGAGACACAGACAATATTCCCAGGCCAGTTCTTTTGAGAGGTTTAAGTCTGTTGTGCGTGACGCCCTACAATTCTTTTAAACAAAACATAAACAAAATCTCTTTAAAATGAGCCTTGAAATAGTAACACGGGGTCAAGTCTGGCTTCAATGATTTTACACAATTAGGTTATTTAGTTATTGAATTTATTTTTTATATCTTTATTCAAATTGATTTTTATCATTATTTAATATTTAAATTAATAATAACTGTTATTGAATAGTTTTCCTTATTCTTAATATTTATAAATAGAACACTTGATTTAATTATGGTGCAGTAGTGTGTAATGTAGTCATATTTTAGAAATAATGTTTATGTGTAGGATAATGCATGGTTTCGAGGGATTAGTTGACATAATGCCCGCGGGTTCGGGAAAGCACGAGGGCCGAAGGCCCGAGGGCTTTCCCGAGCCCAAGGGCATTATGACAACTAATCCCGATAGAAACCATGCATTATCCGACATAAAAACCGATTCCTAATTCAATAATTGGTAAATATGTTGAAAAATCAATCAATACATTTAACATCACATGGGAGATAATCCATGTCGTGTGAAAAAAATGTTCCAGAATTTTCAGAAATATTTAGTTTTTGATATTAAATATCTAATTTTACATTAAAAAATTCTAAAATGTAGTATTGAAAGATATAAATCCCTCGAAAATTAATTACGCTCTAAAAATCTAGTTTTTAAATTTTTAAAACCGTTTTTAAAAGATAAGATGACCAGTAAAAAACATTACAAGAAATGTGAGGGTATATATTGTTGTATCAACCTATATTGTATCATAGGAAGCAAGAAACCTTACAGATCACTGGGATATTGACTGATAAGATTGCATACTTTGTCACTGAGTAGTGACTAGTTACGATTCATCAGCTTGATTTTGAAACTTCAATATTAAGTTTGAAAGAAAAAAAAATCTTTAAGACGTAGAGTTGATTGCTCAAATGTATTGGTGTTAGATTAAAGTATATTTCTCTCGTATGTACTTTGGTAGAGGGGATATTATCTCTAATGTACCTGTCCACGGGGGATATTCTCTCGAATATCCCTGGGTTGAGGGATATTCTCTCGAATGTCCCTGGGTTGAGGGATATTAGTGAAAAGAAAGACCTGCCATAACAATGGGATGACGTCACAAGAGGTTTTTATGTACAGAAAATGTTAAATAATAAGACTAGTTTTTGCTAAAGAAAAAAAGTTTTTAAAGTAACTATTTAGAATTAATTTTCTAAAAGTTTCTAGAAATAATGTTAAGAAAGTTGTAATGAATATTTTTATTATTTTTGATATTATGGTGAAAGATATTATGGTAGTTACTATTTAGAAATAATGTTAATAAAGTTATTGTAAATATTGTTATCATTTTTGATATTATGGTGAAAGATATTATGGTAGTTACTATTTAGAAATAATGCTAATAAAGTTATTGTGAATATTTTTATTATTTTTGATATTATGGTGAAAGATATTATGGTAGTTACTATTTAGAAATAATGTTAATAAAGTTATTGTAAATATTTTTATTATTTTTGATATTATGGTGAAAGATATTATGGTAGTTACTATTTAGAAATAATGTTAATAAAGTTATTGTAAATATTTTTATTATTTTTGATATTATGGTGAAAGATATTATGGTAGTTACTATTTAGAAATAATGTTAATAAAGTTATTGTAAATATTTTTTATTATTTTTTGATATTATGGTGAAAGATATTATGGTAGTTACTATTTAGAAATAATGCTAATAAAGTTTTTGTGAATATTTTTTATTATTTTTGATATTATGGTGCAAGATATTATGGTAGTTACTATTTAGAAATAATGTTAATAAAGTTACTGTAAATATTTTTATTATTTTTGATATTATGGTGAAAGATATTATGGTAGTTACTATTTAGAAATAATGTTAATAAAGTTATTGTAAATATTTTTTATTATTTTTGATATTATGGTGAAAGATATTATGGTAGTTACTATTTAGAAATAATGTTAATAAAGTTATTGTAAATATTTTTATTATTTTTGATATTATGGTGAAAGATATTATGGTAGTTACTATTTAGAAATAATGTTAATAAAGTTATTGTAAATATTTTTATTATTTTTGATATTATGGTGAAAGATATTATGGTAGTTACTATTTAGAAATAATGTTAATAAAGTTATTGTAAATATTTTTTATTATTTTTGATATTATGGTGAAAGATATTATGGTAGTTACTATTTAGAAATAATGTTAATAAAGTTATTGTAAATATTTTTATTATTTTTGATATTATGGTGAAAGATATTATGGTAGTTAGTATTTAGAAATAATGTTAATAAAGTTATTGTAAATATTTTTATTATTTTCAATATTATGGTGAAAGATATTATGGTAGCCACTTTTGGGTGTCTATAAGACCCAAGACCCTATAAAACTAAGACCCATAGGACTATAAAACTAAGACCCAACTATAAAACTAAGACCCATAGGTCTATAAAACTAAGACGCATAGGATTATAAAACTAAGACCCAATTAGAAAACTAAGACCCATAGGATTATAAAACTAAGACCCATAGGACTATAAAACTAAGACCCAACTAGAAATCTAAGACTCAACTAGAAAACTAAGACCCATAGGACTAGAAAATTAAGACCCCTTTTTTTGCCCTCGCTTTTTCGCCTTTTTCCCCGCTTTGTCGCATCTCGACTTCTCGTGGGCGAGGATTAAATGTGCGCAATCGGCTTCTTAAGGTTTAATAATGGTGTCAAAAATCTTAAAGCATGTATTAAGGGGAGGCAACTTTCCCCAATTAAGTCTTGATGAGATAATCAGACCTTAATAATTATAATAAGGTTGCAATTATTTGAAAACTTCTCTAGGACAGTTAACTTCCTTTGCATAACTTTGCATAAGACTTTCTAAATAACAATTACTATTAAATTCACAATTACAGACATTTAGAGAATTATTGATATCATCATGAGCTGTTTGAAATACCTCATCCTCGCCTGATTTGACTGTGACGTTCAACAAATCGCGGAAATGGTTTGACCATTCATCTGCTTGGATGTTATTACTCATACTAGATCTTGGTCTAAAGTGTCTCACATTTTCTGGGGTCATTTAAGTTTTCACTTAATTCATTTTGTATCTCATGATGATACCTATCTTTCTTATATTAACAAACTTTTTTAAAGGCATTTTTAATTACATTGTAATTAACTAAATCAGTTTGTGAATCAGTTTTTCTAAAACTATTCAGGGCCCTATATTTATCTTGTTTTAATTCAAGACATTCAGAATCAAACCATGGTGGTTGCTTTTGTACATGTGTAGCGGAATCGCTACATGGCAGAGGAGTAACTACTCGACTCTGCTGTGGGTAAAGTATAGTGTTGGAAATGACAACAAGTAATAAGTAAAACTTTATGTACACTTAAATACAATCAGGTTACATAGAAAATCCGGTCGTGTACATTCAATGTAGCTCCTAATCTGTTGTGTCGAACAATACGCGTTGTTTGGTTTATATAGCCAGTCATTGGCTGCTGATTGGTTGAGCACGCACGTGCGTTCATAACAACTTCTGCACGGGTTTGGTCTCGTTCTGATACCAGTCTTCGTACATCGGCGGAGATTGCCGATGTGAACTCGTAAACTTGTTGTACCAGTAACTGGATAATCAAGACTGTAAACAAGGGAGATCAATTCCCGTAACAGATGAGAGTGAGAGATATTCCAGGTTTTAGAAAGCATATGGCTGACACAGTCTTTGATAAGCATACAAAAACTAGAAAGCACATTTTCAACATTTCCAATATTGATATTGATTGGGATATTTTCCTTGAACCTTTCAAGATGTTTTTAACATTATCTTTATAGAGTGCAACTTTTTCAGTTTTCCAAACAAGTTTTTGATAAGGGCTTGTAACTTTTTCCTGTCTAGCTTCATGATTAACAATAATATTACATTTCAATTCATATTCTAGAGGTTGATGATCAGATGTAACACTGAAGTAAGTAAGAATTTGAAGTTGAATAACGGTAGGATGATAATGACACAGGAAAGGAAATGAAATGACGTTTTAGATCCTGCTTTTCTGCACCTATAGGCTATGGGCTAATTAGGACGGGCAAACACCATGCAGTGTGTAATATGGGAAATTTGGCCAGGAAAGCAGCACTAGCCTGCTCTTATTTTTTATTTGCAACTTTCTGATCTCTACACCGACCAGTTCACTGAAGAATATATACTTTTATTGACCCATTGGTTGATTCATCCTAAAAGTTTGCATGTTTGGTCGAATTGACCTATAAATGAAAGTGAGGTTACTAAGCAAGACCGGAAGTACAAATTGATAAACTGAAAAATTGTTTTCGACATTTTTATTTCCTAAAATCGTCTTCAAAGTTCATAATGTTAAGAATTTTATCAAACCGTTTGTTTTTAAACGTAAGTTATTGTTAATTTCATTACTTTCTGACTGACAACAAGAATTGTGTTGTGTCTGTAGAGTTATTTATAGAAACTTTAGTTTAGTTTAGTCACAATTTTGAGACCACGTGTAGCTCAGATATTCTTCTTGCCCTTGATACCGGTTTTGAAGTTAATAGTTTCACCACAGTTTTCCCGTTGCTACAGACTTTTTACTGCTAATATTTTCATAAAACAATTAAGTATGGGCCTAATCAACAACCTGTAATTGCCCAAAGATTTTGGTATCAAGTTGTATCGCAATTATTCCAGTGAATGTATGATCGGTCGGACCATTACCGTGTGGGACCACTAGACTTGGACCATTACCTTAGTGACTCAAACTAATTTTTACGACAGACTCGGATCACATTTTTATACATTTGGACCAATGCCTTACCGACTCTCAGCTAAAATTCACGAATCTTAGTCAAATTTTTTTTGCGTGGAATATTGGTCCGAGTTGGTGAAGTTATGGTCCGTGTGTAGAAGAAAAAAGTAATCCTACTCTCTGACTACCAAATGTCTATAATCGCAATTTTCGTGTGGGAGGCATATGAATTACTCGATTGCATTTGACAGTGCGTTCAACTTACTGCAAACGTTTTTGGGTCCATTAAAATTGGCTTTGAAAGCATGGTCTTACCTTTCAAAGTACTTTTTACACACAAATCTTCATTAACCTGTCACGCTTGCGTCCATTGCTATCAACCTTAAAAGCCCGGATGTAAATGTGCCGACCTCGATCTCAATGTATGGATACTTCCGGCTTTGTTCGCATCTACGTTCTTGACTTAAATCGAGATAGGAAGAACAGAGTTCTCAAGTCGGTTTCATTCCATATTTCAACAGTCTTTGAGTACAAATACTTGCATACACACTAGCGACAAATACATTTATAAATGAAAGTATATCAATGGCAATGTTAGTTCTTGATGTGTGAATCTAACAGAGCACTCTAGAACAATAGAAGACTACTCTCGTGTTGTCAAGAACGTAAATTCGAATACAGCCTTTTTTTCTCCTGCGCTCGACAAACTTTTTGTTGGATACACTAATATTATGGAATGACATTTTGTTAAAATAATACCAAATTATTCTAACCCCAGTTAAATGATTGATTAAAATCTTTACATATTTTAAAATACAGAACTGGTAAATTACTCATATCAAATAACAATTTTCTTTTTTTGGTCGTATTTTAACAAATTTATAAATGTTAGGGTATCCATAAAAATCGGCCTGCTTCCGCATGCAGGAAGGTCAATAGATTGGGGTAGAGGTCGTCATTTAAGGTTGATAGCAATGGACGACAGCGTGACAGGTTGATGAAGATTTGTGTGTAAAAAGTACTTTGCAAGGTAAGACCATGCTTTCAAAGTTCATTTAAATGGACCCAAAGACATTTGTAGTAAGTTGAATGTAGGGGTGGGCGGTATTTCGGTATTACCGAAAATACCAGTTCTAAAAAAATACCGGTAGTAATAACGTGACTGATTTAAAAACCGGTACCGGGTATACCATAAATTCTCAATAAAAATACCATGATACTGATTATCTGACAGTCACTGTCAAGATATTGTTAAAAATATATGTTCTTAATGCTTATCATAATATCAGCTGGTCTTATTTTGATTTTTATCATGCCTATCTGCCACACAAAACATTGTAATGTGATAATCCTGTTAATTTAGTGCCTTCTAGGATAGTCTTTAACATACCAGAATATAAAAAAAATATAGTACTGTTGACATCTGTTTCATTCAATTGAAAAAATAAATTAATAACCACCAGTCACCTCTTAAATAAGATTTTTAAAATAATTGCCACATCAAGATAAGAAACATAAACTGTCAGCAAACTCTATAGAGAGCTGATATTTCAGTGGAAATGAGACTTTTTTTCACACAAAATTACCCCTTACCCCTTCTTTTGATAATAGAATATTCCGACATGCACAAATAAAAAGGTCTGAGAGCTATTTTGGCAAAATGCAAATGTTCCAAAAGTACCGTGACTATACCCAGTATTATATAAAATACCGCGGTATTTGAAATTGGCAATACCGCCCACCCCTAGTTGAATGTAGGCTAGCTACTGTCAAATGCCATCAAGTAAGTCATATGCCTCTAAATCGAAAATTGTGATTCTGAACATTTGGGAGTCAAGGAGTATCTGCCTGAAAATCATCCACCAAAATGGGTCAAGATACTATTTTTTTTTTTCATTTGGAACCATTTTGACCTTTCCAAGGACAAGGTACCATTTTGACTTTTTCCAAGGGCAATTTTGACCTTGTATTTGAGACTATTTAGGTTTAGATTAGTCAGGCTTTCATGTGATTTCTGGAAAAACTTACAGAATATTGTAATTTGTAATTTAATATGGAAAGGAATGGCAACTTGAATGAAATTAGTGGAGAGTCAGCAATATTTTGCCCTTTGCGGTTACACCACGTGGTCTCAAAAGTGTGACTAAACTAGCAATGCAAATGCTCGCTAGGGGCGCTGCGATCGCTTTTTTCGAGACCGCTAAAAAAGTGACCCCAAAATGTATGGTTCCGATTACGCCGTTTCCTGACGATTCTCGTGCACTAGAATTGATGACGCGACAATTTTTGAGTAGAAGACATGTTAAACCCGTTGTCGAGTGGTATTAGAGCTTTCAAAGGTCATTTTAACCGATTTATTTCTTTTTTTAAAAAATGAAATTTTTCAGAAAATATCAAAAACGGCGCTCGACGCTCACGATTCGTGTTCCATTCAGTAGATTAATCATTTCTTTACCCTTGCCAACTCTTAAAATATTTGTTTTGTGCCGTAGGGGATGGCAAACGGGCCAGAACCATTACCATTTGACAGCCAGGAAAAGATAACTCTTTCATAAATAGCTACAGACTACAAGTATTTCTCACATACTTACGTTCAATTTTGACCTTTTCCCCCCATTTTAATTTGTTTTGATAGAATATTCTTTATTTGTATTTTAGATTAGACCTATTATTTTGTATTGGGTTTAATAAAAGTCTTATGGATGATGAAATTTCTCAATCAAGCTCTGTTTTCATCTCCAGAAAATGAAAACGATGCCTTATTATTGTATGGGTCAATTAAAGACGAGATGCCATTAAAGACAGCAATAAATCTTTTGTTATTTATGTAAATCTTTATAAACAGGTATCATTGTTGAACTGTAGCTGGAATAATCAAGTTTTTTTCATCAAGAAAGTTTCTACAAACACACTCTGACCACACACTCTGAAGACCGGTATTTTTTATTTTGTTACTTCACAATTACAATCATCAGAATATGCCAAAAGGATAATTATTAAGGTTTGATTTTTTTAAAACATTCCGTGTTTTTCTGGTTATTATTTTTTTTTGGGAGATATAGACATATATTTTCATTTTTGTTTTACATGTGTGAGATTTTTTTATTGTTACACTTTTATATAATATAAATCTATGCTAATTTTTTTCAGTAAGAATTTTTTTTAATAAATGTTTTTTTGAAAGGTTGTTTCTGGATTTTTTTCTATTATTTACTCTTTATGGTGGGGTAGCATATACTTTGGGGTTATAAGCATCCAATTGTCTTAGATGAAACTGAATGAAAATCCTAGTATTTTACAACAAAAAAATGGATTTTTGATAAGTTCAGAGTGCTACAGTGGCATAACTACTATTCATATAAAACTGGTATTGATGTCATTAGTTTTGACTCATCTCCATCCATTCACAGGCAAAATTTCAGCCAAAAATATTCAACGGTGCCTGAGTTATGGGTCGGGGTCACTTTTTCATCCGTTTTGAAAAAGTGATCGAAAAATGGCCCTCTGGATGCTTACACAAAAAGTGCAATAACTTTTTGTCTTTTCAGCCGATTTTAAAAATATTTTCAGATTATTCAATGGGAATGTTGTACGATTCTGGTGATGTATTCACTTTCCCAAAAATCTGAAATTAAAAAAACCTGTTTGCATTGCTAACTAAACTAAAGTTTCTATAAATAACTCTACAGACACAAGACAATTCTAGTTGTCAGTCAGAAAGTAATGAAATTAACAATAACTTACGTTTAAAAGCAAACGGTTAGATAAAATTCTTAACATTTTGAAGTCGATTTCAAGAAATAATAAAAATGTCGAAAACAACTTTTCAATTTATCCAATTGAACTTCCGGTCTGGCTTAGTAACCTCACTTTCATTTATAGGACAATTCGACCAAACATACAAACTTTTAGGACGAATCGACAAACAGTCTGTTTAAAGTCTTCTGTCGGTTGGAAACGAAAAAAAAAGTTTCGTTTTTAAGCTTTCATTAGCCGCACACGGAGGTTATTAGTCGCATACGTTAGACTTTTGTTCAAAGGGAACATTATTAATGCCGCTTCGTCTAGTGACTTCTTACCCGCTCAACGGCAGGTTTTATCTGACTAGTGACTTCTATCGTACATAAATTACGATGGGCCTTCACTATTTTTTAGTTGGCTTAAAGTTGTTTAAGGGTCAAATCAAGCTTACTAATTGATTATGATATTTGAATAAATGTTGCTGGAGAAAGTAAGTGGAATACCAATATACACGAGAGGATATCGATGTATTGGGGCCCGTTGGGGAGCAATGTTTACAAATTCAATTTGGTTGTGAAGATGAAAAGTTTTTTGAATTGATGCGATTATTTTTACGAGAATTGGAAAATCAGCCTGGTAATGCTACTGTTAGTCTTAGAATGTCTTTTCTTTGATAAAAAGTATAATTTTTGTAAGTTTACATTAAATGGAAATACATTTCTTTACCAGAAATTTCAACTAAAAAATGTCACTAAGTCAGTATAATTAAAATCAGACCCTAATTTCGTTCCTTCGTTTTTTTTAAATCCGGGTGTTTAACAACTACATTAGGGTCTGAGAACCAGGCGCGATAACAAACGTTCACGTTAACTTTGACCTAAACTTAATGACCTCTGTTTTAACCAATCAGATCTCAATGACGTCATATGGAACAGCCAATAAAAAAACGTTCGGCACAGTACTTGAAAAACGAGACTATGGCACTTCCGAATGCACATATTGTTCGCGTCACAAAACCCCAGCGCTGGAGAGGACAGAGATCTGATTGGTTAAAACAGAGGTCATTGGTTTGAATAGAACTAAATATATTTGTTTATTATTAATAACTGCTCCCTTGTATTTTTCCCTCCGCCATTTTCTTGTAAGCCCCATTGACAGAAGTACGAACAGATTAATAAGTTTTTATGTAGTTCAAAGTTATTTTTGTAACGAATGCTAAGGAGATCCACTCTTCAGGTATATTATTGAATTTTGAAACTGTATTATGATAATTGTAGTGTGACATTGTGTTTATTGCATTATTTGAACCTGTTATTTGGTGTCATTGAATTGCAAGTTTTATACGAGCACGTGCTATAACATTCTTTTATTTGCATATCATAATTACTAATTATATACATATTATAAGATTAATACATTCTTGTCAGTGTGCAAACAGTTTATATAAGAAAAATGCAACTAGTTTCAGATTTGCTTAGATTAGGCCTAGTATTATTTAATTAGTCAAAATGTCAAGTCATTCATTATGTTGTGCTAATTCAGACTAAGATATTTGTTTTCTATATTTCCAGAATTTGTTTAACTTGATGAGTTTTGGGTTGTACACAACTGTATGTTGTATTATTGATGATGATTAATAATATATTCAGTAAAATCTCCAAGAGTATTCCGTTCTTCAATTCCGGGTCACTCCAGTCATTAAGGTTAGGTCAAAGTTAACTTGAACGTTTGTTATCGCGCCTGGTTCTCAGACCCTAATGTAGTGGTTAAAACACCGGATTTAAAAAAAAACCGGACGAGCGAAATTAGGGTCTGATTTTAATTAGACTGTCACTAAGTTTGACTGAAAATTGTCATCAAGGCAAAGACATTTTAAGACTAACAATACCAATTTGAAGCTTCTATTCCAGTTCTCAAAAACATTATGGCAAAAATTCAAAAAACTTGCCGACAGTTGGGGTTGAAGCTCACCAAGAGGACAAGTTGGCAGAGGTGGTGGGAGTAGGGAAAGAGATGCCGAGAAATCAACATTAGTAGAGGACCCTCTCCGTATTGCTGAGGGACGTGAAGCCAGAAAGAAACAAACAATGGTAGGATCTTTCCCGGATTATCTGTACCCATTTACAGTTGGGTGGAAGGGAAGAACTGAGAAGTACCATTAGATGTTCGAAAAGAGTAAGCATGTCAGGCGGTTGATACACACAAAAACAAAAGTTTTCGAATAGGGTATTTTTCATTATTTTATTTTGGAATTTTGTGTTGTACAGTATGCAAAATCACCGGCTCCTGTAGAGTAAAGCCCAACGCAGACGAGGAACATTTTTGTCGACGAACAGAAACATCGGACAAATATTTTTGTTTTCCGTTATCCGCAGACGACGAACATAACCCCGCAGACGAACGAACTTTTAGCTCGAACAATACGCCAGCGCCACGGAAAATCACATGACCTCAAAATTGCTCCGTCCATTTTGAGTGTCATGTGGTCTGGCTTCGATCGCTGATTGGACTTTCGTCGATTAATGTTCGTTGCTAATGTTCGTCGTTAACGCAGACGGCGAACAATGAATTGTTCGGGAGACGAACAATTTTAAAAAATCAAACATGTTTGATTTCACGAACAATTCTCGCGAACATTTTTGTTCGTGTTTCTGTAATCCGCAGACGACGAAAAAAATGATCGAAACAATTTTTTTACGATTGTTCGCCTAAAATGTTCGTCGTCTGCGTTGGGCTTAAGCTTATATTGTAAGAAATTTATTAGACTTATTAGCCTTATACATGTATATAAACTAACAAAACCGGCCGTGAGGCCGCCAGGACAAACACAATTCTCTTATAAAAACCTAACAAGTTTTCTACATCCATCCAATCAAAATACCATATATATTACATCCAATCATTGCTTGGTACTAAAAATAAATTTGCGCCAAGCCACGAAACATAAATTTTACGACAATGAAGTCATAGACGGAAATAACATTGATGAAAATATTTATTATAAAAATCATTTCTAATTGTTACCTAATATTTCGTTTTACCGAGTATGATCTTTTAATCGACAAATATATTACTATGAACGTAATGTCGCAAAGTAAAGAGGTTAATAATAATAATAATAATAATTTCTTTATTGGGTAATCAATTAGGACAATGCCTTTCTAACATCGAGCCCATAGAAAAATACAAACATACAACATGTGAAATGGAATATAACTTATCTACATAATATGTATACAAGTGTTGAGGGGTTACAATTATTAATAGTGAATATCCTGAAACGACAACTCATTTCAAAGCTCCATAGAAATGGAGTTTTGACAGTTTCTTAAAAGAGTATACTGATTTAGTCTCTCTTATTTTTACAGGTAGATTATTCCACAATTTTACACCTTTATATTTAAAACTGTGTTTATATAGATCTATTCTAGGTTTTGTAAGCATCAGCTTTTTATTAATAGATGAGTAAGACGTTTTGTAGTGTGAAAACATATTAGAAAGATATCTTGGACATAAATTATTACGTATCTTATACATAAATACAGCAGAATTTATCTTATGTCGAAGAGTATAATCAATGATATTCATAGTACTAAGTTTATTTTTATAATTAATTGAGTTACAGTTACTGGAATTCAAAATTAATTTATGAGCCCGTTTTTGTTGGCGTTTTAATGTCTTTGATTTCAAACTGGAACTGTCCCATATTGGTGAACAGTAATCTAAATAAGGTTGAATATGCCCTTTGAAATACAAAGAACGAAGATTTTCCGGAAGCAACTTATGTATTTTACGCAATTGAAATAATTTTGTATTTAAAATTTTAGAAATACTTTTTACGTGAAATTTCCAGTTCATATCCTGGTTGACAACAACACCAAGTAGTTTGAAATTAGAGACATTTTCTATTTTATCATTATATATATTTATATCTAAATCAGAGACAGGAAGTAGCTGACGATTTTGATAAGTAGTTAATAACATACATTTTGTTTTAGAAACATTTACTATCATCAAATTGGATTTACACCATTTCATAATGGAATCGGTATCTTCTTGAAGGTTAGATCGTACAATATCCAAGCTATTACCGGTAGCATAAACAGTAGTATCATCTGCGAAAAGATCGCAATTAGATTTTAGATGTAACGGAAGATCATTTATAAAAATATTAAAAAGCAACGGTCCTAGGACGGAGCCTTGAGGAACGCCATTTAGAATAGAATTCAAGCTAGATAAGTCACCATTAACAAAAGTCCTCTGTTGTCTGTCCTGTAAATACGATTGAAACATGGAAATAGACTGATCTGAAATATGGTAAAGTTTCAATTTTTGTAGTAAAATTTTATGACTGACCAAGTCAAATGCCTTCTGAAAGTCAAAAAATACTGCTCCACACAGATTTTTGTTATTAATGGCGTCATAAACATTTCCTGTAAAATTAGTTAAAGAAGTTAAACATGAATAATGGGATCTAAAACCAGATTGATTTGAATATAAGAGATTATTATTTGACAGAAAAGAATTCAGAGATTTAGAAATATGTTTTTCAAGTGGTTTTGACAAGACCGGTAAAAGTGAAATGGGTCGATAGTTATTAAAATCAATTTTTGAACCAGATTTGTGCAATGGTAAAACTTTTGCTATTTTGAAGACAGTAGGAAAGACATGTTGATCAATGCATAAATTATAGATATATGTTAATGTTGGAGATAAAATACCTGCTCCCATTTTAATTAAAGAAGGGTTTATATTATCTAAACCAGAACTTTTGTTTTCTTGTAAAGAATTTAAATATTTAAAAACCTCATTTACTCCTATGTAAGGAATATCATGAAAGAAAGGCGAAGTTACATTTTTAGACACAAAATCAGTTATCAATTGACAATTAGAAGCACACAGATCTTCAGGTACATTGTCACCATAACAATTTTCAATAAGTTTAGAAGCAATATTACAGAAATGGTTATTAATAGAATCAGATTGTAAAGAAATGGAATTTGTTGAAGATTTGGATTTATTACAAGCCGAATTTATTACTTTCCAAATTTCTTTAGATGAAGATTGATCAGTCATTAAAGATTTATAATAATTCTGTTTAGAGGTCTTAATTTCATTTTTATACGCCCTCATCTCTCTATGAGGACGTATATTGTAGTCACCCCTGTCCGTCCGTCCGTCGGTCCGTCCGTCCGTCCGTCCGTCGGTCCGTCCGTCCGTCAACATTTGCTCGTAAACGCTCTAAAAACTAGAGTTTTTGACGGAATCAAATGAAATTTGATATGTGTATACATATTCATAAAACGAAGATCAAGTTCGAATTTGAGCTATTTTCGATCGTTAGAAGCAGAGTTATTGCCCTTGCCCCAAATCCGTCGGTCCGTCCATCAACATTCGCTTGTAAACGCTCTAAAAACTAGAGTTTTCGACGGAATCAAATGAAATTTGATATGTGTATATATATTCCGAAAACGAAGATCAAGTTCGAATTTGAGCTATTTTCGATCGTTACAAGCAGAGTTATTGCCCTTGCCCCAAATCTTAAATATGCTATTACTCTCTTAGTTTTCAACTGATTTTGATGAAACTTAAAATGGATGTTATTGGACCTAAATCGAAAGGTTTGAGAAAGTTTAGTTTTCTCCTGATTTAATTTTTTCCTTTTTCGACTTTTTCGTTAGGCGTATATGGCCGTGGTCCACTATCTTTGATTTTATTTCTGTAAAATTTGTACATATTGAAATATCCTTTCTTTTTTAGATCATCTCTTATTCTGATTAATTTAAATATATCATTAGTTAGCCATGGTGGTTTAGTAAATGATTTCACACGTTTGATTTTAATCGGGGCATGCTTATCTATTATACCATTGAGAATATCATACCATATTTCTAAAGCTTTATCGGGATCATTTTCAGAATAAATAATGTCAAAATTAGCTAATTGTAAGTTCTTGATAAATTCATTCTTGTTAAAGTTTTTAAAACATCTATAACTGATCTGTATATGCTTAGACTTGGGAAGTTGAATTCCTTTTATATTCCAAGTAAAACAAACAGGATAATGATCAGATATAGCATAGTGTGGAACTACAGATTCAATTACATGCTTAGTATTAGAAACAATAATATGGTCGATGATAGTTGAAGTATTTGCTGTAACTCGAGTTGGTTTATCAATGATTTGAGTCAAATTATACAAATTTAATAAATCAGTAAAATAAGGATTGTTAGAATTAGAGACGTCAATATTAATGTCGCCCATTATTAAAGTTTCTAAACCTTGATGCCAAATTCCCTCTATCATATTCTCAAACGATTTTAACCATGTAGTTTTAGAGCCTTTGTTAGGATTTCGATATACACAACATACCAAAATAGGTGAATGATTCACTAAAAGTATTTCAAACCAAATACATTCAATGTCATTTTTTTCAAGATCTTGACGCCTATTAAATTTGATATTTTCTCTTATATAAAACATGGTACCAGAGTTACTAATACTGCAACTATTTCGCTTTAATGGTGGATGAAAACCCTTAAGTTTAATATCAGAATCGCTTATATCAGTAACATCCAAATGAGTTTCTGTAACACCAAAGATATCAAACATTGAAATTAAATTAGACAATTCATCCAATTTGTTGATAATGTGTCTAACATTTAAATGACCAAAATGTAACCCCTTTTTAAACAGTACAGGCTTAAAATTCATTATTAAAACTAACAATAAACTTAATACACAACAATATATAAACAATAATAATCTCACTCAAGGGTAAGTATACCAGGACAAATGCAATATCTGACAGAAAAGGTTATGTGGAGAAAATAAGTTATCTAATACATGTATACGAGACTTGTTTAGAAATATTGCCATATTCTATGCTTTAACTGATTAATCACGGAAACAGTAGATGTAATATCATGACATACCAACATTTCTATGAATGAAGTGGGTTAGAACTGTACATTTTAAGTTAATGAAGTAAAAGTTTATTTTTTGTAATGATCATTGTCAATTAATAATTGGTGATAAGGATTCACTGTTTATCTGTAATTAGTGTTCATTCTGTATTGAGGTTGATATCTGTATTCCGAGGTCGAAGAGTTGTAGAGATTCAGTGAAGATTTAATAAGCCTTGCTAACAAACCAGATCCTTTAAGATTAAGATGTGTTTTATCTTCAAAAAGATATTGTTTTATCTGATTGCGTTTCATGAATATATGAGCAGATTTAACAAAATTACATCCCTTTGATTCACAAATTTGTTGTAATGACGAGTTTAGTGATCTGATATTTGAAAATTCGTGAGACAATTGTCTGGGTAGAAGTTCTATAAGACTTATCCTAGCCGATTTAAATTTTTCTCTGGTTAAATCAATCAATTGATGGTATAGTAGCTCACACGCATCTAGTCTAAAAGATCTTTGTGATGAATTGTTGGATCCAATCAAAAAAGTTACATTTTTAACTATTGAACTCGCAGAACAGTTTCTAATATACTGAATGAGATCTTCAATTTTAGCACCTCGAAGGGTTTTGACTGTGGAATCACCAGATGGATCTAACCTCTTAGTTTGAATATATTTGAGTAATGAGGAACCAATGACTAAGTTTTTGGGATAATATTCTTGATGATGACTAGAATTTTGACGATGTTCACTGTATGAAGAGCTATGCGAATTATTTTGAGTAGCGATGTGCTGTAGACGTTCTTGTATAGGCTTCTTGGGTCTTGTTACTTCAGCATATGAAAGAGGTTTAGGTAGGTGCATATCATTAAGAATTCCAGATAGCCTTTTGATGTTGTTGTTAAGGGTTTGAAGCCCATCCGAATCAATTTTCAATTGTGGTTTGGTTTCAAATTTCACAGAATTTTCAGCATTCAGAATTTGAAGATCTTTCCGCAGGGATATGTTGACATCTTTCTCGGCTTTAAGATCATTTCTTAGGTCAGAAATTGTTGCCTGAAGATCTTGAATTTTGGTCTGTAATTGAGATACCAAAGTAGACCCCTTACTGTGACATTAGTCCTATACAACTTGACATTTATATACTAGTTTCGACTCTCGACTAATACTAATAGCAGGAGTCGCGGAGTGGCTCTGGAAGTGGGGGTTTGGGGGGGGGGGGGGGGTGGGGGTGTCTCAAAATCCACCTCTCATCCTCATCCCCACCATACAAACTTGGCCACTGTTTTTTTTCAGATTTCCGAAATTATAAAAAAAAAAAAAAAATTATAAAAGAGACAAAAATATTTTGAGATAAAAAAGGGGCCGCAGCTCCTGGTTAGTCTGATATATATATATATTTGACAGTATTATGTAATGATGAGTGGAAGCTGCGCAGATACTATTCAAGGCGAAGGGGGTATAAATTGGCGTGAATAAATCTATCTGAGAATAGAATTTCAGATTCACCATGTTTCGGACTACATAAAGCTGCCCCGTTCACCTTATCTGTACTGCGAAAGTCTCGATTTCGAAACCAATCTTAACTCTATGATTCTCGTAAATTTATGATAACCATAACACATTTTGCGAGTTGTCATGGAAACTTGGCAAAATGGCGACTGTTGTGTAGCTCCAAAGACGCCGAAGAAATCCAGAATCAATCATTTACACAACCGAGATGCCTTACACTCGTCGATTTACAATGGATTTTTTGAATAGGTTTAACTGAGGTGAAGTGCGTCCAAGTTTTCCGTCTCAGCAGAAACGGAATATTCATGAAATTTTAGAGCCAATTTTGATTAGGCCAACGAAGAGACATGGATCTTTGGAATTTATCCACCAAGTAAGTTTACTTCTGCCATTAGAATTGCCTCTTTTAGTTTGAAATCGGTACCACTCGTAACATACATATGGAATACATGAACATATTCAGAAATCTTGCAATAGCGCAATCGAAATTTACATTTTGGACAATGACTATATCTGATACCTCCAACACCCTTGAAATTTCATTAAAACAGTTTTGCTTGAAGATCTTTTTCAAGCAATGTTGAAATTTATTTCAGGTATGTGCCTTAATTAAGTTTGCAGGCAGTGGCTGTTATCTTAATGAAGCCGATGAAGGTCTCGGCCTTGTAAAAAAAACACCGTATCGCTAATGGTGTCTACGGCGACTGATTATTTCTCTACAAGCGCTGGGCAGTACATCTCCATGCCATCCATTGTGAGGGAGTTAGACGAGGTATTATGCAAAAGTTTTTTTTTAGACGAACCCTGTCCCCGCCAGTAATTTTCCATTGATTTATTGACAAGTCACAAGATGTCCATCAAACCACCAATTAATGGGCTACATATCGCACCTTCGCTTCGACTTTTCGGTCAACATTGAACCTCAAACCCCTCCAGATATTTCTGGTTTTTCGATCGATTTACTTCACAACATATACAAAATATCTATCTTGATCAAAATCGTCCCCCGAAAAGGTAAAACTACATAAAATGGCGGCGAATTAGGTACTAACCGATGAAAATTAATCAAAAAGCGCCATTTTTTTTATTCCGACTCAAAAGGTCATGACGCATTGGTCACGTGACAATTATCGTAAATATTGAAATATTTACGATTTGTTGCAGGCAACGCTAATCTCGTAAAGTTATGATTATCATAAGTCGCTCGTATCTTTTCCTAGTTACAAGAATATTAGTCATAAGATATCATAAAATTACGAACTTTCTGACAACAGGCCCCTGATTTTTATTATGAATCAGAGCAGACAATTATTTAGATGGATATATTCCTTTAATGATAAAAGAAAGTTAATCATGTCAAGAATGGATCAAATTGGACGTGATATCGTATAGAATGGTCATCGTTTGCATCAACAACACTACAGGCAGCTATACTTATGCCTATTTATCAATTCTTAATCATTTGCTGTTCCATGATTATATGAGCTTCAAATAACCTCTTATACCTTAGGGGTAGAGCTCACACTTGCTAAAAAAACACACTATCTTTCTGGTCATCACACAAGATGCCTAGATGAGATACCACTGGTAACACTAGTCACAGAGGACCTCCAGGGTAGAGCTCACCGAGAAGAGTTCCAACTTCACAGTTGGAGTGCAGTGCTCATTCACTGCCGACAAGACATAGGAATATTGCATTGAAATTTCACTCAAAGGTTAAGCCAGTCAATACGTCAATTTTCCCAGAAAATGAGCAAAATCCATCACCCCCTCCCTTTCCTTTCCGACATCATATAGGTCAAAACTATTGTCGCGTTTTCGGAGTGTATCCTATACATATCTTAGTGTGTTTTGGGTGACATGAATCATCAAAATCAGTAGAATTAAATACATATTTGTATGAATAATTTATACCTTTACCCAATTTGAAACAGCTACAAAACATTGATATAACGTAATGAAATTATGTGTGCAAGAAATATAATTAAAAAATCAATGTAGATGATAGATCATAAATTTTGTTGAAATACATGAACTAGTAACCTGATTTTATTGACTAATCGTGTTACAGTGATATTATCTGTGTCAGTTGTTGTCGTTTAATTGATATCATATATCATGATAATTAAATAACAAATAGAAAATAAAAGTTTCCAAATAAATTAATTTTCTTCATGAAATATACAACATTAGAACCACTTTCATTAACTCCCTGAAACAATTGTATTGGAATTTGAGTTATATATTTTTCTCTCCAGAAGTAATAATATATCATTGAATATTTATTAGTAAAAAATGTATTTTATCTCAATTTATTAAGTTTTTATGACGAAATGAATAGTCTCTACTTGTGACCTAGGCCAGTGCTTCTATAGGAGAGTATCTTCTATAACAACTATAACAACATATAAATTAAAAACACTTAGATATATGGATATTCTACTTCTGCATTTATTACATAATACGTTTCGAAACACATACAGGTAACGTTATCAAGTAAAATGAATTAACAACAAAAAACAATACAATATATAATGAGAGTGTGAAGCCATTGGGAAGATTAAAGGAAACTAATTATAACAACAATCAAGCACTAGTTAAGGATAAGTGTGAGACAATAATGGGAACAAAGAGTATAAGGCAACAAAGGGAACAAAGAGTACAAGGATAATTAAGAGCACTGATGACTAGGAGTAATAAAAACAATCAATAACAAAAACAAAGGTGGGGGGGGGGGGATTAATAGGCACTAACTATTTTGAAAATAATTTTCCCCAGATATTTGGCAAAAAATGACCACTGTCCCTATTTAATTGCGGCTTATGCTTCTGTATTTCAAGGGCTTCTCGCAAGACTCTGGTTTTCCATTCAGGGAGGTTTGTAGCTAGAATTTCTGCTTTGTCCCATTTGATGCTGTGTCCTGGTTTCTTGGCTAGGTGCTCTGCTACGACTGACTTGTTTTCTTCTCGTTTTTTAACTGCTGTTCTGTGTTCTTTTAGTCTCACGGAGAAGGGACTGGATGTTTCACCTATGTAGGTATCATTGCAGTCGCACGGTATCTGGTAAATAACTCCTTTGGGGTCTGGTTCAGGCTTGGTGATGCGACCGTCTGCTTTTAGCATGCTTTTCATTGTTGTGCTGCTGCTGAAGATAACATCTGCCCCAAGCTGTTTAGAGAGTATTCGTTTGATTTCATGACTCGTTGGACCTATAAACGGTATGATGACTCTAAATGGTGCGGTTCGTTTTAGGGATGAAGGAGGTTTGCAGGTTGGAGTTAATGTTTTCGTGATGGATTGGTTTACTAACTTTGCTGGATAGTTGTTGTATTCTGTTAGTACTTTCTGTAGGTGGTTTATTTCTTTCTCTAATAGGTCTTCGTCACATCATAGGTTGGTGCGTCTGGCTAGGGTAGAGATAATACCTGTTTTGACTTTGGTTGGATGGCAAGAACTGTTATGGATGTATTGGTCGGTATGGGTAGGTTTGCAGTATACTGAGGTACGGAGGCTGTTGGAGGATCTGTCTACTAAAACATCAAAAAAATGGAATTTGCATTTTCTCGGACTCGTGTTCTACTGTGAATTTCATGCGGGGGTGAATATTGTTGAGGTGGTTTAGTAAAAGTTGAGAGTCATCATCAGGGTTCATCATTACAAACGTGTCCTCGACTTTTCGCACCCAGCAGAGGGGTTGGAAGGGAGCAGAGGCCAGGGCTGATTCTTCAAACTGAGTCATATAAATTTAGACATATAATATAGTAATATCGATTTATTCATGTACATTGAACAAATATCATTGTATTTAGGACAATATAGCTTACAGTGATAGAGTATACTGCTCTGTATGACTAATTAAAATTATTAAACTTAGGTTATGACCTAAATTATGTATATCATTTGAATTTTATCCACTAGCAGCTGATAGAAATAAATTTTAGCTTACTACATCACTTATCACAAATTCTCTACCTAACGAAATAATGATTCATGACAACTTATGGTGTAATGGTCATATATCTCTTAATGATGTTGTTGACGTTAAACCACATATTGATAATCATCTTTTATACTCTCTTCTAGTTCTAGGATCGATTAATCTCTACTTTTACATGATACGGTCACTTGAACTAAATCCAGAATATGCAGTCTTCTTGGTACCGGTTTGAGGTTATCATATGGCTAGTAGATATTTCAATGACGTTCAAATACCAATATATGAAATTGTATTCAACATTTATTAGTAAGTCGAAGGAAACTAATAAAAAAAATGAGAATCACAAAATTATAAGAATGAATGAATGTTTTTATAAAACATTGTTTCTCATATTTTATCAGAAACTTTAAAAAAGACTCAAACGCATCTTTTGTTCTTTCAATCCATGAAGTCAAGAGATCCATTGGCGGGTCTACTCGCTCCAAAAACAAATTCTTTTATGGCGATTCATGATTCCCTGTTTATAACCTACGTCACCACAATATATTGTTTTCGAACTTAGTTGCTAAGGATTTGAGACACCGAAGCACTTGAAAGAACACTCGAACAAAGTCAGTCGGAAATGGTTGAGCTGATGGTTGTTTCAATTGTTGGTGTGGTGGTTATCTTTGTTTCGGTAGGTTGAATTGCATACGAAACTCCGTACCGTTCTTACATGGAAATAACATACACGTACACTACCTGATTTGAAATTGAAACGTTATATCGTTTTTTGAACAAAAATCCTACAGAGAGACTAATTCTCTACACGATTGATGCTGTCAGTGTCCCCGATGCAAATGAACAGTATTTACAAAACCTCTTAACAATCCTTCTAAGAAGTGTCCCATGTTTGTCAAGTAGATGCAAATCATGTCCCTTAATACCAAAAATGTTATTATTTTTTAAAGTAACTGTACGAAGCGAAGCTATCTGATTCAGGAGCATCTATCATGTTAAAATACGAATATAATATTATATATTTAATTTGTGTAAGAACAATATGTAGGAGAAACTAAGATGATTTACGAACTCGTTCTAATGCCCGAAATCAGATATCAAAATTATAGACAAGTTTGTTACCTTGAAGATCATTAACTAGACAATGTTACCCTTACCCTCATAGGAATTGAGTTACCAGAAGATGAGAAGATGACTTACCAAGGAATGAAACAACGTGATTTGCTTACTGTTCAATGATCAAGGACATTTTTATGGGTTCGAGTTTAATTATTTTAAGTATTGGTCAGGTAATCTTGTGTAGGCTTACATGTACGTTTTAGAAAAAATGAAGTGGTTTCTGTCCATGACATATTGTGTATTCTATATTATCTGGGACGAAATAAATATATTTTGAAATGTTATTACTCTTAGACATATAGTTGAAATTAATAACATCTGGTACAGAAAATATAAATTAAGCGCAATTAGTCAGCAACATTCAGTTCAGCATAGAATTTATTCGACATTTTAACAAAATACAATGTGGCTTCTAAATTGATTATTCAATTATTTCAATATAACCCAAACCTCTTTGAAAATTAACGAACCATTCTCTCAGCATTTCACTTGTTCACCACTTGATGATGTTTGTTCGACAAATGGAAAAGTCTGCAACAAAATCATGTACTCAATACTTGATAATGAGTTTTGGGTTAGATAGTATAGGTAAACGATAAATATTCACTAAGACTACACGAATCGTTCTTAATGACTTACCTATACAAATAGAAAAGTAACGTATGTAAACTTCTTAATGACTGACCCATATAAATAGAACAGTAACGTATATGACTGATCTATACAAATAGAACAGTAACGTATGTAAACTTCTTAATGACTGATCTATACAAATAGAACAGTAACTTATGTAAACTTCTTAATGACTGACCTATACAAATAGAACAGTAACGTATGTAAACTTCCTAATAACTGATCTATACAAATAGAACAGTAACGTCTGTAAATAAATGCCTACCTATACAAATAGAACAGTAACGGCTATGCACTTGTACGTAACACATCTATAAAAAACGATCGTAACGTATATACACTAACTTGTGCATCACTTACCCATACAAATAGAACAGTAACACTAGTTCGTATCTTATCTAAACATTAAACGTTGAAACGTTTGTTAACATATACATAATTAATAACAAAATACATTTTGACCTAACTGACCTGTACATGTATTGTGGTAACCTCTGTAAAACTGTGCACATTAAAATGAACAAGAATCAGCAGATTTAAAGCCGAACCAGAGCTTTCGTACCAATGGTTAAATTATTGACATTTGTCTTTTTTGTATATTTTTATATAATGAGCAACGTATCATATATATAAAACAGTATATGTGTATGTTTAGAACCGACTGACTTTTAATGAATTAATTTGCAAAGCATTTAAGAATAAATAAAAAGATATAGTAAGATACAATTCGATACAAAAAAAAAACAGACACAAAACAAATATCAAACAATGTATGTCATAAGGCATAAAAATGCTTACGCCATGAAATAATCAAAACACAGCAAGTTTTTCACAATACAAACACATCATTCAACGTTTCTCTCATGTAGACTTCATTCACATAAATATCTCTTAGTCCAGAAACAATCTGAATATTTTACTCAACAATTACAAAAAAAGAAAACATTACGAAAACAATATAGCTCCGAACTAAACTCGAAAACTGGCAAAATGCTTACTCGATAATTAATGCAATGTAATCATATCACAGCACGTTTATCTCCACTATATAAATTCACATAATCATCTCTCTACATTTATACTGTATCATTCAGTCAAAATGGTGGTAAATTCTAGTTTGATGTTGGCATTGGTTTTGATGTATGTTGGTTCTTTGGCAATGGCCAATTCCGTCGACCAGTCAGGTAATTTGAAACAATTTATATTTAGTATAGGATGATGACCGAGAACGGGACTGGAAAGTAGACCTGAGAATACCCGAAGATTAGTACGATTTTCAACTTATGCTTGAGAAAATAGATTAGAAACATGAGGCCGTATACTTTACAGTTAGTTAGTTAGTCTATTTAGTTAGGGCAAATATGACGAAAACGCGAGAAAACTACGCTTATGAGGTTCTTACCAGGCGTCTTACACGTGTCTAACGACTGCACGAGAAACTCTTTTCACGTGATCACGACGACTATAAAATGCAGTCAAATGGCGACCACAGCACGATGTCTGGTGTTTCAAACACGCTAATAACACGCTTATGGCGACCTTAACACGCTCTGAGACCATTTTCCACCGCCGCAGCCGCCGGGACACCGACTGTCAGATGGTGTCCCAATGCCGCCGATGCCATTGACGTTGCAGTAACAAAATGATTTTTCGGATGAATTTTTCGGATGTTGCTGTCCTCAACCGATGTTGTCACACGTAGTCGGTTACTCCTAAGTCTGTCTGTGTGCTTCAATAATAATAAACCCTTTATTTTACATGGGTCAGAATTAGGCCAATACCACAAGTGGTACGGTCTTGTCTCACACTCAGCCCATGGTGACAAGCATAGATACAATATACAATATATAGACGACAAAAAAATTGATGAACAGAATAAGATTTAGTGATCAAGTACATGGCTACAAGATGATGTACAGTCTACTGGTTAATTACAAGATGTGTTTAAGATATAGTAATATACACAAGTACATGTGTTTGTAATAGACAGAATATGTTGAAATTTGATCAAGTACATGTACTTTACTTATCTAAATTTATATTTTAGAATGTGATTACAAGTATACAAATGAAACAGATATGTATCCGTATCCTGATGAAATTGATCGTAAACCAGTATCTGGACAGAAGGAATGTGATGACTTGTGTAATGCCAATACCAGATGTAGCGCTACATATCTGTATGTCTATAACATGCATTGTTATATTTATCCAACACCACTCATATCCCTGTCTTATCACGATAAAGATCTAAACCAATGTTTGAATAGGTGTTCTGCGATGGGAGCATGTTTAACGATGAGTTTTTCGCCACCGATTGATAATAAATGTGTATTATATAACGTTACTCTACAGGAGATACCTGATGATATAAAACTTATTGAGAAGGAAAGTACCATAGCAGAAAAAATATGCTAATTAAAACATGATTATCATAATATAACTATTTTGTTTCTATACTTTGGGTAATGACCTGAAGTTTTGGGTTAATGTTTGGGGTAGCTTATTGTCATCATCTCGTTACCATTTAAATTGACCATTAAAGTCGTGCATTAGTCTGAGAGTTGTGTTGATAATGTCAACACTGTTCATCAAAATACCAAACGCTCTATATTTACATGTCGTTGTTGACATGTTGTCATAGTCAATGAATCCTAAACTGTCTATATACAAAAGCAAGCAAACTTTTGTCCAGATCCGAACAAAAAAGGGAGAAAACTTAAAGATAAGTTTTCGATGAAGGAAAGTTTCGATTTTGAAGGTATGGGCTTGGAGTGAAACAGAAACTGCTTTTCTTCCTCTGTTTGATAAAAATAGGACGTTAAAACGCCATGCAGTGGGCACTGTGGGAATTGTTGCCAGGGTATTGGCATTAACCTATTCTTAGTATCAGATGTCCAAACTGTCAGGATCTTTATCGTGCTTTATTAACTGGATGAGGATCATTAAAGCTATCATGCTGTGATTACACTAGAAATAAGTTTTGTTTTAAAATAAGTCAAGCAATCCGCCATTGGCAGCCATATTTACTACTAGCAGACGCCATACTTGATGATGAAATATGGCCGCCACGGACCTACTATGAATCCCAGGTAAGCCACGCCCATCGATCAGTTGTTTACAGAATTCGGACTGTCAACATCGATAATCAACACTCACAGTGAAACCAACCAATCTTGACTTTCAAAACAATTTAAATGGAGGCCTAAGTAAGAAAATACAAATTCCTATATATTTCCAAATACATTTAGTAGCAGCTCCAAATATTATCTCATATATATGCACACTGCATCTTAAGTTATGAACTTCTTAGAATCTCAATATGAAAGACAAATATATATTCAATCATTTTATTTCATACAATATCATACAAGGACAAGGTTTACTCAGTTTTGAAACATGCAACAAATATCTATTCCGCCATTTTATCATTCACTGGCCAATTGACAAAGTTTGTATTCTGTTCAGTTCTTGCTGTACTAAGTCGGCAAATACAATCTATGAAAATTGCTAAACTAAAATACGGATTAGCAAACATAACAAAATATACAGGGACACTATTTGACAAATGTCTTTTCGTATTGCAATGTCATTTTAAGGCACAGCATCAAATTCACCAGTTATGCCCGAAGAACAAGGGAAAGTCGTTTGATGTACAATTAGTTGATTTGCAAATACTAAGTACAATATGTAATTTATTGCAATGTATTGTGAACTATGGTCTTATGTTATCCCAATGGACTAATTGAATATCATTAGCAAGTCGTTTAAAGATGCAAAATCAAATTAAATAGTTAATAAAAGGAATTTCTTACCGTACGCGTGGAAATCCTATAAGCGAATTCCAGTATGAAAGACTAGCATTTTTTCGGAATTTCTCTTTCTCTTTCTAATCAAAAAACCAAAGGAGTTCTGTGTTTTTGCAGACTGTGATTGACAATTAAATGGCTTCGTTGATTAGCAGATTAATCTTTGAAGAATTACATGAAGCCGTGAATATTTTGAACATAAAAGAAAATGTATGTTTTGAATACCGAGAAGCCATTTGAAAGATTGATTCTCTGATTAAGTCTTATTGATTAACAAGAACTCAAAGAAAGCGTAGAAATTCTTTAATACACTCACAATTTCATCAACCGATTCGTCCATTTTTAGCTGCTCAGAGCGTTTTTTGCGAAGACGTTGACGATGTCGTTCCTCTCGCATCATGGGCGATGCACCGATTAGGATAGTAAGATTAGACAAATTCAACCCTTTGAAACGGCTCCCAAGCTGATGCTGTACAGTTATCTACAGTATCCGAAAACCCCTCCCTTCCCCGAAATCTAACTGGCTGGAGAGGTATACCGCAGATACACTTAGGGATTTTCTATGGAAGCCGGATGCGGCCATTCGAAATCTCGTGTTCTCGCCTTAGTTTAGAGGGCGAGAAAGCGAGAACGCGAGAAGGCGAGCAAGCGAGAACGCGAGAACGCGAGAACGCGAGAAGGCGAGAACGCGAGAAAGCGAGGGACGAGAACGCGAGAAGGCGACAACACGAGGAAAACAGCACGAGAATGCGAGAAAATGAGGGCGAGAAAGCGAGGAAAATTTTCCTCGTGTTCTCGCGTTCTCGCCTTTGTAAATTTTGATAACAGGGTGCTTTTCCTCGCGTTCTCGCGTTCTCGACCTTCGTTTTTCTCGCTTTCTCGCCTTCTCGCTTTCTCGCGTTCTCGCGTTCTCGCTTTCTCGCCTTTTCGTGTTCTCGTGTTCTCGCTTTCTCGTGTTCTCGCTTTCTCGCGTTCTCGCTTTCTCGCGTTCTCGTCTTCTCGCTTTCTCGCCTTCCGGTTTTACGACAATCATTTTCTTGTGTCCACTCTACAGCCTACAATTTTTGACGGATCCTTTTCAAATTTGGTATGTGGATTATTGAGGACATAATGAGGACCCCTATTGATTTTGGTGCCAATCGGACAATTTTTGACCGGTATAGAGCGTTTTTAGGCCAAAAATGTCCGAAATATCTTGTGTCCCCTCTACAGCCCACAATGTTTGACCGATCTTTTTCAAATTTGGTACATGGATTAATGGGGACATAATAAGGACCCCTATTGATTTTGGTGCCAATCGGACAATTTTTGACCGGTATAGAGCGTTTTTAGGCCAAAAATGTCCGAAATATCTTGTGTCCTCTCTACAGCCCACAATGTTTGACCGATCTTTTTCAAATTTGGTATATGGATTATTGGGGACATAATGAGGACCCCTATTGATTTTGGTGCCAATCGAATAATTTTTGACCGAGCGTTTTTCGGCCAAAAATGACCGAAATATCTTGTGTCCACTCTACACCCTACAATTTGTGACTGATCTTTTTCAAATCTGGTATGTGGATTATTGGGGACATAAAGAGGATCCCTATTGATTTTGGTGCCAATCAGATAATTTTTGACCGAGATAAAGCGTTGTTAGGCAAACCCATTCTTGTTTGATAAAGGACTTTAGAGTTTCCCAGCGCAATTATACAAAAACTCAAGTACGAAATTTGGAAATTTTTCGTTTTCTGTACATAGTGAATAGCATTTCTTACATTTATAGCAGCCATAAGCCAATATTTTTGACCACTATTATTGGCCTATTAGGCTGTTTAAGTGACGTTTGCTATCAATAGCCTATGTCATTGCGCATGCGGTTGCGGTTGCGTACATAATAAACCGGAAGGCGAGAAGGCGAGAACGCGAGAAGGCGAGAACGCGAGAACGCGAGAACACGAGAACGCGAGAAAGCGAGAACGCGAGAAAGCGAGAAAGCGAGAACGCGAGAAAGCGAGAAAAACGAAGGTCGAGAACGCGAGGAAAAGCACTCTGTTATCAAAATTTACAAGGGCGAGAACGCGAGAACACGAGGAAATTTTTTCTCGCTTTCTCGCCCTCTTTTTCTCGCGTTCTCGCCCTGTTTTATCGTGTTGTCGTGTTCTCGCGTTCTCGCCCCTCGCTTTCTCGCGTTCTCGCTTTCTCGCTTTCTCGTGTTCTCGCGTTCTCGCCTCCTGATTTTCATATGCGAGAAAGCGAGAACACGAGATGGCCGTATCCGGCTTCCATAATTTTCAATGCTCAGATAAAAGCATTAAGTTAATTATTGATTGTTTGGAAAATGATACTATTCCTAGAGATTCAGATTTGTATTTGTGTAGTCGAACAACAACATATCTTTGGTTGAATCGAAGCAGGTTGACAAAGGCATACTTTACATAAATAACGAAAATAAACTTGGTTCAAATTCGAAAAGATTGGTTACGCCCGATTACACTAATCTTGTATCATTCTCATTCCTCCAAGACTGCAGGTCATTTCGGTCGAAACAAAACTTACGATCGACTTCGTAAACAATATTGGTGGTACGGAATGTTCAATGACTGCAAATTATTCGTTAAGAATTGTTCGTTATGTAATCAAAATAAAAAGGCATGTCGCAAATCAAAGGCATCTTTAAGAAGTTATCATTCCGGTTATCCCATGGAACGTTTACACATAGATATTCTTGGTCCTTTCATGACTAGTAGTAAAGGAAACAAATATGTTCTAATGATTGTAGATCAATTTACAAAATGGTTGGAGATTATTCCGTTACCAGATCAGTCGGCGGAAAAAGTCGCTAAGAATCTATTGATGAAGTTCATTTGCACATTTGGTTGTCCACTACAAATTCACTCTGATCAAACAGCTAACTTTGAGTGCAATATCTTCAAGTTACCGTGTTCTTTACTTGAAATTTGTAAAACCAGGACGACACCATATCATCCTTCCTCTAACGGTCAGGTGGAACGGTATAACAGAACTGTTCTTCAAATGATTAGATGTTATATAGACGGAAAAGGACATGAATGGGACTATAATCTCGCCTTTTTTTACATGGCATTACATTCCGTAGAAAATCAACAAACTGGTTTTACTCCAAACATGATGATGCTTGGACGTGAAATTTCCCAACCACTGGATCTTCTGTAAGGAACCTCAGATGCTATAAGTTTTGAAGGGTAATTCAATGCCGCCTGCAATTATGTCGTAAAAAATCATAAAGATGCAATTTGAACTTGATGTTTAAAAATATCTTGAAAAAGAGGCGTCAAAGAGACGCAGTTATCAAGCCTTTTAAATCGAATCCGTTTGATAGTTTTATGAGATTATTTCCCCTCAATACCGTCCCAAAATCTAAATCCGATGAAAGAAGGGTCATTTTAGATTTAGGTTTTTTTAACGGAAACTCTGTAAACAACCATATATCTAGAAAACTTTATCTGGTGAAAAAAATGATGTATATCCTACCCAAATGTTGACTCTTTGGTTGAAATCATTAAACAGAAAGGTAGAGGGTGTCTCTGCTTTAAGAAGGATTTAAAACGCTGTTATAGGCAGTTCCCAGTCTGTCTCGGAGATTTGTACTTATTAGGTTTTATTTGGAACGATTCTTATTATTTCGATCGAGTTTTACCAATGGGTATTAGGTCCAGTGCGCTTATATATCAAAGAATAACTTCGTCAGTTACATACATGTTTGGACTGGGGGCTTTTCAGGTTGTCAATTATTTAGATGACGTTGGCGGAGCCGAAACCAATAGGGCGTTTGAGGCTAATCGGGCTTTAGGAGATTTGTTAAGGTCATCCCAAATTTCATTTGATTACATCAAAAAATCTAGATTTTAGAGCGTTTACAAGCAATTGATGTTGACTTACTGTATAGAGGTTAAGTTTCCTCAAAATCGGTTGAAACCAACTCTGCTTCTAACAGTCGAAAAAAGCTCAAATTCGAACTTGATCTTCGTTTTATGAATACGTATACACATACCAAAATTGGTTTGAAAATCTAGTTTATAGAGCGTTTACGAGCAAATGTTGACGGACGATCAGGTGTGCCTACAATATACGTCCACATAGAGAGATGTGCTAAAAAAAAGGCCATCTGCGCCCCTGGTTATATGATGACAGTGATCGGTTTGGACATTTTTTGTATGTTTCGGCGAGTTTGTATCACTGTTTTGAATCGATTGCTGGGAATTTTCGGCCAGCTTGACAACTTAAATCTAGGTCTAAGTGAAAAGGTGGTCAAATTGACTTCAGGGATCAATAATATGCTGAGGTAAGATGATATAAGTTAAAGTTTAATCAAATCAGAATTTCATACAAAACATAAAGCAATAATAATAATTACTAAAACATAAAAAGAAGTTTATACAAAACAATATAATATAGAAATTATAATAACATAAATATCATTTCATTTATTTTAGGTGTTTGATGTGGAGGGTTTGTATATTGGATTGAACCAATACACCCTGAAGAGAAATTATTTATAACTTAATTTACTAATTTCATTTTTATATAAAGTAGGCTGAGATGGTGAAGATGACCTCACACTAAATATCAGAAAGAGAGATAAAGAGATATCAATCTAAGAGATTTAGGGGTCAACAATAAAACATACTTTGATCTGGGTGATATATGATAGCAGGAGAAATGTCAATCAACACACTATTGAAGAAAATCAGTCGAGTCGTTACAATGTAAAATTATTATGTGTATTAAATATGAAATGTTATTGTTACATGGTGTATTGTTATGATTAAGATTGTATGTTTTGTCAATTCATATTTTGTTGTAAATGACTTGCTACAAACTTCACAAATTTACAGTTTCACTCAAGTATGTTGACTTTTTATATGCTTTGTTAAATTACTACTTGTGCTAAATGCCTTATTACAAACTTTACAAGTATACGGTTTCTCTCCAGTGTGTGTCCTTGTATGTCTTGTCAAGTCACTTTTTGTAGTAAATGACTTGCTACAAACTTCACAAGTATATGGTTTCTCTCCAGTGTGTGTCCGTGTATGTCTTGTCAAGTCACTTTTTGTTGTAAATGACTTGCTACAAACTTCACAAGTATTGGGTTTCTCTCCAGTGTGTGTCATTGTGTGTAATGTCAATTCATTTTTTGTCACAAATGACTTGCTACAAACTTCACAAGTATATGGTTTCTCTCCAGTGTGTTTCCTCCTTATGTGTACTTTTAAATCTTTTAATTGACTAAATGATTTACTACAAACTTCACAAGTATAGGGTTTCTCTCCAGTGTGCTTCCTTACATGTCTTGCTAAATTAACTTTTTGACTAAATGACTTATTACAAACTTCACAAGTATAAGGTTTCTCTCCAGTGTGTGTCCTCATATGTACTGCCAAATTACCTTTGAAACTACATGCATAGCCACAAACATCACAAGTATGCGGTTTCTCCCCAGTGTGTGTCCTCATATGTACTGCCAAATTACCTTTGAAACTACATGCATAGCCACAAACATCACAAGTATAGGGTTTCTCCCCAGTGTGTGTCCTTGTATGTATTGTCAATTCACCTTTTGTCGTAAATGACTTGCTACAAACTCCACAAGTATAGGGTTTCTCTCCAGTGTGTACCCTCCTTGTATGTACTGTCAAGTCACTTTTTCTCGTAAATGACTTGCTACAAGCTTCACAAGTATAGGGTTTCTCTCCAGTGTGTGTCCTTGTATGTACTGTCAATTCACTTTTTGTCGTAAATGACTTGCTACAAACTCCACAAGTATAGGGTTTCTCTCCAGTGTGTACCCTCCTTGTATGTACTGTCAAGTCACTTTTTCTCGTAAATGACTTGCTACAAGCTTCACAAGTATAGGGTTTCTCTCCAGTGTGTGTCCTTGTATGTACTGTCAAGTCACTTTTTCTCGTAAATGACTTACTACAAACTTCACAAGTATAGGGTTTATTTACTGGTGGTTCTTTACTTGTGTTATCATTGTTTTTTCCACCAGGATTCGAAGAAGATAATGACTGACATGTATGAAATTCCCGAAGACATGTTTCTTTCCTTACTGGATTTGTATACTTGTGAACTTGGTACTGAAGATTTCCAATGCAATTTTGTAAGGAACTGGAGTTGAGAACTACTCCTTTTTCATTGTGAAAATTTGTACATCCAAAGGCAGCATGTCTTCCTTGATAGACTGTCAGTCTAAGAGAGATAACTCTTGTTAACACTAGTTGTATCTTCATTTCATACTGAAAAAGAAATTAATAATATTACTATCCTTATTTAAACTATACTTTAAGTGATTTTCAATAATTACTTGTGGTTTGATGGATATTACTTAGTATTATAGAATGATTGGATCATACAAGGATTGTGTTGTATAGTTTTAGTAATACTTTATACCTGAAATAAAAATCTCAATGATATGTTAGTCTGGTACATTTCCCTGTTACTTATTCATGTTATATCTTTTATCATATCTTGTCACGTTACTGTGGCAATCAAATTTTTTTTGATTTTTCAGATTCTCTAGATTGTGGATTATTCAATGAAAATATTTTTAATGGTTTAACTAACTGAACAAACAATATTGTCTCATTAGAGAAAATATATACTTTGTGGCCACATTGAATTTTGAATTGAATTTTTAAATCTCATTTCACAAAATATGATTTGAAATTGCATCACATTAGTCTTAAAATTCTTTTGGGTTCAAAAAGGCTGTCAATACTACCATTACATGTAGGGTCGGCGGTGTTCCGGTAGTACCGAAAATACTGGTTCTAAAAAAAAATACTGGTAGTAATACTGTGGCTCATCTAAAGATATCAACGCCCACTTCAGCAATTTTTGAATATTTGAAAAAGTTGATTGCACCATCGCACTTATTTGAGCTGATATTCGAATGAAAACTCTAGCCTCTTTCATGTACATAAGTTAATTGTAACGATTTTTTCACTAAGTCAAGGGCAATAACTTATAAACCGGGTGGGTTCGTTTTGCCGCATGCCCAACTTGCCGCATCGTGCCCAACTGCACAAAAACTAGGCAGGGTTAGGGTTAGGTTGGGTTGGGATTGGGTTGCTTAACCTACCTAACCCTAATAAATGGTCATTCCGGATTTTATCAGAAACTTTAGTTTCGTTTTAAAAGTCGTTTTTGTGCAGTTGGACATAATGTGGCAAGTTGGGCAATGCGGCAAAACGAACCCACCGTTATAAACCGACAATTGGAATTGTGCCATTTTCAAACTCATCCGAGATATTATCAAGATGAATACAAGTCAATTTTAACGTTTTTTCACTAAGTCAAGGGCTATAACTCAAAAACCAACAACTGGAATCGCGCCATTTTCGAACTCATTCGAGATATTATCAAGATGAATATGCATACCAAGTTTCATTCAAATCGGATAAAAATTCTTGCTTCTAACGCATACACAAATGAAATGAAATGAATGGAGTTTTACTTCCTACTTTTCTGCACTTATATGGGCTAATTGAGGACGGGTAACGCATACACAAGTTAATTTTAACGTTTTTACACTAAGTCAAGGGCAATAATCCATAAACCGTTGACTGGAATTGCGCCATTTTCGAACTCATCCAAGATATTATCAAGATGGATACACATACCAAGTTTCATTGGAATCGGATAAAAATTCTGGCTTCTATCGCAAACACAAGAAATTGTTGACGGACGGACAGGGGTGATGGCAATATACGTCCACATTTTCATGTGGGCGAATAAAAACATATTCTCGATAAAAATACCACGATACTGATTATCTGATAGTCACTGTCAAGATATTGTTGAAAATATGTGTTCTTTATGCTAAAATAAAAAAAAATTGAAGCAGAAGAATCAGTATGAAAACAGTCAGTCCTGTACATTACAGTGTTTACATCCAGCAGTGTTCTACTTTCGATACCGGTATCGCGATAAATACCGGTATAGGAATTTATATCATTAGTAATATTGCCTCAAATAAAAATACCGAAATATCGCCATATCGTGATTGATCACACAACAGTACTGTTATCGGGTTCATAACGCGAGTTAATATTAGAGATATTACACAGTAGCGAGGTTAATAACTATGCAAATTAGGTAGAATTTAGGTCATGTATTCATGCGCCAGTTACACAGAACCTTTGACGTTAGGGACTCCGTTAAAATTAACAAAGAGGGGCATGTAATTTTCATTAAAAGTGTTCCGAAAAACATTACTTTGATTAAAAAAATTAATTTAGTTAGCACATGAAAGTATTTTTCTTGATGTTATTTGTTAGTGCAAGGACATTTAAGCATACGTGAACGCGCCTAACCTAGTTACTAGCTCTATGACGTCAGAAAAGAATGACGTGATAGTTTAGTTTACAAAAGGATTAAACTGAAAATTGGCGAAAAATGCATTGAATTTTAGGTAGTGCTCACACGAATGGTGATTTTTACTAGTGTTGAAACGGTTAGTGATTTTTACGACCCGGGTACCCGTCTGCAATAACCGGTTATTTTCCGGTTAACCCCGGTTTATTTATTAAGCTTAAAAACAAGAATAAAGAACCGCATTTGTAGCTGTGACACAGCGTAAACTAAATCTCGGTTAGTACAAATGAGTTCCGAAGTCGCCGAACGAAGATTTGACCTAAATTGAATCAGTTCCACAATTGTCGTAGTCAGATAAAAACCAACAACTCATCGAAGCAAACATCAGATTACATCCAAACTGGCCAGACAAAATAGCCCCACTGTCATTCATTGGCAAGGTATCAAATAAGCTCCAAACACGAACATGGTCGGGTACATTTAGCACCATTGAACTTGAATGGACGGCAGTATGATAACATAGTCAAGATCATCAAGGTTACTAACATTCAGAGAAGACAATGAACGTCTGGATAATCAAGTTAAACAAAAAAAACAAACGGGCGGTGTTTGATACAATTAGGTCAAAATTATTTGTTCCACTCGTGAAGTAATTTTAATTCTATAATGACTATAATTACTTGTATAAACGGAACAAGATCATCTTTTATGTGATAAATAATGATAAATAAGTCTATAATCACTCTTTGATACCTATATTATAACTATAATATAAGGATTTGAAACTTTGATATATACCCCGATGCGGACGATATTGTCAGGCACTAAATTTAATAGACACCGCCGGATGTTTTGAGCAAGAATGTTAAAAGTGAAAGTAGAAAGTTAATGAAAGTGAGAAATTCATTGGCTGATATAAATAGACATCTCTTATTGTCCAATGAGATAATAGCATGCTTTGTAGATGGATTTTTACGAGTGTCTCTTCATAAATATTTTCAACAAGATGTTCTATTTTTACGGCTTTATCGCTCTTTGATAAACACCGGAGATCGTGAAGATGAAAAAACCACTATTTGATGAGCTAGATGGTTACTAATATTCAGTTGAGAATCCGGCGGATTTATGTTATAAAATGCCGTTTTATTTACATGCATTTCTTTATCAAAAATATCATTTTACAATTGGACGGTTACCCGATCATCTGAAATCAGACCCGGTTACCCGTGAAATCGTACCCGATATCGGTTAACTGATTAACCGTTTCAACACTAATTTTTACCATTCGACTATTCGACAGTATCATTCGATTTGCATTCGAATATTCGACGATATTTTGCATTAAAAAATCGCATTGAAAAACGGCTATTTAAAACCGAAATTTGTCGTATTCTCAGCTGCTATATGGACTTATAACTGTAAACAACTCGATAGGGATAATAAATGTCGTTTTTAAATGCCGTTACATTTTTGTAGCATCTGAGCCATAATTGTCAATGAATAATCCATTAAATTTTTCAATTAAAATCCTATCGTAATGAAACAAAATAAACACAGAAAAAAGATCATCGAACGTTCCTTAATCTGATTGGACAATAAAGATAGCTATTTATAACAGCAAATCAATTAACAGTATTTTTCTACTTTCGTTTTGACATGTTGAATGAGATGGTCAAAGGTCAAAAATGTGTTCAGAATCCGTGTGCAAATCATAACTTTCGGCGGTGCCATTTAACATGATTCTATACAATATACCCGGCGGATCTATGTTTCAAATTCTTTCGATGATATATCAAAGCATGTTTACATTTTATAATCATCTTTTATAACATTAAAAAACTGATTATCTACTGTTTTAAAAATGGTATTACGAAATGATAATTAGGCCTATGAAATTCGGGGACAAACAACCTGGTCCGATTTGTCTTGTGTCAACACCGTTCAATTTGAGCTATCGGCTTTCTGTCATTTTTCGCTAACCTATCGGAATTTTTTATTGATAATAGTTCAAATCAGCAACTTTGAAGTTGAATTTTTAAACGGAATATTGTAGTTTGCAGTCATCTTGCAAGTTGTCTTGGTGTTTGGTTCATGTTTAGAACAGTATTCCAAACTTCTCTGTTCTTGTTTTTGCATTAGCCGCCATTTTAGTTTGACACCGGAGCAATGTTATAACTTTAAACAAATTCATCAAGTTATTTATTAGATATGCGAATAATCGAATGGTAAAATCCGATTCGAATATTCGCCAAAATGGATTTGAATTTTGATATTCGACTATTCGTGTGAGCACTAATTTTAGGAAAACATGCGTGTATAGATAGTTGTGTGATAAATAGAATCCTAAATCGTGCTTATGTCATATAAAATTTATGAGATTCGTTGCCAAATTAAATATTTCCCTCGCCAAGGCTCGGGGAATATTAAAACCGGCAAGTCATTTCATAAATTTGATATGACATAAGCACTCGTTTAAGATCCTCTATATATGTAATTATCATGATATATCGTCAAATTTTGGTCAAGATAAAGTCATTTTAACAGTTTTAACACATAACTTAATACTTTTAGATATTTGAAAAAGATGTGTTTTTTCATGCTATTGAAGATTTGGTTGTTTTTGACAGATATTTACTGTTTTCTTACATTTAAGATTGTTTGATAGAACAAAACATAACATTTTGTTTCAAAAACCAGTAAAACCCTTCTTAAAAATATCGCGATATATACCCATATCGTGATATATTAATGATGAATATCGTGATATCCACTTTTACCAATATCGCCCAGCCCTAGTTGAATGTATGTAAGAACTATTCAAAAGCACTACAACTCAATGGAAATCGCAAAATCGCTTCAAATATGCATGAAACTAAATATTTGTCATTCAATTTCTGTTCAAGTGTTTTCCATATAATGCTAAATCTGACTATGATACGAGTCGTATTTTTTCCTTTTAAAAAACTGAAAATTATTGATGCACAAAGATTTAAAGGCTTTGATTTTAAGGGAGAGCTGTGCACAATGTTACTAATAAGCCGAGCAAAAATATAAACGATACTCCCTTTAAAATCATATAAGGCCTTTATGAAAAAAATTTATCCTTTGTTGAAATTGTGTCATGTTAATTAATAAAGTTCACTTCAGTGAGTAGTTTATCCGGTATCTCTTTGTTGTCCCGCTTCAATAAACAGTCCAATAATTCCGCCATTTTGGTTTACTTATTGGTACTCTGGGCACTTTGCCAGTACCAATAAGTTGGATATTAGAACTCGAAGAACAAAAGATTACGTCACAACTGTATTTTAATTAGTATTATAGAATGATTGGATCATACAAGGATTGTGTTGTATAGTTTTAGTAATACTTTATACCCACACCTATGGTGAAATGTTGGTAGGCTGAAAAAAAAGTTCACGTGTTATGAGTTATATTTTCTGAAACTATATCCCAGTGGCTTCAAAAAACGGGATAGTTTGAAATTCACTATAAAGCCCTTTTCGAAAAAATCACTATTATAGAGAAAAATTGTCGTTTCGGACAACAAGACCCAGATTGTTTTGAGGTTTCCTGCCATGATCGTTCGTTTTGATGACAAAATCAGCTTAACACATCGCCATTTCAGTAAATATGGGAAAATTCTATGACCTAGCGAAAAACGCAAAAAAACGCAAAAACGGGGGGAATCAACATAGGATATTTTGTACCGGACATATTTTCTTTATAAAATTGTATGTCAAAACCAGCGTTTTATGACAGAAATTCGCCTTTGTCTCACCTACAAATATAGGATTACCAACTAGCAAATATTAATTTATGTCACTGGAAAAGACATTATTTATATTCCCAATACTTCTCAAAGAATGGTCAAGCCGTAAAATCGGTAATTTAATAGAAATCGAAGAACAGAAAGTCTTATATTATCTGATTGGACAATAAAATAAACTTATTTATAGCAACCAATGAATTTCTCCCTTTCATTTTTTCTACTTTCGGTTTTGACATTCTGGTAGCGTTTATCAAAATATCCGGCTCAAATGAGATTGTACTGGACATGATCTGAAATTGTACAGGACAATGTCCTTTCATGCAAATGACAACCATATTTTGAATATTTGTGACATGAGAGAAAAATTTAATTCACACTCACAGTTTACATTACAATAAAACTTGAAGCCAAAATCTTTGGGACAGGTTGTTGATTAGGCCCATACTTAATTTAGATCTACCGGTGAGCGATGTACGAAGCTTAAATCACCAATACCGTAGGTCGTATCAAAGAGCTACGAGATTTTGTGATGAATAGCTAATTTGTATAAGAAGAAGTATTCTCACAATAGTTCGAATTGTTCATACTTGCAGTTTTGGTGTAATATCCAAATAAAATTGGGACTCTTTGATGTCTCACGCGTAGGGTGAAAACGAAGTAATACGGCCATATTCCAATGATAACGTCAATATACTACGCCTTCCACGGCTAATAATAAACACCAAATCATTTGATTGGTTGACCTCTTGGGTTTCCCAAACGTTTCCACCAATCAACGACGATCACGCGGGAAATGTTATAAACAACATTCCATTGAATGGATGAACGTTAATTGACTACAGAGTTTTTATCGATATTTTCTGCATATTTTACGGAAACATAAGCTGAATTGAGGTGTGTGTATTTGGATTACATGGTTCATTCTAAGCTGCAGAGAATAGCGCCTTAGAAACAAAGTGTTTTGAGTAGAACGAAGTGTAGAAATAGTTTTAGTAACGGTCTATTCACACTTATTGTGGAGCTTCCAAATCTTATCATAATCATTTTTGTAGCTGCCTTTGAGGGTATTCAAATCATTTGCTGTCTGTAAGGCAAATCTAAGGCAAACACATTATTTTCTCCAGAAATGAAATGAAATGAATTGAGTTTGTTGTCCTACTTTTCTGCACTTAAATGTGCTAATTGAGGACGGGCAAAAGCCATGCAGTGTGCAATGAGGGAAATTTTGCCAGGACAGCGGCATTAGCCTGCTCTTATTTTCGATTTCCAACTGTCGCAGGATCTTTAGCGTACACAGCCAATAGCACACGGGGCCTCGGTTTATTGTCCCATCCGAACGACTAGACGCTTTTCCATGTCAGCCCCTCCGACCTGCATCACCGACTGGGGGAGTGTTTTTTTTTTTTTGGTTTGTTGAAGTATATGTTATGTTACATGTATAATATATTGATTTTGTCGTAAATAGGCCCATATTTCATGTTATTTTTGATACTTACGATATATTGCAATTTATTCATTAAAATTTTAATGATGTTTATTTGTTGATTGTTCCATTGCATTATCTTCTGGAGAAAATAGGGAGCCGCGGTGGCTCAGTGAGTTAGACACTTGCTCGCTAACCTGAAGGTCCAGGGTTCAATCCCGACATGGGTCGAGATGATACCTTCGGAATTTTCGACCCGGTCTCCCCCAGTCGGTGATGCAGGTCGGAGGGGCTTACATGGAAAAGTGTCTAGTCGTTCGGATGGGACAATAAACCGAGGCCCCGTGTGCTATTGGCTGTGTACGTTAAAGATCCCACGACAGTTGGAAATCGAAAATAAGAGAAGGCTAATGTCACTGTCCTGGCAAAATTTCCCTCATTGCACACTGCATGGCGTTTGCCCGTCCTCAATTAGCCCATTTAGGTGCAGAAAAGTAGGACGTCAAACTCAATTCATTTCATTTCTGGAGAAAATAATGTGTATGCCTTAGATTTGCCTTACAAACAGCAAATGATTTGAATACCCTCAAAGGCAGCTACAAAAATGATTATGATAAGATTTGGAAGCTCCACAATAAGTGTGAATAGACCGTTACTAAAACTATTTCTACACTTCGTTCTACTCAACACACTTTGTTTCTAAGGCGCTATTCTCTGCAGCTTATAATGAACCATGTAATCCAAATTCACACACCTCAATTCAGCTTATTTTATCCGTAAAATATGCAGAAAATATCGATAAAAACTCTGTAGTCAATTAACGTTCATCCATTCAATGGAATGTTGTTTATAACATTTCCCGCGTGATCGTCGTTGATTGGTGGAAACGTTTGGGAAACCCAAGAGGTCAACCAATCAAATGATTTGGTGTTTATTATTAGCCGAGGAAGGCGTCGTATATTGACGTTATCATTGGAATATGGCCGTATTACTTCGTTTTCACCCTACGCGTGAGACATCAAAGAGTCCCAATTTTATTTGGATATTACACCAAAACTGCAAGTATGAACAATTCGAACTATTGTGAGAATACTTCTTCTTATACAAATTAGCTATTCATCACAAAATCTCGTAGCTCTTTGATACGACCTACGGTATTGGTGATTTAAGCTTCGTACATCGCTCACCGGTAGATCTAAATTAAGTATGGGCCTAATCAACAACCTGTCCCAAAGATTTTGGCTTCAAGTTTTATTGTAATGTAAACTGTGAGTGTGAATTAAATTTTTCTCTCATGTCACAAATATTCAAAATATGGTTGTCATTTGCATGAAAGGACATTGTCCTGTACAATTTCAGATCATGTCCAGTACAATCTCATTTGAGCCGGATATTTTGATAAACGCTACCAGAATGTCAAAACCGAAAGTAGAAAAAATGAAAGGGAGAAATTCATTGGTTGCTATAAATAAGTTTATTTTATTGTCCAATCAGATAATATAAGACTTTCTGTTCTTCGATTTCTATTAAATTACCGATTTTACGGCTTGACCATTCTTTGAGAAGTATTGGGAATATAAATAATGTCTTTTCCAGTGACATAAATTAATATTTGCTAGTTGGTAATCCTATATTTGTAGGTGAGACAAAGGCGAATTTCTGTCATAAAACGCTGGTTTTGACATACAATTTTATAAAGAAAATATGTCCGGTACAAAATATCCTATGTTGATTCCCCCTGTTTTTGCGTTTTTTTGCGTTTTTCGCTAGGTCATAGAATTTTCCCATATTTACTGAAATGGCGATGTGTTAAGCTGATTTTGTCATCAAAACGAACGATCATGGCAGGAAACCTCAAAACAATCTGGGTCTTGTTGTCCGAAACGACAATTTTTCTCTATAATAGTGATTTTTTCGAAAAGGGCTTTATAGGGAATTTCAAACTATCCCGTTTTTTGAAGCCACTGGGATATAGTTTCAGAAAATATAACTCATAACACGTGAACTTTTTTTTCAGCCTACCAACATTTCACCATAGGTGTGGGTATAAAGTATTACTAAAACTATACAACACAATCCTTGTATGATCCAATCATTCTATAATACTAATTAAAATACAGTTGTGACGTAATCTTTTGTTCTTCGAGTTCTAATATCCAACTTATTGGTACTGGCAAAGTGCCCAGAGTACCAATAAGTAAACCAAAATGGCGGAATTATTGGACTGTTTATTGAAGCGGGACAACAAAGAGATACCGGATAAACTACTCACTGAAGTGAACTTTATTAATTAACATGACACAATTTCAACATATAAGGATAAATTTTTTTCATAAAGGCCTTATATGATTTTAAAGGGAGTATCGTTTATATTTTTGCTCGGCTTATTAGTAACATTGTGCACAGCTCTCCCTTAAAATCAAAGCCTTTAAATCTTTGTGCATCAATAATTTTCAGTTTTTTAAAAGGAAAAAATACGACTCGTATCATAGTCAGATTTAGCATTATATGGAAAACACTTGAACAGAAATTGAATGACAAATATTTAGTTTCATGCATATTTGAAGCGATTTTGCGATTTCCATTGAGTTGTAGTGTTTTTGAATAGTTCTTACATACATTCAACTAGGGCTGGGCGATATTGGTAAAAGTGGATATCACGATATTCATCATTAATATATCACGATATGGGTATATATCGCGATATTTTTAAGAAGGGTTTTACTGGTTTTTGAAACAAAATGTTCATGTTTTGTTCTATCAAACAATCTTAAATGTAAGAAAACAGTAAATATCTGTCAAAAACAACCAAATCTTCAATAGCATGAAAAAACACATCTTTTTCAAATATCTAAAAGTATTAAGTTATGTGTTAAAACTGTTAAAATGACTTTATCTTGACCAAAATTTGACGATATATCATGATAATTACATATATAGAGGATCTTAAACGAGTGCTTATGTCATATCAAATTTATGAAATGACTTGCCGGTTTTAATATTCCCCGAGCCTTGGCGAGGGAAATATTTAATTTGGCAACGAATCTCATAAATTTTATATGACATAAGCACGATTTAGGATTCTATTTATCACACAACTATCTATACACGCATGTTTTCCTAAAATTAGTGCTCACACGAATAGTCGAATATCAAAATTCGAATCCATTTTGGCGAATATTCGAATCGGATTTTACCATTCGATTATTCGCATATCTAATAAATAACTTGATGAATTTGTTTAAAGTTATAACATTGCTCCGGTGTCAAACTAAAATGGCGGCTAATGCAAAAACAAGAACAGAGAAGTTTGGAATACTGTTCTAAACATGAACCAAACACCAAGACAACTTGCAAGATGACTGCAAACTACAATATTCCGTTTAAAAATTCAACTTCAAAGTTGCTGATTTGAACTATTATCAATAAAAAATTCCGATAGGTTAGCGAAAAATGTCAGAAAGCCGATAGCTCAAATTGAACGGTGTTGACACGAGACAAATCGGACCAGGTTGTTTGTCCCCGAATTTCATAGGCCTAATTATCATTTCGTAATACCATTTTTAAAACAGTAGATAATCAGTTTTTTAATGTTATAAAAGATGATTATAAAATGTAAACATGCTTTGATTTTGATATATCATCGAAAGAATTTGAAACATAGATCCGCCGGGTATATTGTATAGAATCATGTTAAATGGCACCGCCGAAAGTTATGATTTGCACACGGATTCTGAACACATTTTTGACCTTTGACCATCTCCTCCAACATGTCAAAACGAAAGTAGAAAAATACTGTTAATTGATTTGCTGTTATAAATAGCTATCTTTATTGTCCAATCAGATTAAGGAACGTTCGATGATCTTTTTTCTGTGTTTATTTTGTTTCATTACGATAGGATTTTAATTGAAAAATTTAATGGATTATTCATTGACAATTATGGCTCAGATGCTACAAAAATGTAACGGCATTTAAAAACGACATTTATTATCCCTATCGAGTTGTTTACAGTTATAAGTCCATATAGCAGCTGAGAATACGACAAATTTCGGTTTTAAATAGCCGTTTTTCAATGCGATTTTTTAATGCAAAATATCGTCGAATATTCGAATGCAAATCGAATGATACTGTCGAATAGTCGAATGGTAAAAATCACCATTCGTGTGAGCACTACCTAAAATTCAATGCATTTTTCGCCAATTTTCAGTTTAATCCTTTTGTAAACTAAACTATCACGTCATTCTTTTCTGACGTCATAGAGCTAGTAACTAGGTTAGGCCAGAGCCTATATAAACGAGCCTGGTCACTCACCTTCGGCCATTTTAAAACATAGACCGCAGCGCCCCTAGCGGCTGGGTGTAGGCCTAACTCTTGACAGTGATGGCGTCTTTCACAGCTTCGGTCAAGGAAATGTTAGTTTTACGTTTGAAGGTTTCACACGAACAAAGAACTTGTGAGGTATGTTTTCACTTTTATTAAAAGAACTCGGGATTGGCAATATTTCACAATAACTTGATTGATACTGACGGTTATAGGTGCTGGTTAGAAAGTATGATTCGAGGATTGTGTTTACAAAACAAATCTCTGGCCATAAAATGGCGTAGGCCTATTTAGTCAGATAAGGCCTATTGAGTTCTGGATCGCATTTTGTCTATCATTTTTTTATGAATTGAAATATTAAGCTCAAAATAGTGCTAAAAGTCTAAGATTGTCTTTGGGTTGATGAAAATGACATCTGTTAAAAAAAAAATCACATTCACATGAAGTTTCTATGATTCTAGTTCTGGGATGGAAGTTCATTTTATGTCATATTGAAAATTTTCAAAACTTATATTTTCATGGATACAAATGTATTCTAAGACACATGGCATTCAATTGACTACCATGCAGTATGAAATTCAAGAGGAAATCATCACTGATTAGAATTTCTTCTTTGAACATTGCAAGGTGTTTACCTTCCAAACTTAGCTAAAACAGGTGCAAAACATAGAACACAGGGCCTACAACTAAATATAAAATAGAATTTTACACAGTATTAATTATGTAATTTTATTTTTTAGAGTTTTTTTGGCTGCCTAAGTTTATACCTTAAGATATTATTATTCTGGAATGAACACACATTAACTTTTGTTAAGAAGAAATATTGAAGAATGTTTGCTTCTTATAGGAAGGCATCGACCAGGCATCCATCTGAAATAATGAGGTAAGTTAAAGATATTTGAAAAAAGTGGTGTGATTGTGCAAGGAAGAGTATGGGTCAGGTCAGGTTGAATCTGTGAATAAAAAAAGATAATTTGTGAAATTCAGGTGAGAATTTCACACAGACCTATTTTTCAAATTCAAGTACATACATGTACAGATATGTTTAGATATCTGTATATATAGAAGTCTGTGGTAAAAGTCATATATAAAAGTTTAATAACTTGAAAATTTTGATTTTATTATAGGTAATGACCAAGGTTGAATTTCGCTGTAAGAGTCAGAAAGTCTAATCAACAAAACAACCATATTGTATACATCCTAGGCCTACCATATGATTACTCCAAAATCTGAATACAATGGAACTGCTGGTTGGTGAAGTGTAATTTTATCAAGGTTGCACCAACATGGAAGGACAGTATACAGTAGTTTAACACCTCAGGTGAAGAGGAAATAATCAATGAAAAATTTCTCTCTTGAAAATTAAAAGTGTTTTTCATCAATCCTTAGATAGGACACAATAATCATGTATTTCTATGAGTATTATGGTTGTTTAAGAGTTAAAAGCAGAAATAAAAATGAGTTTGTATAAGTGTGTCTATTTTTTCAAATAAAAATATATTTTTTTTTATTTTGGGAGTCCCAAAATTATTTAAATGCTAGCTGGCTATCAATTCCAGGAATCAATCGTAGCACGAGTTTAAACCATCAAATTTTTCAACCTGGTTTCCCCTTACAAAGTGGGCTGTGTCTGTATAAAGTTGTTCGGATGTGGCTTTGTATGCTACCTACAAACTGTAAAGATCTAGTGACTGTTAGAAATCAAAAACAAGATTATGCCCATGTTGATGTCCTGGTAAAATTTCCCTCATTGCACACTGCATGACATTTGCCTATCCTCATTAGGCCTATCCCAAAGGGTGTAGGAAATAAACCTCCATTTCTTTTTATTTCAACTAGGCTAAAGCTTTCCTACTTTTCCCCTTATTTAAAAGCTGTCTGGATGCATCATATTACTTTCAATATTTTCAGGGTGGCTTGTACATATCTTTCAGAGATATTTCAAATTCTGGGTTTACAATTTTAATGATTAAATCACCACTATTAGGCATTATTAGGCCTTCATCTCATAAACTAACCTGCATTCCCTTGTTCGTTTTAACCAATAATGACCGAGCACAGACATTTTCGGGAATACCTTTGGTGCTGTCCCTCTAGGTCGATTTGAATCCATGTAACTTATGTATTTTTGTTATCTCTACTACTAAAACATTCTAAATTATCCTTACTATTTCGAAGTCGATCTTTTGATTCGCTTTGGTAAAATTCGACTTTCCGACAAATAGGCCAATTAAAAAAGGCCTAGACCATTTCTATAATTTTGCCAATCTAAACAAAAATTGGTAGATTTTATAGGATTTCCAACAAAGGTTAAACTTAAAAAATGATCGTCATGATTACACTAGAGTGTAGCCACATGCTGGTGTAGTACTTTTAAGCAGTTTTATTCAGAACAATTTGGGGAAAGGGCAAGGGCTTTCCGAATTACGGCATTTAGCGATGTCAACAGACTGTTTGTTGTGCTAAGCTACACCCCACCGCTAGAGGCGCTGTCGTCGCTTAATGAAAATGGCGTCGCCATAGGAAACCATTGTACGTCATAAGAGTGACCAGGCTCGTTTATATAGGCTCTGGTTAGGCGCGTTCACGTATGCTTAAATGTCCTTGCACTAACAAATAACATCAAGAAAAATACTTTCATGTGCTAACTAAATTAATTTTTTTAATCAAAGTAATGTTTTTCGGAACACTTTTAATGAAAATTACATGCCCCTCTTTGTTAATTTTAACGGAGTCCCTAACGTCAAAGGTTCTGTGTAACTGGGGCATGAATACATGACCTAAATTCTACCTAATTTGCATAGTTATTAACCTCGCTACTGTGTAATATCTCTAATATTAACTCGCGTTATGAACCCGATAACAGTACTGTTGTGTGATCAATCACGATATGGCGATATTTCGGTATTTTTATTTGAGGCAATATTACTAATGATATAAATTCCTATACCGGTATTTATCGCGATACCGGTATCGAAAGTAGAACACTGCTGGATGTAAACACTGTAATGTACAGGACTGACTGTTTTCATACTGATTCTTCTGCTTCAATTTTTTTTTATTTTAGCATAAAGAACACATATTTTCAACAATATCTTGACAGTGACTATCAGATAATCAGTATCGTGGTATTTTTATCGAGAATATATTTTTATTCGCCCACATGAAAATGTGGACGTATATTGCCATCACCCCTGTCCGTCCGTCAACAATTTCTTGTGTTTGCGATAGAAGCCAGAATTTTTATCCGATTCCAATGAAACTTGGTATGTGTATCCATCTTGATAATATCTTGGATGAGTTCGAAAATGGCGCAATTCCAGTCAAGGGTTTATGGATTATTGCCCTTGACTTAGTGTAAAAACGTTAAAATTAACTTGTGTATGCGTTACCCGTCCTCAATTAGCCCATATAAGTGCAGAAAAGTAGGAAGTAAAACTCCATTCATTTCATTTCATTTGTGTATGCGTTAGAAGCAAGAATTTTTATCCGATTTGAATGAAACTTGGTATGCATATTCATCTTGATAATATCTCGAATGAGTTCGAAAATGGCGCGATTCCATTTGTTGGTTTTTGAGTTATAGCCCTTGACTTAGTGAAAAAACGTTAAAATTGACTTGTATTCATCTTGATAATATCTCGGATGAGTTTGAAAATGGCACAATTCCAATTGTCGGTTTATAACGGTGGGTTCGTTTTGCCGCATTGCCCAACTTGCCACATTATGTCCAACTGCACAAAAACGACTTTTAAAACGAAACTAAAGTTTCTGATAAAATCCGGAATGACCATTTATTAGGGTTAGGTAGGTTAAGCAACCCAATCCCAACCCAACCTAACCCTAACCCTGCCTAGTTTTTGTGCAGTTGGGCACGATGCGGCAAGTTGGGCATGCGGCAAAACGAATCCACCCGGTTTATAAGTTATTGCCCTTGACTTAGTGAAAAAATCGTTACAATTAACTTATGTACATGAAAGAGGCTAGAGTTTTCATCTAAATATCAGCTCAAATAAGTGCGATGGTGCAATCAACTTTTTCAAATATTCAAAAATTGTTGAAGTGGGCGTATGCTATCTTTAGATGAGCCACAGTATTACTACCAGTATTTTTTTTTAGAACCAGTATTTTCGGTACTACCGGAACACCGCCGACCCTACATGTAATGGTAGTATTGACAGCCTTTTTGAACCCAAAAGAATTTTAAGACTAATGTGATGCAATTTCAAATCATATTTTGTGAAATGAGATTTAAAAATTCAATTCAAAATTCAATGTGGCCACAAAGTATATATTTTCTCTAATGAGACAATATTGTTTGTTCAGTTAGTTAAACCATTAAAAATATTTTCATTGAATAATCCACAATCTAGAGAATCTGAAAAATCAAAAAAAATCTGATTGCCACAGTAACATGACAAGATATGATAAAAGATATAACATGAATAAGTAACAGGGAAATGTACCAGACTAACATATCATTGAGATTTTTATTTCAGGTATAAAGTATTACTAAAACTATACAACACAATCCTTGTATGATCCAATCATTCTATAATACTAAGTAATATCCATCAAACCACAAGTAATTATTGAAAATCACTTAAAGTATAGTTTAAATAAGGATAGTAATATTATTAATTTCTTTTTCAGTATGAAATGAAGATACAACTAGTGTTAACAAGAGTTATCTCTCTTAGACTGACAGTCTATCAAGGAAGACATGCTGCCTTTGGATGTACAAATTTTCAGAATGAAAAAGGTGTAGTTCTCAACTCCAGTTCCTTACAAAATTGCATTGGAAATCTTCAGTACCAAGTTCACAAGTTTACAAATCCAGTAAGGAAAGAAACATGTCTTCGGGAATTTCATACATGTCAGTCATTATTATCTTCTTCAAATCCTGGTGGAAACAACAATGATAACACAAGTAAAGAACCACCAGTAAATAAACCCTATACTTGTGAAGTTTGTAGTAAGTCATTTACGAGAAAAAGTGACTTGACAGTACATACAAGGACACACACTGGAGAGAAACCCTATACTTGTGAAGCTTGTAGCAAGTCATTTACGAGAAAAAGTGACTTGACAGTACATACAAGGAGGGTACACACTGGAGAGAAACCCTATACTTGTGGAGTTTGTAGCAAGTCATTTACGACAAAAAGTGAATTGACAGTACATACAAGGACACACACTGGAGAGAAACCCTATACTTGTGAAGCTTGTAGCAAGTCATTTACGAGAAAAAGTGACTTGACAGTACATACAAGGAGGGTACACACTGGTGAGAAACCCTATACTTGTGGAGTTTGTAGCAAGTCATTTACGACAAAAGGTGAATTGACAATACATACAAGGACACACACTGGGGAGAAACCCTATACTTGTGATGTTTGTGGCTATGCATGTAGTTTCAAAGGTAATTTGGCAGTACATATGAGGACACACACTGGGGAGAAACCGCATACTTGTGATGTTTGTGGCTATGCATGTAGTTTCAAAGGTAATTTGGCAGTACATATGAGGACACACACTGGAGAGAAACCTTATACTTGTGAAGTTTGTAATAAGTCATTTAGTCAAAAAGTTAATTTAGCAAGACATGTAAGGAAGCACACTGGAGAGAAACCCTATACTTGTGAAGTTTGTAGTAAATCATTTAGTCAATTAAAAGATTTAAAAGTACACATAAGGAGGAAACACACTGGAGAGAAACCATATACTTGTGAAGTTTGTAGCAAGTCATTTGTGACAAAAAATGAATTGACATTACACACAATGACACACACTGGAGAGAAACCCAATACTTGTGAAGTTTGTAGCAAGTCATTTACAACAAAAAGTGACTTGACAAGACATACACGGACACACACTGGAGAGAAACCATATACTTGTGAAGTTTGTAGCAAGTCATTTACTACAAAAAGTGACTTGACAAGACATACAAGGACACACACTGGAGAGAAACCCCATACTTGTAAAGTTTGTAATAAGGCATTTAGCACAAGTAGTAATTTAACAAAGCATATAAAAAGTCAACATACTTGAGTGAAACTGTAAATTTGTGAAGTTTGAAGCAAGTCATTTACAACAAAATATGAATTGACAAAACATACAATCTTAATCATAACAATACACCATGTAACAATAACATTTCATATTTAATACACATAATAATTTTACATTGTAACGACTCGACCGATTTTCTTCAATAGTGTGTTGATTGACATTTCTCCTTCTATCATATATCACCCAGATCAAAGTATGTTTAATTGTTGACCCCTAATTCTCTTAGATTGATATCTCTTTATCTCTCTTTCTGATATTTAGTGTGAGGTCATCTTCACCATCTCAGCCTACTTTATATAAAAATGAAATTAGTAAATTAAGTTATAAATAATTTCTCTTCAGGGTGTATTGGTTCAATCGAGTATACAAACCCTCCACGTCAAACACCTAAAATAAATGAAATGATGTTTATGTTATTATAATTTCTATATTATATTGTTTTGTATAAACTTCTTTTTATGTTTTAGTAATTCTTATTGCTTTATGTTTTGTATGAAATTCTGATTTGATTAAACTTTAACTTATATCATCTTACCTCAGCATATTATTGATCCCTGAAGTCAATTTGACCACCTTTTCACTTAGACCTAGATTTAAGTTGTCAAGCAGGCCGAAAATTCCCAGCAATCGATTCAAAACAGTGATACAAACTCGACCAAACATACAAAAAATGTCCAAACCGATCACTGTCATCATATAACCAGGGGCGCAGATGGCCTTTTTTTTAGCACATCTCTCTATGTGGACGTATATTGTAGGCACACCTGATCGTCCGTCAACATTTGCTCGTAAACGCTCTATAAACTAGATTTTCAAACCAATTTTGGTATGTGTATACGTATTCATAAAACGAAGATCAAGTTCGAATTTGAGCTTTTTATACGCCCACATGAAATGTGGAGCGTATATTGCCGTCACCCATGTCCGTCGGTCCGTCGGTCGGTCCGTCCGCTCTCCCGTGGATACACTTGTGGGGTGTTTCTGGCGTATATGGATTACTTCTGGGGTGATTGGTCACTTATGCGGTGCAACCCACAAGTCAACTTTGAGAACCGCGTGCAAAGGTCACTCCTGGGCTGCAGGACTTGACATGGTTGAATCACCCCACAAGTTTTTCGGACGATCTAACTTCGTCCATTGTTCACGGACGATTCCTATGGACGGCCATTTGCCGTGAACTCAATCACTTAAGTAGAGTTATCTCCCGTTTCTATAGTCTTGGTTGTCCTGGGATTGATTTATAGGACGTAGTCTCCATCAACCAGTATCATAGCCATTACGAAATATGCAAAGCGATCTGGACGTTCGTATCTATCCCGCTAAAATATCATTTTGTGCTTCTGGAAAGTTCGTGCTTGTGGAAAGTCAATGTAAGTATGGTTTTAACGATGTTTATGTATATTTAATCGTATGACTGAGAGAATTATGCATGAAGTCAGTAAATTTGTGAGATCACATCTAATTTTGTTAATTTGTGATGTCACTTATTTCTAGACCTAGAGTCGATGAGTGGACTAGGCCGGCCTAGCCCTGATCAACCGAAACAACAAGCACTTGTCAGAAGTCAGGGTTTCATTTTGTTTCTTTTTTACTTTTGTGGCCTTGATAAATGGTTATAATACCAGTATTGTGTGTAGTTATGTTTAAAAATGGGATCGACTGTTTCACTAGGCCACTATCATTATAAATATAACAGCCAATCTGAATCAGGTCAAAGAAAATCGTCAACAAAATGGCGGCCGTATTTTCCTGTTTTCATTTCAGAGTGTCTGCTGTCAAAGGTTACTGTTCCTTCAAAATGAACCCTCAAGGTAATTGTTAAGCATTATCTATATATATTCCCTTTAATAAAACAAACTTAAAAACCTTTTGAGTTCTTGTACTATTGAAGCTTGCAATTGCATTGATTACTTTCACTGTTGTAGGTTAGGCCTAGGCCTAATTGATGTGTAATTTTTTTTTTTGATAGGAGACCATTCTGAACATTATTTCTTTGTATTTACTTTATAGGAAGTTATGTCTGGGCAAAGCTACCAGGGTGCCATGTAGTGTGGCCTGTTCGGATTCAGTTAACTGAGGCTGAAACATCTTTGTGTGATGTATATTGCAGATCTGACGACACTATGTAAGTAAATACTTTCAAAACATAAAATTTAATCATTACATCATCATGAGAACATAATAAATTGTCCTTATTAACTCATTATCAGGTCCACATAAGATTTATTTAAGCAATGAACGATGGACCCACTGCAGTTACGGTGATATGAATACATTGGGCAAGGTGCCAAATTGAATGAGCTGCCGAAGGCAGTCATGATAAATTTGGAACCTTGACCAATGTATTCATATCACCGTAACTGCAGTGGGTCCATCGTTCATTGCTTATATTTCCACTGTCTTTTTTAGACGTTTCCCACCGAATTCCGCTATTTTGAAATTAAGAAATTCCGCTGGTTGAAATTACGCAGCAGCCATACTGCGTTAGTAGTATGTATACGCTGTAAGAAACTAGTCCCAAAACATTCCGTCTCAATTTTATTGAAAGAAAATTTTTACAAAAAATAACTTTCAGTTCTATTATTTATTGATTATTCAAAATATTGATTAAGAAATCTTCACACCATTTTCACAAAATGTAAAAAAACAACAAGTTTTGTCATGTGACCGTGGGAAAAAAAGCCGTCGATGATGAATCAAAATGGCGCCTAGCAACAGCAACAATATGACGTCAATACAGAGCGAAAAGGCTTTTAGCGCTAGCCTAATCATTGTAAAAATACATTATAATTATCTCTAACAAGGTAAAATTGAAAAAATTAACTTTGTTTATAACTTTTGTAACGGAATCATTTTATTTGGACCTGTGACTTTAAGGCAACGTACAATCTTAGAGTGTAATTTGTTAACGTCGTTAAGGTTCTGTTATTGTATTCCTACGCGCTCTAGAATGAGACCTCGTGAGCCACTGTAGTTTACGTGAATTTGAATGCTATTCTTGTCGCAGGGTTCAATAAGACAAATACAGTGTGAGTGGAAATATTAACTTATGAATGCTTGGATTATTGCGTCACATTTGGACATAAGCATTTAGGCCTATTTGATCTTTTTAAAAATTGATAATCATGCAATAATTTCAAAATATTCTGTTTGTTGGTGCCATATGTCCTAAATTCAAATGATTGTTGCACTCTGTGTATTCTTTTATTCTTGGAATTTAGATTCACAATACCTTGGAAAAATACATATCCATTTATAAAAGATGATCATACTTATCATACTTACAAAGATAAAGGAATAGGTATGGTTTTTATAACAATGCGGTTTGTTTGATTAATCCTTTCTTTGCAATAAAATCATTTTTTTAAACCACAAGTAGTGGTTATTTTCAGTATTTTTTGGATTTTTTTTGTTAAGAAATTGTTTCATAGAATTTGTGTTTCAACACACAACATGGTTTGATTATAATTACACAGATGTAATTTACATCATTAAATTCAAGTTACTGAATCCTATCTACATTTAAATGTCTAAAATGAGGTATTTGAAACCTCAGCCTGAACAATTATTGGAAATCAATAATAAAACAAAAAAAGTTGGCATCAGCCTATAAAACTAGTAATTACATGGAACATTTTCTATAAATATTGATGCATAAATATTACCAGTGTTCATATTTATCAAGATCAAATTATGGAACTGTATAGATTAAGGTAGCAACGATATCAGTTTTTTGGTATCATGATTAATCGGGATACCAAAAATGAAATAATCACGATAAATTGCATTATCATGATACTAGAAATCAATGCTATGATATCGTGATATTGCAATTCATCACGATAATCGATGATTATCATGATAACCGTTAACACTTAATTCAAACGTTTGATTAACTTGAAACATGAAATGATTCATTGATTATGTTTTGTTATGATAACCCTGATCTAATGTGTACGTATCATCATAGGAAATATGCGAAGTTCCGTATACATGGCATCGTTATTCCTGAATGCTGTAGAATAATGAATAAAATTTTGGGGAACAGGGACTAATATCAATAAAACGAAAATCTTTGCTTTTTTCATTGAACTAATTGGGTTATCAAAATGTTGTCATAAGTTTTATGATAATTATAAACAAGATCGGCTGGAAAAAAACATGCATTAGATTAGGCTAGTTGTGGTCTATATTTAGTAACATTTTAATTCACATCCATATTGACGAGATCAACACAAGAATTGATGACAAATCATTGCAATTAGTTCCGATATTGTTTTTTATCCCGATATTGTTTTTTATCGCGATACTTTGGCAATATATCGGGGATGCGATATTTTGATCTTTTGACGATACGATACGATACTATTTTCAATAATCGCGATATATCGTCATCCCCGGGATATCGCTGCTACCTTAGTATAGATTAAAGCAGGCTGCCAGGGTTTTCTCATTTAAAGATATCAAACTCTTTTCAAATCCAAAGTTTGCCTAAATATTTGAATGAAACATGCTCAGGAGGGTGACTTATTGAATTGCATTACATAGTAAAGTTTATTTTATTTTTTGAAATTAGTTGATTACGCAACAGTGAATTTTCAAATATTTAGCCACAACAAAGAGTTTCTATTTATGAATAAGCATCTAGCAATTAAATATTCATTTTTATATGAACACTGGTGGATTTCTGAATAACTTATATGTTTTTTAAGGAAATTCTCTTATTTTATTATTTTGTTGATTTGTTATATTTTGAAAGAAATTGATATGCTGTATTTGCATACTTGGATAATAATTGATCACAGAATCTGGAACTAGGAGAATGAAATCTTCTTAAGACTTTAATGTATAATAGTGATCTATTTTTCCACTTGTTTGTAGAGGACATCATAAAGAGTTTACAAACCATTCAATGATGTAAATATTTTAGGCCTACAATTTTTGTTATGTTCTCTTTGAAAGGTATAGTAAATTTGTAAGAGCAACTTGAATGAATAGGTGTCTCAGGTTTTTTATAAAATATGAATAAATTGTTTGCAGGTCAGCTGAAGAAAAAGAAGAAGATGCTGAATTTTTTTTTGAATGATTTGGATGTAGCAGAAGTAAGTTCCCATTCTGTTATTCCAATTTTTTGTTAAAGATAGGCGTATTTCGGTTGAGGTTATAAAAAAAAATTTCTTGCATTGATCAAATATATTTTTGTTCCCTGGTTTTTATTCATTAATATGTTTTACTTCATTCTCGGCAGAATTACAAAATTGCTGATGGTTGTAATAAAACTGTTGATGCTGATGGTTGTAATAAAACTGTTGATGCTGATGGTTGTAATGGAACTGTTGATGCTGATGGTTGTAATGGAACTGTTGATGGTTGTAATAGAGCTGTTGATGCTGATGGTTGTAATAGAGCTGTTGATGCTGATGGTTGTAATAGAGCTGTTGATGCTGATGGTTGTAATAAAACTGTTGATGGTTGTAATAGAGCTGTTGATGCTGATGGTTGTAATAGAACTGTTGATGGTTGTAATAGAGCTGTTGATGCTGATGGTTGCAATAGAACTGTTGATGGTTGTAATAGAGCTGTTGATGCTGATGGTTGCAATAGAGCTGTTGATGCTGATGGTTGTAATAGAACTGTTGATGCTGATGGTTGTAATGGAGCTGTTGATGCTGATGGTTGTAATGGAGCTGTTGATGCTGATGGTTGTAATAGAACTGTTGATGCTGATGGTTGTAATGGAGCTGTTGATGCTGATGGTTGTAATATATTGATAACGGTAACGATAACGGGAAGACAGTAAACAAACACAGCCAAATACTTTGGCCTTGACTTTGACCCAAATAAAGATATTGCAATGTAGAAATGTAAGTAAGTTTATCGAGATATGTCGTCTAATGCTAACGGTGTTTCACATTGTAAAATCAATAATGCATAAGAAGTTAAATGCATTGTGTATGAGAGGTTTCTTGTACTTTGTCTTTTGAATTAGACGTATGAGGTATTATGTATTAGAGGTTTCTTGTATTTTGTCTTTTGCATTAGACGTTCTAGGTATTTGGTATTGCATTATGTTACATTTGCGTTTTGCATTAGACATTTCTACATAGCATTAGGTTTTTGCCGCTTTCCCCCGCAATATATTACAACCATCAGCGTCAACAGCTCCATTACAACCATCAGCATCAACAGTTCTATTACAACCATCAGCATCAACAGCTCAGGCTCCTCGATTCATTAAATAAAATTAAACCAAACTTCTGTTCGAATTGATTTAATTTCGTTCCTTATTACCGTAGTTATTAGGGGTGAAAGTCCACACCGGGCCGACTTTCGAAAGCAGTGGCCGTGGCATCAGAATTTTTCTTGCCTTGAGGGGGATTCGAACCCACAGCACCTAATCGCCTAGCAAACTGCAATCCAACACGCTACCGACTTAGTCAGATAAAACCTGCCGTTGACGGGTAGCTACCGACTGAGCTATTCCACTAGTGGTTACGTAAAAAAGAAAAGAAATTAAACTGCCTCGATTTCGACTAATTTTTAGGCCTGACCTTTTACTGGTGAACTAGTTAATTTATAACCAGAGTCAAGGTCATGTATTCCATTTTGACAAGTTAGAAAAACATTATGAATAACATAGAATTTATTGGTTATTTCAGGTTTGTAAATTTCTTCAAAATCGACTTGTGTCGGAAGAGGTGATCAAACGGTTTAGAGATAATAAAGTAAGTAGTGGTCAGGGTAAACAAGAGCCGGGTAAACTTGAAAGTGCGCAATTCATTTTAACACCGCGATATTTTCCAAAACATCGGGATATTTTCGGACCACGATGTTTTTGACGATTATGCCGCTATTTTTCAACAGGACGATATTTTCATTACTAGAATTTTCATACCGGTTATAATCGAAATATCGAAATACCGCCCATCCCTAATGATATCAAGAAAATGGTCATTTGAGACTAGGTAATCAGGTACAATGCATTATGAAAACGTCTTGTTTTAGTGATATGACAATATTACATGTTATTATCTAATAACTTCATATCACTAAAACAACACGTTTTTGTAATGCATTGTACCTGATTACCTAGTCTCAAAAATGTTGAAATAAGTCTCATAATCCTATATAGATAGCTGGACATGAAAATTACCATTTGAAAACTATTGTATTCTTCATTTTAGAGAGTCAACTATTACAAAAGATTGTTTTTCACCATCAGAATTGGTTGAATTGGAACAATTTTATGACCTGTATGTTACAATTATACAAGTTTTGGGTGGTAGTATGTTCCAGCTCGCTAATGACAAGAATTGTAAAAATTACGTAGTCAACTACCCCTTTATTTCATTGTTAATATTCTAATACTGTTAAAATTCCATGCTAATTTATGTATGTTGAAAGTAAGTAATTTGTTTAATGAGTTTTTATTTATCAATTTGATATTTAATTTCAGAAATTCTCAAGTCTATGACACTGAAACAAATATTGATAAATCAACAGAGGAGTTAGACATCAAAGATAGCACTGCTACACAGTTTTTATACGCCCACATGAAATGTGGAGCGTATATTGTCGTCACCCATGTCCGTCGGTCCGTCCGTCTACACAGTTTTTATACGCCCACATGAAATGTGGAGCGTATATTGTCGTCACCCATGTCCGTCGGTCCGTCCGTCCGTCCGTCGGTCTGTCCGTCCGTCCGTCCGTCCGTCCGTCCGTCCGTCCGTCCGTCCACAATTGCTTGTTAACACTCTACAGGTCACAATTCTTTACGGATTTTAACGAAACTTGCTTAAATTGTTTATTATCACCCAAGGATAAACCCTATTGAAAATCAAAAGAATCGCAAAATATTTGATATGAATTATTGCCCTTGTTCTTTAAAACGCGTTCGATTTTGAGCTTGTTAACACTCTACAGGTCACAATTCTTTATGGATTTTGACGAAAATTGCTGAAATTGTTTAATATCACACAAGGATGAACCCTATTGAAAATCGAAAAGATCGAAAAATATTTAATATGAATTATTCCCCTTGTTCTTTAAAACGCGTTCGATTTTTAGCTCGTTAACACTCTACAAGTCACAATTCTTTACGTATTTTGATGAAACTTGCTGAAATTGTTTATCATCACCCAAGGATGAACCCTATCGAAAATCAAAAGAATCGAAAAATATTTAACATGAATTATTGCCCTTGTTCTTCAAAACGCGTTTGATTTTAAGCTCGTTAACACTCTACAAGTCACAATTCTTTACTGATTTTGATTAAACTTGCTGAAATTCTTTATTATCACTCAAGGATGAACACTATTGAAAATCAAAAGAATCGAAAAATATTTAACATGAATTATTGCCCTTGTTCTTCAAAACGCGTTCGATTCTTAGCTTGTTAACACTCTACAAGTCACAATTCTTTACAGATTTTGATGAAACTTACTGAAATTTCTTATTATCACCCAAGGATGAACCCTATTGAAAATCAAAAGAATCGAAAAATATTTAATATGAATTATTGCCCTTGTTCTGTAAAACGCGTTTGATTTTTAGCTTGTTGACACTATGCAAGTCACAATTCTTTACAGAATTTGACGAAACTTACTGAAATTGTTTATTATCACACAAGGATGAACCCTATTGAAAATCAAAAGAAAAAATATTTAATATAAATTATTGCCCTTGTTCTTTAAAACGCGTTGATTTTTAGTTTGTAAATATTCTAGAAGGCACAATTCTTTTTCTATTAGATTTTAATGAAACCTATTGAAATAGTTTATTATCACACAATAAACCCTATCGAAAATCAAAAAAATATTTGATATGACTTATTGCCCTTCGTGTTCAAAATAGGTTTTAGTTTTTAGCTCATAAACAGAGACGGATTTTGACTAAACTTGATGAATGCTTAACCCTTGATGAAATCGAGAAAAAAATGTTTGGACGACACTTAATTTAAGTTCTGAATGAAATGTAGGCCTATGACTACAGGTTGAATATTTGATGGTTGCTATTTTCTGCCAAATGTTCTTTTTCGAACAAAGCTGCCAGTGGGCGTATATTACCTTGCCTGGCAAGCTATCTTTAGAACAAATGTGAGTATAGATTACCATTCTTCAATTCCTGGGCAAATTTTACACATTTCGTTGCATTTCAATGAATATTGAGAAGTTCATTATTGAATTTTTACTTGTTTCAATTAGTGTTTTATAATAGAACATACGTATGTATAATTACATCTGCACCATTTGAAAACAAATTGAATCAAGCTGATATCGGGTTTCTTGCCTGTCTCTACGCCAGTTCTAAGCCATTTCCCTCAATGGATGCTCCATGAAATAGAAAAAACTGTGTCTGGTTCATTGGCAGTTGTATATATTATAATATTATATTCTATTCTTTTATAATACATTGTAGAAATCCAAGCTATTCGTTTTGTAATGATTCTTTTGAAGAACTCAAACCTGGGCTTGATCCAATCACTGATGCTGTAAAGCTTTGCATTTATCAGACGTAAGTTTTTTTTGTACCATATTGAAACATAACGTAAGCATTTAATAACTAAAATTGAGATATTGTAAGAAGTATCGTCAATTTGATATGACTTGTCATGACTTGTCTTTAGATCTAAATATTTGGAATGCAAAAAACCATTTTTATACGCCCACATGAAAATGTGGACGTATATTGCCATCACCCATGTCCGTCCGTCCGTCGGTCCGTCCATCAACAATTTCTTGATTTTATCCAAATCTAATGAAACTTGGTATGTGTATTCATCTTGATAATATCTCGGATGAGTTCGAAAATGGCGAAATTCCAGTCGTGGGTTTTTGAGTTATTGCCCTTGACATAGTGAAAAAACATTAAAATTAACTTGTGTACGCAAAAGAGGCCAGAGTTTTTATCCGATTCCAATGAAACTTGGTATGTGTATTCATCTTGATAATATCCTGGCTAAGTTCTAAAATGGCGCAATTCCTGTAGTCGGTTTATGAGTTATTGCCCTTGACTTAGTGAAAAAAGGTTAAAATTAACTTGTGTACGCAATAGAACCTAGAGTTTTTATCCGATTTGAATGAAACTTGGTATGTGTATTCATCTTGATAATATTTCGGATGAGTTCGAAAATGGCGAAATTCCAGTCGTAGATTTTTGTGTTATTGCCCTTGACTTAGTGAAAATACGTTAAAATTAACTTGTGTACGCAATAGAACCTAGAGTTTTTATCCGATTTGAATGAAACTTGGTATGTGTATTCATCTTGATAATATTTCGGATGAGTTCGAAAATGGCGAAATTCCAGTCGTAGATTTTTGTGTTATTGCCCTTGACTTAGTGAAAAAAGGTTAAAATTAACTTGTGTACGCAATAGAACCTAGAGTTTTTATCCGATTTGAATGAAACTTGGTATGTGTATTCATCTTGATAATATTTCGGATGAGTTCGAAAATGGCGAAATTCCAGTCGTGGATTTTTGTGTTATTGCCCTTGACTTAGTGAAAATACGTTAAAATATTGTAAGCGATAGAGGCTAGAGTTTTTATCAGATTTGAATGAAACTTGGTATGTGTATTCATCTTGATAATATCTCGGATAAGTTCATAAATGGCGCAATTTCTGTCGTAGGGTTATCAGTTATTGCCCTTGATAAATTTTTCATTCGAATTGATTCATCTAAATATCAGCTCAAATAATTGCAATGGTGCAATCAACTTTTTCAAATATTTAAATTTGCTGAAGTGGGCGTATGTTACCTTGCCTGGCAAGCTATCTTATAAGCTTACCATAGAACTTGAAAAGATCTATATGAAATAGCTAATTTAAAATGTATTCTTTATGTTTCAGTCATAACACAGATGACCCAGTTGACATCTTAAGGACATACCAACAAGTCTTTCTAAAAGGAAGAAAATTAGAGCAAGAATCGGTAACAGAGCCTTTGTTAGATGGTGATACATTGTCAATTTATGCATCTAGACAGGATTTATTTTCAACTGGACTTTCTGAATTAATAGACACACCCTTGGCAGACTTACAGAAACCCTTGGAGGTCACGTTTTATGGAGAAGAAGCGAGTGATTTTGGTGGACCTAGAAAAGAATTTTTCACCGTAATGATGAGGGAATTCATGAAAGAAGAAAATAAGATATTTTGTGATTCTGCAAATGGATACAAGCTAACTTGTAATAGATCAGCCTTAGAGAAAAGGTTTTATTTTGGATCAGCTTTAGTATGTGGTAAGAGTGATTTATTATTCCATCTATTTTGTTGCCTATTTTGTATATTACTGTATATCAACAATATGTACCAAAAATCTAATTACATATTGTTGATCCACATAAGTATATCCACGAATGCACTTAATATCATGAAAGAAAAGCTTTTGGTGGGCGTATTTTGATAGGCTATCACTTTTATGGAATCTAAAACATTTACAAAGCAGCTGTGTGGATATGTTATACGTACATGTCAAGCTTTTGTCTTATGATAATATGATATGCTTATTATGTAATTGTAACGTGTAGTGCTTATACTTTTTAGGATTATCACTAATTGAAAATGGTCCACTACCAAGTTTTATCGAAGATGAGGAACTGACCATTATTATCAATGGAACAGACATGACTGAAGCTCATCAACAGTTTCGAGAAGGGTTGGAAAGTCTTGGATTGATTGATGTAAGTTTCTATACATGTAAATTAAGAACTATTTGAAATTTGTTTTTATTCTGGTATTTTGCTTACTGTGTACCAGTCCACTGTCCACTTTTAAATTCAAGTCAAAAACACTATTATAGGCATACTGGGTACATAATCAGTAAGACACAGGTCATTCAGGCACATATTCAGTAAGGCACAATCTTTTTGGCCACACTTATTAGTCATGTACAGATACTTTGTGAGCACTAATAATAATATTACATTAGAGTTTCCTAACAAGAGTGTGCTTAATGAATGTGTGCCCAACTGAAGTTGTGCCTTAATCACTGTAAATGAGGTTATACCAAATATTAGTGTGCTTAATAAGTCCAAAAGACCTGTGTCTAATTGATTTGAGATATATATCTGCCCAAATGACTGTGATTATAAGGCAATGCAAAGTTACTTTCTCCTCAGATATTGACTTTAGAGCCCAACATATCTCTTATACCCATCTGCAATGGGTATTTCTATCCTAAATTCAGAGGCATAGTTAATTACAAAATGCAGAGAACTTTTATTATCCTGAGGTGAAAGAAAGGTTTAACGATCAGCAAATAAGTATTTTTGACTTGATTATATTCAATTGCGGAATGCCCAAGTGTGCTAGTTGTTTAAGAAATATCTGAATTTGCTTCTTTTTGTAAATAATAATAGAGAAGTTGACTTGCAAAAAAGGAGAACAACACTAAGCAGTATGACAATAGTATGCTACTGGACTTAATCCTTATAGATGTAGCTACTTTATGAAATACTTGTACTTCCTCTTGTGCAATGTTAGTAAAACTCAATTATCTTTTTTTTTTTCCAGCTTATAAAGGCTAAACCTACTTTCAGATTTCTGTTCAGATCAATAAATGTAACCTTAACAGTAAGAAAATTAGTATCCATATTATCAGTTGAATTTTCACCAGAAGGAAGTAACCGAAGAAGATCTGAGGAACTTACTTACAAATTTTTCTTGAAATATTTAAAAGAAGTGGCAGGTATGTTAATGAAATTCAAATGTTCAATCAATTAATAAGGGATACCTATTTTTACTGGATTAGATAGGCACATTCTATTTAGTAATACAATAATTCACTAGATATCCTACCATGCCCTCTGGGCCTCAAGGTGCAGAAACGTAGGACATTTTCTGTGGCCCCATGTCATGTCTTACAGGGTTTCACAATACAGTAGTATACTCTGCCCATTTTCGTACAAATCCGTTGATTATTTATGATTCCTGTTATTTCAGCTGGAAGACGAGGAAAGCTACATTTGGAAGATGTGCTTAAATTTGTAACAGGTTCTATACAAGAACCTGTATTAGGTTATTCCATTAAGCCTTCACTCAGTTTTGTACCCGAGGGAAGCTCTGGATTACCAACGAGTTCGACATGTACAAATTTATTGAAACTTCCATTTTGGTTCTATGTCCGAAAATCAGTTATTTTCCTTGTATGACCTTTCATTTTCAAACGACTATTTTGGTATTGTGTAAATTTTATTTCATCTCTTTTAATTATTAGGCCCAATATATGTTTAGTAAGTATTCTAACAAGATGGTGATTTGGTTTTATCTCTTGCATTATGTTTATCCTTATTAAATGGTTTGTAAAGAGAATTTCTAAACTTTATGTATCAGGGTACACTGATTGCTTCAATTTGCACAATTCAACCTGTCAATTTGATGTCTGTGGTTCTTTCAATTCATATAAGACTAACACTTTTTATGATGTCACTAAATGGTAACTACCAAAAGCTGCTATTGATATCTATGCAATTCCCACAGACATCAAAATGACAATTGGAATGGTGCTAATTGATGCTATCAGTTTAACCGTTACACATAGAAAGGTTAGAAAACCTCTTTACAATCTGTTAAACGCGTGATGTTGTTATGTGATATTTTTGTCTAATTCGTAAATGCATCGTGCGATATCCCATCTCACTTGATCCGTTTCTCAACTCATGTTCAATTGCATCATAAGTTGCCTCAAAATTCTCTCGGTGCTTTGCACCATTTCGTCGCAATCCAAGAGTTTTAAGTCTACGCTGAAGTTGCCTGTAGCCAATGTTGATATCATGATATACTTGTAAATATGCAAGAATCTGTACCAGAGGCGACGCAGACGCTTACACAGACGTGAATACAGTGTTCCTGGCCCTAACTACATCTGGCATATTGATGGCTGGGATAAGTTGAAACCTTTTGGACTGTGCGTCCATGGATGCATAGATGGATATTCAAGGAGAATCGTGTGGTTGGAAGTGTCTGCGACTAATAATGACCCTTATGTTGTATGTAATTACTTCGCCAAATTGATAGTTGAAAGCAAATCACCATCTTGTTAAAAAAAACTTACTAAATGTAACATAATGCACCATGTCAGTAATATTGGTAATGGCGTTGTTTTTTTTTTATTTAGAACATTTGTCTTAAGGTTTATAAGATATATGAATTTTACTTTTGTAGTACCATTGAATTCTTGTCATATTATTAGTATTTCATTTTTTTGCAATAAGACGGATGACTAATCTTTACTTCGACAATTTTTTCGTTATGCAAATGATTATTTATTTCTTACCCTAGAATTTTGTTGTGTTTTAAATTAAGTTTATATAACAATGGGATAAAAAAAACCGAAAGGCAATTATTGAATCTATGAAGCTTGTTTTTGTTAGTTACCCTGATATTCACTGGTTTGCATGTCTGGCAATTGTGTTTTCTGTATGTTAATTTGTTATCATTTTTAACGAGTATTTTTAGCAATAAAAAAAATCACATAAAATTATTTGTGTACAATAGTGTCTTCCCATTTTGTCCCTAACCCATTTGCCCCCTTTAAAAAAAAAAAAAAAAAATAGTCCACATAAGGAATTATGGTTCCAGTTCCAAGCCTTTTAAACAAATGAAATGAAATGGAGTTTTACCTTGCACCTAATAGGGCTAATGAGGACGGGCATGCAATGTGCAATGAGGGAAATTTGGCCAGGACGGCGGCTTTAGCCTACTCTTATTAACGATTTCCAACTGTCGAAGGATCTTTAACGTGCACAGCCTGTAGCACACAGGGCCTCTGTTTATTGTCCCAAACGACTAGACGGGTTTACCATAGAAGCCCCTCTGACAGGAGGATACCGTGTTGAAAAAGTTTCAACGAACCGTTGTGGAGTTATTGCCCTTGACTTAGTAAAAACACGTCAAATTAAGGCTGCAACCACAATAGAGGCAACATTTTTTATCCGATCTTAATAAAACTTTGTATGCATGTTTTTTAATAAGATCTCGGTCAAGTACATACGGCCCACCGTGATCGTATTGTATTGTTTTTAGATCACGGCCTTGAATGGGAGCTTGTCGTCTGGATAATCGAAGCTAATTCTCTGGACTACTTTTACTACGTCATATTTCACGTGATATATTGCTCACGTGATAGTACAAAATGGCCGAAACACCGAAAAAAAACAGGCTTTCGCTTTAGCAAAGAAACCGCAAATAGATGTATTTCTGTCCAGTTACGCCCAGAATATAAATTTTCGAAAATTTTCGGCTGTTTTCCTTTTTATTCAAAGCTGACACCAAGCATTTTCTTCACATTTTCTAACCTAGTGGAATAAATATCAACTTTGTCTGCCATCTTTGATAGTCTCGTTTGTCCAAAAGCGTTTCATAAGAAGTAATGTTAGACAAATGAGTTATCTTCCCCTTTTTCTTCAGACCAAACGGACTCTTTAGCGCGAACGGATAATAGACAGTAATAAGGTATTCAACCAATCAGCAAACTTTGGAACAAATCCCTACGTCCATTCAATCCTGAGGCTTAATTGGAGTACGGAAATTTTTACGGAAATAGCCGAACGGTTACAGAATGGGTCAAGTAGAAAGATAATTTAATTTTTTCTGACTGTTATTATGGGCGTTTGTTTATTATGGAAGCCGGCTGCGACCATATCTACTCTCGACTTGTCGCCCACGAGAAAGCGAGGAAACTCCTCTTGTCGCCCACGAAAAAGCGACGAAAAAAGCGACGAAAGGGGGTGAGGAAATGGCGACAAACCGAGGAAGATTTTCCTTGCTTTCTCGTGGGCGAGGAATATTTTCCTCGCTTTCTCGTGGGCGAGGAATATTTTCGTCGCTTTCTCGTGGGTGAGTTTCCTCGCTTTCTCGAGGGCGAGGAATATTTTCGTCGCTTTGTCGGGGGCGAGGAATATTTTCTTTGCTTTCTCATGGGCGAGTTTCCTCGCTTTCTCGTGGGCGAGGAATATTTTCGTCGCTTTGTCGTGGGTGAGTTTCCTCGCTTTCTCGTGCCCACGACAAAGCGAGGAAAATATTACTCGCCCACGAGAAAGCGAGGAAACTCGCCCACGAGAAAGCAAAGAAAATATTCCTCGCCCCCGACAAAGCGACGAAAATATTCCTCGCCTTCGAGGAAACTTGCCCACGACAAATCGAGGAAAATATTCCTCGCCCACGAGAAAGCAAAGAAAATATTCCTCGCCCCCGACAAAGCGACGAAAATATTCCTCGCCCTCGAAAATATTCCTCGCTTTGTCGACTTTTTCCTCGCCTTTTTCCTCGCCCTTTTCCTCGCTTTCTCGACTTTTTCCTAGCCTTTTTTTAACCTCGCTTTCTCGCCCTTTTCGTCGCTTTGTCGTCTTTACATGGCCGCAACCGGCTTCCATAGTTTACCTTGTCTGGGAAGCTATCTTTTTCAAATTTGCAAATGTATTGTACCAGTGTAAGGGCGGTCAAATTTGTGAAAGCAATACCAGCATTCTTTAAAGAAATAAGATATCTTTTTATAATAATAAGTGATAATTGGAAACCGGATACAATGGACAAATGAAAATCAAAATTACACATTATTTATACACCAGGATAAGTTATTTGGAGGTCAATGTAATCTAAAATGTATACAAGTAATTTTTCAGCTTCGTCTAGACTTGTTGGTAAGGATTTCCCATCAACATCCATCACAAGTGAGAATAATTCTCTATAAAAGTCTTTACAAAAAGGCACCTTTTGTGTTAGATTTTCAGAGAGAATTTCTAAATTTCTCTGACTAATGGGTTTTAAACAGTTTTCTCCTCCACTGAACTCGGGTAAATAATACATTGTATCTGGCCTTCCATAAGGTTGATTCCTAGATCTCCGGATGTAGTGAGCATTCCATAGAGTAACAATGCGTTTGAGTTCCTTCTGAAGCATAGTGATATAACAGAATATAATACACTGAATATCAATCTCCTTTGAAGTATCTATTATACCTGCGTTTTCCAACTCTTTGAAGTGCCGTATCCAGTTACTCATGCCGAGTAATCCAAATTTACTCCACCAGCTTTCTATTCGTTGGTTTGAAGTCGATTTACCATACAAAAAAGATGCACTGGTATTTAAAGGGTCACCATTGTTTATAGTTCGTAAAACAGTCTGCATTAATTCCACATTTACGTTTTCCGTTCCTCGGTCAGATCTTATTTTTGTCGGAACACCGTCAACAATTTGTACACATTTGGCGAAGTAATTACATACAACATAAGGGTCATTATTAGTCGCAGACACTTCCAACCACATGATTCTCCTTGAATATCCATCTATGCATCCATGGACGCACAGTCCAAAAGGTTTCAACTTATCCCAGCCATCAATATGCCAGATGTAGTTAGGGCCAGGAACACTGTATTCACGTCTGTGTAAGCGTCTGCGTCGCCTCTGGTACACACCCACTGGATCCAGATGCCTTAATATTGTCATAACACATTCGCGTGATGTTGTTATGTGATATTTTTGTCTAATTCGTAAATGCATCGTGCGATATCCCATGTCACTTGATCCGTTTCTCAACTCATGTTCAATTGCATCATAAGTTGCCTCAAAATTCTCTCGGTGCTTTGCACCATTTCGTCGCAATCCAAGAGTTTTAAGTCTACGCTGAAGTTGCCTGTAGCCAATGTTGATATCATGATATACTTGTAAATATGCAAGAATCTCAGCGTAAGGAAATCCACAGTAGAAATAAGATGTGATTATTTCATCATCAGTAAGTCCTTCTGTGTTCAAAGGTAAATGCGAACCCTTGACTTTGATGATAAACATGATAAACAACAGCAGCAAAATTAAAATCCACATAGCTGTCATCCTGAAAAATCAAAGATTATAATTCAGCTTCAGACTCTACACCAGCCAAATTCTGTCCAAATAGCTATCAAAGACTGGAATAGGGTTAGCAAGTTTCGGACTATGTAGGTGCATGAGAACGTTTAAGTTGAGGGTCGAAAACGAACGATTGGTCTTTCTGTCACTTGACCATAATTTGTAGGAATAGGGCGGCGCAGGCGTAACTTACATGCCAAATTGTGCTTATTTTACGTCCATTTCACCTTTACAGACACTCTACTAACCTAAGGTTGACAATTTGTGGTGGTGGTGGTGGTGGTGGGGGGAGGGGCGTCACAGGGCATCATGTCCCCCTCTTGGTTTTCTGACAGGGGATCAGCCTGGATCTGCGCCAATGTGATAATCACATGAAGGTATGGAGGTGGAGCCAAAATAATACTTGCCTATGTTTGATGTCGATAATCCACCTATGTAGGACTCTTCTTACTTGAACACACGGCATTAAAATGGCGACTCAACACGTGATAGAGTAATTAAGCAAACAAAAATACAAAATATGTAGAATTAAATCATAATTCAGCAAACGAAAATAGAAAACAGTAAACAAAAATGAAAAATATGTAGAATTAAATGATAATTCAGCAAACAAAAATAGAAAATAGTAAAAATAAATGGTAATTCAGCAAACAAAAATGAAAAATATGTAGAATTAAATGATAATTCAGCAAAAATAAATGAAAAATAAGTAGAATTAAATGATAATTCAGCAAACATAAATGAAAAATAAGTAGAATTAAATCATAATTCAGCAAACAAAAATGAATAATAGTAAAATTAAATCATAATTCAGCAAACAAAAATGTAAAATAAGTAGAATTAAATGATAATTCAGCAAACATAAATAAAAAATAAGTAGAATTAAATGATAATTCAGCAAACAAAAATAGAAAATAGTAAACAAAAATGGTAATTCAGCAAACAAAAATGAAAAATATGTAGAATTAAATGATAATTTAGCAAACAAAAATCAAAAATAAATAGAATTAAATCATAAATAAAAAAAATTAAAACATGTCCTAAACGAACCACCGTAAAATTGAAATAATATTTAATTAAAAAAAAAATTAAAATAAATTTAAAAAAAAAAAAAAAAATGAGAATAATTTCATTAAAAATGAAATGAATGAATAAAATTTATAAAAAATAATCTTTAAAAAAGGAAATTATTCAACATATAAGTAAGTAAAGATTGTTTTTGCTATGGCAGCCATAGTCCACCATAGACGTGTTCACTGACGGACTGACGTGTTTACTGACGTGTTTTGGCTTATTTAATGACGGACTTCTGTTTTCGACTACTGACGTACATTGAAAAGGCTTTATAGCGCATGCTGATACTTTCTGGAACACCTGAGTCCATTTTGCGCTTGAGTTTGACAAAAGGCATTTGTTTATGACTTGCGGGTTTACTGGCGTGTTTGATGTGTTTAATGACGGACTGATGGTTTTGACTACTGAGGTGCTATGAGACTCCTTTTTATGATGCATGCTGATACTTTCTGGAACACCTGAGTCCATTTTGAGCTTGAGTCTATCAAAAGGCATTTATTAATGAGATTTCACATGGTGTTTTTAACATTTCTGGGCTGAAGGACTGGCTAGTAGCGAATAACAGTTCCTTGACGTGCTTACTGACGCACTGGAGTAGTGTCGTGTTTGACGTGTTTACTGACGCGTTCTGACGTGTTTACTGACGTATGTGACGTGTTCACTGACGGACTGACGTGTTTACTGACGTGTTTACTGACGTGTTTTGGCTTATTTAATGACGGACTTCTGTTTTCGACTACTGACGTACATTGAAAAGGCTTTATAGCGCATGCTGATACTTTCTGGAACACCTGAGTCCATTTTGCGCTTGAGTTTGACAAAAGGCATTTGTTTATGACTTGCGGGTTTACTGGCGTGTTTGATGTGTTTAATGACGGACTGATGGTTTTGACTACTGAGGTGCTATGAAACTCCTTTTTATGATGCATGCTGATACTTTCTGGAACACCTGAGTCCATTTTGAGCTTGAGTCTATCAAAAGGCATTTATTAATGAGATTTCACATGGTGTTTTTAACATTTCTGGGCTGAAGGACTGGCTAGTAGCGAATAACAGTTCCTTGACGTGCTTACTGACGCACTGGAGTAGTGTCGTGTTTGACGTGTTTACTGACGCGTTCTGACGTGTTTACTGACGTATGTGACGTGTTCACTGACGGACTGACGTGTTTACTGACGTGTTTTGGCTTATTTAATGACGGACTTCTGTTTTAACGACTGAGGTGCTATGAAACTCCTTTTTATGATGCATGCTGATACTTTCTGGAACACCTGAGATCATTTTGCGCTTGAGTCTGACAAAAGGCATTTGTTTATGACTGGCGTGTTTATTGACGTGTTTGGCTTACTTAGTGACGGACTAATGTTTTTAACTACTGACGTGCTTTGAAAAATCTTTATGACGCATGCTGATACTTTCTGGAACACCTGAGTCCATTTTGCGCTTGAGTCTATCAAAAAGCATTTATTAATGAGATTTCACGTGGTGTTTTTAAAATTTCTGGGCTGAAGGACTGGCTAGTAGCGAATAACAGTTCGTTGACGTGCTTACTGACGCACTGGAGTAGTGTCGTGTTTGACGTGTTTACTGACGCGTCTGACGTGTTTACTGACGTATGTGACGTGTTCACTGACGGACTGACGTGTTTACTGACGTGTTTTGGCTTATTTAATGACGGACTTCTGTTTTCGACTACTGACGTACATTGAAAAGGCTTTATAGCGCATTCTGATACTTTCTGGAACACCTGAGTCTATTTTGCGCTTGAGTTTGACAAAAGGCATTTGTTTATGACTTGCGGGTTTACTGGCGTGTTTGATGTGTTTAATGACGGACTGATGGTTTTGACTACTGAGGTGCTATGAAACTCCTTTTTATGATGCATGCTGATACTTTCTGGAACACCTGAGTCCATTTTGAGCTTGAGTCTATCAAAAGGCATTTATTAATGAGATTTCACATGGTGTTTTTAACATTTCTGGGCTGAAGGACTGGCTAGTAGCGAATAACAGTTCCTTGACGTGCTTACTGACGCACTGGAGTAGTGACTTGTTTGACGTGTTTATTGACGCGTCTGACGTGTTTACTGACGTATGTGACGTGTTCACTGACGGACTGACGTGTTTACTGACGTGTTTTGGCTTATTTAATGACGGACTTCTGTTTTCGACTACTGACGTGCATTGAAAAGGCTTAATGGCGCATGCTGATACTTTCTGGAACACCTGAGATCATTTTGCGCTTGAGTCTGACAAAAGGCATTTTTTTAATAATGGCTTGTTCACTGGCGTGTTTGGCTTAGTGATGGTATCTTGTGTATCAACTTCTGACGTGCTATGAAATTCCTTTTTATGACGCATGCTGATACTTTCTGGAACACCCGAGTCCATTTTGCGCTTGCAAATGGTATTTGTTTACGACTGGCGTGTTTACTGACGTGTTTGGCTTTTTCAGTGACGGACTAATGTTTTTAACTAATGGCGTGCGTTAAAAAACCTTTAAGACGCATGCTGATACTTTCTGGAACACCTTAGTCCATTTTGACCTTGACGTGTTTGGCTTTTTCAGTGACGGACTAATGTTTTTAACTACCGACGTGCTATGAAAATCCTTTTTTATGACTCTGACAAAAGGCATTTGTTTATGACTGGCGTGTTTACTGGCGTGTTTTATGACGGACTGAAGGTTTTTGACTACTAGCGTGCATTGAAAAAGCTTTATGACGCATGCCGATACTTTCTGGAACACCTTAGTCCATTAGCCTTAGTGCGCTGAGTCTATTAAAAGGCATTTGTTTAGGGGAGTTCACATTGTGTTTTTAACATTTCTTGGCTGAAGGACTGGATAGTGGCGAAGAACAGTTCGTTGGCTTGTTTACATACGGATTGATGTTTTTAACTACCGACGTGCGATGAAAAGTCGACGTAAAGCTGATGGCGTATGCTGAAACTTTCAGCAACACCTGAGATAAGTTCGCACATGGGTCTGTCAACAGGACTGAAGTACTGACGTGTGTGAAGTGTCTGACGTGTTCACTGACGTGTTGATAACTGACGGACTGATGTTTTAAACTAGTGACGTGTTATGCTGAATCTTGTAGGAACACTTGCGTCCGCTTTGCGCTTGAGTTTGTCAACAGTCAGTCGTTTAAATATTTACATGGTGTTCTTTTTTTAAACTTGTCTTAACTGAAAACTGACTTGTGGCGATATATAAACAGGTCTATGGCGTGTTTACGGACGATGAAGTACGTGTTTACTGACGATGAAGTACGTGTTTACTGACGATGAAGTACGTGTTTACGGACGATGAAGTACGTGTTTACTGACGATGAAGTACGTGTTTACTGACGATGAAGTACGTGTTTACGGACGATGAAGTACGTGTTTACGGACGATGAAGTACGTTTTTACTGACGATGAAGTACGTGTTTACTGACGTGTTTTGATAATAATTCTCTTTGTAATGTTTCGTTTTCATTTTAAAAATATTGAAATTCCGTAATTTGTAAGGTAGCATTGACGTGTAATATTTTGAAAATATCGTTTATATTTCGTTTTGTGACTAAAAATAAATTGATTCTTGTATATGTACGGTAGTGTTGACGTATTGGCGTGTTTACTGACGTGTTTGACGTGTTTACTGACGTACTGACGGAGGACGGAGAATCAATTGGAGGTATCGCCAATATCCTCCATCGAATAAGCATCATCAGTGAAACTGAAAGCGACAAAAATTGTAATATTTGCGCTTGTATTAGCGGCTTCATTCAGCTTCTTGGCTTCCAACCGTTTTTTAAGAACTTTCTCCCATCCACCCTTCTGATTTTGAGCCATGATTACCTTACGCTGTTAAGTATAATTATTTTTAAATTATCAGTTACAGAGTAGGTCCTATATATAAATTGCATACAATTTGTAAAAAAATCTTTTGGGAGAATCTGGATTTGGTTATATATATGTGTAACAATAGGCCCCACGAGTGGACAAATAACAATTAAGTTAACAATGAAAACTTTTAAAACTAAAACTTTCAATGCCGTAAGTCGGAACAGACTGGATTCCAATCCAAACGGTAGCCTATTTAAATTTCGGCCTATTTTTAGGTCTATTATACTATGGTCGATCACTAAAAAGTCTTGCTTGGCGACTGCTGACAAAAAAAGACAACACAGTAGCGTCGTCGTTATAAATCTAGAGAATATCAACATCAAACGGTATTTTAATAAAAAGTCGACTCGTAAACAAACAAAAAATAAATCACACGATAACGTGCAAACGGTAGGTTGGTAGGTGAAAAAATTAATGTATTTTCAAGGGAGATAAATAAACTAAAATATTATATAGGTCACAGAAGCATTAAAAAATATCACAGAGACACATATAACTAATATGAGAACTAAAGTTGCGTTTTGGGTATGGGTTTTTTATGGGAAGAAATTTCTCATCGGCTGGGCCGAATTTTCGGTGGGCCTGGGGGAATTTATTAACTTTTTGATATTTTTTGAAAAATTTGTCATGGGCCGAATTTTCCATGGGCCGAAAAGCAGCTGCCTAGTTTGCCTAGAGGGTAATCCGCCTCTGATCCTGCGCTCTTTGAAAGTGTGCATTGGATTGAAATTGGCGGTTCCGGTTGAATTCAGACTAAGCGGCAACATCCAGTTCAAAGTTTGTCTATTCAGACTTGACCTTTTATCGCTCTTAATTTCTGTGTAAGAAAGTCACAGTGTTAGTCGAGGCACTAATGCTATTACTGATTAGCTTAATTTAACAAAAATCATGTTTCTGAGATGCAAGATACGCTTTGTTAAATGGATGGTGAATGTGCCCCTTTAAAAATATTGACTAGTTTTCCAGATATTTAACAGTACGAATATACCTGTTAATGAAAACTTGATAAAGGAATTCTTATATCCACCAACTATAGCAATTCCAGAAGTATTTTCGATAGCTGTAAAAAGAAAAGTTTCTGTGGAAGGTTATTTCCATGATGTAAGTTATTTTTTATTACCATGAGTTTATTGAGATTATTGAGAAATTGACTTAATTTCTCCTTTAAGCAAGCAAAGAGTGTTTACAAGCAATTGTGAAAATACAGACCGACTGATGGACATGGCAGGGTGACAACTTCATGTGGGCGTATAAAAAGTTAATGTACTCACCTGAAAATTTATTTTTATGTCTTATAAGTTACTTCTTGCCTTTTATTTTTTCCTTTTAAGATAAAAGATACAATTACGTCAACAGAAGGCTCACCATGAAAATTTCTGAAGATGTCGGCTACTCCAGTGGCTAGCCATAATGGCAACACAAAATCTATTTCAATAAAACTATGGAGAGAAAAAGTCAACTTACAGGTAAAACCTGATGTGAGATGTCGCCTTACCAATGTTATGGTATCCGAATTTAATAATACTAAAGATGTAAATTCCACGGCACTGACAGAGATAGAGGTATGTTTTCTTTTATTTTAATTCTAATTTATCTCTATCACTTTTCTACACAAAGATTACCTGGTTTTCTTAAAAGAAAAAAAAAACTCCCAAATACTAATAATTTCATAATTGTCGATTTGCAGGCCAAAATCCCAAAATTAATTATCTTTAAAACTGGTATATTTTTCAACATGATAGTTGCATTTATAATTTCCGACAACTATCAACATAAAAAAAACATTTTGTTGTGCTCAATATTTGTGGAAACAATACACCAAATTCTAGAGATATATGCTCTTTAAGATATCTGAATTTAAAAAAAAAAAATATTCAGACGTTAATTCTTAAATGCTAAAAATAGCCTGATAATTAGAAACCTCTTTATGCTTTTTGGGCGCCTCAAAAGACAACTGTACGAATTTGATAAACACTTAAATTGTAGAAAAATGTCTCTTCTGTGTATTATCAAGGTTTCAGCTAGAAATATGGAGCCATTATTAATCCGAACACCAAAAGTAGGTCAAACTACTTAATTAACAATAGGTACTCCCTGTTTATGATTAACCCTTTCAAAACAAATTTAGTTTGATCAAGAGGATACAGAGATATACAATAAGCATAATTTAAAAATATTTACAGATACATTTGCTTAACGTTTTTGTTAATGAACATTTTTTTCAGAAAAAAGTCAATTGGCCATTCAATATAATGTATAAAAAAATATTGGAAAGCGGGGAAAAGAAGTATAAATTCCTAAAAGTATGTAACATTTCACGTACAGACAGATAAAAAAAAAATAGGAATTAACGTAAAATAATGGAAAAATAAAACTTCCATTCCGATTACTGGAGTTTTAAAAGTTAAAACCTTAAATATCATGGTGTCAGAGTTCAAAGTCTTAATTGGATTCAGATAGTTTAATGTCATCTGCAGTGGCGTAGCTAGAGGGAGTCCCGTGTGCGGAAACGTCTCATCTTCTTCTTTATTGAGTTCAATATAATATAGTAAAATAATAAACATAATTATAAGTTTTAATATATTTCTTTTCAAAAAAATCATATTTTGTTTAACACCGAGTTATCTCCCGTAAATCACCATTCGATAAATATTTTATTTGATGAAACAGTAGAAAATGCTACAAAATGTGATTTAACATATAAACACAGATCAGTCTTTTGTCTTTCTTTTTGTCTTCTCATTGGAGTCAGTATTACTATTGTCCTCAAAATTTAAAGTATTTTGGTTGATAAAATATATTTGATTATTTAATTCATAATATATTTATCTTGGCTTCTATTTGATGTTGTAAATCCACTTTTTCATCAGTGATGTTATTTGTTAGCTTACTCTTCTGAAATCTGACTTGATATCAAAATATTAATAATATTTTCACCATAGAGGTATTTTAACCTTTTACTTGGAATACGAACATGAGAATAAATATGATTTCTAAACCGAATTGGAAAATATTATGAGCGTTTTTATACGCCCACATGAAATTGAGAATAGCCTAATTGGAAAATATGATAAAATACGTTTGTTTCCCCTGTCAGTGATGCAGGTCGGAGGGACTGACATGGAAAAGCGTCTAGTCGATCGGATGGGACAATTGGCTGTGCTATTGGCTGTGCACGTTAAAGATCCCTCGACAGTTGGAAATCGAAAATAATAGCAGGCTAATGCCGTTGTCCTTGCAAAATTTCCCTCATTGCCCACTGCATGGCGTTTGCCCGTCCACTGTCAGCCCATATAGGTGCAGAAAAGTAGGACGTAAAACTCCACTCATTTCATTTCATTTCTTCTATAATCTAAAAGATAAGTAAATTGATAGCTCAAGTAAATAAACACACTATTTTCAGTATAAAATTTGTCTTGTTAGTGATAATTTGCTAAGACTTAAATTGATGATATTGAAGATATATTGTTGTTTTTGAGATTTTAAGAGTCAAAATAATAATTTTCTTACATCTGAAGCATTCACTAATTTTATATATGAAATAATAAGATATTTTTCATAAGATTTGTTTCATAAGATGTACATTTGTAAGGCTTTTCTCCAGTTAACATGATTTAGGGTATAGGATTTTAGAAGACTGACCTCTAGTCTTGTTAGCGGGGTGGAATTGAGGTCATTTTCCCCTTTGAACTCAGTGACCATGAGATTTGTAATTTTCACTTTTACCCCTTCTGTAATATTGATGTTGGTTTTGTCGTTCCATAGTTTGAGGTTTATAACTGGGGTCTTTTCATCCCTATCCTTAGGGGAACTATGGGATAATTTTAAGAACTTGTAGGATGTGTCCCATTTTGAACTGTATCTTTAATCTTATAAAAGAAATAGAATTACACTAAATCATTTCCATGGTCAGTTTTAATGCTGTAACTTCAATAAATGTTGGTCTAGGCATAAAAATGTTTTCAAAACTACATCTCTTGGCACTATACAGAACCTTCGACATTTTGCTGTTTTGAACTGTCTGATTTTTGAAAGTTTTTTTTTTCAAACAAATTTTTAATACTTATTCTCATATTGATGACATTTGCACAAAAGCTCGTTTCACCCAAAACATACCTTTTCCGGTATTATTAAATCACAAGTTTTACGATTTCACCGAATTTGCACAAGATCCTCTGATTTCAACCAAGCCTGTACAATTGTTTTCTCAAAACTGAAAGAGCGTGGATACTCAAAACGATTTTTACGAAACATAAAAAACTCCACTTTAGCGCAAATAGCAGCGAAGACTAGACTATATGCCGAAGTTCCTCCAGGTTTAAGGTGTGCCCCATGTTTGTCAAATAGATGCAAAACATGTCCCTTTGTAGCTGAAACACATTATTTTATGAGTAGCTTTACTAATAAAAGGTATCCGATCCAGGAGCATTTATCATGTGATAGCTCAAATGTAATTTATTTAATTTCATGTCAGAAATGCCCCAAACAATATGTAGGAGAAACTAAGAATAATTTACGCACTCGATTCAATGCCCATAGATCAGATATAAAATTAAAGAAAGACAAGCCCGTTTCTAATCATTTCAACCTCGATGACCATTCAATAAACGATCTCACCCTAACCCCAATTGAACGTATAGAAATTGATTTACCGGAAGATGAAACCACCAAATTCAGACAATCCAGAGAAGCCTACTGGATTGAGACATTGAATACAGCAAGACCTATAGGACTCAATATTCATCATTTTGCAGGCATAGCACCCTTTGTTGTCCCGTTTAATACAACCAGTAATCGAGCAAGCAAGATAATTCATACCCACTACAAGAGTCTTCAAGAGAAATTTCCCCATGTTTATAAGCAGAAAATGATAGTTGCCTACTCAAAAAATCAGAACTTTAATGACAATCTGGTTCATAGCAAACTAAAACCAATTATTAATTAGCAGATACTATACTACTCGCCCAACGGGCGAGTACTTATTTTTTCTACTTTCAGATCACAACAGAAGAAAAGCCTGAATCCAGACCCTTAATCCCATTTTCTCAATAAAGTATTTGTTCCATCCTAGGCCTGTACATTTGGGAGATTCAAACCCTCCCTCCACCGAAATCTAATACTGTCCGTGCCAGGCCAGACCTGATAATTTATTTAGACTATGGGTTCTTTTGTATTTATATATTTTCATTTTCATTTCGTTTTTAAATATTTTATGTATATTTTGTATATGTTAGTATTATGACACTTGTTTATCTGTACATATAACACATTAATTACTTTTGTCCAAAAATATATTTTTTTTACTTCAACCATTAACTATTTTACGATTATCCATGTTTTTCTTTTATGTAAATTATACTCTGAGATAATCTTATCCTTGTCACTCAGGTATAATCAAAATTCATAATTAGTTCTCATTTATTTTGTTCATGCCATATTTATGTTTTTCTTTTATGTAAATTATACTCTGAGATAATCTAATCCTCAGGTATGATCAAAATTCAGTCTAATCCAATATCTATATTTAATCACTAATCCTCAATTGATCAAAGATATGACACGATTCACTCAATTAATTAGAAAATCAAAACACTGATTAACTAATCATTCTAGAACTATAAATTACCATCAAAATTATCAGTCTGCACAATTTATCGACACTTGAAAAAGAAAAATATTTCGAAAACCGGTTCGTGTCTATTGTGTAAGTTTTTGTTATTTTTTGTTTTGTTTATTTTTTACATTATTGTTAGCGTTTTTAATATCAAATATATATATTTTTGCATTATCACCTAGCTTTTATTCTGCATCATTTCTCCCGCCCAGTTCGATTTATCTGCATAACCTGATCCCCACACTTTACGCTAGCATATACACTTTTCACCCAATTACATTCCTTGAACATTCCACATCTAACCTCCATTCATTTTCATTATGTTCCGAAACTACAACAACCACTGGCAAGAAGCCAGATATCGTAACACTAATCGTCAACCAAACCAACATCAAGTACCCTACAATGGTCCTGTTTTCCATCGACCTCTACCTCCTACTAATCGCCGACCGCCTACCAATCCAACCAGTTATATTCCACCCCATCACCGACCTATCTACAACGACTCCTACCCACCCAGAAATTATCAACGACCTAACCAACAACAGAAACGACCACCAGCCCACAGACGCCAACCAGTTCCCACTCTTAAGGAGGAAGAACCCTTTGTTAAGGTGTTCTTCCAAGTTATGCCGAAATCTATTACTGTAATGTATATATACTTTGTGACTCTATTTCTGTCATTATATATTTTGCGTCCCAATTACCAGCATAAAAAACTTTGTGACTCTTTTTTTGTGATTAATATATTCTGTGACTTTATTACTCTGATTTATATACTCTGTGACTTTATTACTCTGATTTATATACTCTGTGACTCTTTTGCTGTAATCATACACTTCCTTGACTCCATTACTGTCATTATATACTTTGTGACTCTATTATACTGTGATTTATATATTTTGTGACTCTATTCTACTGTGATTTATATATTTTGTATAAAATGAAACATGATTTTACAGTAAAAAATGTAGGTCATTTTCACATGAAATTTCTAGGAGGAAAGTGTATTTATTTCATATGGAAAATTCTCAAACCATATATTTTCATGGACCAAAAGGCATTCTCAGACACATGACATGCAATATTGACAACCATATTTAGAATATTTGTGACATTCAATTCAGACCATAATGTAGCCAGAGAGAAGGCCGATTAGTAAAATTTATAACTCTATAACTGTAATTAATTTAGTTTGTAACCCAATTACTGTGATTACTATTCTTTAATTAAATGGAGTTTTGCGTCCTTCTTTTCTGTACCTGTATGGGCTAATGAGGACGGTCAAAATCCTGCCAGGAGAGCGGCAATGGCCTACTTTTATTTCCGATTTCCAACTGTTGCCAGATCCTTGATGTTCAGTCTGTAGCACACGTCGGACTTCGGTTTATTGTCCCAGACCCTCAGTTTCCCACCAGGGGTACTAGTACCCATTGTAGGTACTAACGAACACCACAAGGGGTACCTGAGAAGCCTCTTAGACAATTTTAAAAAGTAGTGTTATATACTATTAATAAATCTACCTTATTTTAGTTTATTTCACCTTATAATTGACATATAACATCTTATATTTAACAATAAATACATAAGTCACTTAACGTGGCCGAAGAGGTAGGGCTACCAGAATTATTGTGTTAAAAATAGGGGTACGAAGAGTTCAAAAAGTTGCGAACCAAGGTTTTAATGCATAGATATTTAAATAGAATGCATATTGAATCGTTTATAATTAGTCAAAGATTTTAATCACCGGTTTGTTATAAGATTTGGTCATTTTGAAATGGTACATGCAAATTTGTGTGGATTCTACAGGTGAATTGTATAATAATGTAGGCCTAAGTCAGCCATTCGTGTATATTTTGTAAAATCAAATCACAATATTGATAAATATAATTAACACATAGTTACTAATAAGTCTATGACTGGTGAATTGATTTACACTTGGTGACGCCAGTTTTTGAATCACATATTTGAAACCTTTTGATTATTATTGTTCAGATATTTCTCAACTTAAAGGGAATGTTTGACTACTTTGAGGTTAGAAAACTTCTGTCTTAAATTATTGAAAGTTATTGACCAAAATCTAAAGAAATGTGTATATTACATTATTTGTGAGTTGCTGCTTTTTTTTGAACACCTAAAAAGGATAAATGTAAACGTATTAGAATTTATAGATTTTTATATTTGATGTACGGATTAAAGCTAAATAAACCCAAAAATGTCTCCTACTTATTCTGATCTGGTTTTTAGTATTTATCAATAAGCACACTCCGTTTTGGTTGTGAACCTTAACAAATCAGGTTGGTCAGGCAAATAGGCAGACATTCCCTTTATGAAACATTAGGACCTAGATTTCAATCGTGCTGCAAATCGTGATAGTGGAAATCTATTACGATTGGCAACCCGATTCAAATCGTGGTCTGGTGATCCTATCGGATCTTATGGCATCACGAGATCAGTTGCGTTAATACATGTAGTAGAAACGTTTTGAACCGTTCAACATGATCTATTATTGTTACTTGCGATCATCGTATCATCTTATAACCCAGTCCCACTGAGAATTTAGGCATCTGCGATGGTCTCGCGATGGAGAAACTTGGAAAGGTTTTGCGATGTTTTGCCATGGAGAGTGACACAATTGTAGAAACATCGAAGCGGGGATGAATCTGCAATATTAAGCGACAGTTCTGCGATGGATCCGCTGACCATGGTCGAGATTGTTTGGCGATGGTCGAAGATGGTTGGAGATGGTCGGCGACTGTGCTGATGTATCGGTAAATATTCTGCGCTGTATTAGCATAGGTTCAAGAATCATCAAAAGTACATGGCGATCATCCGCTAACCATTGCAGAGGTATCGCCTAACGTAGCCAAATACGACCCGACTTGTTTGCGACAAGTGTGGGGGGTTGATACATGTATTTAAAAACCTCAGTCCCTCTGAGCTTTGCGATCGTTTTCGAACCAATGGCTAAGAAAAAGGTGAACAATCTTTCGCAACGACATTTGCAGAATGTTCGACATTAGAACACGACAGCTTCGCAAGAGCGACGTTTTGTCGCGCAAAAATACATCTGCGAAGCTTTGCAGATATCACTGTCAGGCGTTTGATACAATTTTCAGTGTATAAACGTAATATGAGAGAAGTATCGGCAAAGTGTTAAGACTATTTTAATAGCCTTTCGAATTTTTAGTTACATCCCTTGTCCAGACTTAAACCACGTGGTACACTCGATTCAAATGATTATCCAGAGAAAGCAAGCAATCGATCGACTACTACCGCAATGAGCCATTACTTCAACGACAAAAACACGTGTATCTCCTACATGTCGCCGATGTCCAGCGACGTGTAACAGATGTCAGGGCAATACGTCGCCGCTACGTCGTGGATATAACGAAGATGATAGATGAGATTAAAATTGTGTCGCAAACGTTCCGCCGATGTCCAGCGACGTGTAACAGATGTCAGGGCAATACGTCGGCGATATAACGAAGATGATAGATGATACCAAAAATATTTGCCGACGATCTGCGTATGTTCACCGATGTTCTTTATGTGACAAACGTCGTGAATGCATCTTCACAAATTTCATTGCACACGTAAAACTTTTCCAGCTCTTGCGAAGCGGTCGCTATCCAAGGAGAAGACTTGTGATGATTTGCGATTTACAATCGATCGCAATGCTTCGCAATGACATATGCAGAATGTTCGCCGTGCTTATGCACTGATCGCAAATCATCACATAAGCACGGCGAACATTCTGCATATGTCATTGCGAAGCATTGCGATTGTACACAAATGGTTCGCAAACCATCGCAAAGCTCAGTGGGACTGGGGCATTATCATACATTAACAAAGCGTTACGGATGGAATCTTATCGTGCTTCCAGTCGTGGTCATTGGAGTCAATTTTAGCCCACTGTTGCGCCAACGTCCAGATTGGACATCCGACGCTGATTTCGGGCTTTGATCTTGCCCCTTCCTTTTAAAAAAAATTGTCAATTTTTAGTTTTTAAAATCATTAATTCATTTTACTGGGGAGTCTTTGCTATTAGAAAATAGTCCCTATACAAATAAACCTGAAACTCATCAGGACATCGCATTTCAGAGAGTCAGATTCTCTTAATTTTCTCTATGTTTCCGATAGGTGTTTTCGGCAGTCTAATTAAAATCAGACCCTAATTTCGTTTCGTTCGTTTTTTTTTAAATCCGGTTTTTTAACCATTAGGGTCTTATAACTTTGACCTAACCTTAATGACCATTGTTTTAACCAATCAGATCTTTGCCCTCTCCTGCGCTGGGATTTTGTTCTCGAACAATAGGTGCATTCTAGGATTCCTAAGTGCTGTAGACTAGTTTATTAGGTCATTTTTATCAAGGTTAGGTCAAAGTTAACGTGAACGAATGTTACCGCGTCTCGTTCTCAGACCCTAATGTAGTGGTTAAAAAACCGGATTTAAAAAAAAAACGAGCGAAACGAAATTAGGGTCTGATTTTAATTAGACTGGTGTTTTCGGTAGCAATAAATTTTCAAAAGTGACGTACCTCAGACCCATCAAATAACCTTGAACCTTAAGTTCGCAGGGAAATTCGTGTTTAAGGCGTCTAAATCTCACAATTTTTTACACGAGTTCCCCCAGACACTATACACTCGGTTCCCAACGAACGTACCAACGAACACCAAAAAGGTACCTGAGAAGCCTCTTAGTCAATTTCAAAAAGTAGTGTTATATACTATTAATCAATCTACCTTATTTTAGTTTATTTGACCTTACAATTGACATAATTATAACATCTTATATTTAACAATAAATATATAAGTCAATCACCAACAACTGTAATAGTGGCTACAAATATCCTATGACTTTCATGTTGGCTCTGATTGTTACTTACGGTGGCCAAAGGGGTACCAGAAGATTGCGTTAACAAAAAGGGGTACAAAGAGTTCAAAAGGTTGGGAGCCAAGAGATTAGACGCTTTTCAATGTCAGCCCTTAATATTCTTTTACTGTGTGAATAATATACTTTTTAGCCATATTACTGTGCATGATATACTTTTTAGCCATATTACTGTGAGTAATTTAATTTGTTACCCTATTGATGTGAATAATTTACTATGTAACCCTATTGATGTGAATAATTTACTATGTAACCCTATTGATGTGAATAATTTACTATATAACCCTATTATCTTGAACAATATTTACTTTCTGACATAATTACTGCATCCAAGATCGCAAAAATGTCGACCAAAATTTAAAAAAAATGTTAGAAGGGAATGTAGTATTTCCTATTTAAAGGTTTAAGGGATCACTTTTGTTTTTCTTAATAACTTAAAATGGATTATTCAAGATGGTGGCAATATAAAATAAAATAAGGCGATAACAATATAAAACTATCAATGCTTTTATTCAAATTTAATTATTTGTTTTGGAGATTTTGGCAATTTGAACTTTTCATAAAGATAAGGCAGATTCAACGACCGAAACAAAAATATTTCAAATATTTTATTCAACACACATGATTTATCTGATGTAAACTGATATACAAGGCAAAGACAAATTAGTAACTATGTGTCAAATGATGTATATATACATCGATAATGTAAATGAAATGAATAACTTATAAAATATGATTGTAGAATTCAGCTGTTGAATCTGCCCTATTTTTATGTGAAGTTCAAAATTATGGCGGGTGGAAATAGCAAAAACCTAATGATATGTAGAAATGCCTATTTCAAAACAAAACATAATTCTATAAACAAATGTGTAGACTCTATTGAAAATCAGGAATATCGAAAAATATTTGATTAGTTATTTCCCTTGCCACTCTAGAAGGCACAGTTCTGCACCGATTTGGACGAAACGTAAAAAAATTGTCACTCAAGAATGAAATCAACAAAATTGGAAAATATAAAATATGAATTGTTTCCATTCTTTTTGGAAACGCGATTAATTTTTAACTTGTAAACACTTGCGTTTACAAGATGATATTGCAAATCAATTGTGCATAAGAGTTTTCATGTATTTTTGTATTTTTCATTTTTCGTTTTAGATATTTGGTTATTGCATTATGTTACATTTTTGTACTGAATTAGACACTTCTACATAGCATTATGTTTTGCCACTTCCCCCCCCCCCCCCCGCCATACAAAATACCCAAATCTCAAAAAACAAGTAATTCCAATATCAATAACTGTCATCTATCACCTAATTACTTTACTGAGACAAAGACAATTATTACACTTTTAGAATTTGTTGAAGTACAACACGAACTTCTTGGTGAGATGAAAAGAAAACGTTCATGTGAAATCATTACTGACCCACGAATCACCAGTCAAATAGCATTCAAAACTTGCTACTCTTACTTCTAGTCTACATCAGGGGCGTCCATATAAAATCAAGACTGGGGAGATGTAGAAATTTCTTTCCCAACAACAGAGGGACAGTGCCTATACCACCTGAAAAACTTTGTCAATTGTTCATCATTATAGTGATGACCTCTATATAATGTCACTACCACTGTATCTTTATTGCTGCCGAGGAAACCTGGTAAAAGGTTTTTCGAAGATATTAAAGGACTTTTTAAGAAAATTTTGAGAATTTTACATCCTGAAATTCGATTTCCTGAAGAATTAAGGTTTATTTGTGTAGGTTATGTGGGACCAGGACAAGAAAATGTTTTGTAATTAGACGTCTGGAAACCCGAATTCCTGACATTTCCAGAAGTATTAAGGTTTATTTGTGAAGGGACTGTGGGACATGACATGACAATTTAGGGAATTAGACGCCTAGAATCGCAAATTCGTGACATTGCCTGACGAAGTAATTGTTTATTGGAGCCAACAAAAGAACATTCTGGGATTTAGACACCCATAAACGCAAATTCCCAACATTGCCTGAAGAACTAGGGTTTATTTGTGTAGGACTGGGGACCAACAAAAGAACATTCTGGGATTTAGACACATATCAACGCAAATTCCGGACATTGCCTGAAGAACTAGGGTTTATTTGTGTAGGACTGTGGGACCAACACATGAAAATTTAGGGAATTAGGAACCTATCAACACAAATTCCCAACATTGCGTGAAGAATTATGATTTATTTGTGTAGGGACTGCGGGACCAACACATTTAGACAGGCCTTATATAGAAAACACATATACAGAAAATGAAAGAAAGGGATATTTGGGCTTACAGTAGTTTGCGAAATTTGCACTTTGCGAAACGAAACGAAATAATCTGCACTTTGCGAAACGAAACGAAATACCAGCACTTTGCGAAATGAATATTTCGCAAATCAGTACTTTGCGAAATATATTTTTCGCAAAGTGCAGTGATTAGCACTTTGCGAAATATATATTTCGCAAAGTGCAGTAATCAGCACTTTGCGAAATCAGCACTTTGCGAAATATTTTAATTTAATGGTCACACAGGGAACCCAAACGACTCAGAGCCTGCTTCTGGTCCACAGGGGCATCAAATTTGCGGGGAAATATGGGGAATTTGGGTTTACAGACGTCTAATTTTCCAAAATTTTGTATTGTGGCACTACAGTTCCTATTCAAATAAACCATGAAAAGAGGATTTCACAGACTTTTTCTGACTTCAAATTGGTATCCTTGAAGCAATAAACTTAACATACGACAATAGAGGGAACCAATGCAAAGCGTATCAATTCTTAAAGTTTTACGAAGAAGAAGGGGGGATACCTAAACTGCCACCATCCCTTCATTAAAACTTCGCTTTTAAAAATATTTAGCAAGCTACGGGCATGGCTTGGATGAGTAGTTTCTTTAATGGACGAAACATCAGAGAACAGTTACATTCTAATGCCTGACAAATTTTGCCTCGACCAAGCTCGGGCCCGTAGCCAAGGCGAGGTGGGGGATTGGGAGATTGGGGCGGTCTTGGGAGGGCTTTTGGACGTGTTGAATTCTCAAAATTTTCTCAATATCAGGCTTTGATCAAATAACCTTAAAACCTAAATTTACAGGGAAAGTCCTGAAAAATGGGAAAAGTTTGTTTCAGGAAATCGGGTGCCCATTTGAATAGGGTCCCATTTCCAGGCTACCTATTACACCAATAAAGATAGAAATAACTCTAATCTAATGGCGCAGCATTGCATTGCAGAAGCCTTCCTTACAAAGGGGTGGATACCTTGCCCCCCTTGAAAGGCCATTTGCCTCCCCAAAAGTACTTGGCTTGCTACGAGCCTGACCAAGCTTAGCTATGAACGGAAAGGAGAGCATATAATATCATTTCCCCTGTTTTTTTTTAAAGGGGTGGGGCTGCGTTCATGAAAGAATAAAAATACAAGTTCAAAATTTATAATGAAACTTAAGTGCTACGGTATTTACAAGCCTGGTTTAAAGGTAAACAGTCGGTATTTCTGTGTAATGATCATAAGTAATGTGAAGGGTTTAGCAACGCTATGCAGTAATGGCATTTACAGCTCAGTATTGACATGAGCCATCAAATCCATTTGTAAACATAATTGTATGCATTTGAAAATTGAAATATAGACTGATATGAGTTATTACATTATAATAATATAGAAAACATAGCTTGCCAGGCAAGGTAACATACGCCCACTTTAGCAATTTGAATATTCCATGTTGAATTTCATGTGGGCATATGAAAACTTTAGTATTTATCACATACACAAGTCAAGTTAATTTTCAAGCTTTTTCACTAAGTCAATGGCATAACTCCGACAACTGAAATTTTACAATTTTGTATCTCATCCCAGTTATTAGCCTACATGATGAATATACATTACAAGTTGCATTCAAATCGGGCAATTTTCAAACTGATCCGAGATATTATCAAGATGAATCCACATACAAGTTTTATTTAAATCGAATGAAAACTCTAGCTTCTATTGCGCACACAAGTGAATTTTAACGTTTTTTTCACTAAATCAAGGGCGATAATTCATAAACCGATGACTAGATCGCGCCATTTACAAACTCATCCGAGATATTATCAAAATGAATGCACAATCGGAATGAAAACTCTAGCTTCTATCGCGTAGCCTACACAAGTTGATTTTAACGTTTTTCAATAAGTCAAGGGCAATAATTCATAAACCGATTATTGGAATCCCGCCATTTTCGAACTCATCCAAGATATTACCAATATAAATGCATATACCAAATTTCATCAAAATGGGATAAACACAACAATTTTTCACTAAGTTAGGAGAAATAATTCATAAACCGATTATTGGAATCGCGCCATTTTCGAACTCATCCGAGATATCATTAAGATAAATACGCATACCAAGTTTCATCCAAATCGGATAAAATTTCTGGTCTCTATCGCGTACACAAGAAATTGTTGACGGACGGACCGACGGACGGCAATATATACGTCCACATTTCTATGTGGGCGTATAAACCTAAAACATGAAATGGAGAATTAAGATAGCTTGCCAGGCAAGGTAATATACGCCCACTGGCAGCTTTGTTTGAAAAAGTAAATTTGACAGAAAACAGCAACCATCACAAGCATGAAATATTCAACCTGTAGTCATAAACATACATTTCATTCAGACCTCATTCATCAAGTTTAGCCTTGTATGAACGTATTTGGAAGAAGAACGACAATAATTCATATCAAATATTATTCGATTCTTTAGATTTTCAATAGGGTTCATCCTAGGGTGAAAATAAACAATTTCAGCACGTTTCGTCAAAATCTGTAAAGAATTGTGACTTGTAGAGTGTTAACAAGCTAAAAATCGAACGCGTTTTAAAGAACAAGGGCAATAATTCAGATAAAATATTTTTCGATTCTTTGGATTTTAAATATGGTTTATCCTTGGGTGATAAACAATTTCAGCAAGTTTCGTCAAAATCTGTAAAGAATTGTGACTTGTAGAGTGTTAACGAGCTAAAAAATCGAACACGTTTAAAGAACAAGGGCAATAATTCATATTAAATATTTTCCGATTCTTTTGGTTTTAAATAGGGTTCATCCTTGGGTGATAATAAACAATTTCAACAAGTTTCGTCAAAATCCGTAAAGAATTGTGACTTGTATAGTGTTAACGAGCTAAAAATCGAACGCGTTTTAAAGAACAAGGGCAATAATTCATATCAAATATTTTCCGACTCTTGCGATTTTAAATAGGGTTCATCCTTGGGTCCTTGGGTGATAATAAACAATTTCAGAATTATATTTTACATCCCTGTATGACCATTCAATTCAAATATTTCGCAAAGTGCTGATTTCGCAAAGTGCTGATTACTGCAATTTGCGAAATATATATTTCGCAAAGTGCTAATCACTGCACTTGCGAAAAATATATTTCGCAAAGTACTGATTTGCGAAATATTTATTTCGCAAAGTGCTGATATTTCGTTTCGTTTCGCAAAGTGCAGATTATTTCGTTTCGTTTCGCAAAGTGCAAATTTCGCAAACTACTGTAAGCCCATTCCTTCTACATTCCCAGCACATAGCCATATTATATTTTCTTTGATAAAACTCAGTCTTTCTTTTTTTTGTGAAGGTCAAACATAGCGCCCCAATATGCCTAAGTAAGCCTGGGTCTATATAAATTGATACCGTTTTCAACTAGTGGATGAAGATCAAGCAGAAAAGAACTATGCCCTATAGCGCCATGTTAAATGATTTTGATTAAACATAATATATCGGGTGTCGCAATAAAATCGTTCCCAAGTTTGACAGTAATTATCTCAGCTGTTGGTGAACTGATCTCTTTCAAAATTCTCACAGATTTACTTCAACATTTCCTTGCCAGACCCAGAAAATATGAAAGTCATCGAACAAAAATTGTACAAGTACTGCCTCCAACAATATAGCATGTAAAAAACTCAATATCAGAGCAAACTACACATTTCAACCTGTGTCTATTGTGCTTTCACAACATCGACCACCAATATCACCATTTTCCATCCCAAAACGTTCTCACTGATCTCATCGTAAGATATTTTCTCCCAATTAGCAACCTTCCTGCCTTTCAATTCCTGTTCATCCAGTTTGTTCCACTGGTGATGGTAATGACTCTGGGCAGTATGGGATTCTCTTAAGAAACAGGTGTACTGCACATAGGTTAGAGGGACACACTGATTAAACAGGAACTGAAATGCAGGATGGTCGCTTCTTGAGTGGTACCTTTAGATGAGATCCTTGAAAGTTTATCAGGATGGAAAATGTTTGATATTGGTGGTTGATGTGGTGAAGGCACAATGAACATAAATTCAAATATGTAATTTGCTCTGATATTGAATTTTTTAACATGCTAATTTGTTCGAGGCAGTACTTGTACAATTTTTGTTCGATGGCTTTCTTATATTCAGGGTCTGCTAAGGACATGTTGAAGTAAATCTGTGAGAATTTTGAAAGAGATCGGCTAATCAGCAGCTGAGATAATTTTCGTCAGGTTTTTTTTGCGACACCCTATATACCATCTTCCCGTGGTCAAGTTATTCTCTTTAATTATCGTACATCTAATTTGGGTTTACAGACGTCTAATTTTCCAAAATTTTGTATTGTGGCACTACAGTTCCTATTCAAATAAACCATGAAAAGAGGATTTCACAGACTTTTTCTGACTTCAAATTGGTATCCTTGAAGCAATAAACTTAACATACGACAATAGAGGGAACCAATGCAAAGCGTATCAATTCTTAAAGTTTTACGAAGAAGAAGGGGGGATACCTAAACTGCCACCATCCCTTCATTAAAACTTCGCCTTTAAAAATATTTAGCAAGCTACGGGCATGGCTTGGATGAGTAGTTTCTTTAATGGACGAAACATCAGAGAACAGTTACATTCTAATGCCTGACAAATTTTGCCTCGACCAAGCTCGGGCCCGTAGCCAAGGCGAGGTGGGGGATTGGGAGATTGGGGGCGGTCTTGGGAGGGCTTTTGGACGTGTTGAATTCTCAAAATTTTCTCAATATCAGGCTTTGATCAAATAACCTTAAAACCTAAATTTACAGGGAAAGTCCTGAAAAATGGGAAAAGTTTGTTTCAGGAAATCGGGTGCCCATTTGAATAGGGTCCCATTTCCAGGCTACCTATTACACCAATAAAGATAGAAATAACTCTAATCTAATGGCGCAGCATTGCATTGCAGAAGCCTTCCTTACAAAGGGGTGGATACCTTGCCCCCCTTGAATGGCCGTTTGCCTCCCCAAAAGTACTTGGCTTGCTACGAGCCTGACCAAGCTTAGCTATGAACGGAAAGGAGAGCATATAATATCATTTCCCCTGTTTTTTTTTAAAGGGGTGGGGCTGCGTTCATGAAAGAATAAAAATACAAGTTCAAAATTTATAATGAAACTTAAGTGCTACGGTATTTACAAGCCTGGTTTAAAGGTAAACAGTCGGTATTTCTGTGTAATGATCATAAGTAATGTGAAGGGTTTAGCAACGCTATGCAGTAATGGCATTTACAGCTCAGTATTGACATGAGCCATCAAATCCATTTGTAAACATAATTGTATGCATTTGAAAATTGAAATATAGACTGATATGAGTTATTACATTATAATAATATAGAAAACATAGCTTGCCAGGCAAGGTAACATACGCCCACTTTAGCAATTTGAATATTCCATGTTGAATTTCATGTGGGCATATGAAAACTTTAGTATTTATCACATACACAAGTCAAGTTAATTTTCAAGCTTTTTCACTAAGTCAATGGCATAACTCCGACAACTGAAATTTTACAATTTTGTATCTCATCCCAGTTATTAGCCTACATGATGAATATACATTACAAGTTGCATTCAAATCGGGCAATTTTCAAACTGATCCGAGATATTATCAAGATGAATCCACATACAAGTTTTATTTAAATCGAATGAAAACTCTAGCTTCTATTGCGCACACAAGTGAATTTTAACGTTTTTTTCACTAAATCAAGGGCGATAATTCATAAACCGATGACTAGATCGCGCCATTTACAAACTCATCCGAGATATTATCAAAATGAATGCACAATCGGAATGAAAACTCTAGCTTCTATCGCGTATTTCGCAAAGTGCTGATTTCGCAAAGTGCTGATTACTGCAATTTGCGAAATATATATTTCGCAAAGTGCTAATCACTGCACTTTGCGAAAAATATATTTCGCAAAGTACTGATTTGCGAAATATTTATTTCGCAAAGTGCTGATATTTCGTTTCGTTTCGCAAAGTGCAGATTATTTCGTTTCGTTTCGCAAAGTGCAAATTTCGCAAACTACTGTAAGCCGGATATTTGTGATTTTTGTGCAGTTCTAGTACTTCTGGTGGCTATTTACATTATATTCATAGCCAAAACCGACGCTCGAAAATGCTGAACATTCCCCTTTAATAACTTAATGCCGATTGGCGAAATTATGTCTACTTTATAGGGCTAACCAATCATGCCACCCCTCATATTGACTTTCTTGTTCTACCAATATGGCGTCTAGATTAGACGTGTCACATCCATGGCTCTATGAAGTTTTACACGCCGCCTCTGCCTTCAGGTTTAACCGAGACTATTGGTGATAATGCTATGGACTGGATTCTTCACACTGGTCAATTCGGACCAACTCGGTAAGTTAGGGTAACAATTTATCTACTGTAAGACGAGGTTATCTGTCTTGAAATAGGGAGGAGGTGGATGCGGGTCATACACTTGAATGGTTTAATATTATGAATATTAGAAACTCTTATTTAACAAGTTTGAGTATTTTGCTTTTTTATCATTCTAAGAGGTAGTATTCCTTTAAAGCGATACAACCTCTTAGAATGAACAAAAAAATTAAGTTCTCAAACTTGGTCAATCAGAGTATCAACAGTGTCCAAAGGATACAAACAGAATCAAATAAACCCATGAAACAATGTAAATTTCCATATAATAATAGGTTATAATTGATAAACCCTATTTTAAAAATATTTCTACCAATATTGATCATAAATTCTTCTCTCAAAACACACGGTGTAAACCTCTGTTGAGTAACAATATAATATATATAGTTATGGTTGTGATACATGTTCATGTAATTATTGTTGTTTAGTATTCATATAGACCTAGAATGTTTCACAATCTCATATACAAAATGTTTTTAATAAAAAAAAAGAATACAAGATTTTAGTCTGTCACGGTATCGAATAAGTTATAACAAATATAGTCACATGTTATTGAAATGATAATAATGTTAATTGACAGGATCTGTGTTGTTGATTTTGTTGTCAATTTTCTTACAATTATAACTATACTATATCCATTAACAACATTTTTCCTCGTAATTTTAACCAAAAAAATCGGTCAAAGATTCCGAGGCACTACCGAATGTAAATATAAAGATTGAATGCAGGGCTTTGTCATTCATTCGATTTAACATGTGAAAATTCTGCGTTCATCATCCAATGAATGCAAACAAATCAAATTCCATCATTAAAAATGATAATTTTATCAAACTGAAATTTACAGATTGCTTGCCATATCCAGATATACCACAAGGTGAATTTAATGAAGATTGTGGATTGGTTACGATAAGATGTAGAACAGGTTTTGAGATGCATCAGGCGATGCAATGTATGAATGGAGAATGGAAATATTCTAAACCCACGTGCACACTCGTTACGCTACTGCCTGAAAATATCACTACGCCACTGCCTGAAGGTATGATAGTTTATATTAAAATTAGAATTTAAATTAAAGCTATAAATTATCACAGTAAACAATATTATCAAGTTGGACTCAGTTTGACTAGTTGTCAAACTCAAACTCAAAGGCAGAGTAACATCAGGTGTTCTCGAAGCATGACTATGTCTTACCTAAAAAACGACATAATAAATGTAGTGGACTTTGAAAGGTTGAAAAGTGTTTTTTTTAGTATCCACTACAAGAACTGAAGAGGTTTTCGTATTTCGCGACACTGAAAGCATCGATTTTCACCATTCCAATTCCAGACATCTGACAAAGAAAAGATTGATTGTTATACGCATAAAACCAAATCCAAAAATCGCTTTTCTTTCGTTTCGTTTCTTTCGGAAAATTGTACGTCTTGTTGATCAGGTCATATAAAATCATCGTGAAGGTATGAGACTAGATAATCCAAACTTAAAGTCACATTGCGGGATTCGTTTGTTTACAAAATGAAATTTACGGGATTTCGGTACAAAAGGCATTCTAGCCTAATCTCTGATGTTTAATTAAGTCAAAAAACTAAAATTCACGGCTTTGGGTACTCAGATGGCTTCGATGCCGCTGGATTTAAAATCGGGATCTGATAAAATGATTTCCATTAAATTAAATGCTAATGAGGTCAAGCGGGGGGCGTGTTAGTTAAATGACGTCACACTCCAATCTCCAGTAGCACGTGCTAGTAGTGGGCTTGTGAGTTATTGACGTCTCCCTCAATCAACTCAGTGTTGAAAAGTAAACAAACAAAATTTCCTTCAAATGGCTGTAGAATTGGAACCACGAAAGGGAATCGAAATTTTTTTTTTTCAATATTCATTTCTAAGTGCTAACTTTAAAAAAAAAAAAGATGAAAACACTTTTTCTCAATGTGCAAGTCTGGGCTTATGTGGCTTTAATATATTCTGCAAATGGTAGTTCATTTAAATTTCGATTTACCGTTCTCAATTTCAAACAAGGATAATTATGGATTCGCATGGATTTGAAGGATAAGACTTGTACGGTAAGCCGTGAACACTATTATTGATTATATTATGTAAAACATTACGATGTCTGTGACAATGTTACGGTTGTCCAACGCCGCGGCATCGAGTTAGTGAACATGTCATGTTATGTTGTTACTTTTCAGAATGTGAATACAAAATTACAAATAGCTCAGGCATACTTCCTATCGCCTTTGATGCGTCACCAGCTGTCGAGAACCAAACTAAATGTGATGAACTCTGTAAAAACAATACTCAATGTACCAGTGCATTAATATTTGGAGGATGTAATTTGTTAGAAGCTCCAATTATATCCGCATTTGTAGCTACAGATCTGAAACAATGTGTTGCAACCTGTAACCAGACGAATGAATGTTTATTGTTGAGTTATATTGAATCTTTTGGGCTGATATGTTACCTTTTTAACGATACCCTGGCCAACATTCCTGATGATATAAAGATTCCATCTGAAAACGCTAACGATATTGTAGCAGAAAAAGTATGTGTTTAAATAAAACATGACCAACATTCCTGATAGTTTCAATATAGGCGACTCGTCTAGAGAAACTACAGCAGAAAAATATGTCTTTAAATAAAACATGTTTATGATCATTTATCTCTGTTATTATCTAATGTTTTATTATAATCAAATATGGAGACAGTCTTATTACTTTCAACCCGGCATGGGTCGAGATGATACCTTTTCTGATTTTTAAACCCGGTTTCCCCCTGTCAGTGATGCAGGTCGGAGGGACTGACATGGAAATGGCTTCGAGTCTAGTCTAGTATGGGACAATAAACTGTAGCCCCTGATCCCGAATTCAGAATAGAAAAGGAAAGTAGGCTGATGCCGCTGTCCAATCATAATTTCCCTTACTGCACTCTATCTGGTGTTTGTCCATCCGTTCATAAACAGCTTCTTCCTCTGTTTGTATGGGGGTGGGTAAGGGGGTATATTCAAATAGCGGCTAACAACTATAGACCAACATTTGAAAAACTATCGCGTATAACAACTCAACCCCGACAGTTGTTTCCTCCATCAATCAGTTTACCCCTATTTGAACCCCCGTTTCAATACGTTTCTGATACCATTCTGATAATACTTGACGATTTTTCACCCCAGTTTTCCCCTGCCAGTGATGCTGGTCGGAGAGGCTAGTTGGTCGGGTGGGACAATAACTCTGGGACCCAAATGTGAGGGACTGCGTACGTTCATCAACATCCCTTGCCAATCGGAAAAAAAAGTTTCCTCATTACACATTGCATGACGTTTGGCCTTTCTCAAAAGTTCAAATAGATGTAGACAGGTAGGATCTAAACCACCATTTTATTTCTTGTCATTAACCAATTAGACAACCTTTATACAATAGTATTAGTTAAATTATAGTTATCTATTCTATCACACGCAACTCTGTTTTATGACTACAGACCACAAATAAATAGTTAATACTCATTGACTTGACACTAGCTATATCATAACCCACTCAGTACCAGTATAATATAACAACTGTTTTGAGAGGAATAAGTATCAATCAAATGAAAATCAGAGTAGGAAATCTCGACTGCAAACATCAATCTCGAAGTATCTTTCAGAATCCACCAAATAGATGCCACTCTTTTTCATTTTTTCTCTAGGTGTTAGTCGTCTGTTCTTTGATTCTACAAACCACCATGATGTACTACCCCACACCCCACATTACTATGGTGATGGTGATTCTACATGGTGGTTTGTAGAATCAAAGAACAGACGACTAACACCTAGAGAAAAAATGAAAAAGAGTGGCATCTATTTGGTGGATTCTGAAAGATACTTCGAGATTGATGTTTGCAGTCGAGATTTCCTACTCTGATTTTCATTTGATTGATACTTATTCCTCTCAAAACAGTTGTTATATTATACTGGTACTGAGTGGGTTACTTTCCTTTTCTATTCTGAATTCGGGATCAGGGGCTACAGTTTATTGTCCCATACTAGACTAGACTCGAAGCCATTTCCATGTCAGTCCCTCCGACCTACATCACTGACAGGGGGAAACCGGGTTTAAAAATCAGAAAAGGTATCATCTCGACCCATGCCGTGTTGAAAGTAATAAGACTGTCTCCATATTTGATTATAATAAAACATTAGATAATAACAGAGATAAACTAGAGCCACATGTGGCACAGAGTGGGACTTTGCAAATGTGCAAATTGCTAAGGGAAATTTTAAAAATATGGGCCCTGAACGAAAATCCGAAGTGTCAAAGAAGTTGAGAACTTTTAAAAAATTTTAATTTTTGGAAAGGTTGTGAAACCGGAAGTAGTCACCAGACCTAATATTTGAACGTATCAGCTGAAAGCCTTTATCAATAACCTTCAACCTACTGAAGGTCAAGGTCACTCAAGGTCAAATTCGCGAGAAACAAGTCTTTAAAATTTAGATATGCATACAGTTATAACACCGGAAGTTGACGCTAGACTTCAAATATGAAAGTATAAATGAACAGCCAAAGTCAATAACGTTTGATCCTAAGAAAGTTCAAGGTCAACAAAGGTCAAGGTCAAAAATGAAAAAAATATTTTTTTTTAATCTTGTTCCCTTTTTTGAACTACATAGCCGAAATCAATGAGACTTTAACATAAGCTGAATAAAGCAATGCTGTAACTGTATGCAAGGTCATTTTTTGAAAAAAAAATTAAACTTTACCTTTGTTTTGATAAAATTTTTTTTAACAAAAACAAAATTTTAACCGGATGTGCCACGCCCACGTGAGATTTTTTGATGTGACTTTATTAACATTAATAATATATATGAAGGCCCAAATTTTCAAGCCTTTACATCCATTGGTTAACGAGATATACAATCAAAAATGTCAAAAAAAATTCAAAATATATTATCGGAAATTTTGAAATTCGTAAACCTTGTTCCCTTTTTTGAACTATTCAACTGAAACATCTGAGATTTTGATATAATTGAGCTAAAGTAATGAGGTAAGTGTGCGTAGAAGCATTTTTCAAAAAAAAATAATTATATATATATTTTTTCCAGACAACAAAATTTAAACAAAATGAAAATTTTACCCGGATGTGCCACGCCCACGTCAATATTTTTTGCTGAATAAATCTATATGTGGTATGTTCAATTATGTTTCAAGTTTGAAGCTTCTATAACTTGTAGATCACGAGATATGCATACATCAAAGTCAAAAATTTTAAAAAGTCGGGTTATGGTTTCTAAAATTGCAAAATATAGAAAAATTTAAATTTTATATTTCAATCAATTGTGATATATCGTTCGAAAGAGCTCGTAAAGCACATTAAGAATCTGAAAAAAAAAACTCTCTAAGTGAATTAGGTCACGTGCTAGAGCAGTCCAAAGTTGTCAATTTTGCTGTTTTTGGACAGCTATAAAACCGGAAGTTGATGCCGGAGGTCAAATATTAAAGTATCATCTGGTAGCCAAGGTCAATGACCTTTGACCTACTTAAGGTCAAGGTTTTTAAAGGTCAAGGTTACGAGATATGAGCCTTCAAAAATTGAAAAAATTCAACTTGAAATTGCAAAAAAGCAAAATCGAAATTCGAAAATCTACTTCCAAGAATTTTCTCTAATTTTTATGTTCTTTCATTTGACACAAAAATTTTGAAATTCGGTTCAGCCAAATTTGCTGAATAAAAATCGAAGAGTTTCAGGGAAATCAAAATGGCGGCTTAAATATCATTCCAATTTTCGATCTTTTAACCGCACACTTGTCCCATAACTATAGCTATCGATCAGTACAAGTTTCGTTAAAAAATATCAATTACAGCGGAAGTGGGTCAACCGGAAGTTTGCACTTTCATAACGTGTAAACCGGAAGTGGCGCAAAACTTTTGACTGCGCAGTTTTATTTACTAACTTGTTCTCTATTTTCAATAAAAATTTCAGATGAATCGGACAAATAGCAAAGAAAATAGAAAAAATGGCCAAAAATTGCAAAAGTTTAGATGCAAAAAGTGTGCAACAAATATTTGAAAATCAAATTTTTTGAACTCACAGTTGATTGGGATTTCGCTACAGATTCTAAAAATGAAAACCCGAGCAAAATCGGTCCAAAATTGCACCTTCCAGGCCCCAAAAACCAGTTTTTGCACATTTTGCAAATGCACCACTTCCGGTTTTGCAAAAATGTTTCAATTTATATTCATTAAGTACCTAGAAAAAAAGTAACATGTAGGATTGTAAAACTGTTGCTACAGCTGTTGTAGTTTAGGCTGTGTGCCCTGTGTAAAAAACGAAAAAAAAAAAAAACTAGAGCCACACGTGGCACAGAGTGGGACTTTGCAAATGTGGAAATTGCTTAGGGAAATTTAAAAAAAATGGGCCCTGAACGTAAATCCGAAGTGTCAAAAAAGTCGACAACTTTTAAAATTTTTGAATTTTTGGAAAGGTTGTGAAACCGGAAGTAGTCACCAGACTTAACATTTGAACATAGCAGCTGAAAACCTTTATCAATAACCTTCGTCCTACTGAAGGTCAAGGTCAGTCAAGGTCAAATTCACGAGAAACAAGTCTTTAAAATTTGGTAATGCATACTGTAATAACACCGGAAGTTGACGCTAGATCAAATATGAAAGTATAAATGAACAGCCAAAGTCAATGACCTTTGATCCTAAAAAGGTCAAGGTCAACAAAGCTCAAGGTCAAAAAAGAAATTTTCTATTTTTTTAACCCTGTTCCCTTTTTGGGACTACAAAGCCGAAATGAATGGGCCTTAGTTGACGGTTGATATCAAATATGAAAGCATATATGAAAAGCCCAATTCAATTTATTTTTGGTAAACAAAATTTCAACAAGAACATAATTTTCAATATTAATTATCATTATTTACTAATGCCTAAATTTCGCAAAATCGACAGATAAAAATCAAATGCCAATTCCTTGGTGTCTGTTGGTTTAAAAGTACAGTCTGAATTTTTTATCCTTTAATGTATCTGAAAGTTTTAACTAAAATAATACAGCCGTTAATTTTTAAACGTTAAAACATGCTAAAATTTTTAGAAACCTTACGTTACATTACCTTGGCGATTTCAACTTATTGTTTGTTCACAACTTGAACATAAACCTTGTCGTAGGAGTGCAGACAGAATAATGACTAACTTTAGATGCTATATGAAGAATATGGTCAAGGCAAACCGATGGTCGTATACGTAGTAAATTAATAAAATTTCAGTTTAGATAAATAATTGTTTACGCCTACACATGGATTAGGGAATGTCCTTAATTGTTGACAGTTTATTACAATCTGATTACTATGCGTGACGAATTAGTAAATTAAATTAAATTCTAGAATCGACTTTTAGGTAGGTCAACAAGTTTTTTGCTTAAATTTGTTAAAACTTGATACCAAAATTTGTAATTATGTGCCCTTTAATGTATCTGAAAGTTTTAACTAAAAAAATACAGCCATTAATTTTTAAACGTTAAAACATGCTAATTTTTTTTAGAAACCTTACGTTACATTACCTTGGCGATTTCAACTTATTGTTTGTTCACAACTTGAACATAAACCTTGTCGTAGGAGTGCAGACAGAATAATGACTAACTTTGGATGCTATATGAAGTATATGGGCAAGGCAAACCGATGGTCGTATAAAGTAATAAAAGGGTCTCAATTTTTTGCAAGATATGATTGAAAGCATTTGTTATATAGAAATTGTATTTAACAAAAGTGTAAAGTTATGTAAAAATTATAAGAGTATAAAAGGGGAACAATTCTTGTAAGCTTAAGCCAGTTTATTTTTAACTTAAACTTTGTCAAAGGGGAGCAACTCCAGTATTCATGAATAGGGATATTACGTGCGAATTCATTGGCTGCCAATTAAGAAAGGTGTTAGGGGCCTTCTGATTGGCTGAATGCTACTTTTCATCCATTTTAGAACTTTACAGTAGAGTTTATTATTTGGAAGTTTAGGCTATCTTTTCCTTATTTTTGAGGTAATTATTTTTTATTATATGAATGTGAATGATTACGGAGGTATTCAAGAGTTTATTAGCTGTGTTGGTCCTACGTAAATATTTTATTTTCAATCTGTAGTGGATTTTGTTGAAAATTTTCTCGGAAGAGCACGTGTAGTTTATGACGTCATAGCGCGATTTTAGACATTTTATGCCATGTCATAGTTATTTGTTTTCTACTGTTGACATCAGAAAAGCATTAAGTTATATTGTTAGTTTTAAATGTGTACAGATAACAATTCGATTGCAAATTTTGTTGGTTGCGTTTATATTCTTGAAATATCATGTACGTCGATGTGACGATTTGCTAGGTGGATTTGGTTATTGTAAAATCGATCATGGAAAAGTTCTGTTTTCAACTTCCGGTAGTTTAATTTCAACTAGTCTGAACAATTTCATTTTGATTAATAATATGTAGGCCTATACCAAAATTACGTTTTTGACAGGTTTGTTACTGTTTTAATTTTATTATTGTGTTACCGTTTTGACTTAAAATTTTAACTGGCTACTATGTGAATTATCCCCCTTTTTCGCTGTTCTCCTGTCTGGAGTTTATAAAGTGTGTGTTTCCGGTTTGGTGTTTGGGAATTCATTGAACATTTAATAAAACAGATAATTCTATCAGAAAACTAGAAGTAGGTTCACAATTTTATGTTATTTTCATATTTGTAAGTTGAAATATTTTAGAAAAAAATTAAAGCAATTTTTTAGGTTTTTGAAATAAGTCATAGTTAGGCCTCATAAGTTATAGTTATAGATTGATTTGTTTTGGTAGCCAGTTAGAACGAAAAAGGTTTAAACGGTAGCAAACCTGTCAAAACGGTAACATATTTGGTTAAACATATTCAATAATCATTAACAGAAACAGATCTGTTAAAGCGGTATCAATTTTTTTTTTTTTGTAAAAACGGTGGCAAAGTAAAAAATGATAATTAATGTGTGCGTATAGGCCTATTGTAGTTACCTGTTTGTCTGTACATTCTGTTCATGATTGTTGTGGATTCTAATCAATGTGGGCAGGGGTTATAAAATTGTTTAGGTTAGTTTATAGTGTTGCAAAATTAGTTAAATGTGTACTTTTACTGCATGGCTCTGCACTGCAGTGCATTTTGATTGCAAATGTGTTGATGTAACTAAGTTGATCAAACCATTGACCGATTTGACCTTTATTACAAAAAATGTCTTGTCTTGTAAAAATCTGACATGGATGAATATATATATTTCAGGTTGTGGTATCAGCTTTTACAGTTTCAAGTAGGTGTGATTTATTTTAAGCATATGTTGACTTTTAAGGCTAAAATAATTTAAAATTAGATGCACAATGTCATGTACTAGCATTTATTTATTGGTATTGTATTATAACTGCAACTCCATTTAGTTAAATTAGCCAGTTGTGTTGGTGTTTGTGTAGATTAAAAAAAGTCATGTGTTCTGCGTTGGAAAAAAATAAATGAGCAAAAACAACTTGCAGTTGCAGTAAAGACTTCATGAATGGTCTTTGTTGCACTTGTATTGCAGTGATTACATGTTTTCATTGAGAGTAGAAAGATAGTTTAGCATTTGGTCTTAAAAAGATTAAGAGAAAACAGTATAAGAATATTTGATGAAATTTTTGGTTATGATAAGTTAAATAGATAGTTTTCGGCATTTTATTAATAAAAATAGAATTGTGTTTTGTATTAATTTTACAAATAATTTGTAGGTAGAGTACAGTGATTTTAATTTTGTGTTTTCATTGGTAGTGGTACCGGTAAGTTACAATTTTGTTGATATCTATTATGGTTATTTCATGGTTTGACCTAAAAGAAAGGGACTCGCATGTACAGGAATAAATTTCAAATGTAGAACAGTCATTATGTAAGCTAAAGTGTTCAATTTGAATCATTTGACACTGTTGTTGTAAATGTGATATACTGTTCAATATTATGGTGTTTGATATACTAATATGTCAATTTATTTTATTCAGACATGGTGTGAAATGACATATTTTTTTAATAAATATCTGTCTAGAAGTGTTTAAGATACATTTGAACATAATTGTGTATTTTTTTTTGTAGTGAAAGACTGATTTGAAGTTTTTGTTCCTGGATTGTTGCTGGTAGGTTTTTTTTTTTATGTGTTCAATATTTATCAGCCTGTAGTTTGTATTTGTTGTTCAATTGTGAAAGGTTTGTTTACATCTATAGAGCTCACTATTATTTGCAGATTTTGAAGAAACTTGTTTTGTTTCAGCTTTGAATGTAGATATTACATTAAATGATTTTTTTTTTGTTAAATTTGATGTATTACTCACACTGAAGATTTTTGAATAAGAGGTTATAATTGTGTAACTGTCATGGTGTGAAATGACATATTTTTTTAATAAATATCTGTCTAGAAGTGTTTAAGATACATTTGCACATAATTGTGTATTTTTTTTTTTTGTAGTGAAAGACTGATTTGAAGTTTTTGTTCTTGGATTGTTGCTGGTAGGTTTTTTTTTTATGTGTTCAATATTTATCAGCCTGTAGTTTGTATTTGTTGTTCAATTGTGAAAGGTTTGTTTACATCTATAGAGCTCACTATTATTTGCAGATTTTGAAGAAACTTGTTTTGTTTCAGCTTTGAATGTAGATATTACATTAAATGATTTTTTTTTTTGTTAAATTTGATGTATTACTCACACTGAAGATTTTTGAATAAGAGGTTATAATTGTGTAACTGTCATGGTGTGAAATGACATATTTTTTTAATAAATATCTGTCTAGAAGTGTTTAAGATACATTTGAACATAATTGTGTATTTTTTTTTTTTTGTAGTGAAAGACTGATTTGAAGTTTTTGTTCTTGGATTGTTGCTGGTAGGTTTTTTTTTTATGTGTTCAATATTTATCAGCCTGTAGTTTGTATTTGTTGTTCAATTGTGAAAGGTTTGTTTACATCTATAGAGCTCACTATTATTTGCAGATTTTGAAGAAACTTGTTTTGTTTCAGCTTTGAATGTAGATATTACATTAAATGATTTTTTTTTTTGTTAAATTTGATGTATTACTCACACTGAAGATTTTTGAATAAGTGGTTATAATTGTGTAACTGTTGAAAATGTGTCATTTAAAAGAGCCAAATATCAAATTGAGAATTTAAAAAATTGTCATAAAAAGTAATAGTAACATGTTTGTTTTAATTTTTTCTTGTTGATGAATGTCAATAAAAGTGTGATCCTGCAAACAGTACTGTTTTGGCCTTCTGGGTTTCATCAGTGCAGTACTGAACTACTGATAATAGCGATATGTTGAAATAGGTTGCGAGATGAGAAACATTGAGTTGCATTTGATAAAAGGCGATGTATTTAATTTCAGCAGTTACTGCCCATTAAATTTGTTAGAAAAGATTATTTTTAGGTTGGGTTGTTTATATTTTGATCATATCATACTTATCTTATTTCAGAGTGAGAGAATAGTTTTGTAGAGTTTTGCATTCGGTAAGTAGGATTTTGGTGCGGAACATCGTGCCCTAAATAAGTGAATTTGAGGGACAGGAAACTATTTTTGGATACAAGTTGAAATGACACAACCAATTGGTTGCGTTGAATTATAACTACTCCTTTTGGATTTTGGTCTAAAAACTGTTAAATATCTGGTTTGTTCTACAAAATGTATGAATAATTTTTGTTTTTAATCTCAGTTTGAATACTCAGAAAGGAATTGCATTTAGACTGTAGAATCTACTAAATGTTTCTCCTTTCTGAGTATTCAAACTGAGATTGAAGACACAAATTATGATTATTTTGTCGAAGGAATGGTTGGCATGAACTGACTTCATAACAAACCAGATATTTGACAGTTTTTAGACCAAATCCAAAAGGAGTAGTGATATTTCATCCCAGCCAAATGGGATGCAACTTTTAGGCATGAATGCTGTCAACTTATCTTTTTATGTAAACATGTAATTAAAATAGGATAGTGAGTGTATTTGTAAATGTTGCTGTATAAGTATTTAGTTCTAAACCATTTGAAATCAATTTTCTGTGTATAAATATCAAATTTTATATGTAAGCAGCTGTAGGTATTTACATGTGAAAGATTTGCTTTAGTTATTGATGAACTTATTATTTTGTATATTTCAGGGTAAGTGTTGAAGAATGTTTATAGTTTAGTTTTATGCAGCAAGATGGAACTATTTTGAGAACTGTTTTTTTTTATTGATGTTATGTATAAAATGAAAGATATGTATTTGATAATATTGTGGATACTAGGATTTATTTATTACGAGTCTTTAGGGATTATATAATGTTTAATTGTTGTACTAAAAAATTCTTGGCATAGGTCACTGTGCAGTAGAATAACATCTTATTTTATTTTATGATTTTTTATGCTTTGGGTACAGATATTGTGCTTGCTGCAAATTGATGCACAGGCTTTACCACTGTATTTAGCATGTAACTTAAAGACTTGGGGGCCCTGTACAATGGAAAATACATAATATGAAAACTGTTAGTAGTATTTGTATTACAAAAGATGGTTTTTATTTGATTATATTTATAAATTGAGAAGTTGATTGTGTAAAGATAAAAACATACATTGTACAATTTATTGTGAAAATAAGGCTGAAAAGCTTAAATTGGACTCATTTGGAATATAGAATTAGAAATTGTGATAAATATTGTGTTTTGTTTTATATTGTATCCCTTTGATTTTTCACGGAAATATTGTGTCCGACTTGACGCTTCACTGTATTAGCTATATTGTGCATCTCTTTCTCACTCTACAGGCTTCAATTCTTTACAGATTCTTTTGATTTTGATTATGTGTGTCAATGACATTATAAAGATGATCCCTATTGATTTTTGTGATGATCGGATAATTTTTCACGGACATATTGTGTCTAACTGTCTTGACAATGTGTTAATAAGTGTTAATTCAGTTTATATTCACAGTTCTTTCTTTCAACTAAATGTGAATGGGCAACAAACAAACACTCACACTTACAATCAAAGCTATCTGTGGGCGAATGTTACCTTGCCTGGCAAGCTATATTTTTAAAATAAAGTATCTTTGATGCTGTATGTTGCTATTGAGCCTCTTAATTTCTGGGTTTTTTTGCATAAATATAAAATGTCATTGTGCATCATTGTTTAATTTTGGGACTGGACTATTACGAAATTTTAATTTTAATATAGTTTTATGTTTATGACATGGATTTTATGCATATGATGAAATGAAAAAAAAAACCTTCATTAACATATCAAACCAGTAAAATAGGAAAAATACTTCTTTGTGTCACAATTTGTTCTAAAAGTTCACTTGATTAATTTATTGATTTTATTTGCAGGTTTTGTAAGAAGAAAAAGAAGTAAACAGATATTTAGGGGACTGATCCACCCCTATCTGAAGCGATCTTCTAGAGAAATCTAGCCACACTTAGAGCAATCTAACCACACTATTAATAAGCATTTATTTGCTTACTGACACAAAAAGCACCTATTATATGCTGCACCTATTATATGCTGCACCTATTATATGCTGGTCTTTACTTAGAGAAATCTAACCATTAGAAATCTAGCCACACCTAGATAAATCTAGACACATTAATAGCATCTATCAATTGCTACACCTTAAAATCATTAAAATCTAGTGACTAAAGTCTTCAAAGTTATTTTATATAGAGTAATCTAGTGATTATAATACAACTGTGAAACAATATGGGTCGCCCAAAGAAATCAAAAGCAAGTTTGGTAGCTAACTTGAAAGCTAAGAAAAAAGTAAGTGCTAATGATAAAATCAAAAATGAAAGTACTAATGAAAATGTAAAAAAGTTGATTGTAAATGAGTCTGATTCTTCTGCAGAAATTTCATGTGAAAAGATTAAGATACCTGTCAAAAGCAAGGTGAAAAATGCTTTTAGTAAAATCAGTAAAGAGAAAGGTAAACAGAAATTATTGACTGGTAACAGTAGAAAGAATGAGATTCAAAAGAAATGTATATCTGGTAACATTCATCAAGGTTGTTTAGAAAGATATGGATATTTTGCTGGCAAGCAATGTGTAGCTAATAGTCTTCTGTGCATTATTTACAGGGAAATTATAAATATCAGATCATGGAACAGTTCTACCTTGGACAAAATATTAGATTTGGGAAATGAGTACTATCAATATCTTCAATCTCAGCCTAATATTCAAAATGATTATATTATGGTAAGTGAATTAATAAGAACAGTGGAAGTTCAAGGTAAATATTTTGAGTTAGAAATTAATGATAGTTCAGAAGTTGGAGTTATAGATGCTAACAATTATGTTGCTCAAGGTCTTTACGAAAGTTTTCAAACATGTCTAGGAATATATGACTCTTGCTTTGTGAATTTTAATAGAAGTACTTTTGCTATAATGAAACATGATGATAGTTATTTTGTATTTGACTCGCATTCGAGAAACAAATCTGGGTTATTGTGCGAAGATGGTTGTAGTATTTTATTAGAATATGATGATATCAATGATTTATATGTCCATTGTTTAAACTTAAGTTTATCAATGAATCTCAATAGGTTAGAGCAATTTGAAATAACTGGTATTAATGTTATTATGATAGGAAATGATAGTAATGATCCAATTAATGAAGTGAGTAACTCTGTTGATGATTGTGAAATTATGCAAGTTGATGATGCAATTGAATCACCCAGTCAATTAGTTAAGAAAGATATTGATGAGACAATTATAACTAATGTAGAAACAAATGATTTTATATTTTATCCAATTAGATTAGAGAAAAGAAGAAAGTTGTGTGAATTGATGAATTTACGTTTTCATAAGTTAAAGAATGTTAGTGTTGCTGATGTTTGTAACCTTAAAAAACCTACTCAAATAACTGAAATAAACGGAGATGGTAATTGTTTGTTTAGAAGTATATCATTTGTTCTTTCTTTGTCGCAACAAAATCATAGAAAAGTAAGACTTGCTATTGTGAATCATATAGAATCAAACTTAGAATTTTTTACACCTTTATTAAGAGAGCAGTATCAATCTATTGATGAGTATTTAACAAGGTCTAGAATGACAACACAAGGAACATGGGGTACAGAATTTGAAATATTAGCAGCTTGTGATTTATTACAAACAGATATTTATATTTTTACGGATTATAGATGGGTTAAATATCCTGTTTTGCAGATAAGTAATAGTTATACACCAGAAGGTATTTACTTACATCATAAGAATGACACTCTACAGGTCACAATTCTTTATGGATTTTGACGAAACTTGCTGAAATTGTTTATTATCACCCAAGGATAAACCCTATTAAAAATCAAAAGAATCGCAACATATTTAATATGAATTATTGCCCTTGTTCTTTAAAACGCATTCGATTTTTAGCTTGTTAACACTCTACAGGTCACAATTCTTTACGGATTTTGACGAAACTTGCTGAAATTGTTTATTAACACCCAAGGATAAACCCTATTGAAAATCAAAAGAATCGCAAAATATTTAATATGAATTATTGCCCTTGTTCTTTAAAACACGTTCGATTTTTAGCTTGTTAACACTCTACAAGTCACAATTCTGTACGGATTTTGATGAAACTTACTGAAATTGCTTATTATCACTCAAGGATGAACCCTATTGAAAATCAAAAGAATCGAAAAATATTTAACATGAATTATTGCCCTTGTTCTTCAAAACGCGTTCGATTCTTAGCTTGTTAACACTCTACAAGTCACAATTCTTTATGGATTTTGACGAAACTTACTGAAATTGCTTATGATCACCCAAGGATGAACCTTATTGAAAATCAAAAGAATCGAAAAATATTTAATATGAATTATTGCCCTTGTTCTGTAAAACACGTTCGATTTTTAGCTTGTTAACACTATACAAGTCACAATTATTTACGGAATTTGACGAAACTTACTGAAATTGTTTATTATCACCCAAGGATGAACCCTATTGAAAATCAAAAGAATAAAAAAATATTTAATATAAATTATTACCCTTGTTCTTTAAAACGCGTTGATTTTTAGTTTGTAAATACTCTAGAAGGCACAATTCTTTTTCGATTAGATTTTAATGAAACCTATTGAAATAGTTTATTATCACACGATAAACCGTATCGAAAATCAAAAAATATTAGATATGACTTATTGCCCTTCTTGTTCAAAATAGGTTTTAGTTTTTAGCTCATAAACAGAGACAGATTTTGACTAAACTTGATGAATGCTTAACCCTTGATGAAATCGAGAAAAAAAATATTTGGACAACACTTAATTTAAGTTCTGAATGAAATGTTGGCCTATGACTACAGGTTGAATATTTGATGTTTTCTATTTTCTGCCAAATGTTCTTTTTCAAACAAAGCTGCCAGTGGGCGTATATTACCTTGCCTGGCAAGCTATCTTTAAAAGTAAGAAACAAATTGATGAATTGAATAGAAGACGTAGACGCTTATTTCAATTTAGTTGTCGTAGATATAAATTAAAACAGAAATATATAAATGTTTTAAGGAAAGTTTTAAAGAACAAATACAGCACTGAATTAAAACCAATTCTGCAAGATAAGTATATAACTGTATTAAAACCGAAACTAGAAGAGAAATATATAACGGAATTAAAACCAAAACTGGAAGAGAAATATATAACGGAATTAAAACCGAATCTGGAACATAAATATATAACTGTTTTAAAACCGAAATTACAAGAAAAATATGTAACTGTCTTAAGAGAAAAACTTCAGCTGAAGTACAAGAATGAACTAAGAATTAAGATTTTGAATAAATATAGAAACATGTATAGATTTAACAAGAGTTATAGAATAAAACTATTGAAAAGGGGTATTGATAGATATAAACAGAATGTTGACTATAGAATTAAAAAAAAAGAAATGATAGTTAAAAGACGAATTGCTAAAAGAAAAGAATTGAGTAAAATTGATAAGGTTATTACTAAGTTTAAACAAGATACATCTGTTGGGCCTATTTATGTCTGTTCTGTATGTAATCGATTATTGTTTAAAAATCAAGTTAAAGAATGTAAAGAAGAGCTTTATGAAAAGAAAAGTAAATTTGTAGAAAGATTAGCTAAGAAATGTATAACTAAAACTTACTATCATATTTGTGATGATGATTGTTTAGAACAATGTTCATGGTCTGATAATTATAAATCTCTGTGGATATGTTTTACATGTAACAAGAAAATTTTACAAGGTAAAATGCCAGCTGAGGCTGTAGTCAATGATATGGATCCTGGTCCATTACCAAATGAATTAAAATGTCTAAATCAATTAGAGAAACATCTTGTATGTAAAAATATTCTGTTTTTAAAACTAGTTAAGGTCTGTCCACAAAATGATAAAAAGATATTCGGTGAAGTAGTATCTGTGCCATCAAATTTGAAAGAAATGAGCAATGTATTACCTAGATGTAAAACAGATGACGAGACCATTCGTATAAAGTTAAAAAAGCAGATTAGTAATAAAGGGTATTATGAATTTCAAACTATAACAAAGAATCATGTTAAAAATGCACTAAATTACTTGAGACATAATAATATCTTTTATAATGATGTTACTCTAAATAATAGTTGGATTGAAGAACAAGATAAACAAGATGAAACAATAGAAGATGATACATCAGTAAATATAGAATCTAATGATACACCAGTAAATATAGAATCTAATGATACAGAAGTAAATATAGAATCTAATGATAAGTCTGATAATGATAGTGATGATGATTTACCATTAATTGATGATAATGTAGGTCGTTATTCTGTTGAATCGTTAGGTGGTACATGTTTACAGCCAGTAGATGCTACTGCTGAAGTATTAAATAGTTCTGATAAGATATTTTCTGTTTCTCCAGCTGAAAATAATCGGCCAGTTAGACTATTAATGGATAAGTCAAATGAAGCATGTTCTTTTCCTTATTTGTTCCCCAAAGGTAAAAATACTTTTTTTGAAAACAGAGATGTTAGAATAACGCTAGGTAAATATCTGAAGACAAGATTAATGTCTGTAGACACTCGTTTTGCATCATGTTCAGATTATTTATTTTATGGTCAATATATTTATGAATTACAGCAAATAATATCAGGTACATCTATTGCTTTAAGACAAGGTAGAATGGGAGGTAATATGATAACAGCTGATATGTTAACTCAAGATGAACCATTGCAAAATATTCTCAAATCTGATGCAGGTTATACCTTTATGAAAAACTGTCGTGGAAGTCCAGCCTATTGGCAAGCTACTCAGAAAGATCTTTTTGCTATGTTAAGACAACTTGGTACTCCAACTTTTTTTGTGTCATTTAGCTGTAGTGAACTAAGATTTGAATCGTTTTTAAAAACAATATTGTTACAACAAGGTTCCAAAACAAAAGTAAGTGATTTAAATTGGCTACAAAAACGTGAATTGTTGAGATCTAATCCAGTAACAGTTGCTAGACTTTTTGATCAAAGATTTAAGTTATTTTTAAGAAATGTGTTACTATCAAGTGCAGAGCCATTGGGAAAAATTTCTGACTATTTTTATCGCATTGAATTTCAGCAAAGAGGTTCACCACATGTACATATGATAATTTATATAGATCAATCTCCTAAACTAAATGTAGATAGTGATGAAAAGGTTGTAGAATTTATTGATAAATATATTTCATGTGAACTTCCAGATGAGAAAACAGACCCTGAATTGAATGAAATAGTATCCAATGTTCAAAAACACAGTAAAAAACATTCTAAATCTTGTAGAAAGAATAAGAAAGTATGTAGATTTAATTTTCCAAAACCACCTTCAGATAAAACATTTATTTGTCGACCTTTAGAAACTGAGAATCCCACTGAACAAGATGAAAATACTGAAAGTAATGAGATAATCAGAGACAATAGAAATACTTTAACTGCAGATCAAGCTAAATCTATTTTAGAATCTATTTGGAAAGAATTATCATGTGAAGACAAACAATATGACTCATTGTCGAATTTGTATAATGAATTAGGTATTAGTCAGGAATTGTTTGAGCAGGCATGTGAAAAATTAACTAAAAAGACATATATAGTATTAAAGAGAGGTGTCAATGCAAGCTGGATCAATCAATATAATCCTTCTATGTTAAGAGCTTGGAATGCAAACCTAGATATACAATATGTAACAGATGCTTATGCATGTGTAATTTACATTGTTTCATATATTACTAAAGCAGAAAGAGAAATGGGTATGTTATTACGTGAAACATTTAAAGAAGCTAAACAAAATAATTTGGATGCTAAAGCTTGTATGAGGAAGATTTCGACAACTTATTTGCATTCACGGGAAGTTAGTGGACCTGAAAGTGCTGTAAGAGTTTTAGGCTTACCTTTGAAACAATGTTCTAGGAAAGTTCAGTTTATACCTACAGGTAAAAATAATATCAGAGTTACTCTTCCATTGAAAATATTACAAAGTAGAGCTAAAGATGGAACATTGTCTGACTATAATTTGTTTATGACTTCAACAGTTGATCGTTATTTAGCTAGACCTAAAGGTGAACCATTTGACAGTATGTGTATTGCAACTTTCTGTTCAGAGTATAGAGTTATGTCTAAATCTGAGAATCCTAATATTAATTCAGATAAAAATCCTGCTTTTGAATTACAGAATGATTTAGGTTTTATTATAAAACGTACAAGATCTCCACCTGCTATTGTTCGTTATGCAAGATTTTCTGTGACTAAAGACCCTGAAAATTATTACTTAAGTAGTCTTCAATTGTTTTTACCATATAGAGTAGACACACAGTTAAAACCACCTCAATTTGAAACACATGAAGAATTTTATAAATCAGGACATGTAAAAATCTGTGAACAAATTGTATCTGTAAAACAAATTATTGAAGAAAATCGTGAACGCTTTGAAACTGATTTAGATATTGATTCAATTTCAGAAGTTATAGAAAATTATGGTGATTTTCAAGATGCCTGGGCTAGTATAGCACCTGAAACTGAATTAGATAGAATTGAAACTGAAAGATTTCAAAATGAAAATGATACTGAACAAGAGGAGAATTCTGAGCCACAAATTCCGGATATTATATCTGATAAAGGTAACAGTGATAGAATAAGATCTGAAAATAATATAAGTGGAATCTCTAAAACTGATGCTATTCCTTTATTAAGGTCCTTAAATGACATTCAATCCAGAGTATTTTATAAAGTTAGACAATATTGTTTAGATAAAGTACATGGTAAAAATCCTGATCCATTAAGATTGTTTATTACCGGTTCTGCTGGCACTGGCAAATCACATTTGATAAAATGTATAAATTATGAAGCTTCCAGAATTTTAGCAAAAACTGCAGAAAATTTAGATGACTGTTCTGTCTTATTAACTGGGCCAACAGGAGTCTCTGCTTTCGCAATAGGAGCTAGCACTATACATTCCAGTTTATCAATAAGAACTAAGTTTACATTACCATATCAACCTTTAGGACAAGATACTGTAAACACATTAAGGTCTAAATATCGTAATTTACAAATTTTGATAATAGATGAGATATCAATGGTTGATCACAAGTTGCTTTGTTATATTCATGGACGTTTAAATCAAATTAAAGGTACTAATAGTAATGAGTTATTTGGTAATATTTGTGTAATTTGTTTTGGTGACATGTGGCAACTAAAGCCAGTGAAAGCTTCTAGTTTATGTCATGATAGTGTAATAGATATTTGGAATGGAAATTTTAAACTTATTGAGTTAACAGAAATTATGAGACAGAAAGATGATTTAGCCTTTGCTCAGCTTTTAAATAGAATTAGAAAACGAAAGAAAAGTGAAGAAATGTTGGCATCAGATATTGAAATGTTAGAAAGTAGAGTAACAAATGTTGAAGTTGATTGTTTACATATTTTCTCTACAAATGCACAAGTTGATAATTACAATGCTAGAATGATCAATGAGAAGTGTCCGAATGCAATTTCTATACAGGCTTTAGACTATAGTAAAGATGCTAGATCAGGAAGAATGTTACAGAAAGATTGTTGTGTAAAAGCTACTGATACACCACTTGTAGAAAATCTAACAGTTGGTATAGGTTCTAATGTAATGTTAGTTGTTAATTTAGATGTTTCAGCTGGTTTGATTAATGGAAGTTTTGGAACTGTGACATTTATTGAAAATGATCAAAATGATAAACCCAGTAAGATATATATTAAATTTAATAATACTAAAGTTGGTTCTAGTAAGCAAACTAAGCGTCTTCCACCTAATGTTGAACAAGGAAGCATTCCAATCGAAAGACACGAGAGTACGCATATTAATTATAAAGGTGATGTTCGACGTCAATTTCCATTACGATTAGCTTATGCAGTTACTATTCATAAAGTACAAGGTTTAAGTTTAGATACAGGTGTTGTGTCGCTAGATAGAATATTTCAAACTGGTCAAGCATATGTTGCATTAAGTCGTGTTAAAACATTAGAAGGATTGACTATACAAGATTTTAATGAAAAAGCTATATTTTGTGATGAAAAGATTGAAGCTTCTCTAAATGAAATGCCCAGATTTTTACAACCTGAAGAACAAGTGTTGCCTAATAGTTATAATATTATATTATTTAATGTACAGGGACTGACTACACATTTTGAAGATTTAAAAAATGATAAAAGATTTATGAATTCTGACATGATTTGTTGTACAGAAACTTGGCTAAAGAATGTTAAAAATCCAGTGAAAGTAAGATTAGATAATTTCATTTTTTTTAATCAATGTCGTAAAGATAGCTATGATGATAGTGCTAATTTTAAAAATCTTAAAGAAAAAGACCATGGTGGTGTAGCAATATATTATAGTAAGAATAAAGCTTGTAATATTATAAGATTAGGACAGTTAAATATGGAGTATGTTGCTTGTAATGTTCCAGATAAAAATGTTTCTATAATAGTTATTTATAGACCACCCAAATATAGATTAGAATTGTTTCTGCCTCATTTAGAACATTTGTTGACTGAGTTACAAGAGTCTGGTTATAATTATATTGTTATGGGAGATTTTAATCAAAATCTATTAGAAGGATACAGTTCAATAAGGCATTGTTTTGAAGAGTTTGGTTTTAGACAGTGTGTAACAGAGAGTACAACAGAGGGTAATACAATAATAGATCATGTATATTTGAGTTCAGGTATCAATTTACAACGTGTCAAAATTACTATTGTACCTACATATTATAGTTATCATGAAGCTGTAAACATTAACTTATTGTAACTTTATTTCATTTTATTATTTAAGGAATACAGTTAGTTAGAAAATGATCACCAAAAGATGATGGGTAGGGGGGACCATTTACCTCTGTTGGGTTGGGGGGGTGGAAGTGAGTTTGTGAAGAAAAGTATTTTATATAGCTGTTAATTAAACAACTGCAGGATTGATACATAGATAAAGACATTTAAGTGGAACGTTTAGCAATAATTTATCAGGTAGTTATTTCATTATTTGTATATATATATATTTATTCTTAAAAGTGATACATTTACTTAATACTTAAATTAGTTATACTTTTGAATGTAAAAAGTTATCAAATGAAGAAGGCTAATATAAAAACCTAATTACCCTGTTAACACTAGTTTGGAATAAGTTAATCTTTATGTATTTAAAAAATGTATTGCACGCTAGGATAGAAAAAAAATGTATACCTGAAATTGTGTTTATTCAGTAATTTTTTTTAGGTTATTTATTGGTCCCAAAACAGAGGTAAATGGTCTTACTTACTCGGTTTATATAAACTTGATACAGCTTCTTGATATAACATATTTCTGATAAAACTATACTACAGTACTAACTATGAACTGTTTTAAAGTGTTTGAATATTTTATTCTGAAGGAAAAATTTACTGGATCAAATATGAAGATAATGTTAAAAACTTATTTTGGCCATATTTTTTGATGAATTTATTTACTTGAGTTTAAAAATTTGTATTGTATTCAATGATATTCTGGATCCATTTCATTCTTCCATACAAAATATTCAAACATTTTTGTCCTAGGGACCATGAAATGGGAATTTAAGAGAAATACTAAGCCCAATATGTTTTTTTTATATTTAAACAATGTTCACAGCCTCAAGTATTAACTTTTTGAAAAATATGTAAACATTTACCTATGAACTGAATAAATCATATTAGGTTTGCTATTTCTTTTGAAACAAAAATTGGCAATAAAACTTAGCATTAAAAGCACAAAAAAAAAAAACTGAAATTTTTAAATCTAATATTGTGTATGCACAGTTTCTTTCTCAAATTTAAACTGTCCTTTTTGTGTAAAAAATGTCACAAATTCATCTGGTTTTGTGTTAAGAATAATTTAATGTTTTTTACCGTATTTACTAATTGTTTCTGTTTTATTATCAAGAAAACCATTCAAGCTAATTTTACTAAAGGTAACAACATGACTTCAATATTGTTCATGACTAAAATGTAAAAAAATGTATTTATCTTATTTTAGTTACTTTCTTTTAGGTAAATGAAGTATGACCACCCTTCAGTGTGCAATACAAGATTTCGGTCAAGACTCGAGACATAAAGGCTAATTTTTTTTAAATTCTTTTTTAAAAAAATCACTAAAAATCCTGTAACACTCAAAGTCTTGGTTTATAGTGTTGTAGAAATACATTATGTCAAATTGTTAGTCTATAAGTCTTTATATATAATGCAATATTTCAGTTGTTTGATTGTTGTTTTATGTTTTCATTATGCCACCAGAAAGTATGCCAGACCTTTAACAATATACCGAAAATAAACCACTAAAATACATTATTCAATGACACATAAAAGTGTTGCTGTGAATTATATATATTAATACTGAATTTCTTGCTTTAAATAGTGTGTTGTGAGAAATATATATATGTTTAAAGAAGAGCTCAAAATAACTGATTAGTATGGGCTACAGACACTTAATTTCAAAATCACAATGGGTTTTGATAACTTTATATCTATAGAAACTGATGTTTCTTCACTTTATAGTAGATAAATGATTTAGTATGTGATGTTGTGTTTAACAAAAATATTCTTGCTTTGTTATTAAAAACTTGGAAAAAAATACTACTGAAGTGTAATTGAAACACAATATTGTTACTGTGAATAATAATGTTTTCTATATTGTATCCTGAAACATTCTGAATTTCTTACTATGTTTATTATTTAGTTCATTATGAATGTTACTTGTTACATGTGCCCTAGTTATTAAGCTGGAGCATGAAATTGATATATGTTGATTTTTTATGTTGTCATTTATAGTATTTTATATTACCCTGGTCATAGATTTTGAGTGTTACACCTTTACTACTAGCCATAACATTTCTTAGTTCTATTAATCTGGTTAATCTAAGACAAAGTGTTGCTGCTTGACCAGTTATATTACACACTGTAAAATTTAAGCCTTGTGTAAGTGTCCTGACCTTTTTTTTGTATTGCACTCTGCAGGATGTGACATGCTTTTATTCATCTCATAAAGAATTATTTTATATATACATGTATATGTTTGCAATATGTAATTTAATCTTAATTTGTAAAATGATTCATTAAACATTATAATTGAAAGCATTTTTTTCTTTACATCTCTAGTCTTATTGTACGAATGGTACAACCTCAAATTAATGTAGTTTCAAGTGTAAATTTTGATGGACCACACAACATCTATCTATGTTCATTTCAATTTCCAATATTTACAATATGCACACGATAAGTGGATAAATAATTCGTTTTGGTCTGAATCGTTAATTCTAGATAAAACAAATAGAGAACAATCCTATACAGTCTCCGACAATAAAGAATTTGTTGTGGTCTGTATTAACGATTTCGACAAATATTAGTTTTGGTTACTTCCCTTTACTCACTAAAACCGTTGCACCTCAACTTAAAGGGCCGTGTTCACCACGATGATGCAGGTTGAGCGACCGCAACAATGTTACAATCACCACGGTTTTTTTTAGATAATCTAATCAGTAATAGTGTTCACAGCTTACCATAGAAATTGTATTCTTTAAATCCAAAAAGTATAAATGAACAGACATCAAAGTCAAAAATTTTAAAAAGTCGGGTTAAGGTTTCCAAAATTGCAAAATATAGAAAAATTTAAATTTTATATTTCAATCAATTGTGATATATCGTTCGAAAGAGCTCGTAGAGCACATTCAGAATCTGAAAAAAATAACTCTATAAGTGAATTAGGTCACGTGCTAGAGCAGTCCAAAGTTGTCAATTTTGCTGTTTTTGGACAGCTATAAAACCGGAAGTTGATGCCGGAGGTCAAATATTAAAGTATCATCTGGTAGCCAAGGTCAATGACCTTTGACCTAATTAAGGTCAAGGTTATTAAAGGTCAAGGTCACGAGATATGAGCCTTAAAAAATTGAAAAAATTCAACTTGAAATTGCAAAAAAGCAAAATCGAAATTCGAAAATCTACTTCCAAGAATTTTCTCTAATTTTTATGTTCTTTCATTTGACACCAAAATTTTGAAATTCGGTTCAGCCAAATTTGCTGAATAAAAATCGAAGAGTTTCAGGGAAATCAAAATGGCGGCTTAAATATCATTCCAATTTTCGATCTTTTAACCGCACACTTGTCCCATAACTAAAGCTATCGATCAGTGCAAGTTTCGTTAAAAAATATCAATTACAGCGGAAGTGGGTCAACCGGAAGTTTGCACTTTCATAACGTGTAAACCGGAAGTGGCGCAAAACTTTTGACTGCGCAGTTTTATTTACTAACTTGTTCTCTATTTTCAATAAAAATTTCAGATGAATCGGACAAATAGCAAAGAAAATAGAAAAAATGGCCAAAAATTGCAAAAGTTTAGATGCAAAAAGTGTGCAACAAATATTTGAAAATCAAATTTTTTGAACTCATAGTTGATTGGGATTTCGCTACAGATTCTAAAAATGAAAACCCGAGCAAAATCGGTCCAAAATTGCACCTTCCAGGCCCCAAAAACCATTTTTTGCACATTTTGCAAATGCACCACTTCCGGTTTTGCAAAAATGTTTCAATTTATATTCATTAAGTACCTAGAAAAAAAGTAACATGTAGGATTGTAAAACTGTTGCTACAGCTGTTGTAGTTTAGGCTGTGTGCCCTGTGTAAAAAACGAAAAAAAAAAAAAAAAAAAAGGAAACATTTCGATAACAAACTGGGACTTTGCGGTAGCAAAGTCCCACAAAAAAAAGGAAACATTTCGATAACAACCGCAAAGTCCCACAATGATCATAAACATGTTTTATTTAAAGACATATTTTTCTGCTGTAGTTTCTCTAGACGAGTCGCCTATATTGAAACTATCAGGAATTTTGGTCATGTTTTATTTAAACACATACTTTTTCTGCTACAATATCGTTAGCGTTTTCAGATGGAATCTTTATATCATCAGGAATGTTGGCCAGGGTATCGTTAAAAAGGTAACATATCAGCCCAAAAGATTCAATATAACTCAACAATACACATTCATTCGTCTGGTTACAGGTTGCAACACATTGTTTCAGATCTGTAGCTACAAATGCGGATATAATTGGAGCTTCTAACAAATTACATCCTCCAAATATTAATGCACTGGTACATTGAGTATTGTTTTTACAGAGTTCATCACATTTAGTTTGGTTCTCGACAGCTGGTGACGCATCAAAGGCGATAGGAAGTATGCCTGAGCTATTTGTAATTTTGTATTCACATTCTGAAAAGTAACAACATAACATGACATGTTCACTAACTCGATGCCGCGGCGTTGGACAACCGTAACATTGTCACAGACATATAATATGATTTTGATTTTTTCATTATTCGTACACATTTTCGGGCTAATATTACGACTCATCGTACAACATTCTCAACATTGACACTTATTTATTTTAAAAGCACATAATTAGAGGTTTCAGAAAACCTATGTTAAAAGTTGGCACATTCATATTAAAGGGTACTGACCTCCCTCTAAACCATAATATGATTTTGATTTTTTCATTATTCGTACACATTTTCGGGCTAATATTACGACTCATCGTACAAAATTCTCAACATTGACACTTATTTATTTTAAAAGCACATACTTAGAGGTTTCAGAAAACCTAGGTTAAAAGTTGGCACATTTATAATAAAGGGTACTAACCTCTCTCTGAACTATGATATGGTTTCTACTTTTTCAGTCTTTATAATTTGTACACATGTTGTTAGACCAATTCCACCCACAAAGACATGGTTTAAGTTATTGTTCAAGTTAAATGCCACTTTAAATGAGATGTTAGTACTTGGTTTCTTTATCCTACCTCATTGAATGAGCATTAGAGCAAACTTGGCCAATAAATACTCATGGTTCATAAATCTTTAACTGTATTTCTGCAGTCTAAGAGAATTATATATGGTCCGAGTATTGAGTAACACAGGATTTATTTGTATGACAATAATGTAACCATAAGATCACAGACCGTGTAATATGTCATAGAATGTTAAGAAGATTACAGAGACTGTATTAATTTGTATAATTTATTGTTATTAAATGTAGTTTCTGTTTTACTCCAAGCCCATACCTTTTTGCAGCATCGAATCCATCCTTCACCGGAAAGTTTCTAAGTTTTCCCCTTTAATTAAATTTAATTTTGATCGGATCTGGACGAAATGTTGCTTGCTCTTGTGCATAGACAGCTCAGGATTCATTGACTATGACAACATGTCAACAACGACATGTAAATATAGAGCGTTTGGTATTTTGATGAACAGTGTTGACATCATGAAAACAAATCTCAAACTAATGAATGGCTATACTGGTCAATTTAAATGGTAACGAGATGATGACAAGCTACCCAAAACATAACCCCCAAACTTCAGGTTATTACCCGAAGTATAGAAACAAAATAGTTATAATAAGATTATCATGTTTTAATTAGCATATTTTTTCTGCTACAGTATCATACTCTTCTTTATCACGTTTCATATCGTCAGGTATCTGGTCCAGGGTAACGTTAAATAGATAACAATTACCTACAACCCCACTACTTATCGTCAAACATTCTCTCATCTTAGAACACCTATTCAAACATTGGTTTAGATTGGTATCCAAAGACATGAATATGAGTGGTGTTGGAAACAGATAACAATATTTGCTTTTGACAGATAGATGTGTAATGACACATCTGGTATTGGTATTACAAAATTTATCACATTCCTTCTGAGTGGATACTTTTTTGCTATCAATTGCATCAGAATACACATCTGTTTCATTTGTATACTTGTAATCACATTCTAAAAAGTACATAAGTATATTGCGTGTTTCAATAAAAACGTCTCCAAGTTATGTATTCGTGGTTAATATTCTCACATAAATATGTCAATAATATATAACTCCAGTCACAAGGACTATGGATTAATATATTATTATGGATCTGATTCTCTCATAACTATCAACATGATCATAGTCGTATAGAGAAACACCTAAGTGATAATTCAAAGAATAAATAATTAAAAACTTTTTACGTCATGTGACCAGATGCAATCTTCTTAAAGGGGAAAGTTCAACAATTTCGAGGGTAGATTTGGGCCTTGTGTATATGTAAATAGTCTTCAGAATCACTATAATTGCCCAGAAATTAAACCCGTTTCTAAACATTTATTTTTCATTGTTATACGCCGACATGAATATGTGATAGTATATATTGTCGTCACCCCTGTCCGTCGGTCAGTCCTTCAACATTTCTTGTGGAAATGGAGACTACAGTTTTTCAATAGAATTTGATAAAAATTTCTGTGATCATTTACAGGGGCAGATATAATAAAACCAGAAATAAGGATGGTTCAATATTCTGGTGGACAATAGATAAATTAAGATATTTGCTCTAAATAGATCTGACAAGTGACTTATTAACATCCACAATGTAATACAAGTATAAATTGATATAAATAATTACCTTCCAATTTAGACAGCTTTAGTTCTCTTACAATCAGTCCATCACCTTCAGTTCTAGCTAACCAGCAATTACATACAAACACATAACGTCGACCTTCAGATGGTACAACAATAGTAACTTTATCTAAGAACCATCCAGGAGCATCCCCAGAATTATCATGTTCTATTTTAATCTTTTGGATCTGAAATAAGAAAGTCAACACTTAAATCGACATTTATAACAATGTTCAGTCAGGATTAAATGTAATAGAAAGACTAAATAGATTAAATAATAACATAACAACAACGAAGTAATATTTTTTTTTAAAAAATCAAAATTTTAATATTTGTAACCTAAAAGACTATTTGACTTGTCAATTTCCTCACCTGTCCAACGGCTTGAGCTTTAAGTGTAAACTTCTCATTGGTGTTTCTTCTAAACTCTGTTTTAGAATTATCTTTTAATAGAGCATATGGACCTGTGTCTCTATTACTACCATACATCGTCAGAAAAACTCTGGCGCCTGTACCCGCCAGTTCCTTGTTTCCAGTTGTAACTTCAATTGGATATACAATAGCTGAAACAAATAAATAATTGTATATAATAAAACGTTTACAATTAGATATCAATATATACGGCCTCTTGTTTCTAATCTATTTTCTCAAGCATAAGTAGAAAATCGTACGAATCTGTTCAGGCTTTCTTTTCTTTTTCTCGTCCTCGGTCATCATCCCAATTTTATTACAAAAATGGGCGCATGTTATTACAAAACTAGTAAGTATTACAAAAGTGGTGAGCTATTACAAAACTGGTAAGTATTACAAAACTAGTAAGTATTACAAAAGTGGTGAGCTATTACAAAACATGGTTCTTACATCACCCTATACTAAATATACATTTTTACAAATTACCTGACTGGTCGACGGAACTGGCCATTGCCAAAGAACCAACATACATCAAAACCAATGCCAACATCAAACTAGAATTTACCACCATTTTGACTGAATGATACAGTATAAATGTAGAGAGATAATTATGTGAATTTATATAGAGGAGATAAACGTGCTGTGATATGATTACATTGCATTAATTTTCGAGTAAGCATTTTGTCAGTTTTCGAGATTAGAGCTATATTGTTTTCGTAATATTTTTTTTAAAATGGTTGAGTTAAATATTCAGATGATTCCTGGACTAAGAGATATTTTTGTGAATGAAGTCTATACATATATAATGAGAGAAACGTTCAATGACATGTTTGCATTGTGAAAGACTTGCTGTTTTGGTTATTTCATGGCGTAAGCATTTTAATGCCTTATGAAATACATTGTTTGATATTTGTTTTGTGTCTGTTTTTTTTTGTATCGAATTATATCTTACTATATCTTTTATTTATTCTTGAATGCTTTGCTAATTAATTCATTAAAAGTCGGTCGTTCTAAACATACACATATACTGTTTTATGTATATGATACGTTGCTTATTATATAAAAATATACAAATAAGAAAAATGTCAATAATTTAACCATTGGTACGAAAGCTATGGTTCGGCATTAAATCTGCTGAATCTTGTTCATTTTAATGTGCACAGTTTTACAGAGGTTACCACAATACATGTACAGGTAAGTTAGGTCAAAATGTATTTTGGTTATTAATTATGTATGTATTAACAAACGTTTCTACGTTTAATGTATAGATAAGATACGAACTAGTGTTACTGTTCTATTTGTCTGGGTAAGTGATGCACAAGTTATGTATATACGTTACGTCCGTTTTTAATAGATGTGTTACGTACAAGTGCACAGTCGTTACTGTTCTATTTGTATGGGTAAGCATTTATTTACAGACGTTAATGTTCTATTTGTATAGGTCAGTTATTAAGAAATTTACATACGTTACTGTTCTATTTGTATCTAGGTCAGTCATTAAGAAGTTTACATACGTTACTGTTCTATTTGTATGGGTCAGTCATTAAGAAGTTTACATACGTTACTGTTCTATTTGTAAAGGTCAGTCATTAAGAAGTTTACATACGTTACTGTTCTATTTCTTTATGTCAGTCATTAAGAAGTTTACATACGTTACTGTTCTATTTGTATGGGTCAGTCATTAAGAACGATTCGTGTAGTCTTAGTGAATATTTATCGTTTACCTATACTATCTAACCCAAAACTCATTATCAAGTATTGAATACATGATTGAAAATACGATTAACTGTCTTTTGTTGCAGACTTTTCCATTTTTCGAAAAAACATCATCAAGTGGTGAACAAGTGAAATGCTGAGAGAATGATTCGTTAATTTTCAAAGAGGTTTGGGTTATATTGAAATAATTGAATAATCAATTTAGAAGCCAAATTGTATTTTGTTGAAATGTCGAATAAATTCTATGCTGAACTGAATGTTGCTGACTAATTGCGCTAAATTTATATTTTCTGTACCAGATGTTATTAATTTCAACTATATGTCTAAGAGTAATAACATTTCAAAATATATTTATTTCGGCTTGTCCCAGATAATATAGAATACACAATATGTCATGGACAGAAACCACTTCATTTTATCTAAAACGTGCATGTAAGCCTACACAAGATTACCTGACCAATACTTAAAATAATTAAACTCGAACCCATAAAAATGTCCTTGATCATTGAACAGTAAGCAAATCACGTTGTTTGTAAGTCATCTTCTCATCTTCTGGTAACTCTTATGAGGGTAAGGGTAACATTGTCTAGTTAATGGTATTCAAGGTAACAGACTTGTCTATAATTTTCTATAATTTGATATCTGATGTCGGCCATTAAAAAGATTTCGTAAATCATCTTAGTTTCTCAAGCATATTGTTCTTACACAAATTAAATATATAATATTATATTCGTATTTTCACATGATAAATGCGCCTGAATCAGATAGCTTCGCTTCGTCCAGTTCCTTTAAAAAATAATGAAATTTTTGGTATTAAGGGACATGATTTGCATCTACTTGACAAACATGGGACACTTCTTAGAGGGATTGTTAAACGGTTTTGTAAATATTCTTCATTTGCATGAAGACAGCATCAATCGTTTAGAGAATCAGTCTCTGTGAGGGATTTTTATTAAAAAAACGATATTACATTTCAAATTGCAAATTAGGTAGTGTATGTTATTTCCATGTAAGAAACAGTGTTTTATAAAAACATTCATTCATTCTTATAATTTTGTGATTCTCATTTTTTTTATTAGTTTCCTTCGACTTACTAATAAATGTTGAATACAATTTCATAATATATTGGTACTTAAACGTCATTGGAATATCTACTAGCCATATGTTAGCCTCAAACCGGTACCAAGAAGACTGCATATTCCCGATTTAGTTCAAGTGACCGTATCATGTAAAAGTAGAGATTAATCGATGCTAGAACTAGAAGAGAGTATAAAAGATGATTATCAATATGTGGTTTAACGTCAACAACATCATTAAGAGATATATGACCACTACATCATAAGTAGTCATGAATCATTATTTTGTTAGGTAGAGAATTTGTAATGTTATAAGTGGTGTAGTAAGCTAATGTGTTCTGCTATTTCTTCATAAAATCTTATTAAGACATGTAAAATAGATGGTAAACTAAGCCAAGAGGTTTTATCATAATTATATTTATGTATCTGTAAAATTCACATGTAGTTAGTTTAAGGTCTCTCCTGGAAAATAACTATTCCTGACATACAGGGTTTCATTAGAACACCGACAATGTATTATTCGTTTTTTAAAACAACTTGTACACATATAATCCCATTGTATATAAGTATATTTCAATTTATATGTTGTATATTTCATGAAGAAAATTAATTTATTTGGAAACTTTTATTTTCTATTTGTTATTTAATTATCATGATATATGATATCAATTAAACAACAACAACTGACACAGATAATATCACTGTAACACGATTTGTCAATATAATCAGGTTACTAGTTCATGTATTTCAACAAAATTCATGATGTATCATCTACATTTATTTTTTTAATTATATTTCTAGCACATATTATATCAATGTTTTGTAGCTGTTTCAAATTCGGTAAAGGTATAAATTATTCATACAAATATGTATTTAATTCTACGGATTTTGATGATTCATGTCACCCAAAACACACTAAGAGTTTAGTTTAAACATATTTTATTGGAATTCAAAAGGATTAAGTACAAGTTACGAAAACTTAGAACACTCTCTCCAAACATACACACCTCGGGAAAGTTTTCTCTTTGATGTTGTCACACGATATTGAACATAACATCCCGGTGATGACGTCATCAGAGGGTGATATCTGATATCGTTCCTGTAGATGATATCCGATATCACCCGCTGATGACGTCATTACTGGGGTGATATGTCCAATATTGTGTGACACCATCAAGAATTAGATAAACACTATTTTGTCCAATTTTTTTTAGTACATATTTTATATCACATTATCAACAGTTCACAATTTTGAAGAAAACAAGAGTTTTTACAATTGAAACCAAACATGAAATAGAATGGTATTTACTTCTCACTACACCTACTGGGCTAAATAAATTAGGAGGGACAAACACCTGCAGTGTGCAAGGGAACATTTTGCCAGGACAGAGAGTCCACCCTCATTTTAATACTGTTGAGGGAACTATAACGTGCACAGTCCGTAGCACACGGGGTCTTGATTTATTTTCCCATAATATGTCATAGAATGTAATCCAATAATTATAAGCGACACATGGATTCATTGTGACAAATCTCCCTTTCACTATGGTATATTCCATCCTGTATATTTGGGCTTTGATGCTAATTTTGGGTTAATCCCCTATAAAATTCCACAACAGTCCACAGGAAAATATTCACGCCTTGTTTTCCATGTAATCCCAATCTTGCTGTATTTTCACATTTCCGTTTTTGTTTGTATATTTCACTATGACGGCCATTGATTGTGTATTTCAACCGCTTATTTGATGTCAAAGAAACTTAAAATTTGACCAGGATTGTGCACATGTTCTTCTGCATTCGATTTATCCATGAACTATACCGTTTTTCTAAATATATAATCCAATATTGTCCATATTTCATCCGAATTCGATGTAAATCCAGCACTTTTTCTATTACTTGGCTTGCAATAACTAATTCACATCACAGCCATTAATTGTTGACTACATGTTCATGTTGTTTGTACTGTGTCACGTGTTATATCTACACGTGCATAATAGTACTCAGTGAGTACAAATCTACTAAATCAACACAGGATGTTATGGAAGAGGTCATTGTAGATTATAGGTATGATTTTATGTAATGGTGGGTTAAAAGCGATGTCGATGTGTATGTTAAATATTACCCTCTTACCCTCGGTTAGATATTGAAATAACCCTCGGCCTTCGGCCTCTGGTTATTTCTAATATCAACCTCTGAGAGGTTAATATTTACTACATATACATGTTTTTGCATTAAACAAGATGGAAACAGTAACAAATGTGTTAGAAAAAATAAATACAATATAATACAATAAGCCACTGACAGTTCTAGCTGAATCATATGAATAAATAACTTAACAATCAGTTACAATACTTTCAATTTGTAAATCGTTTGGATGTTCTTATAAACTGTTGTACATTCTCGAATAATTTGACATTATAATTTTATGAGAGATTAGGATCACCAAATAATATAATGTCAATATTTAAGAATGTGAAATCTACCAAATGATTGTTAAATACTTGACGTTGAATAACATATAATGGACAATCGAAAAAATAGTGATGGGCATCCTGCTCTGGAAAGCCACAAGAACACATTGAATTTTCTACTATTCCAAATCTAAATAGATCATGTCTTGTGTGCGCTTCGGCCGTGGCGCAGTTTTGTATGTTGTATATTATCAAACCTATTTCCTAAGGAATAATACTTGGGGGCTTTATCGGTATTTAATATTGATTTTTTGACATTGTATTTAAATGTATTAAAATCATCAATTTGCTTGGTATTATTATCTAATTCATTCCAGTCACGGATGGTAGTGTTGAAGAATGATCTTTGACATAATGTAGTTCTGGCATATGGGACAGTTTGGTTCGTGGAATTTCGAAGGTTATAATCATGATTGGTATAGGAATTTATTTCATCATTAATATCAATTAAGTATTGGGGTGAATTATTATGGATTATTCTGTGGTAAACATTTAATCTTCTTGCTTTGCGACGTTCGGAAAGGGGGGTCCAACCAGATTCAAAATACAGAGATGCTCTACTGGAGTGTTTTGGAAGCCCAGTGACAATTCTGGCTGCTTCAGGTTGTATTTTCTCTAATTTATCTACATCACCTATGCTACAGCCGTCCCAAACCTCACATGCATATTCAAGAATAGATCTTATGAATACTTTGTAAATGTTACTCAAAGTCTGCCTGTTAAGTTGGTATTTTAATTTTCGTAGGACATTGAGTAATTTAGAGGCACTCTTACATAGATTAGTAATGTGAATTGACCACTTGGCATCAGCAGATAAAGTTAATCCTAGATGCTTGTGATGGTCTACTATTTGTAATTTTTCATTTCGAAAGTATAAGTTGGGTAATTTTTCTAAACTTCGAGTTGAAAACACTACGACTTTAGTTTTACTTGGGTTAAATTTAACTAGCCAATTATTTGCCCAATCATACAATCTTTGGAGATCGCTATTTAAGGAAATTTCGATTTCATCAATTGATGAACTGTTACACCCGAGTGTTGTATCATCTGCAAATAACCTTGCCACATTATGCAGCACATGTTGGACGTCATTCAGGTATATTAGAAATAGGAATGGACCTAGTACGGAACCTTGCGGTACCCCTGATTTTAACTGTATCTCTGATGAGACTGTATTTCCAATCAAAACACATTGTTTTCTATTGTGAACATAGTCGTTTAACCAGTCAAGGATATTACCACAGATGCCATATTGTTCTAATTTGTAAATTAGTCCTCGAAGATAAACTCTATCGAAGGCTTTAGAAATGTCGCAAAACGTATAGCATGAATACTGCTTTTTTTCTATGGCAGATACAACATCATGATAAACTTCCAATAGCTGGTGAACTGTAGAATATGACGGTCTGAATCCAGATTGAAATTTATACAGTAAGCCATTGACATGAAAATAATTATATAAATGTTTGAATATAATACGTTCAAAAATCTTACTTAATGAGTTCAATAGTGAGATCGGTCGGTAGTTGGAAGCATCTGACTTGTCACCTTTCTTATATACTGGAAGGACGTGGGCAGATTTCCAAACATTTGGGAAGACACCAGTACTAATTGACTGATTAAATATTATACTTAATGGAATACTAATGGAATCAACAGTGTGTTTTAAGACAATATTACTGATATTATCACACCCGTTAGCCTTGTGAATTTTCAGGCATTTGATAGTGTCTTTAATTTCAGACTCGGTAATTTCGGGCATACAAAATTTTTCATTAGTTTGTTTATCAAGGAAAGGCAGTTCATTATCAGAGGTATTATCACTAACAGATCCAAAAAATTCATTAAGCAATGTGGCTTTTTCTAAGTCAGAAAAGTCCATATATTCGGATGGTCGAATGGTAACATTCTTCTGCGGTATGCATATATCAATAAAATCATTTAAGATATTATAAAATTTGTTGCATGTAAATTCAATTTCTGAGTCATAAAATTCTTGTGTCCAGTTGTAGTCTCTAATGAGGTTGTTTAATAGATCAAAGTCAGCCTTTTTATATATTCGTACCTTTGGACTGAAATTTATAGGTTGGGTAACTGAAAGGTCAAAAGTGGCACGAACGATTTTGTGGTCTGAAATGCTTTCATCGATATCAAGTACTTCCGATAATTCTAGATTTATTTCATTGTGGGCTAGGATGACATCAAGAAGTGTTGATGTTCTATCGGTTACCCTTGTTGGGCTTGTAATGACATTTTTCAGATTATTTGTTGTCAGTATACCATGCAGAATACTCTCGGAATAAAGAAGGTTTTCATTAAGGTCACCAAGCACAAATATATTTTTAGTACTTTCATAAGCTGATTCAATCGACTGTTCAAAATATTGCCAAAAATCAGGTAACGAGGTCTGGGGCCTGTAGTATGTGCCAATTAGGATACATGTGGTCCGAATTCTACATTCAATCCAGATACTTTCAGTATTTGTGTATTCAAGATCAGGTCTCCTCTTACATATGATATTTTGACTGACATACACCAAAATTCCGCCACCATGACAATTTCTATCTTTACGAAATGGGATACGATACCCAGGCCATATTAAAGTGTCATCGGGAACATTTTCATCTAGGTGGGTTTCAGTGAAGCTACATATGTGATCATCATCAACTTCATGATAGATTGAATCAAGCTTATACCTTATACTTCGAGCATTAAGGTGAAAGAAAGAAATATTTTTAGTCGAGGCATCACTGGGACCCATAGGCGTACGGGATGGGGGAGCAGGGGGGGCGACCGCCCCCCCAAAATTTTCGACTCAATCATATTCGGGCAAAATTCTCGACATATTCGGGCACTGAAAGTTCCCGAGTCTTCTTGGTTTTTTTTTAGAAAAATACCCACTAATATTGCCGGGAACCGATTCCTGCCCGAATCCCTAGATTCTATTGAAGCATGACCCTTCATGGTCACTTTTGTGCATGAATTCCGACATTGTGAGCATATTTCATGTTTTTTTCTCATCCCTCTCGTCCAATAATCAACCCCCAATTATGTCTCATACAGATTGAATGTAGATTTTCAAAATTTTCTGGAGGAAGAACCTCCCGCCCCCCTGCAGCGGGCTCGCGCCTTCAGCGCTTCTCGTAGTGGGGCTCTGCCCGACGCGGCTCCGCGTTCAGTAGAATTCGGGCAGAGTCCGAGATTCGGGCACAAATCTCTCCCGCTCCCCCAGTTTCAAAACCTCCCGTACGCCTATGCTGGGACCAGGGTTAGGTTGAACATCACCGCACCTGATTAGAACGTTAATATGAACAATGTTATTTGCTAAGTTTGTTAAGTATAACAGATTAATGAGAAGACCTGACCATTAGAATTTAGCTGTTTAGACTGTTTGAAAAGTAGTTATTAAATTGGTCAAGTTGGCAAGTAGGTCTCTTATTATAAAATAATCATTTATAACAACTAAGAACTTACATGTCAGTGGCTCAACTATATACAAAACACAGGATAAGTAAATTAAGTACATATTGGGTGGGGGGTATAGTCAACTAGTGAATGAGAATTTTTGGGATTAGGGAGGGTTACTAAATTCCATAAACATTTTACACTTAAAATTTACATGCATTTACAGAGATCCCTTCTTAATTATTCACTTCTTTACGGGAGTTAAACTCAATCTATGAAGTGGGTAGAAGTGAAGGTGGGAAGGGATACTGTGGATATAGTAAGTATTTAGTAGGTATTCTCTCAATTTGAAAGTCGAAAGTCAGAGAGAATCATCAAAATCAGTAGACTTAAATACATATTTGTATGAATAATTTATACCTTTACCGAATTTGAAACAGCTACAAAACATTGATATAATATGTGCTAGAAATATAATTGAAAACTCAATGTAGATGATGCATCATAAATATTGTTGAAATACATGAACTAGAAACCTGATTTTATTGACTAATCGTGTTACAGTGATATTATCTGTGTCAGTTGTTGTCGTTTAATTGATATCATATATCATGATAATTAAATAACAAATAGAAAATAAAAGTTTCCAAATAAATTAATTTTCTTCATGAAATATACAACATATAAATTGACATATACTTATATACAATGGGATTATATGTGTACAAGTTGTTTCAAAAAACGAATAATACATTGTCGGTGTTCTAATGAAACCCTGTATGTCAGGAATAGTTATTTTCCAGGAGAGCCCTTAAACTAACTACATGTGAATTTTACAGATACATAAATATAATTATGATAAAACCTCTTGGCTTAGTTTACCATCTATTTTACATGTCTTAATAAGATTTTATGAAGAAATAGCAGAACACATTTCACACCCACTTGGCTAAGATTCCAAATTGTCCTCTGTCCATAAATAAAATAAAAATTAAGGGTTCGACAATAACACTGAAATATATTTGTGAGAATTTAGAAAGAAATGTATATACAGTAAGAACATATTTATTGTTAAAATAATGTTCATTATGAAATGTAGACAGATATAGTAATATCGATTTATTCAAGTACATTGAACAAATATCATTGTATTTAGGACAATATAGCTTACAGTAATAGAGTATACTGCTCTGTATGACTTAAAATTATTAAACTTAGGTTATGACCTAAATTATGTATATCATTTGAATTCTTTCCACTAGCAGCTGATAGAAATAAATTTTAGCTTACTACATCACTTATCACAAATTCTCTACCTAACGAAATAATGATTCATGACAACTTATGGTGCAATGGTCATATATCTCTTAATGATGTTGTTGACGTTAAACCACATATTGATAATCATCTTTTATACTCTCTTCTAGTTCTAGCATCGATTAATCTCTACTTTTACATGATACGGTCACTTGAACTTAATCCAAAATATGCAGTCTTCTTGGTACCGGTTTGAGGTTAACATATGGCTAGTAGATATTTCAATGACGTTCAGGTACCAATATATGAAATTGTATTCAACATTTATTAGTAAGTCGAAGGAATTTGTCCTTTCAATCCACGAAGTCAAGAAATCCATTGGTGGGTCTACTCGCTCCAAAAACAAATTCTTTTCTGGCGATTCATGATTCCCTGTTTAAAACCTACGTCACCATAAGATATTGTTTTGGAACTTAGTTGCCAAGTAACTGAGACATTGGGGAACTTGAAATAACAAAGTCCGTCGGAAATAGTTGAGCTGATGGTTGTTTCAATTGTTGGTGTGGTGGTTATCTTTAGTTCGGTAGGTTGAATTGCATAAGAAACTCCGTCCCGTTCTTACATAGTAATAACATACACTACCTGATTTGAAATTTGAAATGTTATATCGTTTTTTGAATAAAAATCCCTCATAGAGACTCATTCTCTAAACGATTGATGCTGTCAGTGTCCCCGATGCAAATGAACAGTATTTACAAAACCTCTTAACAATCCCTCTAAGAAGTGTCCTATGTTTGTCAAGTAGATGCAAATCATGTCCCTTAATACCAAAAATTTCATTATTTTTTAAAGTAACTGTACGAAGCGAAGCTATCTGATTCAGGAGCATCTATCATGTTAAAATACGAATATAATATTATATATTTAATTTGTGTAAGAACAATATGTAGGAGAAACTAAGATGATTTACGAACTCGTTCTAATGCCCGAAATCAGAAATCAAATTATAGAAAATTATAGACAAGTCTGTTACCTTGAAGACCATTAACTAGACAAGGTTACCCTTACCCTCATAGGAATTGAGTTACCAGAAGATGAGAAAATGACTTGCCAGGAAATGAAACAACGACATTTGCTTAAAGTTCAATGATCAAGTACATTTTTATGGGTTGGAGTTGAATTATTTTAAGTATTGGTCAGGTAATCTTGTGTAGGCTTACATGTACGTTTTAGATAAATAATAAAGAAACCAAGCACTAACAAATTACGTTTCTGTCCATGACATATTGTGTATCTTATATTATCTGGGAATAATAAATAAATATTTTGAAATTGTATTGCTCTTAGATATGTGGTTGAAATCTGGCACAGAAAATATCAATTGAATGCAATTAGTCAGCAACATTCAAACAGTTTAACATTCAACAAAATTTAGAATTTGTCTTCAAAATTGATTTTTCAATTATTTCAATAATTATGTTGGTAAAATGACAGTCAACTCAATGAATAATGATATAGATTTATATCGAGGTATATTTTCTATATATTTCAATATTTTGAGATTAAAACCCAAAACTTAATGAAAATTAATGAACCTTTCTGTCATCATTTCATTTTTTCACCACCTGATGAAGTTTGTTAGAAATAAGGAAAAGTCTACAACAAAAGACAGTTAATCGTATTTTCAATCATATATTCAATACTTGATAATGAGTTTTGAGTTAGATAGTATAGGTAAACGATAAATATTCACTATTTACACTTTATATTATTGAACTTACCATCTTATACTTATATACAATATATTTACATTTGCTTTAATTTTTTCCTATCGAACTTATGTTAATGTATTGCTCAATAAACACCACTGCTAGCCACGTGACCTTACTTGACGTCATATTTGCTTAGATACTTCAAACAAAATGGCGGCGGAGTCTTTGATAAAGAAATAGTTCTCGGAAAATCTGATGACCTTGAGATGAACCCAATAAAAATCAGATGTTTTCAAAATGTAAATATTAGCAATAAACTGTTACCCTATAACATGTATGATCGTAAATCAGGACACAGGTTAGCTGCAAAATCAATCTTAAATGCACTAGCATTCATTCCACATTGCTGCCAAACTGGTCCTGATATGACCATACACGCCATAGGGTAACAGTTTATTGCTTAAATAACTTACATAACTTACATTCACCGGTGGCTCAGTGCGTTGGGCGTTCTTGGTAACCTAAAGGTCCAGGGTCCAATCACGACATGGGTCGTGATGATACCTTCAACAGGCCGGTAGGAAGCAATTTCATATTGGGGGATGGGGGGGGGGGCAAATTGTGCAAGGGTGGATTTGCGGAATTCCTGCAGGTCTGTTCAACCCTAAATTTTTGCGATTTCATTTAAATATTTAACGTACTCATATTCTGTTGGGTTATGAATTTGGCTTTGGACTGTATTTTTCAATGAATATATCTGACGTAATTAATTGAGTTAATTACAGTTTTCAAACTTTTACTTTTTGTTAATAATTTAATAACAATGGCATCTGATGAATCTGAGTTTCTGTAAAATTCCATTTGTGATCAGGTTTAGTAGATAGTAGATATTAGTAGATATCTTAATGTGTTTTAGGTGACATGAATCATCAAAATCCGTAGAATTAAATACATATTTGTATAAATAATTTATACCTTTACCGAATTTGAAACAGCTACAAAACATTGATATAACGTAATCATATTCTGTGTGCAAGAAATATAATTAAAAAATCAATGTAGATGATACATCATGAATTTTGTTGAAATACATGAACTAGTAACCTGATTATATTGACTAATCGTGTTACAGTGATATTATCTGTGTCAGTTGTTGTCGTTTAATTGATATCATATATCATGATAATTAAATAACAAATAGAAAATAAAAGTTTCCAAATAAATTAATTTTCTTCATGAAATATACAACATTAGAACCACTTTCATTAACTCCCTGAAACAATTGTATTGGAATTTGAGTTTTCTCCTTGTCAAAGAACCCGTTCCCCACAGAAACAAACACATATGTGAGATGTAGCACGTACAGAGCACCGTCCGTATGATGTAGCACGTACAGAGCACCGTCCGTATGACATTTCTTATTTCATTTCCATAACATTACAACAATCAAATAATCATACAAAAAGTTACAAAATCAAATAAATCATTACATATAAATCATATACAAATTAATTCTGCTAAGAAAATTGCACGTGCAGAGAGACGGTGACGTAGCGCTGAATGTTAAACTTCACATTCTCACGCTTTATATAACCCCCCGTTAACACAGCGCCACTGTGGTTAACATAAACAGGAGAAAATAATTCCCGTCTATTTCATATATTCAACCGACAAGAATTTTATATATATTTTTCTCTCCAGAAGTAATAATATATCATTGAATATTTATTAGTAAAAAATGTATTTTATCTCAATTTATTAAGTTTGTATGAGGAAATGAATAGTCTCTACTTGTGACCCAGGCCAGTGCTTCTATAGGAGAGTATCTTCTATAACACCTATAACAACATATAAATTAAACACTTAGATATATGGATACTTCTGCATTTACTACATACTACGTTTCGAAACACATACAGGTAATGTTATCAAGTAAAATGAATTAACAACAAAAAACAATACAATATATAATGAGAGTGTGAAGCCATTGGGAAGATTAAAGGAAACTAATTATAACAACAATCAAACACTAGTTAAGGATAAGTGTGAGACAATAATGGGAACAAAGAGTACAAGGATAATTAAGAGCACTGGTGACTAGGAGTAATAAAAACAATAAATAACAAAAACAAAGGTGGGGGGGGGGGGAGGATTAAAAGGCACTAACTATTTTGAAAATAATTTTCCCCAGATATTTGGCAAAAAATGACCACTGTCCCTATTTAATTGCGGCTTATGTTTCTGTATTTCAAGGGCTTCTCGCAAGACTCTGGTTTTCCATTCAGGGAGGTTGGTAGCTAGAATTTCTGCTTTATCCCATTTGATGCTGTGTCCTGGTTTCTTGGCTAGGTGCTCTGCTACGGCTGACTTGTTTTCTTCTCGTTTTTTAACTGCTGTTCTGTGTTCTTTTAATCTGACGGAGAAGGGACGGGATGTTTCACCTATGTAGGTATCATTGAAGTCGCACGGTATCTGGTAAATAACTCCTTTGGGGTCTGGTTCAGGCTTGGTGATGCGACCGTCTGCTTTTAGCATGCTTTTCAATGTTGTGCTGCTGCTGAAGATAACATCTGCCCCAAGCTGTTTAGAGAGTATTCGTTTGATTTCATGACTCGTTGGTCCTATGAACGGTATGATGACTCTAAATGGTGCGGTTCGTTTTAGGGATGAAGAAGGTTTGCAGGTTGGAGTTAATGTTTTCGTGATGGATTGGTTTACTAACTTTGCTGGATAGTTGTTGTATTCTGTTAGTACTTTCTGTAGGTGGTTTATTTCTTTCTCTAAAAGGTCTTCGTCACACAATAGGTTGGCGCGTCTGGCTAGGGTAGAGATAATACCTGTTTTGACTTTGGTTGGATGGCAAGAACTGTTATGGATGTATTGGTCGGTATGGGTAGGTTTGCGGTATACTGAGGTACGGAGGCTGTTGGAGGATCTGTCAACTAAAACATCAAGGAATAGAATTTGCATTTTCTCGGACTCGTGTTCTACTGTGAATTTCATGCGGGGGTGAATATTGTTGAGGTGGCTTAGTAAAAGTTGAGGGTCATCATCAGGGTTCATCATTACAAATGTGTCGTCGACTTTTCGCACCCAGCATAGGGTTGGAAGGGAGCAGAGGCCAGGGCTGATTCTTCAAACTGAGTCATATAAATTTAGACATATAATATAGTAATATCGATTTATTCATGTACATTGAACAAATATCATTGTATTTAGGACAATATAGCTTACAGTGATAGAGTATACTGCTCTGTGTGACTAATTAAAATTATTAAACTTAGGTTATGACCTAAATTATGTATATCATTTGAATTCTTTCCACTAGCAGATGATAGAAATAAATTTTAGCTTACTACATCACTTATCACAAATTCTCTACCTAACGAAATAATGATTCATGACAACTTATGGTGCAATGGTCATATATCTCTTAATGATGTTGTTGACGTTAAACCACATACTGATAATCATCTTTTATACTCTCTTCTAGTTCTATCATCGATTAATCTCTACTTTTACATGATACGGTCACTTGAACTAAATCCAGAATATGCAGTCTTCTTGGTACCGGTTTGAGGTTAACATATGGCTAGTAGATATTTCAATGACGTTCAAATACCAATATATGAAATTGTATTCAACATTTATTAGTAAGTCGAAGGAAACTTGACTCAAACGCATCTTTTGTCCTTTCAATCCCCGAAGTCAAGAAATCCATTGGTGGGTCTACTCGCTCCAAAAACAAATTCTTTTCTGGCGATTTATGATTCCCTGTTTAAAACCTACGTCACCACAAGATATTGTTATGGAACTTAGTAGCAAAGTAACTGAGACACTGGGGAACTTGAAAGAACACTCGAACAAAGTCCGTCGGAAATGGTTGAGCTGATGGTTGTTTCAATTGTTGTTGTGGTGATTATCTTTGGTTCGGTGGGTTGAATTGCATACGAAACTCCGTACCGTTCTTACATAATAATAACATACACTATTTAATTTGAAATTTGAAATGTTATATATCGTTTTTTGAATTAAAATCCCTCACAGAGACTGATTCTCTAAACGATTGATGCTGTCAGTGTCCCCGATACAAATGAACAGTATTTACAAAACCTCTTAACAATCCCTCTAAGAAGTGTCCCATGTTTGTCAAGTAGATGCAAATCATGTCCCTTAATACCCAAAATTTCATTAGTTTTTAAAGTAACTGTACGAAGCGAAGCTATCTGATTCAGGCGAAATCAGATATCAAATTATAGAAAATTACAGACAAGTCTGTTACCTTGAAGACCATTAACTAGACGATGTTACCCTTACCCTCATAGGAATTGAGTTACCAGAAGATGAGAAGATAACTTACAAACAACGTGATTTGCTTACTGTTCAATGATCAAGGATATTTTTATGGGTTCGAGTTGAATTATTTTCAGTCTTGGTCAGGTAATCTTGTGTAGGCTTACATGTACGTTTTAGATAAATAATAAAGAAACCAAGCACTAACAAATTACGTGGTTTCTGTTCATGACATATTGTGTATCCTATATTATCTGGGACAAGCCGAAATTAATATATTTTGAAATGTTATTACTCTTAGACATATAGTTGATATTAATAACATCTGGTACAGAAAATATACATTAAGCGCAATTAGTCAGCAACATTCAGTTCAGCATTGAATTTATTCGACATTTCAACAAAATATAATGTGGCTTCTAAATTGATTTTTCAATTATTTCAATATAACCCAAAACTCTTTGAAAATTAACGATCCATTCTGTCAGCATTTCACTTGTTCACCACTTGATGATGTTTATTCGAAATATGGAAAAGTCTGCAACAAAAGACAGTTAATCGTTTTTTCAATCATATATTCAATACTTGATAATGAGTTTTGGGTTAGATAGTATAGGTAAACGATAAATATTCACTAAGACTACACGAATCGTTCTTAATGACTTACCTATACAAATAGAAAAGTAACGTATGTAAACTTCTTAATGACTGACCCATATAAATAGAACAGTAACGTATATGACTGATCTATACAAATAGAACAGTAACGTATGTAAACTTCTTAATGACTGATCTATACAAATAGAACAGTAACTTATGTAAACTTCTTAATGACTGATCTATACAAATAGAACAGTAACGTATGTAAACTTCCTAATAACTGATCTATACAAATAGAACAGTAACGTCTGTAAATAAATGCCTACCTATACAAATAGAACAGTAACGGCTGTGCACTTGTACGTAACACATCTATAAAAAACGATCGTAACGTATATACACTAACTTGTGCATCACTTACCCATACAAATAGAACAGTAACACTAGTTCGTATCTTATCTAAACATTAAACGTAGAAACGTTTGTTAACATATACATAATTAATAACAAAATACATTTTGACCTAACTTACCTGTACATGTATTGTGGTAACCTTTGTAAAACTGTGCACATTAAAATGAACAAGAATCAGCAGATTTAAAGCCGAACCAGAGCTTTCGTACCAATGGTTAAATTATTGACATTTGTCTTTTTTGTATATTTTTATATAATGAGCAACGTATCATATATATAAAACAGTATATGTGTATGTTTAGAACCGACTGACTTTTAATGAATTAATTTGCAAAGCATTTAAGAATAAATAAAAGATATAATAAGATACAATTCGATACAAAAAAAAAACAGACACAAAATAAATACCAAACAATGTATTTCATAAGCATTAAATTACGCCATGAAATAACCAAAACAGCAAATCTTCCACAATGCAAACATGCCATTGAACGTTTCTCTCATTATATATGTATAGACTTCATTCACAAAAATATCTCTTAGTCCAGGAATCATCTGAATATTTAACTCAACCATTTTAAAAAAAATATTACGAAAACAATATAGCTCCGAACTAAACTCGAAAACTGGCATAATGCTAACTCGATAAAATAATGCCATGTAATCATACCACAGCACGTTTATCTCCTCTATATAAATTCACATAATCATCTCTCTACATTTATACTGTATCATTCAGTCAAAATGGTGGTAAATTCTAGTTTGATGTTGGCATTGGTTTTGATGTATGTTGGTTCTTTGGCAATGGCCAATTCCGTCGACCAGTCAGGTAATTTGAAACAATTTATATTTAGTATAGGATGATGACCGAGAACGAGAATGGAAAGTAGACCTGAGAATACCCTAAGATTAGTACGATTTTCAACTTATGCTTGAGAAAATAGATTAGAAACATGAGGCCGTATACTTTACAGTTAGTTAGTTAGTCTATTTAGTCAGGGCAAATATGACGAAAACGCGAGAAAACTACGCTTATGAGGTTCTTACCAGGCGTCTTACACGTGTCTAACGACTGCATCACGACGACTATAAAATGCAGTCATATGGCGACCACAGCACGATGTCTGGTGTTTCAAACACGCTAATAACACGCTTATGGCGACCTTAACACGCTCTGAGACCATTTTCCACCGCCGCAGCCGCCGGAACACCGACTGTCAGATGGTGTCCCAATGCCGCCGATGCCATTGACGTTGCAGTAACAAAATGATTTTGAGGATGAATTTTTCGGATGTTGCTGTCCTCAACCGATGTTGTCACACGTAGTCGGTTACTCCTAAGTCTGTCTCTGTGCTTCAATAATAATAAACCCTTTATTTTACATGGGTCAGAATTAGGCCAATACCACAAGTGGTACGGTCTTGTCTCACACTCAGCCCATGGTGACAAGCATAGATACAATATACAATATATAGACGACAAAAAAATTGATGAACAGAATAAGATTTAGTGATCAAGTACAAGATGATGTACAGTCTACTGGTTAATTAAAAGATGTGTTTAAGATATAGTAATATACACAAGTACATGTGTTTGTAATAGACAGAATATGTTGAAATTTGATCAAGTACATGTACTTTACTTATCTAAATTTATATTTTAGAATGTGGTTACAAGTATACAAATGAAACAGATATGTATCCGTATCCTGATGAAATTGATCGTAAACCAGTATCTGGACAGAAGGAATGTGATGACTTGTGTAATGCCAATACCAGATGTAGCGCTACATATCTGTATGTCTATAACATGCATTGTTATATTTATCCAACACCACTCATATCCCTGTCTTATCACGATAAAGATCTAAACCAATGTTTGAATAGGTGTTCTGCGATGGGAGCATGTTTAACGATGAGTTTTTCGCCACCGATTGATAATAAATGTGTATTATATAACGTTACTCTACAGGAGATACCTGATGATATAAAACTTATTGAGAAGGAAAGTACCATAGCAGAAAAAAATATGCTAATTAAAACATGATTATCATAATATAACTATTTTGTTTCTATACTTTGGGTAATGACCTGAAGTTTTGGGTTAATGTTTGGGGTAGCTTATTGTCATCATCTCGTTACCATTTAAATTGACCATTAAAGTCAGTCGTGCATTAGTCTGAGAGTTGTGTTGATAATGTCAACACTGTTCATCAAAATACCAAACGCTCTATATTTACATGTCGTTGTTGACATGTTGTCATAGTCAATGAATCCTAAACTGTCTATATACAAAAGCAAGCAAACTTTTGTCCAGATCCGAACAAAAAAGGGAGAAAACTTAAAGATAAGTTTTCGATGAAGGAAAGTTTCGATTTTGAAGGTATGGGCTTGGAGTGAAACAGAAACTGCTTTTCTTCCTCTGTTTGATAAAAATAGGACGTTAAAACGCCATGCAGTGGGCACTGTGGGAATTGTTGCCAGGGTATTGGCATTAACCTATTCTTAGTATCAGATGTCCAAACTGTCAGGATCTTTATCGTGCTTTATTAACTGGATGAGGATCATTAAAGCTATCATGCTGTGATTACACTAGAAATAGTTTTGTTTTAAAATAAGTCAAGCAATCCGCCATTGGCAGCCATATTTACTACTAGCAGACGCCATACTTGATGATGAAATATGGCCGCCACGGACCTACTATGAATCCCAGGTAAGCCACGCCCATCGATCAGTTGTTTACAGAATTCGGACTGTCAACATCGATAATCAACACTCACAGTGAAACCAACCAATCTTGACTTTCAAAACAATTTAAATGGAGGCCTAAGTAAGAAAATACAAATTCCTATATATTTCCAAATACATTTAGTAGCAGCTCCAAATATTATCTCATATATATGCACACTGCATCTTAAGTTATGAACTTCTTAGAATCTCAATATGAAAGACAAATATATATTCAATCATTTTATTTCATACAATATCATACAAGGACAAGGTTTACTCAGTTTTGAAACATGCAACAAATATCTATTCCGCCATTTTATCATTCACTGGCCAATTGACAAAGTTTGTATTCTGTTCAGTTCTTGCTGTACTAAGTCGGCAAATACAATCTATGAAAATTGCTAAACTAAAATACGGATTAGCAAACATAACAAAATATACAGGGACACTATTTGACAAATGTCTTTTCGTATTGCAATGTCATTTTAAGGCACAGCATCAAATTCACCAGTTATGCCCGAAGAACAAGGGAAAGTCGTTTGATGTACAATTAGTTGATTTGCAAATACTAAGTACAATATGTAATTTATTGCAATGTATTGTGAACTATGGTCTTATGTTATCCCAATGGACTAATTGAATATCATTAGCAAGTCGTTTAAAGATGCAAAATCAAATTAAATAGTTAATAAAAGGAATTTCTTACCGTACGCGTGGAAATCCTATAAGCGAATTCCAGTATGAAAGACTAGCATTTTTTCGGAATTTCTCTTTCTCTTTCTAATCAAAAAACCAAAGGAGTTCTGTGTTTTTGCAGACTGTGATTGACAATTAAATGGCTTCGTTGATTAGCAGATTAATCTTTGAAGAATTACATGAAGCCGTGAATATTTTAAACATAAAACAAAATGTATGTTTTGAATACCGAGAAGCCATTTGAAAGTTTGATTCTCTGATTAAGTCTTATTGATTAACAAGAACTCAAAGAAAGCGTAGAAATTCTTTAATACACTCACAATTTCATCAACCGATTCGTCCATTTTTAGCTGCTCAGAGCGTTTTTTGCGAAGACGTTGACGATGTCGTTCCTCTCGCATCATGGGCGATGCACCGATTAGGATAGTAAGATTAGACAAATTCAACCCTTTGAAACGGCTCCCAAGCTGATGCTGTACAGTTATCTACAGTATCCGAAAACCATCCCTTCCCCGAAATCTAACTGGCTGGAGAGGTATACCGCAGATACACTTAGGGATTTTCAATGCTCAGATAAAAGCATTAAGTTAATTATTGATTGTTTGGAAAATGATACTATTCCTAGAAATTCAGATTTGTATTTGTGTAGTCGAACAACAACATATCTTTGGTTGAATCGAAGCAGGTTGACAAAGGCATAAATAACGAAAATAAACTTGGTTCAAATTAAAAAGATTGGTTACGCCCGATGATTTGAAAACAATAATCTTGTATCATTCTCATTCCTCCAAGACTGCAGGTCATTTCGGTCGAAACAAAACTTATGATCGACTTCGTAAACAATATTGGTGGTACGGAATGTTCAATGACTGCAAATTATTCGTTAAGAATTGTTCGTTATGTAATCAAAATAAAAAGGCATGTCGCAAATCAAGGGCATCTTTAAGAAGTTATCATTCCGGTTATCCCATGGAACGTTTACACATAGATATTCTTGGTCATTTCATGACTAGTAGTAAAGGAAACAAATATGTTCTAATGATTGTAGATCAATTTACAAAATGGTTGGAGATTATTCCGTTACCAGATCAGTCGGCGGAAAAAGTCGCTAAGAATCTATTGATGAAGTTCATTTGCACATTTGGTTGTCCACTACAAATTCACTCTGATCAAACAGCTAACTTTGAGTGCAATATCTTCAAGTTACCGTGTTCTTTACTTGAAATTTGTAAAACCAGGACGACACCATATCATCCTTCCTCTAACGGTCAGGTGGAACGGTATAACAGAACTGTTCTTCAAATGATTAGATGTTATATAGACGGAAAAGGACATGAATGGGACTATAATCTCGCCCTTTTTTACATGGCATTACATTCCGTATAAAATCAACAAACTGGTTTTACTCCAAACATGATGATGCTTGGACGTGAAATTTCCCAACCACTGGATCTTCTGTAAGGAACCTCAGATGCTATAAGTTTTGAAGGGTAATTCAATGCCGCCTGCAATTATGTCGTAAAAAATCATAAAGATGCGATTTGAACTTGATGTTTAAAAATATCTTGAAAAAGAGGCGTCAAAGAGACGCAGTTATCAAGCCTTTTAAATCGAATCCGTTTGATAGTTTTATGAGATTATTTCCCCTCAATACCGTCCCAAAATCTAAATCCGATGAAAGAAGGGTCATTTTAGATTTAGGTTTTTTTAACGGAAACTCTGTAAACAACCATATATCTAGAAAACTTTATCTGGTGAAAAAAATGATGTATATCCTACCCAAATGTTGACTCTTTGGTTGAAATCATTAAACAGAAAGGTAGAGGGTGTCTCTGCTTTAAGAAGGATTTAAAACGCTGTTATAGGCAGTTCCCAGTCTGTCTCGGAGATTTGTACTTATTAGGTTTTATTTGGAACGATTCTTATTATTTCGATCGAGTTTTACCAATGGGTATTAGGTCCAGTGCGCTTATATATCAAAGAATAACTTCGTCAGTTACATACATGTTTGGACTGGGGGCTTTTCAGGTTGTCAATTATTTAGATGACGTTGGCGGAGCCGAAACCAATAGGGCGTTTGAGGCTAATCGGGCTTTAGGAGATTTGTTAAGGTCATCCCAAATTTCATTTGATTACATCAAAAAATCTAGAGTGTTTACAAGCAATTGATGTTGACTTACTGTATAGAGGTTAAGTTTCCTCAAAATCTGTTGAAAACTAAGAGTATATTTAAGATTTTGGGGCAAGGGCAATAACTCTGCTTCTAACAGTCGAAAAAAGCTCAAATTCGAACTTGATCTTCGTTTTATGAATACGTATACACATACCAAAATTGGTTTGAAAATCTAGTTTATAGAGCGTTTACGAGCAAATGTTGACGGACGATCAGGTGTGCCTACAATATACGTCCACATAGAGAGATGTGCTAAAAAAAAGGCCATCTGCGCCCCTGGTTATATGATGACAGTGATCGGTTTGGACATTTTTTGTATGTTTGGGCGAGTTTGTATCACTGTTTTGAATCGATTGCTGGGAATTTTCGGCCAGCTTGACAACTTAAATCTAGGTCTAAGTGAAAAGGTGGTCAAATTGACTTCAGGGATCAATAATATGCTGAGGTAAGATGATATAAGTTAAAGTTTAATCAAATCAGAATTTCATACAAAACATAAAGCAATAATAATAATTACTAAAACATAAAAAGAAGTTTATACAAAACAATATAATATAGAAATTATAATAACATAAATATCATTTCATTTATTTTAGGTGTTTGATGTGGAGGGTTTGTATATTGGATTGAACCAATACACCCTGAAGAGAAATTATTTATAACTTAATTTACTAATTTCATTTTTATATAAAGTAGGCTGAGATGGTGAAGATGACCTCACACTAAATATCAGAAAGAGAGATAAAGAGATATCAATCTAAGAGATTTAGGGGTCAACAATAAAACATACTTTGATCTGGGTGATATATGATAGCAGGAGAAATGTCAATCAACACACTATTGAAGAAAATCAGTCGAGTCGTTACAATGTAAAATTATTATGTGTATTAAATATGAAATGTTATTGTTACATGGTGTATTGTTATGATTAAGATTGTATGTTTTGTCAATTCATATTTTGTTGTAAATGACTTGCTAAAAACTTCACAAATTTACAGTTTCACTCAAGTATGTTGACTTTTTATATGCTTTGTTAAATTACTACTTGTGCTAAATGCCTTATTACAAACTTTACAAGTATACGGTTTCTCTCCAGTGTGTGTCCTTGTATGTCTTGTCAAGTCACTTTTTGTAGTAAATGACTTGCTACAAACTTCACAAGTATATGGTTTCTCTCCAGTGTGTGTCCGTGTATGTCTTGTCAAGTCACTTTTTGTTGTAAATGACTTGCTACAAACTTCACAAGTATTGGGTTTCTCTCCAGTGTGTGTCATTGTGTGTAATGTCAATTCATTTTTTGTCACAAATGACTTGCTACAAACTTCACAAGTATATGGTTTCTCTCCAGTGTGTTTCCTCCTTATGTGTACTTTTAAATCTTTTAATTGACTAAATGATTTACTACAAACTTCACAAGTATAGGGTTTCTCTCCAGTGTGTGTCCGTGTATGTCTTGTCAAGTCACTTTTTGTTGTAAATGACTTGCTACAAACTTCACAAGTATTGGGTTTCTCTCCAGTGTGTGTCATTGTGTGTAATGTCAATTCATTTTTTGTCACAAATGACTTGCTACAAACTTCACAAGTATATGGTTTCTCTCCAGTGTGTTTCCTCCTTATGTGTACTTTTAAATCTTTTAATTGACTAAATGATTTACTACAAACTTCACAAGTATAGGGTTTCTCTCCAGTGTGCTTCCTTACATGTCTTGCTAAATTAACTTTTTGACTAAATGACTTATTACAAACTTCACAAGTATAAGGTTTCTCTCCAGTGTGTGTCCTCATATGTACTGCCAAATTACCTTTGAAACTACATGCATAGCCACAAACATCACAAGTATGCGGTTTCTCCCCAGTGTGTGTCCTCATATGTACTGCCAAATTACCTTTGAAACTACATGCATAGCCACAAACATCACAAGTATAGGGTTTCTCCCCAGTGTGTGTCCTTGTATGTATTGTCAATTCACCTTTTGTCGTAAATGACTTGCTACAAACTCCACAAGTATAGGGTTTCTCTCCAGTGTGTACCCTCCTTGTATGTACTGTCAAGTCACTTTTTCTCGTAAATGACTTGCTACAAGCTTCACAAGTATAGGGTTTCTCTCCAGTGTGTGTCCTTGTATGTACTGTCAATTCACTTTTTGTCGTAAATGACTTGCTACAAACTCCACAAGTATAGGGTTTCTCTCCAGTGTGTACCCTCCTTGTATGTACTGTCAAGTCACTTTTTCTCGTAAATGACTTGCTACAAGCTTCACAAGTATAGGGTTTCTCTCCAGTGTGTGTCCTTGTATGTACTGTCAAGTCACTTTTTCTCGTAAATGACTTACTACAAACTTCACAAGTATAGGGTTTATTTACTGGTGGTTCTTTACTTGTGTTATCATTGTTTTTTCCACCAGGATTCGAAGAAGATAATGACTGACATGTATGAAATTCCCGAAGACATGTTTCTTTCCTTACTGGATTTGTATACTTGTGAACTTGGTACTGAAGATTTCCAATGCAATTTTGTAAGGAACTGGAGTTGAGAACTACTCCTTTTTCATTGTGAAAATTTGTACATCCAAAGGCAGCATGTCTTCCTTGATAGACTGTCAGTCTAAGAGAGATAACTCTTGTTAACACTAGTTGTATCTTCATTTCATACTGAAAAAGAAATTAATAATATTACTATCCTTATTTAAACTATACTTTAAGTGATTTTCAATAATTACTTGTGGTTTGATGGATATTACTTAGTATTATAGAATGATTGGATCATACAAGGATTGTGTTGTATAGTTTTAGTAATATTTTATACCTGAAATAAAAATCTCAATGATATGTTAGTCTGGTACATTTCCCTGTTACTTATTCATGTTATATCTTTTATCATATCTTGTCATGTTACTGTGGCAATCAGATTTTTTTTGATTTTTCAGATTCTCTAGATTGTGGATTATTCAATGAAAATATTTTTAATGGTTTAACTAACTGAACAAACAATATTGTCTCATTAGAGAAAATATATACTTTGTGGCCACATTGAATTTTGAATTGAATTTTTAAATCTCATTTCACAAAATATGATTTGAAATTGCATCACATTAGTCTTAAAATTCTTTTGGGTTCAAAAAGGCTGTCAATACTACCATTACATGTAGGGTCGGCGGTGTTCCGGTAGTACCGAAAATACTGGTTCTAAAAAAAAATACTGGTAGTAATACTGTGGCTCATCTAAAGATATCAACGCCCACTTCAGCAATTTTTGAATATTTGAAAAAGTTGATTGCACCATCGCACTTATTTGAGCTGATATTCGAATGAAAACTCTAGCCTCTTTCATGTACATAAGTTAATTGTAACGATTTTTTCACTAAGTCAAGGGCAATAACTTATAAACCGGGTGGGTTCGTTTTGCCGCATGCCCAACTTGCCGCATCGTGCCCAACTGCACAAAAACTAGGCAGGGTTAGGGTTAGGTTGGGTTTGGGTTGCTTAACCTACCTAACCCTAATAAATGGTCATTCCGGATTTTATCAGAAACTTTAGTTTCGTTTTAAAAGTCGTTTTTGTGCAGTTGGACATAATGTGGCAAGTTGGGCAATGCGGCAAAACGAACCCACCGTTATAAACCGACAATTGGAATTGTGCCATTTTCAAACTCATCCGAGATATTATCAAGATGAATACAAGTCAATTTTAACGTTTTTTCACTAAGTCAAGGGCTATAACTCAAAAACCAACAACTGGAATCGCGCCATTTTCGAACTCATTCGAGATATTATCAAGATGAATATGCATACCAAGTTTCATTCAAATCGGATAAAAATTCTTGCTTCTAACGCATACACAAATGAAATGAAATGAATGGAGTTTTACTTCCTACTTTTCTGCACTTATATGGGCTAATTGAGGACGGGTAACGCATACACAAGTTAATTTTAACGTTTTTACACTAAGTCAAGGGCAATAATCCATAAACCATTGACTGGAATTGCGCCATTTTCGAACTCATCCAAGATATTATCAAGATGGATACACATACCAAGTTTCATTGGAATCGGATAAAAATTCTGGCTTCTATCGCAAACACAAGAAATTGTTGACGGACGGACAGGGGTGATGGCAATATACGTCCACATTTTCATGTGGGCGAATAAAAACATATTCTCGATAAAAATACCACGATACTGATTATCTGATAGTCACTGTCAAGATATTGTTGAAAATATGTGTTCTTTATGCTAAAATAAAAAAAAATTGAAGCAGAAGAATCAGTATGAAAACAGTCAGTCCTGTACATTACAGTGTTTACATCCAGCAGTGTTCTACTTTCGATACCGGTATCGCGATAAATACCGGTATAGGAATTTATATCATTAGTAATATTGCCTCAAATAAAAATACCGAAATATCGCCATATCGTGATTGATCACACAACAGTACTGTTATCGGGTTCATAACGCGAGTTAATATTAGAGATATTACACAGTAGCGAGGTTAATAACTATGCAAATTAGGTAGAATTTAGGTCATGTATTCATGCGCCAGTTACACAGAACCTTTGACGTTAGGGACTCCGTTAAAATTAACAAAGAGGGGCATGTAATTTTCATTAAAAGTGTTCCGAAAAACATTACTTTGATTAAAAAAATTAATTTAGTTAGCACATGAAAGTATTTTTCTTGATGTTATTTGTTAGTGCAAGGACATTTAAGCATACGTGAACGCGCCTAACCTAGTTACTAGCTCTATGACGTCAGAAAAGAATGACGTGATAGTTTAGTTTACAAAAGGATTAAACTGAAAATTGGCGAAAAATGCATTGAATTTTAGGTAGTGCTCACACGAATGGTGATTTTTACCATTCGACTATTCGACAGTATCATTCGATTTGCATTCGAATATTCGACGATATTTTGCATTAAAAAATCGCATTGAAAAACGGCTATTTAAAACCGAAATTTGTCGTATTCTCAGCTGCTATATGGACTTATAACTGTAAACAACTCGATAGGGATAATAAATGTCGTTTTTAAATGCCGTTACATTTTTGTAGCATCTGAGCCATAATTGTCAATGAATAATCCATTAAATTTTTCAATTAAAATCCTATCGTAATGAAACAAAATAAACACAGAAAAAAGATCATCGAACGTTCCTTAATCTGATTGGACAATAAAGATAGCTATTTATAACAGCTAATCAATTAACAGTTTTTTTCTACTTTCGTTTTGACATGTTGAATGAGATGGTCAAAGGTCAAAAATGTGTTCAGAATCCGTGTGCAAATCATAACTTTCGGCGGTGCCATTTAACATGATTCTATACAATATACCCGGCGGATCTATGTTTCAAATTCTTTCGATGATATATCAAAGCATGTTTACATTTTATAATCATCTTTTATAACATTAAAAAACTGATTATCTACTGTTTTAAAAATGGTATTACGAAATGATAATTAGGCCTATGAAATTCGGGGACAAACAACCTGGTCCGATTTGTCTTGTGTCAACACCGTTCAATTTGAGCTATCGGCTTTCTGTCATTTTTCGCTAACCTATCGGAATTTTTTATTGATAATAGTTCAAATCAGCAACTTTGAAGTTGAATTTTTAAACGGAATATTGTAGTTTGCAGTCATCTTGCAAGTTGTCTTGGTGTTTGGTTCATGTTTAGAACAGTATTCCAAACTTCTCTGTTCTTGTTTTTGCATTAGCCGCCATTTTAGTTTGACACCGGAGCAATGTTATAACTTTAAACAAATTCATCAAGTTATTTATTAGATATGCGAATAATCGAATGGTAAAATCCAATTCGAATATTCGCCAAAATGGATTCGAATTTTGATATTCGACTATTCGTGTGAGCACTAATTTTAGGAAAACATGCGTGTATAGATAGTTGTGTGATAAATAGAATCCTAAATCGTGCTTATGTCATATAAAATTTATGAGATTCGTTGCCAAATTAAATATTTCCCTCGCCAAGGCTCGGGGAATATTAAAACCGGCAAGTCATTTCATAAATTTGATATGACATAAGCACTCGTTTAAGATCCTCTATATATGTAATTATCATGATATATCGTCAAATTTTGGTCAAGATAAAGTCATTTTAACAGTTTTAACACATAACTTAATACTTTTAGATATTTGAAAAAGATGTGTTTTTTCATGCTATTGAAGATTTGGTTGTTTTTGACAGATATTTACTGTTTTCTTACATTTAAGATTGTTTGATAGAACAAAACATGAACATTTTGTTTCAAAAACCAGTAAAACCCTTCTTAAAAATATCGCGATATATACCCATATCGTGATATATTAATGATGAATATCGTGATATCCACTTTTACCAATATCGCCCAGCCCTAGTTGAATGTATGTAAGAACTATTCAAAAGCACTACAACTCAATGGAAATCGCAAAATCGCTTCAAATATGCATGAAACTAAATATTTGTCATTCAATTTCTGTTCAGGTGTTTTCCATATAATGCTAAATCTGACTATGATACGAGTCGTATTTTTTCCTTTTAAAAAACTGAAAATTATTGATGCACAAAGATTTAAAGGCTTTGATTTTAAGGGAGAGCTGTGCACAATGTTACTAATAAGCCGAGCAAAAATATAAACGATACTCCCTTTAAAATCATATAAGGCCTTTATGAAAAAAATTTATCCTTATATGTTGAAATTGTGTCATGTTAATTAATAAAGTTCACTTCAGTGAGTAGTTTATCCGGTATCTCTTTGTTGTCCCGCTTCAATAAACAGTCCAATAATTCCGCCATTTTGGTTTACTTATTGGTACTCTGGGCACTTTGCCAGTACCAATAAGTTGGATATTAGAACTCGAAGAACAAAAGATTACGTCACAACTGTATTTTAATTAGTATTATAGAATGATTGGATCATACAAGGATTGTGTTGTATAGTTTTAGTAATACTTTATACCTGAAATAAAAATCTCAATGATATGTTAGTCTGGTACGTTTTCCTGTTACTTATTCATGTTATATCTTTTATCATATCTTGTCATGTTACTGTGGCAATCAGATTTTTGTGGGACTTTGCTACCGCAAAGTCCCAGTTTGTTTTCGAAATGTCTATTCTTTTTTTTTTTTGATTTTTCCACAGGGCACACAGCCTAAACTATGCTAGCTGCAACATTTCTGAAATATGTTCTGACGTCGGCGACGTACTTTTTAAATATAAATTGGAACATTTTTGCAAAAGTGCAAATTGCACATTGCAACCTGAGCAAAAACGGGTTTTTTGACCCTTGAAGCCACATTTTCGGCCGATTTTGCTCGGGTTTTCATATTTGAAATCAGTGACTAAATTCTGATGTGATATAAGTTAAAAAATTTCGTAGCATACATTTTTTGGCCGATTTTTGAAATCTTTGGGTCATTTTTCAGTTTTTTTCGGATTAATCTGACATTTTGATAAAAGATGCATGTCACTAATGTAAACAATTTGACGTATTCAACATTTTTGCGTCACTTCCGGTTAAAGTTGAAAATCGATTTTCACTTCCGGTTGAATAACTTCCGATGTAATTGAAATATTTCAACGAAAATATGTTCATCGTTATTAATCGTAATTCTATGGCCGATTTTTAAATAAAATTTAGTCCGAAAAAAATACTTTGGCCGCCATCTTGATTTTTGACACTTTTTCATAACACTCAAAATGGGGCTTCGGAGACGAAATACCAGATGAGTTTTCATTGGTCCAAATTTGAGTTATTTATAGACGTCATTATATGACGCCCAGAAAAATAAATTTCTATTTTTATTTGGACCAATGAAAACTCACCTAGTATTTCGTCTCGAAGCAAGCGGAAAATGACCTACAGTGAAGTTGTCCGGACCATGTTCGCTACGCTTGGAACTCAAAATGGGAATTACTCCGTCGTAAACCAGTCTATCATTCAAAATCTGCTTTATTTACCTAAATATTTAGGTTAGACCAAAGACTTGACCGTTTTCGAGGCGAAGAAAAGCGCCAAATTTCTTTTTCTATTTTGACCCCAAATTTAGTGTCCTCCCTTCTCATTTTTCTTATCACCGTATAACAAAATTTAAAAAAATATAACTACGAGCCCCTGTGGTAGCAACGGAAAAACTGTGATGAAACTATTAACTTCAAAACCCTCTATCTGACTAGTCCAGCCCTGGACTCCTCAGATTTACTACGTATACAGAGTCCAGCTTGACTTGCCGATTTCAACTTATAGTTTGTTCACAATTTGACCATAAACCTTGTCGTAGGAGTGTAGACAGAGTACCGACAGCGATTGCATAGAAGACGAAATATACGGTCGAGGTTTACCGATGGCCGTATGCGTAGTAGACTACTATCTGGCCTACCGGTGTTCGGTCAACTCGGAGACAATATTTTGTCGGTTAACTCGGAGGCAAAATCCAACTTGGCGACAATAACAGCAGAGTCGACTCGGAGACAATTTTGGTTATCTCGGAGACAATATACAACTCGATCTTCGGTAGCGATATTTTCCGTTATAAAATTTGATACCGGTACCAATGGCTAGATCGATGTATAAAATCATGCCGTCAGCAATATTTGTCATGCAAGGTCAGAACAATAAATATGCAAACTTGAATCAGTTTTATTGAAATTTAGTTCAATGACTATGTTGTAAAGAAATTAAAAGTACTTTATTATTTGGTTATGCAACTGATATCAACATGACCCCATGCCAAACCCTTTTAGTCACAAAGCAACCATTTACCTATAATTTAATCTAAAAATGTACATATATATTAGTACCATTAATAAAGTATTATGCCAGCATCATTATCTGTGTAATGAAAGTCTGGAATCTTTAGAATTTATTATGAAATTCCTTGCACTATGCGCTCATAGCGAGGTTCGTACGTGGTAAGAGAACATATCAAACAGTCACACAAATGAGTGTCCGTAATACGGGACCGATACTTTGTTTTTGTCTGTACCATGTGTGAGAAGCCAGCTTCACACACGTAGGTTGTGCCGAACCGTACAAGAGTTATCACAGACAATAGTTTTCATAGAAAACAAAATAGAAAATCTTGGTAGATAGTAGCCACTGATTCAAGGCAGTGCTAGGGAATAATAGATTGAAAAAAAAAACAATCAGGAAATTAACCCAGCGACCCAAGCGACCCCAAGACGGCCCCGCGACCCCACCATTTCGTCTCTGCGACCCCACTTGGGGTCGCGACCCCGCATTTGAGAACCACGGCCTTAGATTGAGGAGGGCTTAGAATCTGTACAGAAACAAAGAAGGCAATAAAGGCCTACTATAAATAGTTCTAATCAAAGTGCTGACACGGGAAATTAGCAGATTTATTATCTGAATTCATATTGCAATGGTTCATTATTTATAGATATTTGAAGAACGATCAAAATCAAATTGATGACAGATTTAAATTGATTAATTTTGGGTTTGACAGTACCTTGGCTTTTGAAAGACTCAAACTTTATCAGTCCACTAAATTTATCGACTAGTTTTGCCTTTTGTCAATCAAGATTCATACACGTGCGACCTTGAGTCAATGTTATAATGGGAAGATTGGTTTCGATCGTTTTGATCAGTAAAAAATATAAACCTCTAGTAATTTATAACAAGGGAAACAAAACAATGTCATAAAGATATCATTTTTATATAAATAATATTTTGTCTCCGAGTTGACTCAAACTTGTCTCCAGGTTAACTCTTTTTGTCTCTGAGTTAACTGTCTCCGAGTTGACTGGTATTCGGCCTACCTACACCGCTACACGTGGTCTCAAATTGTGACTAAACTAAAGTTTCTATAAATAACTCTACAGACACAACACAATTCTTGTTGTCAGACAGAAAGTAATGAAATTAACAATAACTTACGTTTAAAACCAAACGGTTTGATAAAATTCTTAACATTATGAACTTTGAAGACGATTTTAAGAAATAAAAATGTGGAAAACAATTTTTCAATTTATCCAATTGTACATCCGGTCTTGATTAGTAACCTCCCTTTCATTTATAGGACAATTCGACCAAACATACAAACTTTTAGGATGAATCGACCAATCAGTCAATAAAAGTATAATATTCTTCAGTGAACCGGTCAGTGTAGAGATGAGAAAGTTGGAAATCAAAAATAAGAGTAGGCTAATGCTGCTTTCCTTGCAAAATTTCCCATATAACACACAGGTACATAGGGACAGGTTAGTTTATATTGGTGCCTTTGAGTCTTGAGTGAGGACCCCGAATAATCCCTATGCAGGATATTTTGTTTTCTTGAAAGAGGTTTATTAAAATTGTATATTTGCTGGAAATTGTATTTTAAATTTTTGCCGGTCGACTGATATTAGACCTATTCTCTTTATAATAATACTTGAAGGTAAGAAACTATCGTCTTGTTGACATGAGATACCACTTGCCTATCATCTTAAAATATTAAAAATTGACGATCCTGCCTTTCATGTCAATAACCATCTTTCAATTCCATAATAATTTTTCTCCATCTCCATAGAAAGTTTTATTAAATCAGAGATCATTTAGTCCAGTTACTCGGTGTTTTTCTCAATTTGACAATTTTCCGATGAATGGTTTTTGAGTTATTGCCCTTGACTTAGTCAAAATTTGTCGAAATAGGCTTGTGAACGCGATAGAGACTACAGTTTTCACCTGATTTGAATGAAATTTGGTATGATTGTTGGTATTCATGAGATCTTGGACAAGTTCGAATTTGACAATAATTCGATGAACAGTTTTCCAGTTAATGCTCTTGACTTAGTCAAAACGCTTTGAATTCGACAGTTTTTTGATTGGCCACTTTTTTTTTTGATATTTCATTTGTCATCCAAATAATTTAGGGGAACTATGAGATAATTATAAAAAATATAAACACTATAAGTCACTTCTTTTTATTTATATAAGTATAAGTATTATTTTTATTTTCATAAATTAAAATAAGGATATTCATCTAACAAACACAATGTTTTATTTTTAACTACCTCTTGGAATTTTTAAATCAAAATGATATAATTTACCTCTACTTCTGTTAATGGACTTGAATTGATGTCTTTTATTAGTCGACTTGAATTGATGTCTTTTATTAGTCGACTTGAATTGATGTCTTTTATTAGTCGACTTGAATTGCTTGACTTTTTGGATAAATTATATAAAAAAGATTCTTTGACCGAAGCCTATGAAGTTTACATTGAATTTGACAGATTCAGAAGAAAAGAAGTTTCTATGGACACGTATGTTATAGAATTTGAAAAACTTTATTACAAAATTAAAAAATTTAAAATGGAACTTCCACCATCTGTACTAGCATTTAAAATTTTGGATTGTGCTGGTCTAGAACCCAAAGATAAACAATTAGTGCTAACTGGAGTGAATTACTCTAATACAGAGACTCTCTTTCAGCAGATGAGTACTGCTTTAAGAAATTTTTTCGATCAACAGGCTTTAGGACTGAGTAATAATGTTGCATCAAGTATAAAGATGGAACCTACAGAATCAAGAATTTATTCATCAGAAGAGGAAATCTTTGCAGCTCAAAGGGGATTTTCTAACCGTTCAAGATTTCAAAATAATAGAAGATATACTGGTAATAACTATCGACAACAACAAAGTCAATTTCAGGAGGTAACAAAGAAAATAAATCCACCAGGGCCTGATGGAAATCCTCTACGTTGCAGAAGCTGCGGATCTTTTCGACATTTGCTAAGGGAATGCCCCGATTCATATGAGAGCATGAGACAGAATAAAAGTGTTGACGAAAAAGCTGTTTTATTCACTGGTAATGATGATAACGAATTACAGGACTTGACTGCTGAATCCTTTAACAGTGCAGTTCTAGACTCAGCATGTACATCGACAGTTGCAGGGGAGGGATGGATGTCCACATATCTAGATAGTCTTGGTGAAAATGAAAAGGGACGTGTTGTACAAGAACCAGGTGAAAAGGTGTTCAAATTTGGAGGCGGTAGGCGTTTAAAATTCAAGTGTAAGGTGACATTTCCGTGTAAGATGGCGGGTGTAGAATGTTCTATAGTGGCAGACGTAGTGGAAAGTGACATTCCTTTGTTATTGAGTAAAGAGGCGATGAAGAAGGCGAAAATAAAGTTGGATCTTGAAAATGATTCTGCTGAAATTTTTGGTAAGACCATCACATTAGACTGCACTTCGGCTGGTCATTATTGTATCCCGTTGGAACAAGATGAAGAAATTCTCATAACTATCGGAGAAGAAAGGAAAATGATAGATAAATTACATAAGCAATTTGCACATCCATCTTCTCGTAGACTTAAATCTTTGATGAAGGATGCAGGTGCTTTAAATGAAAACTGTTCGAGAATAATTGATGATCTTGAAGAAAATTGTGCTGTCTGCAAAAGGTATCGAAAAACTCCATCGCGACCAATTGTATGTCTACCTTTGGCCACACAATTTAACGATGTTGTTGCCTTAGACTTAAAATGTTGGAAAGCTGGTGTATATTTGCTTCATATTATAGATATGGCCACTAGATTTAGTATTGCTTCGGTTATTTACAATAAAACACCGGATACTATCATTGAGCAGATTTTGCGATATGTGTGAAAATATGAACATTGAAGTTTTGAACACTGCAGGTTATTCTCCCTGGCAAAATGGACTTTGCGAAAGAAACCACGCAATAGTGGACGATTGTGTAAAAAAGATTCTAGAGGACAATCCGCAGTTGAAGCTAGATGTTGCATTGGCATGGGCAGTAAATGCAAAGAACTCGCTTCAGATGGTATACGGATGGAGTCCTCACCAACTCGTTTTTGGTACCAACCCAAATCTACCTAGTGTTCCAAATGATAAATTGCCAGCACACGAGGGCACAACACATAATGAACTCTTTGCAAACCATCTTAATGCCTTACATTCTGGTAGACGAGCTTTCATAAAGGCAGAAACTTCAGAAAGAATAAGGAGAGCCTTGCGTCATCAAGTTAGGGGGAATCCTGGTGAACATTTTCAAACCGGTGACAAAGTATATTATAAGAGAGAGGACAGTCAAAAGTGGAAAGGGCCTGGGTGTGTTATTGGGCAAGATGGTAAAGTGGTGTTTGTTAGACATGGCAAAGAGAAGTCTTCCTAAAACAGGTGATGTCATTTCATATAAACTTTTAGATAGCAATGATTGGAAAAAAAGCGTTGTAATTAGCAGAGGGGGAAAAGCGACTGGAAAAAACTGGGCATATTTATATTTACAGGATGAAAACGAACAGCATGTCAAGGGTTTAGATTTTGTAACAGATGTTAAAGAATGGAAATTAGAATCGGAAGAGAGCGTCCAAATTAACCAGTCCAATGTCAATAACAAACTTGAAGGGGCTAAAGGGAAAGACCTCTTGAATTGGAAAAACTTTAATGTGTATAGTGAAGTGGAGAATAGCGGACAAAATTATGTAAGTTCTAGATGGGTTATTACAGAAAAAATAATTGAGGGGGAAATTGTGTATAAGGCACGACTTGTAGCCAGGGGATTTGAGGAGTCTGATATTAAATCTGATTCGCCTACTGCTAGGAAAGAAACTATGCGCATTATGTTAGCTTTGTGTGCTACTTTAAATTGGAAATGTGAACCAATTGACATTAAGGCTGCATTTCTCCAAGGAAAACCAATGTCTCGTGAAGTGTATCTTAAACCTCCTAAAGAGGCTGTGAATAATAATAAATTGTGGAAACTAAACAAATGCGTATACGGTTTAAATGATGCGTCCCGACACTGGTTTATCAGTGTAAAAGAAGAACTAATTCAATTAGGATGTGTTTAATCTATTATAGATCCAGCACTTTTTTTCTGGCATGATAATGACCAACTTGGGGGCATATTCATAATGCATGTAGACGATTTTTTGTGGTCTGGAAGCAAAATATTTCGAAATTTAATTATTGATAAAATTCAGAGTAAATATGAAAGTGGAAGGGAAGGTATTGGCATATTCAAATATATTGGGCTTGAAATTAGTCAAAGTGAAAATGGCATTCTTATGCACCAGAAAAGCTATGCTGAGTCTATCGATGTTGTTGAAATTGCATTAAATAGATTAAAATGTAAACAGGATAGTCTAAATCCTGAAGAAACTAGGTCATTACAGGAAATAATTGGGCAGTTGAATTGGTTAGCAAACCAAACTCGTCCAGACTTAAGTTATGATGTTCTTGATATTAGTGTCTGTGTTAAGAACCCCAAAGTTGAAACTTTAGCATTTGCTAATAAATTAGTCAGAAAGGTTAAAAATGATAATTGTGAAATCCTCTTTCCTAGTTTAGGGGACTTAAAGAATATTCAGTTTGTTTTATTCTCAGATGCTTCATATGCAAATTTAGGGGATGGGGTCTCTAGTGCAGAAGGGTTTGTAATTTTCTTACTTGGAGATAATGGGAAATGTTGCCCAATTGCAAGGGCTGCTAAGAAAATAAGGAGAGTTATAAAAAGCACTATTGCAGCTGAAACTTTGGCTTTGGTTGATGGGCTCGACATGTCATTCTATCTAGGTTCTTTGTTAACCGAAATTTTATTTCTTGAACATTCATGTAATAAGATTCCAATTGTAAGTTTTATTGATAACAAATCTTTATATGAAAATCTTTATTCAACTAAACTAGTACAAGAGAAACGATTAAGAATTGATATAGCATCTATAAAACAAATGTTAGAAAAAGGGGAATTGCAAGAAGTAAATTGGATTGCAGAAAGTCGCCAATTATCAGATTGTCTTACTAAAAGGGAGGCTTCATCCATCTATCTCCGGAGCGTCTTTATTCATGCTCAATTTCCCACCTACGTCAATAGGGACAAAGAACGTGTAAAAAATGTATTTACTTAAGTTGTCATGTTTCAATATATATGTTTGTTTGTATTGCATTCTTATGTAATTAATGTTTTTGGACTCACCACCTCTTACACCACCTTATGTGATAGTTGTATATATTTATATAGAAAGAGGGGAGTGTCAGTAATATAGTATAACACATCGTCTGCTAATTGGCACCTAGCCAAGTCAGTCACATGACTTGTGTAGAGAGCATGTTGGGTAATATCCGTGCAGGAAGGATAGCGTCACTTGTATCCTAGCTATAGACGTGTGAAGGTGGTGGGGTTTTGCCTGTGTGTTTACATGTATGTGAATAAACTATATTTGATATTTCCACTGTATTGAGTGACTTAACACGACGGACGGACAGGGGAGACGGCAATATACGACCACATATGGGGGACTATATGGGGCTCATACAGGATCCTGTACTCAAGCACCTGTGATAAAGACCACTGTGATGCATCTGAAAACGGTCAACCACAGGAATTGGAGGAGCCATCAATAGAGTCGTATCACTCACTCACATACTATATTATAAAGACAAGGACTGAAACAGCCAAATCAAAACACGGCACCCCGCCTCACTAAAACATCCTCAAAATGACACTTCCACTTATTTTTTTCGCTTGAAACTTCACACGCACATCAATAAATGGTTCACCTTTCATTTCCAACCAAATTTTAGGTCCTTAATTGAAGGGATGGAGCGCAATCTTCTTTTTTCCACAGATATTTTCATTACAAATTTGTTTACCACCCTGACCGTCTGTGACGTCACATTGTGACGTCACATTTAGCTCCGCACCAAAGTGTGGTAAGGGAAGTAATTATGTGATTCAGACAACATTTGTTTATAGTAATTTACGATCCTTTCTGTCAATTACACCACAAAATGATATTTTCTGGCTGATTATTGCAGTAATGATATTTTTCATTCCCTGCATAATAATTCACATAAATATTCTGATCAAAAGGTAACTATTAACCTTTTTAGACAACAATTAAATGCTAAGCTTTTGAAATTGACAGTTAACAGTGGTCTAGATGAAAAAATTACCTCCCTTTGCCATTCAAATTATCAGTTAAAAATGAACACTAAATCAAGCAAATAAAAATGTATTAGTCACTCAAATACATTGGATTAATTATTTTGTAAATTCAAACCAATTTCTATGGGCGAAAAGTAAATATAAACAATTTTTTGATGAACTTTCTAATTTGGTGCGGAGCTAAATGTGACGTCACAATGTGACGTCACAGACGGTCAGGGTGGTAAACAAATTTGCAATGAAAATATCTGTGGAAAAAAGAAGATTGCGCTCCATCCCTTCAATTAAGGACCTAAAATTTGGTTGGAAATGAAAGGTGAACCATTTATTGATGTGCGTGTGAAGTTTCAAGCGAAAAAAATAAGTGGAAGTGTCATTTTGAGGATGTTTTAGTGAGGCGGGGTGCCGTGTTTTGATTTGGCTGTTTCAGTCCTTGTCTTTATAATATAGTATGTGAGTGAGTGATACGACTCTATTGATGGCTCCTCCAATTCCTGTGGGTCAACATAATACTTAGAACAATAAAATAAGTGAAGGAATCAACATGCTCCAATTTCACGTTCCCTTAGTTGCCAGGACACAGTGTCAGCTGATATGGTTTTCTTGGGTTTGGGGGAAATGATGGGCAAGGGGCGAACTGAAAAACATGGTTACCCTGTTTAAATTTCCCATATCACCCTTTTGCACTTCCCCTCAAACTATTCCTATTTCGCCCCTTGTCCTCCGTTTTTCAGTTCGCCACTTGCGCATACAGGGGGAAAATGGCAAAGAGACGTACTGGGAAGGGGCAAAAAAGAAATAGTTTGGGGCGAAGTGCAAAGGGGTGATATAAGGAGACACCTTGCCACTCGAGATCAATTGCTATCAAAAGTAAACACTTGGTATATGGGCGCCATGTTAAAATTTCCATTCTAAGTGTATTACATCCATTAATAAAGAAGGGTGATTGTCTGTTTGCATTATGACGAGAGAACACACACTTTATTTATAAGAAATTTCAAAATATGAATTTTCTACAATGTTTAAGTTTAATCAAATCAGAATTTCATAATGCAATAATAATAATAATTAACATAAAAGAAGTTTATACAAAACAATATAACATAAATATCATTTCATTTATCTTAGGTGTTTAATGTGGAGGGTTTGTATACTCGATTGAACCAATACACCCTGAAGAGAAATTATTTATAACTTTATTTGCTTATTTCATTTTTATAAGTAGGCTGAGATGGTGAAGATGACCTCACACTAAATATCAGAAAGAGAGATAAAGAGATATCAATCTAAGAGAATTAGGGATCAACAATAAAACATACTTTGATCTGGGTGATATATGATAGCAGGAGAAATGTCAATCAACACACTATTGAAGAAAATCAGTCGAGTCGTTACAATTTAGAATTAGTATGTGTATTAAATATGAAATGTTATTGCTACATAGTGTATTGTTATGATTAAGGTTGTATGTTTTGTCAATTCATATTTTGTCGTAAATGACTTGCTACAAACTTCACGAATTTACAGTTTCACTCAAGTATGTTGACTTTTTATATGTCTTGTTAAACTACTACTTGTGCTATATGCCTTATTACAAAAATTACAAGTGTAGGGTTTCTCTCCAGTGTGTGTCCTTGTATGTACTGTCAATTCACCTTTTGTTGTAAATGACTTGCTACAAACATCACATGTATAGGGTTTCTCTCCAGTGTGTTTCCTCATAATATGTCTTGTTAAATTAATACTTTGGCTAAAAGACTTATTACAAACATCACAAGTGTAGGGTTTCTCTCCAGTGTGTGTCCGCGTATGATTTGTTAAATTTCTACTGTTGTTAAAAGACTTATTACAAACATCACAAGTATAGGGTTTCTCTCCAGTGTGTGTCCTTGTATGTACTGTCAATTCACCTTTTGTCGTAAATGACTTGCTACAAACTTCACAAGTATATGGTTTCTCTCCAGTGTGTTTTCTCCTTATATGTGCTGCCAAATTACTTTTTGCACTATATGCATAGCCACAAACTTCACAAATATAGGGTTTCTCTCCAGTGTGTGTCCTTGTATGTCCTGTTAAATGACCTTTTTGTCTAAATGACTTACTACAAACTTCACAAGTATAGGGTTTCTCTCCAGTGTGTGTCCTTGTATGTATTTTCAATTCAGTTTTTGTTTTAAATGACTTATTACAAACTTCACAAGTATAGGGTTTATTTACTGGTGGTTCTTTACTTGTGTTATCATTGTTGTTTCCACCAGGATTTGAAGAAGATAATAATGACTGACATGTATGAAATTCCCGAAGACATGTTTCTTTCCTTACTGGATTTGTAAACTTGTGAACTTGGTACTGAAGATTTCCAATGCAATTTTGTACGGAACTGGAGTTGAGAATAACTCGCTTTTCATTGTGAAAATTTTCACATCCAAAGGCAGCATGTCTTCCTTGATAGACTGTCAGTCTAAGAGAGATAACTCTTGTTAACACTAGTTGTATCTTCATTTCATACTGAAAAAGAAATTAATAATATTACTATCCTTATTTAAACCAATTCTTTAAGTGATTTTCAATAATTTCTTGTGGTTTGAATGGATAATACTTAGTATTATAGAATGATTGGATCATACAAGGATTGTGTTGTATAGTTTTAGTAATACTTTATACCTGAAATAAAAATCTCAATGATATGTTAGTCTGGTACATTTCCCTGTTACTTATTCATGTTATATCTTTTATCATATCTTGTCATGTTACTGTGGCAATCAGATTTTTTTTTATATTTTTCAGATTCTCTAGATTGTGGATTATTGAATAAAAATATTTTTAATGGTTTAACTAACTGAACAAACAATATTGTCTCATTAGAGAAAATATATACTTTCTTGCCACATTGAATTTTGAATTGAATTTTTTTAACTCATTTCACAAAATATGATTGTTCATTGCATGACATTAGTCTTAAAATGCTTTTGGGTCAAAAATGCCTGTCAATTCTGTTGTAACATACAGTAAAATTGATATTTCACCTTCTTGGCTTAGTTTAAATGCAGGAATTTTTGGTTGAAATGACAGAAATCTAAACTATGTTCTAAATGAGGTGTCAAATGTGAAATTAAATTTTAATAAACTACTTCAGCAACTTTTTAATTTAGTTCATTTTTAATAAACAAAAAGAGTTTTGCAGAGAAACTTTCAATTTCACCTAGATAAGATTGATATGTTTACTACATCATTTGACAATGAGGCTTGAGAAAATATGTTGTGTGTTCGCGTAGTAGCCTGTAACAGAACAACTATATTTTGGTCTTATCATTTGACTATTTTTACGATATATTGCTACTTGGTAGTCTGCTACACCAAATCATATAGGACTCACTCCACTAAAATTTTAATACAAATGATAGTATATGAATATAGTCATATCTTTCAGATTGTGATAAATAAAATAATTTTTAGAAGCAGAAGAATCAGTATGAAAACAGTCATTTCCTGTACATAACAGTGTTTACATCCAGCAGTGTTCTACTTTCAATTTGCTTAAATCAAAATTTTCTTGGTCATCATATTATTGAAATTTGAGAGAAGCATTGGTCAGGCTTTCATGTGATTTCTAGAAAAAGTTATAAAAGATTGAATTTTGTGATTTAAGGGCGTTCCATCGAATTGTTCGTGCGCATCCCGTTGCGCATGTGTGTCGCGAGAAACTACAGACAGAGATTGTCAAATATTAGCAGATTTGGTTAATCTTAATAATTCACAATTATATGATTTTAGTTTTACATTCCAATGGTCGTTAGATCACTTTGAATACCTCAAACATAAGAGAAGTAATTTGTCATCATATAATGCAGTGATCAGCAGAAAGATAATAGCCGAAAAGTGTGCAGCATCTGGTTTAAAATTTAACCATTTATGTTTAGCTTTTGAACGTAATGGTGAATGAGGCCTGTCCACATTATTGGGTGAAAAAGTTAATGGTAAAGTGAGAGTTACAAATAGAAAACTAGTCATTGAAAAACTTTGTGAATTTATCATGAATAAAAAGTAATGTTCTGATGAGTTATCTCCCTTTCGCCCATTATTTTATTGGACCCTACCCATCTTCACATCCAATTATTCGGAGAATGAGTTCGGTGACCCCCTTTTTTTATTGGCTTACATGAATTCTTATATAATGGAGAACAAAATGGTAAGAAAAATAACAGATTTTAATTTTCGATAAGCAAATTATTGGTGTTTTTGTGCCTCTGGAGGCTTATTGACTAACTGGCATTAGAACATTTTTTTATCTGTAAATTAGTATTTTAGCATATTGCTGATATCAAAGTATTATTGAACCGTCTGGGATCATTTTATGTTGATTTTGTGCAAAAATCAAAATTGCAGAAGCGTAAAAACAGTGTGAATTGAGAGTCAAAAGTAGGTCAACTATTGTGCCCCACCCCTACACAAATAACGCCCTCTATCTCAAAAAATAAGTCGGTGACCTATGCTAATTTTTGCATTTTTTCAATACTGATATGTTTAGCTACCACCATGCAAAAAATCAGAAACTTCTAATTTAAATTGGTTATTCGGTGGAACCTCCTTAACATGGAAAGGAATGGCAAATAAATTAGTGGACTGACTCTATAAGGACTGAAAACAAATAACTGTTAAAGTTGAGTTTGATTGTTTTGAGAGTCCATATAAGAGAGACCTCTCAGGTCTTAACAAATTGGCCTTTATAAATTTATGTTTTTCAGAAATTTCGAAGAATTTTCTTATCGATGGAATGTAAAAATTTCACAAGAATCTCCCAAAAGTGCCGTCTTACGTCGAAACAAAATTTAATACACTCACAGGTCGACTTGAATCGCCATTTTTGTGTACTACCTTTTTCTATTTCTTCACAGAAGAGTTGAAAAATGTGGGCGGAGTTTACATGAATAAAGATAATGTGCTCCGCCTTTATGACGTAAAATGGCAGCCATCACTGATAGGCCTACAATTTTCGCTTGGAAACTTTCGATCAAAATAAAAGGTATTAATTCAGATAGGAGATCATTTAATTTACATTTTCATTAAATATTTTATGAAAATCTATCGAGATGTGCAGATTTTCAAGGACACGGGGGCTTAATAAAGGATTTGAATTTCCGCAATGAAATGATACAGCATGGCAGCCTGACGTTGACCAAATCAACGGCAGGTTTTATTGGGTTGTAGTCAATTGGACCCTAATCCTAAATGGTCCTAAATTTGGTCAAAATGGCCCTTGTAAAATGTCAAAATAGTACTTCGAAAAATTCAAAATGGTCTAAAAAAAAAACAACAGTTTGCATTGCAATAAAACTTGATACCAAAATCTTTGGGCAATTACTACAGGTTGATGATTAGGGCCATACTTAATTGTTTTATGAAAATATTAGCAGTAAAAAGTCTTTAGCAACGGGAAAACTGTGGTGAAACTTTTAATATCAAAACCGGTGTCACGGGCAAGGGAATCTGAGTTACTACACGTGGTCTCAAAATTGTGACTAAACTAAAGTTTCTATAAATAACTCTACAGACACAACACAATTCTTGTTGTCAGTCAGAAAGTAATGAAATAAACAATAACTTACGTTTAAAAACACACGGTTAGGTAAAATTCTTAACATTTTGAAGTCGATTTCAAGAAAAAAATGTTGAAAACAACTTTTCAATTTATCCAATTGAACTTCCGGTATTGCGTAATGACCTCAGTTCCATTTATAGGACAATTCGACCAAACATACAAACTTTTAGGACGAATCGAACCTGTTTAAAGTCTTTTGTCAGTTGGAAACGAAAAAAAAATGTTTCGTTTTTAAGCTTTCATTAGCCGCATACGAAGGTTATTAGTCGCATACGTTAGACTTTTGTTCAAAGGGAACATTATTAATGCCACTTCGTCTAGTGACTTCTTACCCGCTCAACGGCAGGTTTTATCTGACTAGTGACTTCTATCGTACATAAATTACGATGGGCCTTCACTATTTTTTAGTTGGCTTAAAGTTGTTTAAGGGTCAAATCAAGCTTACTAATTAATTATTGATTAAATGGTGTTTCTAATGAACAATCCGTATTTTTGTAGAAAGGCATGGGGAATTCATTTGACTTCATCAGCTTCAAAATGCTAAATTTAGGCTCCATGTTTGATCACGTGACCAAATGACATCATATGACGTCGTATGATGGAAGCTGTATAATAATTAATTTTCGTATTTTGTTATCATTAACTAAATCTATTCACAAGGAGAAATGGTGAGTTTAAACTGATTTAGATTAATTAATTATCTTTTTGAAAAATGATATTTGAATAAATCATTTCCTGTTTATAAGACATATAGAAGTAGGAAGATTACATTAAAAACACTAAGATATATGGATATACTACTTCTGCATTTATGTTATAGGGTGGTCTGGGGTAGTTTAAATAACCAGACAGGGTTCATTTATTGTTTTTATACGCCCACATGAAAATGTGGACGTATATTGCCGTCACCCTGTCCGTCCGTCCGTCATGCCGTCGGTCCGTCAACAATTACTTGTGTACGCGATAGAAACCAGAGTTTTTATCCGATTCGAATGAAACTTGGTATGTGTATTCATCTTAATAATATCTCAAATGAGTTCGAAAATGGCGCTATTCCAGTCGTCAGTTTATGAGTTATTGCCCTTGACTTAGTAAAAAACGTTAAACTTGTGTACGCGATAGAAGCTAGAGTTTTTATCAGATTTGAATGAAACTTAGTATGTGTATTCATCTTGATAATATCTCGGATGGGTTCGAAAATAGTGCGATCCCAGTCGTCGGTTTATGAGTTATTGCCCTTGACTTAGTGTAAAAACGTTAAAATTAACTTGTGTTCGCGATAGAAGCTAGAGTTTTTATCAGATTTAAATGAAACTTAGTATGTGTATTCATCTGGATAATATCTCGGATGATTTCCAAAATGGCGCAATTCCAGTTGTCAGTTAATGAGTTATTGCCCTTGACTTTGTGAAAAAACATTGAAATTAGCTTTTGTACTTGATAGAAGCTCGAGTTTTTATCCGATTTGAATAAAACTTGGTATGTGTATTCATCTTGATAAAATCTTGGATGAGTTCGAAAATGGTGCAGTTCCAGTTGTCGGTTTATGAGTTATTGCCCTTGACTAAGTGTAAAAACGTTAAAATTAAATTGTGTACACGATAGAAGCTAGAGTTTTTATCCGATTGAAATGAAACTTGGTATGTGTATTCATCTCGATAATATCGCGTATGAGTTTGAAAATGGCGCGATTCCAGTTGATGGTTTATGAGTTATTGCCCTTGACTTAGTGAAAAAAACGTTGAAATTAACTTGGTATGTGTATTTATCTTGATAATAACTCAGTTAAATTCGAGAAACGTGCGTTTCTAGTCGTCAGTTTATGAGTTATTGCCCTTGACTTAGTGAAAAAAACGTTAAAATTAATTTGTGTACACAATAGAGGCTAGAGTTTTCATTCGAATTGATCCATCTAAATATCAGCTCTAATAAGTGCGATGGTGCAATCAACTTTTTTAAATATTCAAATTTGCTGAAGTGGGCGTATGTTACCTTGCCTGGCAAGCTATCTTTAAAGAGAGTGGACACATTCTTTTGAAGATATAAAATGACATAACATTCATAGAAAAAAAAAAGGATAAAATTTGATCCGGAAGTAACTAGTAGACCACCATCTTGAAATGACCAACTTTTCTTTAAATCGATATAAGTGATCAGGATATCATCCGATTTACATAATGTTGATGTCTATGGCATCTTCAATATATTACTAACAAAATGGTGACAGCCGATTTCGATTAAAAGTTTCGTCTATTTCCGGTTAAAGAAATTCAGCAATAGCAAACACTTTCAAAGCTCAAAACTCGTGACCTTGACGTTTGATGACCTTTTGATCTGAACCAAAGCTATTGCCCTCGATATCAAATGATGTTTTACTTTGTGTATTCCGATGTTTACTTCCGGTTTAAAAGCCGATTGAAAATTGAGATTTTTAACTATAAACAGCTCTGTCATAATTTTTATGCAGGACTAAAATGCAACCGTTCAAGGATGTTTAAATTGCGCACTGCTCAGTACCGTTATCACGGTTCTAGTTACATCTTCTTGATCAAACTGAATTTGGTTTTAAAAATTAACGGCTGGATTTTTTTTAGTTAAAACTTTCAGATACATTAAAGGGCACATATTTACAGATTTTGGTGTAAAGTTTTCACAAATTTGAGCAAAAAAATTTTTTGACCTAAAAAAAATTCAGACTGTCCCTTTATTAATACACATAATAATTCTACATTGTAACGACTCAACTGATTTTCTTCAATAGTGTGTTGATTGACATTTCTCAGCCTACTTATATAAAAATGAAATAAGCAAATAAAGTTATAAATAATTTCTCTTCAGGGTGTATTGGTTCAATCTAGTATACAAACCCTCCACGTCAAACACCTAAGATAAATGAAATGATATTTATGTTATTATAATTACTATATTATGTTGTTTTGTATAAATTTCTTTTATGTTAATTATTATTATTATTACATTATGTTTTGTATGAAATTCTAATTTGATTAAACTTAAACATCGTAGAAAATTCATATTTTGAAATTTCTTATAAATAAAGTGTGTGTTCTCTCGTCATAATGCAAACAGACAATCACCCTTCTTTATTAATGGATGGCATACACTTAGAATGGAAATTTTAACGTGGTGCCCATATACTAAGTATTAACTTTTGATAGCAATTGTAACTGATCTCGAGTGGCGAAGGTGTCTTCCCATATCACCCTTTTGCACTTCGCCCCAAACTATTTCTATTTCGCCCCTTCCCAGTACGTGTCTCTTTGCCATTTCCCCCCTGTATGGGCAAGGGGCGAAATAGGAATAGTTTGGGGCGAGGTGCAAAAAGGTAATATGGTAAATTTAAACGTGGTACCCATGTTTTTCAGTTCGCCCCTTGCCCATTTCCCCCAAACCCAAGAAAACCATATCGGCTGACACTGTTGTAATGATTGTATACTAATCATATAAAGATTTGGTCGAGGTTTTAAACTTTTAATCAGAGTTCAGTAGGCATGTTTATTACAGGAAATAGCATACGGCCCACCGTGATCGTATTGTATTGTTTTTAGATCACGGCCTTGAATGGGAGCTTGCCGTCTGGATAATCGAAGCTAATTCTCTGGACTACTTTTACTATGTCATATTTCACGTGATATATTGCTCACGTGATAGTACAAAATGGCCGAAACACCGAAAGAAACAGGCTTTCGCTTTAGCGAAGAAACCGCAAATAAATGTATATTCTCTATACAGTCCCGCCCAGAATATAATTTTTCCAAAATTTCCAGCTGTTTTTCTTTTAATTCAAAGCTGACACCAAGCATTTTCTTCGCATTTTCTAACCTAGTGGAAAAAAAATCAACTTTGTCTGCCATCTTAGATAGTCTCGATTGTCCAAAAGCGTTTCATAAGAAGTAATGTTAGACAAATGAGTTATCTTCCCCTTTGTCTTCAGACCAAACAGACTCTTTAGCGCGAACGGATAATAGACAGTAATAAGGTATTCAACCAATCAGCAAACTTTGGAACAAATCCCTACGTCCATTCAAGCCTGAGGCTAAATTGGAGTACGGAAATTTTTACGGAAATAGCCGAACGGTTACAGAATGAGGAAATAGGTCCCAGGAAACTAAACTAAAAGTCCCAGGTCTAAAAGTACTCTCTTTGACTGAAGAGGCAAGTAAGGGAAACAACTCATGTTTGCATATTGGCTACGTACAACATCCCCCTTATTAGATAAAACTAATACACAATAAAGAAATTAACAATGTCTATTTCACATAGTCTCTCAACGGATCACGGTTTAAATTTTTGTGGTTGTTTAACAATTCGACCCGAACGAGTAACATAATATAATTTACAAAACAAAACAAAACGTTTGGTCCATCTCAGATGTTAGTCTTCCTAGGATTGGAAATTGACACGATTCAGCAATTAGTAAGAATTCCGTCCGACAAAATTGATAATCTGGTCAATTCAATAGATTCAATTTTACATTTAAAGAAAATAACTCTAAGGAATCTACAATCTTTGGTGGGCTCATTAAATTTCTGTACAAGGGTGATGTCATCAGCAAGGGCTTTTAATCGTAGGTTTTATGATGCAATGATTGGCATAAATAAGCCCCACTATCATATTCGTTTAAATGAGGGAATTAAAGAAGATTTACTCATGTGGTTGTCTTTTCTTAATGATTTTAATGGTTTATGTTATTTTCAAGAAGTCTCCTGGTTGGATAACAATAACTTGCAACTTTTTACTGACAGCGCTGGTTCTAGTGAACTAGGTTGTGGTGCTTACTTAGATGGTAAATGGGTGTTTCTACAGTGGCCCACAGTATGGAGTTACAAAGATTTCTTAAGAGATATATCTTTCTTAGAGTTGATACCTATTGTTCTTGCAGTCCACATTTGGGGCGAAGTTTTTCAAAATAAAAGAATAGTATTTAATACTGACAATGAAGGTTTAGTTGCCATTATCAATAAGCAGACATCAAAATCGAAATATGTTATGAGCTTTATACGTGAATTAGTTAGGTGTTCAATGATTTATAATATAAGATTTAAGGCTAGACATGTAAGGGGCGTTGATAATGGGATTGCTGATGCAATTTCACGTAAACTCTGGTTTCAATTTCAGCAGTTGACGCCTCTGGCTCAGAAGAAGCCAGAGAAAATACCGGAAAGTTTTCATCAATTACTATTGAAGGTGAAGTAGATAGGATTTTACAGGCTGCTCTGGCTGTGAATTCAACAAAGTCATATGCAGCTGGTATCAATTCATTTCAAAATTTTTGTTGTCGTTACAATTTGGTAGCTTCATGGCCGCCCAAAGTTGACCAGTTAACGAAGTATGTTGCTCACATGTCGTTGACTTGTTTAAAACATTCTACAATTAAGTTATATTTATGTGGTTTAGGGTATAAATGCAAAATGTTGCAGTGTCAAGACACTACTCAAAACTTTATTGTGAAGAAAATGTTACAGGGGCTATGTCGGTTGAAGAAATCTCAGGACACAAGATTACCAATTTCAATTGAGGTTCTGGAAAAAATTATTTCGGTTTTGCCACACATATGTTCATCTATGTATGAAATACGTCTTTTAACTGCTGCTTTCCTCGTAGGGTTTTTTGGTTTTATGAGGATTGGCCAGTTAGTTGCTGCGAGTAAAAATTCATTTGACAAAAAATGATGGGCCATTATTTTGTCATTTTGGGGGTTGTCCATTGACTCGTTATCAATTCTCGACTATGTTGGAAAAAGCCATAAATCAAATCGGTCTTGATAAGGATCTCTTCAAGTCTCACTCTTTTAGAATTGGTGCTGCCACAAGTGCAGTTTTATCTGGGTTTTCAGAGGAAGAGGTGTTGAAATTTGGTAGGTGGAAATCGAATGCTATGAATAGTTATATCAGAATACCGTCTAGCAAGTTTAGGTAATCTATATATTTTGTTTTACAGAAAATTTTAGAGTGTGGATCTTCTTTAGTAAAAAAGGCTTTTCCAGCAGCACGTGCTACAGGAAGCAATTTGGGTTTGGAGAGTTTCGGTTGTTCAATTTGGTGGCAAGGGAAATCCGGTTTACGTTTAATTGACTTAGTTCCGCATTTAAAAACATTATTAAAGTTTGAAACTCCTCCGTCTTATCTAATTCTGCACTGTTGCGGAAATGATATTGGTACAGTTTCTTGCAAGAGGTTGCGAGCAAGAATAGATGAGACGGTGGAGGATATTAAAGTTTATTTTCCAAATACAGTTTTAATATGGTCTCAAATTTTACCCAGAAAAGTTTGGAGGTCAGACCTAATCGGTGAATCGGCAAAAACTCTTAATAAATTGCGTGTCAGGATAAATTCGTATGCATCAACCAAAATTTTGCGGGAGGGGGGAAGATATATTAAACATCTAGAATTGGTACTGGAACTACCGGATAATTTTTTGAATGATGGGGTACATTTATCGGCAATTGGGAATGAATATTTTTTAAATCAATTCAGGAATGCTATTTTCGATTTCATAACGTGTAGCCACGTTAAGGTTTATTCGGGCGTTCAAAAATTTTAAAGTTTGCACTGAAAACTATATTTTGTTGTTGTTTGTTGTTGTTGTTGTTGTTGTTGTTGTTTGTTGTTTGTTGTTTGTTGTTGTTGTTGTTGTTGTTGTTTGTTGTTTGTTGTTTGTTGTTGTTGTTGTTGTTGCTGAATTTTGGATTTTGCTGTTGTAAAATATTACTTGTTGAAAATAAAATGTTGCTGTTGTAAATGGCATAATAATATTTCCTATATTTGTTGTTATAGTTTTTAAGTATGCTCCACCAATGTTGTTGGTGGTGAACGTTTTGGAGAACGTTCTTGTGGCGTTTAACGCATACTTAAATGTTTCATAATGAACTGTATGATATAAAATTTCAAATATGAGAAATTGACAGTAGGCATAGCCTATGATGATTACATTGTTTTTATTAAATATGTCGAATGTTTGTTTCACAGGATTCGACCTTTCGAATTTATTTATTGATATTTTAACTTATCATCTTGTTGTTTGAAATTCCCCTTTTTGTTGAAGGGTGAAATTGTTGATGAGCCGTGGCCAAACCCGCCAATAATAATAAAATTTAATAATTCACTTTTCGTTTTGTTGTTTCTTCAGTCTGTGATAATGTCTATTATCTGTTTGTGTTCTTTGAATGAATGGTTGAGGATGAGGGATACTCATATTTGAGCGAAGTTTCCTCCCCATAAGAAGTTCACCTGGAGAAGGGAGACTGTTATGTATAGGTGTGGATCGTAGACATAATAATGCAAGATCTGGATCACTTTTCCCCTCTTTAGCTTTTTGGAGTGTAGTTTTTACTGTGCGTATCTGACGTTCAACAAATCCATTAGATTGTGGAAATCTTGGTGATGATGTAACATGTTCAAAGCAATAGGTTTGACTGAAATTTCTGAAACTTTCTGATGAGAATTGTGGTCCATTGTCGCTTATAAGACGTGATGGAATTCCATATTCTGTAAAGATCTGTTTTAAGTGACTTGTGACTATTCCACTAGTGTAGCTCACAGGAAGTTTACGAATAAGAATATACTTGCTGTAATAATCTGAAACAATTAGGTATTCGTGCTGATCAAAGTAAAACAAATCAGTACCTAGGACTTCCCAAGGATAGTGTGGTACTTCATGGGGTAACAACGTCTCTGAAGTTTGAGCTGGAAGGTGCTTTTGACATATGTTGCAGTTCTTTACTAGAGCTTCAATATATTTTGTAATACCATACCAGTAAACAGAATTCTGGGCACGTAGCTTGGTTTTCTCAATGCCTTGATGACCATAATGTAGCTGATTCAGTATATCTGATTTCATCGTTGTCCTTTCATAACAATTCCATCAACAACAGACAATTCATGTCGGAAGGACCAATAGGAACGAAGTTTGGATGGAAGTTGTTTGAGGTGCTCCGGCCATCCTTGTATGATATAATCGACATGTTCATTCAGTACGGGATCTTTCCTTGTAGCATCATGGATTCTAGAAGTACACTGAGGCTCAAAGTTGAGGAAGTCAACTCTAACATCTAATTCGATTGAATCCTTGTTATTGTCGTTTGGCAATCTGGAAAGAGCGTCAGCAAGAAGCATATCTTTGCAGTATTCAATGTGGAAATTGTATCCTTGTAATTTCAACATCATTCTCTGTAGTCGTGGAGGTGCAGTGGTTAAAGGTTTGTTCAAGATGGTTACCAGTGGTTGGTGATCTGTTATGATCTTAAAGTGACGACCATATAGATAAGTATGAAACCTTTTGAACACCGAAGACTATGGCTAACAGCTCTCTCTCTATACATGCATATCTGGTTTCAGCGTCAGATAATGATTTTGATGCGAATGCAACAGGTTTGCTGTTCTGGAGAAGTGTAGCTCCAAGACCTCTTATGCTAGCGTCTGTCTGAAGATGTGGAGTGATGCTTGTATCGAAGTACTGTAATACTGAGTGTTCAGATATAATGTCTTTAAGCTGCTCAAAGCATTTCTGGTGATGATCTTCCCATAGGAATTCTACGTCTTTCTTAAGAAGATCTCGTAGTAATGCAGACTTGGCTGACAAGTTTTCGATAATGGGTGACATGTATGTGATGAACCCTAGAAATTCTTGTACTTCTTTCTTGCAAGTGGGTCTTGCCATGTGGTGCAAATCGTGTATCTTCGTTGGATCTGGATGAACACCATGATCTGTGTAATGCATACCATAGAAGGAAATTTTCTTCTGTTTTATGACACACTTCTTACAATTGAAAACTAAACCGTTTTCAGATGATTGCGACTTTCATGAGCTTGTGTAAGATGCGATCATGTTCATCATCTGTAGCAGCGTATACAGCAACATCATCAGCTATTCCTACAACTCCTTCGACCTGGTCAATGATTTGATCCATCTCAAGTTGGAAGATGTCTTGTGACACGGACAATCCAAAAGGTAATCGTTGAAAACAGTATCTTCAAAGAGTTCGTCACTCCGTCAGAGAGTCCGTCACTCCGTCAGAGAGTTCGTCACTACGTCACTGGGTTTATTTACAAATATTGGTCAATGACGGATTAACATTACTCCCGTCAAAAGACCCTTATTAGAGCTTCCTCTTTTCGTCAAAAGTCAGAGAGTTCGTCACTCCGTCAAAGAGTTCGTCACTCCGTCAGAGAGTTCGTCACTCCGTCACTCTGTTTATTTACAAATTGAGGTCAATGACGGAATAACGCCACTCCCGTCAAAAGTCACATGTTAGACTACCTCTTTTCGTCAAACGTCAGAGAGTCCGTCACTCCGTCAAAGAGTTCGTCACTCCGTCACTGAGTTTATTTACAAATATTGGTCAATGACGGATTAACGTCACTCCCGTCAAAAGTCACATATTAGAGCTACCTCTTTTCGTCAAACGTCAGAGAGTTCGTCACTCCGTCAGAGAGTTCGCCACTAGGTCAGAATATCCGTCACTGAGCATCGACGAATGACGGATAAGATGTTTTCCACTGTTTATGACTTCCTCATACGTCAAACGTCAGTCTCCATGTTAGTATCACCTCTGGCTCACTTCATACATGTAACGAGCTTGTCACTACCGGGGTGATTGACGGACTGACGACATTGGGGCAATGACAGACTGGCATATTCCTTCGTTTTGTTTTTGAAATACGCAAGTATTCCTCTTTTTGTACGGAAGCATCGACGTACGTGTTTCTAAGAATATCGTTTTAATTTCGTTTTTTGATTATAATTCATAAATATTACTTTTTTTGTTCAGTGACGAATGACGTGAGTGGCGAACTCCCTGACGGAGTGACGAACTCTCTGACGGAGTGACGAACTCTCTGACGTTTGACGTATGGAGGTAGAATTGATTGATTTGCACGAGACATGTTGACTTCGAGGAGGCGTGTTCTTTAGTTTTTAAAAAACTTCGAGAAAGGGGTTATTCTAGAAGATACCTACGAACTATAAAAAGCTCTACTTTAGCAGAAATTAAAGCGAAAGAAAACGCTTTGGCTTTCCAAAACCCCAATAACATCGCTACCCCATGTAACAGTTCTCGTTGCAGAACTTGTACTTATTTTTTACCAGGTGATAGATTCTCTAATAAATTGAAAAACCAGACTTTTTTTGGAAATGAAAAACTTACCTGCACTAGTGAAAATATAATTTACATGATATCCTGTTTAAAATGTAACGAACAATACATTGGTGAAACCATGAATAATCTCAGAACCCGTTTCGCCCAACATAAATCTGATGTAAATTTAAATAAAACAGTTTCACGGCATTTCAATCAACCCGACCATGACATACACGATCTGAAAATTACCCCTATTGAACAAATCTATGATAATCAGCATATTCCTTCTAAAAAAAGTTCGACTTATACGAGAAAATTTTTGGATAAATAAATTACAAACAATTTTTTTTTTTTTTTTTTTTTTTTTTTTTTTTAAATTTTATTACAAATATACAAACAATATTTTACAACAACAACATGTCAATATAACAATGTACATATATATATATATGAGTTGTAATGATGACAAATCATAGTAATCAAAAAAAAAAAAAACATTTACATCTATTATACATACTATTTCTAGTAATTTCCTTTATTAACGAGTGATAAACAAAATCGAAAACCTAATTCACGTATACAATCATGATAGTTATACATGCACTGTTTGCCCTGTACCATAATATCATGAAACCTTAAAATATTTAAAAATAATTTTTGTTTATTAAGCCGAATTGTTTCAAGGGATCATATATGGCACAGAATCGCTTAGGTTCTCTATAACTCACAGATAGATTCTCCTTGGCGAAAAAAGTCGAAAGTCTAAGGAGATTCTAAGTGTCAAGTTAGCTATTTTTATAGTAGTCATATTAGCATCTTATTTTTTTTTTCTTGGGGGAGGGGGGGGGGGAGGGTTTTGCTGTTATTTCTTTGCTACTCGTACTCATAGATCGAAAAAAATACTTTCAAAGTCTTTCCATTTTTCCAAAAATTTATTTAACTCTTTATTTGAAGTTGCTATGTACCTTTCTGTTGCTATTTGCCCTTTTAAATATGAGGTCATGGCGTTAATTGTTGGTTTGTATGAGTTAATTCTACATTTATTGATAAAATATTTTGTATATAGAGAGATAATTACAACTAAATCAGAACTAAAATCGCTAAATGTTATATTTTGCACCGTGAAGTTGATATTTTTGTTAATTTTATTTAATAAGTCTGATAGAAATTCCCACAAGACTCTTACATATTTACAATGAAAAAATAAATGATCATATGTTTCTTCCTCTTCTAAACAAAAGGAACAATAGTTATTTTCGACATAGCCTAATTTGAGAAGATACGGTTTTATATTAAGTATTCTGTAAAGAATTTTAAATTGAAAAGTTATAATTTGGGTATTATTAGTAACTGATTTAGCTGCTATATAATGTTTTTCCCAATTAAAATTATAATTGTTTTCCCTTGCCCAAGACTTCTCATTTTTGCGATCTATTGTATCATTACATAAGAGCAGATTATAAATATGGCGGCTTCCTGTAGACTTGAATAGAAATTGCCGGTTTATTGTTTGGAGTGGGCCCGAAATATGTTGAGCATGGTTGAGAATATTGGGATATGTTTTTTTAACTGATGATATTAACTGTTGATAATCTAAAAAGGTTCCTTTCTTTAAATTAAATTTTTGTTTAACAGTCAAAAATGTGTCATTCTCTCCGTTTTCATTAATTAAATCTGTTGTCAATCTCACACCTTTTTCAAACCATTCATTTATATATAATTTACAATTTTTTTCTATGAACCAGATTGGCCAAGGTAACTTTTCATCTATGTTCAGAATTTTTAATTTTTCACAAAAACAACAATGGGCAGAGAACACATCTTTCCAGAATGGATTTTGTATATAATTATTAATGAGAAAATATTTACCAGAATTGAAAATTAATTTGTAAAAGTTATGTGATATTTGGGCTGTGAGGTATTTATACTTTTTTTCATCCTGATATACTCTTTTTATCCAGGTATTTTTCAATGCGGTGTTTTGTATCCGAATATCGGGTACTCTTAATCCACCATATTTGTAGTCTAATTTCATGATTTCTCTCTTAACTTTGTCGGGTTTGTTACTCCATATGAATTTAAAAAACATTTGTTCTATTTCTTTAAAAACGGTTTCGGTAGGATTCGGTAAGGAAAGGAGAAGGTGGATTAGTTTTGGGAGTGCTAGAGATTTGATCACACATATTTTACCAAGCAATGAAAGAGGGCGCCAAGACCACATATTTAATTGTGTTTTAATGCTATTGATTTTTTCTCTGTAATTTCGTTCAACCATATTGTTAATATTTGTAGTAAATATAATTCCTAACATTTTAAATTCATCTTTTTCCCATATTAACTTTATATGTTTACATATTTTTGTATTGGAATTTGATTTCGAATTACAAACAATGTACCCATTTGGTATGAACATCCAAGTGGATTTTCAAATTTTACCCTTTGTTATCCAGTTCAATAGTACCGCTGCACAGTGTCCCCGTCTGATAAAATATATATACGGTAAATTACAAGAGAAATGTCCTTGTGCCTTTAAAAATGATTTGGTAATAGCCTATAAACGAAACAAAAATTTAAATGACCTCCTTGTCCATGGTAGATTGCCGAAACTAACTTGAAATTACTACTTAATCTTACAATATCACGACGCAAACCTTATATATATACCTATTATATTAGTTATTTCTATTTTCACTACGAATGAAATCATTATAATATGCATTAATATGAGTATTTTGTATCATTATTTTTGCTAACAATGAAAGTTAGGTACATTTATATTTTTTCCATTTAAAGTAAAATTTTACATCTATTTAATTGATCCTAATCATATGATCCCAAGAGGGACACTTCTCTTTTTCCAGATCATCAGACGAGAAGATAGCAGATGAAAGAATGTTATTTCTTTTTTTATTAACACACAATTTGTTATCCGCGGGAACTGTAAACTTATATGTCCTGTGCCTGTGCTTTCGTAACATTGATTTTTTGCAATGTTACAACCTCTTTCCCCTAAATGTCGCTTAAGGATTACAGGTAGTTTAAGGGTGTGTTAAAGTGTTTTATAAGTATAAGTTTAGGTTTTATAAATAGTTTAAAGAATATTATTATTAATTATAGCAAGTTTTCATAAATCAACATATTTTTATACTTGCAAAATTAAAGTTCCATTTATTCAATAATAGAAGTCAATTTCGTTAGTATTTTAGTTATTTGATTTAATGTCCTGTTTCAGAAATAGTATTGTATGATAGATAGCCTATTAAGTTATATAGTTCTATGCCAGGCGCGGATCCAGGGGGGGGGGGCCATGGCCCCTCCCCCCCCCCCAAACGGTAAGATTTCACATCGTGAAACGCATCATATTACATGTCAGGTGGAAATTTCGGCGAATAAAAAGGGAAAATCCTATGTTTTTAAGCCAAAAAAAAGGTCAAGGTCAAAATTTTTTTGGCATCGCTGCGCTCGGCAAAGATTAGCTTAAACAACGCCCCTTTCGAGAATCATCGATCCGCCCCTGCACATGGCCCTCCCCAAACTTTGATGCTGGATCCGCCCCTGTTCTATGCATCACCCCACTTCGGGTAAGATTTATTTACAACCTTTGTATTATACGTGTATATATTGTGGCATTATTATTTATTTCAAATATTGATGCATTAGATTAATTTAGTGTACAGTATGTAATTTGATTTATACGAAAGATTGATAATATGAGTTTCTATCTTATTTGTATTTGTTTTATTTTATAATTGTATATAATTGTTATATTTGTGTATTGCAGGGTTTTTGTGAGTTCTGTTTTACCAAATAATAAAACAATAAAAGAACCCTGTCTGGTTATTTTAATTACCCCAGACCACCCTATAACATAAATGCAGAAGTAGTATATCCATATATCTTAGTGTTTTTAATGTAATCTTCCTACTTCTATATGTCTTATAAACAGGAAATGATTTATTCAAATATCATTTTTCAAAAAGATAATTAATTAATCTAAATCAATTTAAACTCACCATTTCTCTTTTTGAATAGATTTAGTTAATGATAATAAAATACGAAAATTAATTATTATACAGCTTCAATCACACGACGTCATATGACGTCATTTGGTCACGTGATCAAACATAGAGCCTAAATTAAGCATTTTGAAGCGGATGAAGTCAAATGAATTCCCCATGCCTTTCTACAAATACACGGATTGTTCATTAGAAAGACCAATTAAGCTTGATTTGACCCTTAAACAATGCGAAAACCCAACTTTAAGCCAACTAAAAAATAGTGAAGGCCCATCGTAATTTATGTACGATAGAAGTCACTAGTCAGATAAAACCTGCCGTTGAGCGGGTAAGAAGTCACTAGACGAAGCGACATTAATAATGTTCCCTTTGAACAAAAGTCTAACGTATGCGACTAATAACCTCCGTGTGCGGCTAATGAAAGCTTAAAAACGAAACTTTTTTTTTTCGTTTCCAACCGACAGAAGACTTTAAACAGACTGTTTGTCGATTCGTCCTAAAAGTTTGTATGTTTGGTCGAATTGTCCTATAAATGAAAGTGAGGTTACTAAGCCAGACCGGAAGTTAAATTGGATAAATTGAAAAGTTGTTTTCGACATTTTTATTATTTCTTGAAATCGACTTCAAAATGTTTAGAATTTTACCTAACCGTTTGTTTTTAAACGTTTTACCTAACCGTTTGTTTTTAAACGTAAGTTATTGTTTATTTCATTACTTTTTGTCTGACAACAAGAATTGTGTTGTGTCTGTAGAGTTATTTATAGAAACTTTAGTTTAGTCATTTTGAGACCACGTGTAACCAAAATATTGTGGACTCTCGCTAATTTCCCGTGTGCTATTGGCTGTGCACGTTAAAGATCCCTCGACAGTTGGAAATCGAAAATAAGAGCAGGCTAATGCTGCAGTCCTGGCAAAATTTCCCTCATTGCACACTACATGGCGTTTGCCCGTCCTCAATTAGCCCATATAGATAGGTGCAGAAAAGTAGGACGTGAGACTCAATTCAATTCAATGCCGCTAATTTCATTAAAGTTGCCATTCCTTCCCATTTTAATTACGAAATACAATATTCTGTAAGTTTTTCCATAAATCACATGAAAGCCTGACTAATCTAAACCTAAATAGTCTGAAATACAAGGTCAAAATTGCCCTTGGATTAAAAGTCAAAATGGTCCCTTGTCCTTGAAAAGGTCAAAATGGTTCCAAATGAAAAAAAAATATTATTGTAACCAATTTTGGTGGATGATTCTTAGGCAGCTAGTGTACAGTTAAAGGGATATGTTCACTAACTGTTCGACCAAAAAAAATTTTGTCTTAGAACCTGGAATTTTTTATACGCCCTCATGATGAGGATGTATAGAATTGTCGTCGTAAACGCTCTAAAAACAAAGTTTTTGATGAAATCAATTGAAATTTGTTATGTGTATTCATATTCATGGAACGAAAATCAAGTTCGAATTTGAGCTATTTTCGATCATTAGTAGCAGAGTTATTGCCCACACCCCAAAATCTTGAATAAGCTTATAAATACTATTACTCTGACTTAAATTGGATGTTATTGGACCTAAATCGAAAGGTTTGAGAAAGTTTAGTTTACTCCTGATTAAAATTAAGGCATTTTCAAGATTTAGGCCCTTTTCATCAGGAGGAGTTATCGCCTTTTAACCTCTCTACAGTAAGTGCTTCTATAGACATCAATTGCTTTTAAACGCTCTTAAAAACTAGAATTTGAGTTTGAATTTGATCTTTTTTCGACCGTTAAAAGCAGAGTTATTGCCCTTGCCCCTAAGTCTTGAATATGCTATTATAGTCTGGTCCCATTTCCAGAAAAGAAGGCTCTGTAAGAGTTGTTAAGGCATTTGTTGTTAATTTTTGGCAACAAGTGTTTTGAGGGTAATTTGGACGTGCTGAATCCAAAAATTGCTGTTGCCAAGCTAAAATATGACTTTTTGACCTTCAAATCAGGAAAAAAGAAAATGGCCGCCAAAAAAATACAAACATACAACAATTTCCTTGTCAGTTGACACAAAAAGTCTTGTAATATATGAATTTTGGGGTAGTTTGACCCTAAGAATTAATTTCTGCCACTTTTAAATCCAAAATGGCTACCGTTTCCAAAATGGCTGCCATACATCATATTTACAATGTTATACATTTTTTTATACGCCCACATTGAAATGTCAAATGATTGGTTTTGTTCAACTGTCACTTTTATTTGGAATTTACACATTGAAATGTGGTCGTATATTGCCGTCGCCCCTGTCTGTCCGTCCGTCGGTCCGTCTGTCCACAATTGGCTTGTGAACGCAATAGATACCACAGTTTTGGTTGGATTTGAATGAAATTTTGTATGTAGGATTATATTCATAAGATCTCGGACAAGTTCGAATTTGGGTTTGATTTGACTAAAATTCACGGAGCTTTACACCCAAAATATGTTAAAAATGGCTTGTGAACGCGATAGAGACCACAGTTTTAGTTGGATTTGAATATAAATTTTGTATGTAGGATTATATTCATAAGATCTCGGACAAGTTCGAATTTGGGTTTGATTCGACTAAAATTCACGGAGTTTTACACCCAAAATATGTTAAAAATGGCTTGTGAACGCAATAGAGACCACAGTTTTGGTTGGATTTGAATAAAATTTAGTATGTAGGATTATATTCATAAGATCTCGGACAAGTTCGAATTTGGGTTTGATTCAACAAATATTTACTGAGTTTTACACCTAAAATATGTTAAAAATGACTTGTGAACGTGATAGAGACCACAGTTGTGGTAGGAATTTAATAAACTTTTGTGTGTAGGATAATATCCATAAAATCTTGGACAAGTTTGAATTCTGGATTGATTCGACAAATGTTTACGGAGTTTTACACCTAAAATATGTTATAAATGACTTGTGAACGCGAAAGAGATATATGGATTTTGAAAACGCGAAAGAGCGAAAGAAATATATGGATTTTATGAGGTTCTGTAGCACAGTGGTTAGCGCATCGTTCTTTACAAACATGACGTCATTTGCTTGGATACGAGGAAATGGTGGTTGTTATGTTTGAGAGTTCGGTTCTCGACTAGGGTGTGAAAGTTCGATGACCTTGAATAAGTCATCTTCACTCATAATTCCAGTCCACCCAGCTGTAAATGGGTACGGATAATCCGGGAAAGATCAATGCCAAGAGGTTTGGCCAAGGACCAGCTGGGAGATAGGATCCGCACGGAACCTAAGTTGTATCCTTGTAAAATATAGATGTTTCTTTCTTTCTTTCTTTCTTTTTTGTCAAAAGATGTAAACTATATTTTTGACAGGTTATATTCTTTATACGATTTGACACCAATTGGGTAATGCTCTTGATATACTAAAAAATTTATAAGGAAGGTGGGCGTATATTGCTAGGAAACCACTTGTTATAATTTTCTTTTATAATTTCTGAAATCTGAAAATCGAGTGGCCGAAATCCGAGGAGTTTTTGTTGTGGGGGTAAGGGTGAGAGGTGGATTTTAAAAAATTTTCAACCAAGGGCCCCCCCTCCCCTCCCCACTTTCAGAAACGCTCCAGTTGCCAATATTGGGACAGTAATCAATAAATGTAGAAATTATTTGAACATTTCGAGCCCTGCTCCTATATCTATATATGTGTATCACAGTGTATCCTTTATATGGCTCAGTCTCACTAAATATGATTTTTTATACATGACTTAAAATATTATCAGTTTCTAAACCTTTTTTACAAATATTCTTATTATTAAATACATCATATTGAATATCCAATATTAATGTATAATTATTGTAACTGGTATGTAATTATTATGCTATAAATATTATTTAAATCACGTAGAATATATCAGTAACTAAATCCTGGATTGTATTCTATTGTGTAATAAATATATCATCTCCACTGGAAGACATCTTGTTTAATGATATGTATTTATTACTGCTGTATGTTTTTATATATCATACCGAGTTGTTTTAAGAATCTCTCCATTATTTTAGTAGTGTCTTGTTGTTTGGAGATATTTTGGATCTCTATGTTTTAAGTTTGATAATAGCCTTAGACTGTCCATTATTTAAATAGAAAGAACAACTAAGAGGGCGTTGGACAGTCTTCGGCCATTATCCATCACGTAATATACATAAAACTATTAGTAATTATTGAAAATCACTTAAAACATTGGTTTGAATACATGTTCCTTTATCAACGGCTATCATTTCATTTCATTACATTAATCCGTTGCTATCATGATAAGACATTCTCGTCATTAATTTTGATTGGTCGAACGATTATTGTTCGACCAGTTATATTCCTTGTAACAAATTATTGCGGGAAAACTTTCAAACGACCATAGGTCAGATTTCTTGTAGCAAATTTACCTCGTGATAATCGAGTCTCAACGGTCATAAATTGAATGTGACCTAGTTATTTTAAAGCGAGGTTATTAGTTGTTAATGACGGGAAAACCCTGTCAATCCAGCAACGGTAGATAATGCCAATGTCTAACGTTGCTGAAGGAACATGGTTTGAATAAGGATGGTAATATTATTAATTTCTTTTTCAGTATGAAATGAAGATACAACTAGTGTTAACAAGAGTTATCTCTCTTAAACTGACAGTCTATCAAGGAAGCCATGTTGCCTTCGGAAGTGCAAATTTTCACAATGAAAAAGGAGTAATTCTCAACTCCAGTTCCTTACAAAATTGCATTGGAAATCTTCAGTACCAAGTTCACAGGTTGACAAATCCAGTAAGGAAAGAAACATGTCTTCGGGAATTTCATACATGTCGGTCATTATTATCTTCTTCAAATGTAAATAAACCCTATACTTGTGAAGTTTGTAATAAGTCATTTAAGACAAAAGGTGATTTGACAGTACATACGAGGACACACACTGGAGAGAAACCCTATATTTGTGATGTTTGTAGTAAGTCATTTAGACAAAAAAGTCATTTAAAAATACATATAATGAAACACACTGGAGAGAAACCCTATACATGTGAAGTTTGTAGTAAGTCATTTATAACAAAAAGTAAATTGTCAGAACATACAAGGACACACACTGGGGAGAAACCCTATACTTGTGAAGTTTGTAGTAAATCATTTAGTCAAAAAAATAGTTTAACACAACACATAAGGAGGAAACACACTGGAGAGAAACCATATACTTGTGAAGTTTGTGGCCAGTCATTTACGTTAAAAGGTGAATTGACAGTACATACCAGGACACATACTGGAGAGAAACCTTATACTTGTAAAGTTTGTAGCAAGTCATTTACAACAAAAGGTCAATTGACAGCACATACAAGGATACACAGTGGAGAGAAACCCTATACTTGTGATGTTTGTAATAAGTCATTTAAGACAAAAGGTGAATTGACAGTACATACAAGGACACACACTGGAGAGAAACCCTATACTTGTGATTTTTGTAATAAGGCATTTAGCCTAAGTAGTAATTTAACAAGACATACAAGGACACACACTGGAGAGAAACCCTATACTTGTGATGTTTGTAATAAGGCATTTAGCCAAAGTAGTAATTTAACAAGACATATAAAAAGTCAACATACTTGAGTGAAACTGTAAATTTGTGAAGTTTGTAGCAAGTCATTTACGACAAAATATGAATTGACAAAACTACAACCTTAATCATAACAATACACCATGTAACAATAACATTTCATATTTAATATACATAATAATTCTACATTGTAACAACTCAACTGATTTTCTTCAATAGTGTGTTTATTGACATTTCTCCTGCTATCATACAGGGTTCATACAGATCACCTGAGCAAATTTTCCCCTTTATTTCCATAACTTTCCAGACAGTATTTAGTAATTTTCCATGACCAATTTTATAAAAATCATGAACGGGACGGGTAACTATTCCGGATCATGATTTTTTTTATTTGATAACGCACAAATAGGAGAATGGTATGAAATATAATTTTGCAGGTTATTTTGACAATTTTCCAGAATAATCATGATTTTCCCTGATATTCCATGTCTGGAAAATCTTTTTCAAAATTCCCTGATTTTCCAGGTTTTCCATGACCTGTGCAAACTCTGATCATATATCACCCAGATCAAAGTATGTTTTATTGTTGATCCCTAATTCTCTTAGATTGTTATCTCTTTATCTCTCTTTCTGATATTTAGTGTGAGGTCATCTTCACCATCTCAGCCTACTTAATATAAAAATGAAATAAGCAAATAAAGTTATAAATAATTTCTCTTCAGGGTGTATTGGTTCAATCTAGTATACAAACCCTCCACGTCAAACACCTAAGATAAATGAAATGATATTTATGTTATTATAATTTCTATATTATATTGTTTTGTATAAACTTCTTTTTATGTTAATTATTGTTATTGCATTATGTTTTGTATGAAATTCTGATTTGATTAAACTTATACATCGTAGAAAATTCATATTTTGAAATTTCTTATAAATAAAGTGTGTGTTCTATCGTCATAATGCTAACAGACAATCACCCTTCTTTATTAATGAATGGAATACACTTAGAATGGAAATTTTAACATGGCGCCCATATACAAAGTGTCAGGGGCGGACTAGGCCGCATGGCTACATGGCTAAAGCCATGCGGGCCGGTGTGCACGGGGCCGGTTTGTGAAAAATGACAAAAAAAAAAATATTTATATTTTGAAAAAAAAAAAAATGGGTATACTCAAAATTTCAAAAGAAAGTGGCCGAAATCCGCTGGAGGCGCTTGGAAATCACCTTTATGGCAATCATTTTTCAAATTCATTTTGATGAGGACCTTTTAAGCAGTGGTGGATCCAGGGGGCGTAGAGGGTGTACTTTAACTTTGTCTTTTTTTTCTTTTTTTGTTCAAGAATGGGGAGAATACGAAATCAAAAATGTCTAACCCATTACTGTTTACTATAAAACATACATGGTCCACGTCAAAAACCGTTAAATTAGTACAATTTATACTTATTCTATGTTTTTAAGCCAAAAAAAAGGTCAAAAAAATTTTCGCCTCGCTTCGCTCGGTAATAATTTGGATCTCCGCCCCCCCCCCTTTGCAAAAACGTCCAAACGCCCCTATTAAGACCCTTACCCTCTGGGTTGTTGCTTTGCCCGCCACACTTAAGTGGGCCGGTCAATGGAAAAAAACCATGGCCACGTCACGGCCCCAGTCCGCCCCTGCCAAGTGTTTACTTTTGATAGCAATTGTAAGTGATCTCGAGTGGCAAGGTGTCTTCTTATATCACCCTTGTGCACTTCGCCCCATATTTTGCCCCTGCCAGTACGTCTCTTTGCCATATCCCCCATATATGGGCAAGAGGTGAACTGAAAAACGGGGGGAAATAGGGAAGGGGCGAAATAGGAATAGTTTGGGGCGAGGTGCAAAATGGTAATATGGGAAATTTAAACGTGGTACCCATGTTTTTCAGTTCGCCCCTTGCCCATTTCCCCCCAACCCCAGGACACCATATCAGCTGACACTGTGTCCTGGCAACTAAGGGAACTTTTAAATTTTAAAATTCTCTATAAATTTAGACCCTTATTTCAAATTTTATATGTACAAAATTGTTGTGACTTCATTCAAAGCGGAAAGCAACTGAATGTGAATAATGGGACTTTAGCTCAAGCAGATTAAATTAACTTTTACTTGATAGTTCGCAACAATGGATAAATTTTGCATATTTTTTATTTTCTGTAATAAATCATGTAGAAATTGCCACGGGAAAATTCTTGTAGACAACATACAGTTTGCAAACTGGGTTTCTATTACAGATCTTATAAACCAACAAGTGGTTGCCTAGCAATATACGCCCACTTACACTACATAAAGTGTCAATATATCAAGGAATGTTACTATCTTAATTTTTGTTGGATGGTGTTCAGATTTGAATTCATCCAATATCTTGTTAATATAAAGCATCTAATTTCATAACTAATAAAACTCTGTAAATATTTGTCAAATTGATCCGGAATTCAAACTTGTCCAAGATTTTATGGATATTATCCTACACACAAAAGTTTATTAAATTCCTACCAAAAATGTGGTCTCTAACGCGTTCACAAACCATTTTTTTTACATATTTTGGGTGTAAAACTCCGTGAATTTTAGTTGAATCAAACCCAAATTCGGACGTGTCCGAGATCTTATGAATATAATCCTACACACAAAAGTTTATTAAATTCCTACCAAAACTGTGGTCTCTAACGCGTTCACAAAACATTTTTTTTACATATTTTGGGTGTAAAACTCCGTGAATTTTAGTCAAATCAAACCCAAATTCGAACTTGTCCGAGATCTTATGAATATAATCCTACATACAAAATTTTATTCAAATCCAACCAAAACTGTGGTTTCTATTGCGTTCACAAGCCAATTGTGGACTGACGGACAGACAGACAGAGGCGACAACTGTGGGTGTATAAAAAGGGTAAAGCGTCAAAGTAAAGAATCTTGCGCATGAAGACACAACGAAAAACACCATTCATTATAGATTATGGTTTACGGAAACTGGCGAGGATTGTCAATTGGTCATGAGTATTTCGGCCGGTTACGGCCCACCGTGATCGTATTGTATTGTTTTAGATCACGGCCTTGAATGGGAGCATGCCGATATATTGCTCACGTGATAGTACAAAATGGCCGAAACACCGAAAGAAACAGGCTTTCGCTTTAGCGAAGAAACCGCAAATAAATGTATTTTCTGTAGCACAGAGATACAGTCCCACCCAGAATATAAATTTTCCCAAATTTCCAGCTGTTTTTCTTTTAATTTAAACCTGACACCAAGCATTTTCTTCGCATTTTCTAACCTAGTGGAAAAAATATCAACTTTGTCTGCCATCATTGATAGTCTTGATTGTCCAAAAGCGTTTCATAAGAAGTAATGTTACACAAATTAGTTATCTTCCCCTTTTTCTTCAGACCAAACGGACTCTTTAGCGCGAACGGATAATAGACGAGTAATAAAATATTCAACCAATCAGCAAACTTTGGAACAAATCCCTACATCCATTCAATCCAAGTTTCTTTTCGCAGTGGCGTAGCCAGGTTTTCAAAACTTGGGGTACAATGGTTAAGATGAACCGACAGAATATTTTGACATTGTGCGTCGAGCTAATAAGGGTTGGGGCCGAGGCTCATGGTGGGGGTATTTAACACTGTGCAGGAAGGCTAATCGAAGCTATATTATTTGATATTTTGATGTCTATGCTTGCGGCCGGTCAGCTTAACTTCACCGATGGCGCCTTTTAAACCGTCGGATATCAATAATGGGGGAGCAATGGCACAAAACCCTTCTCTCTACGCCAATGTCTTTTAGCAATTCCATTAAAACTAATACATTTTATACCATCACTGACAGTGATCTGCATAGATATCTAATGTAGCTTCCGGTAGATCACAAACAGTGACGTCATGAAACGTGTTAGTTTTAGCGGAATTGCAAGAACCACAGACATCAGAATGGAGCAAATTGATGCTATCAGTGTCCCCGATACACAAACAAAGCTTAGAAAACCTCTTTAAAATCACTTTAAATCAATTTAAAAAAAAACCCTTTATAATAATATTCAAACTGTAAAATGGTTGTTTACTAAGTTCGTGTGTGTAATTCCCATACTAACTATTATGTAGTTTCATATCGTCGAACTTGGTCCCACTTACTACACTTATAATTTCACAGGCAGGTAACATTGAATTTATACGAAACAAAACAAATAATTACATTAAGTATACAAAAGTCTTTTATAAGTAGCAACAAACTTTAAAGGGGAATGTTCAGAATTTTCGAGAGTCGATTTGGGCCTTGAATATATCGGGTGGGCCTAAAAAAGTGGCAACACACTTTAATATGATATTATGAAAAATGTATGGGAGCTATAATTTTGATATTACACACCCATCATAATATGGTAATTTGACATCTTCACTAGAAATTTCAGACCAAAAGACCAAATAGTGTTAATTTGCCAGCAATTTTAAAATTAGAGGTCAAAAAGAAAAATATCGAAGAATGTCAAATGTTATCTAAACTTTGTTTCACTTGAAAAGGTGATCAATGTGTCCACCGTCTTGATTGCAGACAGCCCTCAATCGTTTTTTCCATGAATAAATACACTTTCTGATCTCTGCCTGTGGGATTTCGTTCCATTTTTCACGAATTCGATCTTTTAGTTCATTTTCCGTGAACACCTTTGTTCGATCCGCATAGACTTTTTCTGAGAGAGAGTCCCACACAGTGAAGTCCATGGGATTGCAATCAGGGGACTGCGGGGGCCACTCATCTTTTTTAATGAACTTTGGGGTCGCGTCATTTGGGTAACTTTGTGTTGCATTGCTGGTATGGGAAGTTGCACCATCCTGCTGAAACACATAGTCATTGTTCGGATAGATAACATTTGACATTCTTTGATATTTTTCTTTTTGACCTCTAATTTTAAAATTGCTGGCAAATTAACACTATTTGGTCTTTTGGTCTGAAATTTCTAGTGAAGATGTCAAATTACTATATTGTGATGGGTGTGTAATATCAAAATTATAGCTCCCATACATTTTCCATAATATTATATTAAAGTGTGTTGCCACTTTTTTAGGCCCACCCGATATGTAATTAGCCTTAAGACGTACTCGAAATGCACAAAATCGCACAATCTCCTCAATTATATCTCAACCTAAATATTTATCTTTCATTTTCTGTATTTGTCTTTTCTATATACTCTCAATGAAATACGAGTCGTATTTTTGACTTTAAAACACTGATAAATATGGATACACAGGGATTTTAAGGCTTAAATTTTGAGGGAGAGTTATGGATCAGATTAGCTGAAAAATTCCAGGTTTTGAGACTAAAAGTTTCTTGGTCAAAAAGTTTGTGAACATATCCCTTTAAAACAGTTACGAGCTGATTGATTTAGGTCGCATTGAAAACGATTCTAATTGATCTTCGGGTGGCAGAAGTTTATTTAAATTCTCCATCTTGGGTACAATTCCATCCATTGTTTTCTGAATTTTTTGCAGCGTTGCCAGAGTTTCATTAATTCTTTTAGTTTGTTCTGCGTGTTTTGTAAACTTTCTTTGCCTCTCGTTCAGTTTATTAAGTAACATGGCAACAGTGTGATCGATTTCTTTAATACGAATACATAGAGCATTTTGATCGAACGCCACTGCCTCCGACAATTGTTTTAAGTGTTCTTGATAACGCATACACATTAGTAATACCTGTCTGTAGTCCAGTTTATCCAGTAATTCTGTCTCACGATTATTCGCGTTATTTAACGATCCTTTCATGATGGGAAAGAACACGGGAATGGAGTCGAGTTTTACAACTTCGGGATCGACTGATTTAGATGTATTTCCCTCGGCAACCACAACGATGTCGTGTTTCGGAGTTCCTCCCCCTGCTTCACGCTCCAATTTAGGACTGGATTTCAGTTTTTTACCCGAGTTTGGTGAGAGTCGTGGCGAGGAGTCTATCGGTTTACTAATGGAATATTGAGTATACGGGATCTCTTCATCTCTCTGTGATTTCAGGGTACTTCCACCAGCACCAGCCGTCAGCGAACTATGGTCAGAACCCATCTTTTATTATCATTTGCTGGATTTTACTGAAATGGAGTAAGAAATAATTAAATCACCAATTAAAAGGCCTTAAAAACTTTAGAGTTCCCAGCACAATTAAGGTATTAGGTATTTAAGGTTGTAACCTTGCTGTTAAGCAACACTACGAAAGCACAGGCACAGGTATGTAGGTATAACTTCTAGTGAGAGAGTATCATTATTAAGATATTATGTTATGGTCACAGTTATATGGAAACAAGGGTATTTTGGTCACAATAATATGGGCACAGTCACACAGTATTATGGTCACAGTAAACAAAATATTATATGTGCCCATGTATCTGTGACCAAAATACCTTGTGCCCTTATTGCTGTGACCAAAATACCTTGTGCCCTTATTACTGTGACCAAAATACCTTGTGCCCTTATTACTGTGACCAAGTGTGGGCAAGCCCTATATCTGAAGCTGTATAGACAAACATGATCCTACTGTCTGTGCAGGTTGAAAAGTTTTTTGATATTTTGCTATAATTTTAAGAACTGAAATAGAAACTTCAAATTATTTTGATTAGTCTTAGAATGTCTTTGCTTTGATGAAAATATAAATAAGAACACAATTCATGTCTTCAAAATTTGTTTTTACAGAGGTCAAAATTAGTGACCCTTTTGGTTGAAATTTCTAGGCCAGAAACATATTTCCATTTAATGTAAACTTACAAAAATTACATTTTTTATCAAACAAAGCAAAGACATTCTAAGACAAACAGTAGCACTGTCAGGCTGATATTCCAATTCTCAAAGAAATAACCGTAAAAATAAAAAAAAACTTGGAACTTGCACAGACAGTAAGCCCTTGATAAGTTATAAAGTTACAGAAATTTTCAAAAAATCAAAGATGGAAATGGTACAACAAAATGCCAATATCTAATTGACAATTGACAATGTCAGTCAGAGTCATGACATTTGAGCCTTTAGGCTACTTTCCATTGGCATTGGTTGTATCGTCTTCTTCCGTTTCAACTTGGTAGTCTACGGTGGTACTCTCTGGCCACATTAAAGTCTGAATTGATTTTTTTCTCTTATGTCACAAAATATTCAAAATGTGATTATCAATTACATGCAATGTGTCTAAGAATGCCTATGGGTCCATGTAAATTTAAGCTTTAAAAATTTTCAACATGAAATAGACCCTTGCCCCGATTTATTTTGTTAAAAGTGATTGGCTAGTAGATGAAACCGACTGGCTAGCCAAAAAAAAATTCGGATTTCCTTCATTGTACGTATCTAAATTATTGCATGAGTGATGCACGTGTGTGTGACTACTAATATCAATCACATGATACACATCATAAATCACGTTATCTATCACGTGTCCCCGATTGTGGCGTACAACAACAGTTGTGGGTGTATAGACTATATTTTTACAAACTACATAAAAACTGGGTTAACTGGGGTTATGTGATGATTACATTTACACAGTGGCAGAAAATGGCTGTAAAGAAATCGGCGGCGGCTAATGGTGGCGGCGTAAGGGTCTAGAAATAGATACACTTTCCTCCTAGAAATTTCATATTGAAAATAACCCGCATTTTGGGCTGAAATTTTCCCTCTGTAAAATCATGTTTCCAAATAAATATTTTTTAACAGTTGTCATCTTCATCAACCCAAAGACAATCTAAGACTCTCAGAACTAGCCTAATTTTGGGTTAATATATATTACATTTACAATTCATTAAAAATTAATTGGCAAAACGCGATTCTGAGCTCATTGTGGCCAGAGATTAGTCTGTTTGTGTTTTGATGTAGTCGTAGTGTAGAGCCTAGCTATAATAGAGTTTGTTTACCAAAAACTCAAATCAACATTATAGATCAGCAGCTAGATTAATTAATTTTACAACGAGACATTGTCATTTGACCATTTATATGTGTCCAGCCATTGACATTGGTGTCGCCATCTAACGGTAAATAACCAACGATTATCCAGTCCTCTTCTTACTTCCATGAAATTTCAATCTGGATAATCAAGACATCGGGCACCGGCTGGTCACGTGACTTTGTTATTTCACTCCGCCATTTTTATTTTTAGGCACTTCCTGCGAATTGAAGTGTACCTTTTTTATGTTGTAAATTAATTGATCCCTTTGTTTAATGTGTTAATCACCAGTTAATTGGATTAATGGTTGAAAAGGGGCCACTCAACACTTTGAGGCTGGAGACACGCCAGGTATGTTTTGGATACGTGTCGTAAGACATTAGCCCAACCTTTTTTACATTTCGTGTGACATCTTTGTAAAAATATTTTAATTTCTTACCTGATGACCCAAATTCCATTAAAATTAACCTTTTGTCTTTATTACGACTGGCTGAGTCACTTTTTAGGAATGTTTTCCTTTTCCTTCTGCACAGTTTTGAATAATAATAAATTGATTGATGAGGAATTGAAGGCTACATTTGTTTTGTTAATTCACAATCACATTGTTTTAGACCACAAACAATGAAACTGAAGGACTAGGCTAGTTTTTAAAGCGATACAACCTCTTAGAATGAACAAAAAAATTAAGTTCTAAAACTTGGTCAATCAGAGTATATATTCATCAACGGCTTCCAAAGTATATTAACAGAATGCCAAAAAAACCATGAAACTTTGTAAATTTCCATGTAATAACAGGTTATAATTGATAAATGCCTTAATCAAATTTAAGGCATTTATCAATTATTGTATATAAACATAGTTTTCTGGATTTATCAGATTATTTAGGTAATCTGGTTGTATAGTTATGGAATGGCGGACAAAAGCCCCACCGGACAAAAGCCCCACTTTGGTTTTTTTCTTTAGTGGACAAAAGCCCCACAATATAAATTTACCTAGGACAAAAGCCCCACTATGAAAAAATAAAATATTTAGGAAAAGCACATTTGAAGAATCATTTATTATTTAAATAAGAAAAAAATTTAGAATTTAAATACATTTAGAGATTGGATTCACTTGTAGAATTATTATAGGGTGTTAAGTTAATTAGATAGTAAAACAGTTTGTTTTGTTAAGTAGATAGTAAAACAGAGTGTTTTGTAATAAATTAATAATGAATATGATGATGACTTCTTTTGATAGGCAATTAATCAACAGATTATAGGATTAAAATGTCTTCTTTTAAATCCATTTCAATTTCTTAGATGTCTATGGCTTCTATGTCTTAGCCTCAACTATATATAACCAAATATATGAAAGAATAATTAAACATTTGAAATGGAGATCATAGAAAATTCCAGAGGTGGCATGAAGCTGTGCAATGAAGGTTATATGTATACCAAGAAATCAGAAAGTAAAACCACCATCCGATGGGAATGTTCCCAAAGGAAGGCATTTATTTGTAAAAGTACCCATACAACTGACCTGAGCATACAGTCAGTTGTAAATTCATCACCACACAACCATCTTCCAAATCCTGCTAAAATTCTAGCCACCAAACTACGTAATGATATTAAGGAAAAGTCACATCAACGTGGCAAGACCAGACAGATTTTTGCTGATGCTGCTGCAGAGTGGTTGTGTTTGCGACTGATGGGGCTCTTAGGCATTTGGCACGATCCAATGTCTGGTATATGGATGGAACATTTGAATGTGCCCCGAAACTTTTTAAACAGATGTTTATCATTCGAGCCCCACTTGGTGAGTCTGCAGTAACATGTGTATATGCTTTTTTGACTGGTAAATCCCAGTCATTATATGACGAATTATTTAATGCTATTGTGAATAAATCGTGTGAACTGGGTTTTGATCTTGATCCGGATACCTTTATTATAGACTTTGAGGAAGCAACAAGACAAGCAGTCTTTGCTGTGTTTGGTCTAAATGTCACTGTTCGGGGATGTTTTTATCACTTGACACAAAGTACTTGGCGTAAAATCCAGGCACTTGGTTTATCTGTGTTGTATAAGGAGGATGAAAAGATAAAGTTATTTTGTGGCATGATTGATGCCTTAGCTTTTTTGCCTGTCGATTTAGTAATGGATGGAATGAACTATCTTCGGCGTAATGTTCCTGAAGAACTTGTTGATCTGTTAGACTATTTTGACAACACATATGTATCAGGTGGCTTTCGTGCAATACAGCCCCCAGCCCTTGTACCAGGGGGATTACTTCCTCCAATTAGAATGCGAAGACGAAACCCACTGTTTCAACCTGAGCAGTGGAATGTGCATATGGCTACCCTTAACAATGAAAGCCGCACAAATAACTTTTGTGAAGGTTGGAACAATTCATTTAAGGAATTAGTCGGCCACAGCCATCCTGGTGTATATACTGTGGTGGACAACATTAGGAAAGATGCGTGTCTCGTCTCTACCGCTCTTTATCTGGATGCTAGGGGAGAACCTCCAGTAAAACGCACGAAGCGTGCTACTGAAAATTTGCAACTTAGACTTCACAATCTATGTAGTCAATTCCAAAAGGGTGAAAAGGATATCACAGGACTTTTGATTGGAGTGGCCCATAATATTAGACTGAAGTAAAATGAAACAATATTAGATGATAAATTTAAAAGAATGTATGCTTTTTGTGAACCCATTTTTGTAATGTCATCAAAATGTGCTAAAAAAATGTAGGATTATTGTGAATGTCATCAAAATGTGCTTAAAACATCGTATTGTGTTTGTATATGTGCTTAAAAATGTATGATTTTTGTGAATGTCATCAAAATGTGCTTTAAGGTTGTTATTGTTATTGTATGAATATTGTAATAAAGCATGTCAAAAGAATCTGTATTTAATTTATAGTTGAGGCTAAGGAATCACCTAGGCTAAGACATATAAGCCATATACATATAAGAAATTGAAATGGATTTAAAAGAAGATATTTCAATCCTATAATCTGTTGATTAAAGAAGTCATCATCATATTCATTATTAATTTATTATAAAACAATCTGTTTTACTATCTACTTAAACAAAGCACTCTGTTTTACTATCTAATTAACAAAACAAACTGTTTTACTATCTAATTAACTTAACACCCTCAACATTAATTCTACAAGTGAATCCAATCTCTAAATGTATTTAAATTCTTATTTTATTTTCTTATTTAAATAATAAATGATTCTTCAAATGTGCTTTTCCTAAATATTTTATTTTTTCATAGTGGGGCTTTTGTCCTAGGTAAATTTATATTGTGGGGCTTTTGTCCACTAAAGAAAAAAACCAAAGTGGGGCTTTTGTCCGGTGGGGCTTTTGTCCGTCCACCATAGTTATGCAACCAGGCAAGTTCCTTGATGAATATAAACTCCTATCTACCAAGTTTGAAAATTTATATTTTTTGTTCATTTTAAGAGGTTGTATTCCTTTAAACATGCCTTAAATTTGAATATTAGGCCACATAAAAAAAAACAATTGGTGATCGTCCCTGCCCTTGCCCGAAAACGGCCCCGTCACTGATTTTTTTTGGATTTTTTATTTTAAAAACAAAACGTAAACAATCCGCTCAATAGCGTAGGTATAGCAAAAATTCAATTTTTCGCGGACTAACTGTAATATAATAGGAAATACCACCAGTAGGTCCATCTAGCAATTTTATAAATTTACAAAAACAGAATATATGCAGTCGGTGGAATATATTTTCTTTAATTCATTGTTTGCATGCTTCTGGTGAGGAATAAAGCAGTATCAGCATGTGGGCTTAAGTGTTTTAGGGTCCTATAAAAAAAAAAAATAAAAAAAAAAAACGCCTCCCCTCCCCTGATTTCGGAAATTGAAAGGACGATCACCAATTTTTTTTTATGTGGCCTTACCTTCAGCAGACCTGCCCAGGACTAGAACTATATGTTCACTCAATTTGAAGGGTGTCAAATAATGACTAGAACGCTATATCCAGCCTTGGCTGCAAAGCAGCTAAGATATAAGAAAATTGTGATTTCCCGTGAGTGGTGACAATTTCCCTGGAAGAGGTTCCCAATCTCGGCACTCATGAACATAAAGCGCATATTTCCTTATTTCTGCATACATCAAGTTGAAAATTAGCATATGGTAATAATTCCACTAAAACTAATGCGTTTTATGACGTCACTACCAGTGATCTACTGGAAGCTACTATTGATATCTATGCAGATCAATGTAGGTGACGTCATTAAACGCGTTAGTTCAAGTGGAATTGCAAGAACCACAGATGTCAGAATGGAAATCGGAATGGTGTTTCCCCGATACACATACAAAGTTTAGAATACCTCTTTACAATCCCTTTAAGCTTACAAATGTCTATTTTCACTAAAGAAGATAAAATATATCAACGGATCGTGGGTGTCCCAGCAAGAATCGGATTCCCGGGTTCCTGTTGAAAAATAAAGCCTGTAGATGTGGCCTGTCTACTAGCTAGGGCTGGGTCTAATAATTGAAATAATCGATTATCGACGCTACAAATTATTTTTTCGATTATCAAAATTCATAATCGATTAAAATTCATAGTCAAATTTTCTTTTAATATTATCTGCTTCACACTTATCAGAGAAGTCACGACCCATTTTATCATGATAATCATACAAAATTCTGGACATTACTTCAGTTTCATTTTTTGGATACCTGATATTGAGAAAGGATCCTAGTGAACCTAAGTTGTTATCCTTGTAAAATCAATACCAAGAGGTTTGGCCAAGGACTAGCTTGGAGAAAGGATCCTAGTGAACCTAAGTTGTTATCCTTGTAAAATCATTACCAAGAGGTTTGGTCAAGGACCAGCTAGGAGAAAGGATCCTAGTGAACCTAAGTTGTTATCCTTGTAAAATCATTACCAAGAGGTTTGGCCAAGGACCAGCTTGGAGAAAAGATCCGCACGGAACCTAAGTTGTTATCCTTGTAAAATATAGATGTTTATTTCTTTCTTTCTTTATAATATATAAATTTTGTATTTGTAGAGCTCCACACTATGTCAGTGTGATTTATAATTATAAATTTTGTATTTGTAGAGCTCCACACTATGTCAGTGTGATTTATAATTATAAATTTTGTATTTGTAGAGCTCCACACTATGTCCGTGCGATTTATAATTTATAAATTTTGTATTTGTAGAGCTCCACACTATGTCAGTGTGATTTATAATTATAAATTTTGTATTTGTAGAGCTCCACACTATGTCCGTGCGATTTATAATTTATAAATTTTGTATTTGTAGAGCTCCACACTATGTCCGTGCGATTTATAATTTATAAATTTTGTATTTGTAGAGCTCCACACTATGTCAGTGTGATTTATAATTATAAATTTTGTATTTGTAGAGCTCCACACTATGTCCGTGCGATTTATAATTTATAAATTTTGTATTTGTAGAGCTCCACACTATGTCCGTGTGATTTTTTATTTATAAATTTTGTATTTGTAGAGCTCCACACTATGTCCGTGCGACTAGTGTCAAGTGGAAGTTACAATGTTCGGGCGTCAGAAATGGCACACATCCAAGATAGATCTCTAAAAACTGTCACCTGTGTCGTCCACTTTCTAGATGATACAGAACAAGTTTTTGAAGTTGATGTAAGTACTATTTTCAAATCTCTTTGATTGATTATGAGTTTAAACACCTCTTAGACTTATAGCTTATCAAAATCAACCGTGAAACAAGAGTTGTTTTTTCCTGCCCATTAAACGGGCAAGATTGCCACTTATCATGGCCGAGTCATTATATAGTCTCAAACAAAATGACGAAGGTTGAGCCGAATGTGTTGTTAATTCAACCTTTAAATTGCACTTTGTTTCATCATAAATCTTAGCTTTGTGACCTTGGCCAGTGCCTTTATGAGACTATGTTCTCATCACCACCTAATACTCACTGGTCTATAAACTGTTTAATGATAATTGATGTGATATAAACCAAGTCATGCATGACATAGAGCTGCAGGCCTATCATTACATCTCTAAAAAAAAAATATTAAAAAGGCCTCAATACACCTTTCGTAAATTTTAAACCAAATTTTATTTTCGTTAAAATTATTAATATTTGATAAATTATGTTAACCCAAAAAATTTAGCCCGGACTATTTCCGGCGAGATATTTGGATATGTCAGATCTGTGAAGGACCATATACAGTGAAACCCCTCAAAGCCGACAGTGTGTGGGACTGGGTAATAATGTCGGTTTAGAGTGGACCCATACCTTCGGATTTTTCAACCCAGTGTCCCCCAGTCAGTGATGCAGGTCCGAGGGGCTGACAAGGAAAAAGGGTCTAGTCGTTAGGATGGGACAATAAACCAAGGTCCCGTGTGCTATTGGCTGTGTACGTTAAAGATCCCTCGACAGTTGGAAATCGAAAATAAGAGCAGACTATTGCCGCTGTCTTGGCAAAATTTCCCTCATTGCACACTGCATGGTGTTTGTTCGTCCTCAATTAGACAACTTGGAAAAAAGAAGAGTGAGACATAAAACACCATTTCTTTTCTTTTAGTAAACTAACATTGCCACACTCATGGACAAATTTTCCTCATTGCACACTGCATGGTGTTTGCCCGTCCTCAATTAGCCCATATTGGTGCAGGACGTAAAACTCGATTCATTTTATTTTGTTTTCTTTCTAGAAGAGGGGTAAATCTCAACAGCTATTAGATAAAGTTTTCGAACATCTTGAATTGGTGGAGAAAGATTATTTTGGTCTACAATATGTCGATATTCCTCAAGTCTTAGTAAGTATATACATTTTATACGCCCACATGAAATGGGGTCCAATACAAAATAAAAAAACACTGTCATATTAAACCATTTAAATTCCAACGTTTCGCTCTAATAAAATAGAGCTTCCTCAGGGAGGAATACAAAATGAAGAGATGAAATGGGGGGCATATATTGTCGTTGCCCATGTCCGTCCGCAATTGCTCGTAAACAATCTACAAGGCACAATTCTTGACGTATTTTGACGAAACTTGGTATGTGTATATTGAAAATCAGCAGAATCGAAAAATATTTTCTATGAATTATTGCCCTTGTTCTTGAAAATGCGTTCGATTTTTGTCACGTCACAATTCTTAATAGATTTTGATGAAACTTAATGATAATGTTTATTATTACCCAAGGATGAATCCTATTGAAAATCAACAAAATCGGAAAATATCTACTATGAATTATTGCCCTTGTTCTTGAAAACACGTTTGATTTTTGTCGCGTAAAACACTCTACAAGTTGGAATTCTTAACGAATTTTGACGAAACTTCCTGAAAATATAATCTCAGTGGGCATATATTAACTTGCCTGGCAAGTTATGTTTTTACTCTAATAACAACACATAAGAATGGCGTCGCCCAAAGGCATGAATATGTCTAAAATGTCCAGTGGACGCACTAGAATGGTTTGTCGAGTCAAAGTACGTCACAAAAGTGCTATCACCAACAGAACTTCATATGTAGGGTTGGGTTTAATAATTATCGACGCTACAAATTATATATTTCGATTAGCGATTATAAAATTTTATAATCGATTAAAATTCATAGTCAAATTTTCTTTTAATATTATCTGCTACAGGCTTATCAGAGAAGTCACGACCCATTTTATCATGATAGTCATACAAAATATCTCGATGAGTTCGGTTTCAAAATTCCTGAAAATTTAGTCCACTTGACATGATAATAAAACCCAAGCACGAATGATCCCAACCGTTATGCTAAGGACACACGAGCGTATTTTTACGCCCAATTATGAGGGGGCAAACGTTGCGAATTTTATCGACCGAATATTCAGTTGGACAAGCGATGTGATCGTACAAAATGACGGAAAACGAAGATGTAAATATTACGTCAAGATATAAACATTACGCCTGATTAGTTAAAAGGTATCGATCATCCAATAAAATACGCCGGGATTTGTGAATATCTTACAGTTTTTATGTCGCAATTCGCACGGCCGTAAAAACTAGGGGCACACAAGCACTTTTTTCGGGTGATTATAAAATTAGCTGCGATCGGTAAAAAAATACGCTCGTCTGCCCCTAGCATAAAACAAATCTTGAAATCCATGTAAACACATTGGCAATACATTGTTAGCAGGTAATGAACTTTTCGTTTGAGGAAGTATATCAATATTTCTTAAAGTTTGCTAGCGTGGGTGTACCGGTATGTTACTTTGAAAGATGTTAAAGAGCTGTAGGCTTAAGTGATATAGCAAGGATTGAGAAACAAAGAAGTTACTAAAAATAGGACAGTCTATAATTAGCTCTCAGACTCGATTCCAAATGTAGTACAAACAATGCTAGAAACTGCATGGAGGAAGGAGACAAGCATTCTGAAAAACGAATATTCCATGGCGCTACACGACATTGCTGTTATGGAACATGCAAGTGACAGTAGATATTCAGATCGTGAATATATGGAAGGAGTTTTGTTTTGTTTGTACTACATTTCCTCTATTGTGTATCACGTGATATACACCAGTGACGTAGTTTTCGATTTAGGCTATCGCCACCATTTGACGATATATGTCAAGTAGATGCAAAACATGTCCCTTTGTATCTGAAACACATTATTTTATGAGTAGCTTTACTAATAAAAGGTATCCGATCCAGGAGCATTTATCATGTGATAGCTCAAATGTAATTTATTTAATTTCATGTAAGAAATGTCATTATATTATTGTATATATTATGCGTTTTTTTGTGGGACGATTCGATTTGCTAGTACGATTTGGTGTAATTTGCTGTGGTCCACAAATGTACCGGCAATTAGGCAGCTTTGATTGTCAACAAAAGAAGGTCACGTGTATGTTATATATGACGTCATTGATATATCAGCCAATAGTATTACGAACTGGCACATTTCGCCATCTTATAACACCTAATCGAATCGCCTAACCACCTCTTGGGACGGTTAGGTCAATTAGCCTAATCAGTTTAGGTAAAAATGCACCGATTAGCCTAAACTGGCTCACAAATGCGCAAAATAGGTAATCGACCAAATCGAATCGTCCCACAAAAACGCCTAATATGTTGGTGTTCATGTTATTGTATAATATGTTATTTAATATATTTATGTTTTTTTTTAGAGGTGGATTTGTATCTTTAATTTGAATCATTATGAAATGTTACTTTAATGTGTTTATATTATTGTATTTGATATTTAATATGTTGGTGTTTATTTTATTTTAGAGGTGGCTGGATCCTTTAAAAACCATTAAAAAGCAATGTAGAAGTAAGTTTTTTACCACATGTTTCATTTCCTTCCTCTAAACATCATACTCATTAAATTGAAAATAAAGTAAACAAACTTTGACAAAAGTGACCTTCACCTTCAAAACATACAGACTACAAATAAACTGTCCAGATAGGACTCAGACAACAATTTATTCAAACATGATTATCTAAACCCTGGATTTTCATGTCCCAAATTGGGGACATTTTGAAATTCACCAGGGGACACAAACTGATCTGCCCGCAACAACCGCAATTTAAGTTTGTATAGATAAATGTGACTTTATCATGCATCGAAATTGCATGTTTTCGCTGCATTCTGCAGACATTTTAGGGGACATGGTCATTTCCTTGTACATTTTCAGGACATTTGAGAAAACCAGTTGAAAACCCTAAACTGACAATAATGTTCTATTTTTTCAGTTGGTCCTCCATTTGTCTTCTATTTTCGTGTCAAATTTTATGTTTCGGATCCCAGTAAACTATCAGAAGAATATACAAGGTAAAGTTTTATTTTTACGCCCTCATCTCTCTATGAGGACGTATATTGTTGGCACCTCCGTCCGTCCGTCTGTCAACATTTGCGCTCGTAAATGGTCTAAAAACTATTTGATGGAATGAAATGAAATTTGGTATGTGTATACATATTCAGAAAATGAAGATCAAGTTCAAATTTGAGCTAATTTTGATCATTAGAAGCAGAGTTATTGCCCTTGCCCCAAAATCTTGAATATACTATTACTCTCTGAGTTTTCAACCGATTTTGATGAAACTTAAAATGGATGTTATTGGACTTAAATCGAAAGGTTTCAGAAAGTTTAGTTTACTCCTGATTGAATTTAAGGGTTTTTCGTTGGGCGTATATGGCTGTGGTATCTTTAACTTTTAAATGTACTGCCAGAGCCTGTCCACTCGCTGTCTACCATTTTGTTTGGCACTTTGATAGAGCGATTTGATTTTGCGTTAGACTCATGTTTGTGGTCAATGTGACTTTTTGCAACTGGAAGCGCTACTCAGAGAGACAAGACTCAGTGGTGTTTCTAGTAATCTTTAGGTGAAGGGGCCGAGTTGAGGCAAAATAATCGTCGGGGGTGGGGTGGGTTGTTGGGTGTTTCATGAAACATCACTGACAAGACTTGTTTAGGCTCTGGTAGTACAAGCTAAACGGCAAATCTCACTGGACAAAGACTCTATAGCACAGGGGTTAGAGCATTGTTCTTTACAAACATGACATCATTTGCTTCGATACAAGAAAATTCTGGTCGTTATGTAGGAGAGTTCGGTTCTCGATCAGGGTGTGAAAGTCTGATGACCTTGAACAAGTTATTTCCACTCATAATTCCAGTCTACCCAGCTGTAGATGGGTACAGATAATCAGGGAAAGATCAATGCCAAAAGGTTTAACCAAGGACCAGCTGGGAGACTAGATCCTTGTCAACCCAGCTGTAATTGGGTAGGAATAATCCAGTAAAGATCAATGCCAAGAGGTTTGGCCAAGGACCAGCTGGGAGAAAACCACTTGGCTTTGATCTTTACTGGATTATCCCTACCCATTTACAGCTGGGTTGACAAGGATATCGTCTCTCAGCTTGTCAGCAAAATGACATCATGTTTGAAAAGAATAACGCTCTAATCCAAAAAGAACTTAAAAACCCCAGTTTTTGGTTTACGGAAACTGCCAAGGATTGTCGAATGTGTTGTAAAGAAGGACACTGTAATCTAATAATGTTAATTTATCATTTTATTAGGTACCATTTTTTCTTGCAAGTAAAGAAAGATATTTTAACAGGAAAGTTAGTGTGTGTTCCAAGTCAAACGGCCCTCTTATCTAGTTATGCTGTGCAATGTAAGTATGCCACTCTTTTTAAAGCGATACTGCGTCTTAGAATGAACAAAAAAATTAAATTCCAAACTTGGTCAATAGGAGTATATATTCATCAGTAGACTTACCTGGTGTCATAACTATAAAACAGATTACCTAAATAATCTGATAAATCTAAATGTTCAAACTTGGTCAATAAGAGTATATATTCATCAGTAGACTTACCTGATGTCATAACTATACAACAGATTACCTAAATAATCTGATAAATCTAAATTCTCAAACTTGGTCAATAGGAGTATATATTCATCAGTAGACTTACCTGATGTCATAACTATACAACAGATTACCTAAATAATCTGATAAATCCAGAAAACTATGTTTATATACAATTATTTCATTAACCCAATATGTGTAGAAAGTGGGACATAAAAAATTCCATTTCATTTCATTAGCCCAATATGTTTATAAAGTGGGAAATAAATACCATTTCATTTATTAGCCCAATTTATGCAGAAAGTGGGACATAAAACTCCATTTCATTTCATTAGCCCAATTTGTGCAAAAAGTGGGACATAAAACTATATTTCATTTCATAAGCCCAACATGTGCAGAAAGTGGGACTTAAAACTCCATTTCATTTAATTTTATTTTCTTGTTTCAGCTGAGTTAGGAGACTATAACCCTCAAAACTCCATTCCATTTCATTTTATTTTCGTGTTTTCAGCTGAATTAGGTGACTATAACCCTCAAAACTCCATTTCATTTCATTTTATTTTCGTGTTTCAGCTGAATTAGGAGACTATAACCCTCAAAACTCCATTTCATTTCATTTTATTTTCGTGTTTCAGCTGAATTAGGTGACTATAACCCTCAAAACTCCATTTCATTTCATTTCATTTTCGTGTTTCAGCTGAATTAGGTGACTATAATCCTGATGAACATAAAGAAGGATATTTAATGGGATATGTATTTGTACCCAACCAGACTGAAGACTTCGAAAGACAGGTGGCTGAAAAACACAAACAACACAGGTACAAATAAATACTTTCAATTACTCTTTAAAGTGATTGTAAAGAGGTTTTCTAAACTTTGTATGTGTATTGGGGACACTGATATCATCAATTTGCACCATTCCAATTTCCATTCCAACAGCTGTGGTTCTTGCAATTCCGCTAAAACTAACACGTTTTATGATGTTACTAATAGTGATCTACTGGAAGCTACTATTGATATCTATGCAGATCACTGTCAGTGACGTCATAAAACGGGTTAGTTTAAGTGGAATTTCAAGAACCACAGACGTCGGAATGGAAATTGGAATGGCGATAATTGATGCTATCAGTGTCCCCGATACACATAAAAATTTTAGAAATACGCTTTACAATCCCTTTAACATCTATTTTTGCGTGCTGAAAAAGCGTCTAGTCGTTCAGATGGGACAATAAACCGAGGTCCCGTGTGCTATTGGCTGTGAACGTTAAAAATCCCTCGACAGTTGGAAATCAAAAAATAAGAGTAAATTAACTCCTGGCAAAATTCCCTCATTGCACACTGCATGGCGTTTGCCTGCCTTTGTTAGCCCATTTCAAGGTCAAGGTAGGTCAACACATCTGGTTTTAGGTTTGACCCTATTTTAGGTTTGACCCAATTTTAGGTTTGACCCTATTGTAGGTTTGACCCTAGTTTAGGTTTTGACCCAGTTCAACCTGGTTTTAAGTGTGATGTAGTTTAGGTTGACCAGAATATTTGTTTTAAATGAAATACCTTATATTTTAATATTTTGCCATATTTGTAAAAGTTTAGTCCGAAACTTGCTAACTCTATTTCCAAAAAAAAAAAAAAAAAAAGAAAAAAAACTCTATTTCCAGCCTTTGATAGATATTTGGACGGATATGGTTGGGAGAGAGTCAGAAAAACTGGACCCCAAAATCTCGTGATTTTCCACACCTCTGCGGGTGCGGGGTTTTTAAACATATTTATTTACCTCGAATCCACCAAATTTCAATATATTTGGAAAGATGGATAATTTTGTAGTTCAATCATACCATCATTATCCCCCTACACCATACAGGTCATGTATGCGAGTCCATCAAAGTTTTTTCCCAAGAAATAAAACCTGTCTGTCGCAATTGCAAAGGCACATGCAAGGTGTGGAAAATCGCAAGTTTTTGTGGCCTAGTTTTTCTGACTCTCTCCCTGATAAACTATTGACATATATTCGTTTACTTACCGTGATTCCTTATTTTAAATACCTTTACATGCCGACTTGAGCATGCGCATTGTTATGTTTTATGTTATGGCGCCAGATATATGTGCTGAATAAATGAGTGAACAATATATAGTGTTTTATCAATTTTAACACTCCCAGCCAGATTTGTCCCTATAGCTATCAAAGGCTGGGGAAAGAGTCAGTAAGTTTCGGACAAGTAAGAGTTTTGCCCTGACCTATAAATATCTTTTATCTTATTTTAGGGGCCAGACGCCAGCAGATGCGGAGTATAATTTCCTAGATAAAGCTAAACGTCTAGAAATGTATGGAGTGGATTTACATAATGCTCGGGTAAGGGTAAGCATGCACTGTCTAGGTACGGAATGATATGTTGTTCACTGCCTAGCTTTTATATTTATATTGTGTATATGTTAAAGGGGAATGTTCAGCATTTTTTAGGGTCGATTTGGGACTTTAAAGGGATTGTAAAGAGGTTTTCTAAACTTTGTATTTGTAACGCAATGCTCCACGCAAGTGAAACCTGGCCCTTGACCAAGCCAAACCTCCAACGCCTGCAGCGAAATGACAAAGCAATGATCAGGCAGATCTGCAACGTGAAGCCACTAGACATTCCATCCACTAGAAGCAACACATTGCTGGCACGGCTTGGCCTCGAGGACCTCGACCTCACCTTAAGGGAGAAAGACTTCGTTGGTATGGTCACGTGGAGCGATCCAACAGTGCAATCAAGTGTGCCTTTTTAATGCAAGTAAATGGTAGACGGGGGACCGGTAGACCAAAGTTATCGTGGAAAAAACTGACGGACAGAGACCGCAAAGAGTGGAAGCTATCCTCAAACAACCCTCAAGACAAAGACCAATGGAGACGGGATGTGAAATTTGCCATGCGTGCAGATAGCCAGCTACCTGGAAGGGAGACCATTACTTGATGTATTGCTCCTGCACCTGCACGAAAATCAAAAAACCGATGATGATGATGATGATCGGGGACACTGACAGCATCAATTTGCGTCATTCCAATTTCCATTCCGACGTCTGTGGCTCTATCAATTCCACTCAAACTAACACGTTTTATGACGTCACTAATATTTATCTTCATATATATCAATAGTAGCTTCCGGCATCACTATTAGTGACGTCATAAAATGCGTTAGTTTTAGTTGAATTGCAAGAACCACAGACGTCGGAATGGACATTGGAATGATGTAAATTGATACTATCAGTGTCCCCGATACACATACAAAGTTTAGAAAACCTCTTTACAATCCCTTAGATATATGCAAATAGCCTTCAGACGTACTACTAATGCACGAAAATCTTATAATTCCTTTAATTATAACCTTACCTTAACATTAATCCTTCATTTTTTAGCTTATCTAATCCGTAATATTGTTCACAACTCTCCCTCAAAATTTAAGCTTTCAAATCACCGTGTATCCATAATTATCATTTGAAAGTCAAAAATATGTCTTGCTGTTTAGAAAGATTATGCTTTATATAGAAAACATAAAAACAGAAAATGAAAGATAAATGTTCGGTTTGGGGTAGAATTTAAGGAATTGTACGATTTTAGTGCAGTTACAGTACTTCTGGAGGCTATTTACATATAATCAAGGCCCAAATTGACCATCGAAAATGCTGAACATTCCCCTTTAAATACAAATACAATGCTATCTAATTGGTTGGTTTGGAGTCTTGTGTATTTGATAATTGTCTTAAACGGCCATTCTGCTTTTTTGAAAACAATGTCCATTATCAAAAACGTCGCAAATGTTATCTGTAAATAATTCTTAAGTATGCTGATTGTATCTCTATATCTTTTTGATTAAACCAAAGCAGTTTGGCCTTGTTTTTGTGTTTTTCTCAATAATTGTTCAATATTTCTAGCTAAAACTTTTAGAATACATAGGAGATACATTTCTCTACAATTAGGCGTTTATTTTACTCAAATCCGTTCAGGCATTCAAAAATTATAACGAACTTAAAAACCTTATGTAAGGTTTTTAAATATTTTAGCATGTTTTTAGCGTTCAAAAATCAACGGTTGGATTTTTTCAGTTAAAACTTTCAGATACAAATTTGAGCAAAAAAATTTGTTGACCTAAAAAAAAATTCAGACCGTCCCTTTAAGAAATACTAAACAAAAATGGCACAATCTCTTTAATCATACCTTAACTCAACATTTATCTTTCATTTTCTGTACACGTATATGTGTTTTCTATATAAGCCATAGTCTTACTAAACAACGAGTCGTATTTTGACTTTCAAATACTGAATTATTTCCCTTTAAATTGTTATTATTTAGAATGAGTGTATACAGTACCGTGCAATATATATTCGTACATAGAAATGGGTTGTCTTCCTCGTCTCGGGTGTATACTATGTACCCCCTTCGTTCTACATGCTTCTTAAAACTTGCTAATTGTACTCCTGGACAAGTCCAACGTTTCTGATACATAGGTGATAGTTTTTATACGCCCTCATCTCTCTATGAGGACGTATATTGTCAGCACCCCCGTCCATCTGTCAACATTTGCTACGGAATTAAATGAAATTTGATATGTGTATACATATTCATAAAAAGAAGATCAAGTTCGAATTTGAGCTATTTTTGATCGTTAGATGCAGAGTTATTGCCCTTGCCCCAAAGTCTTGAATATGCTATTACTCTCTTAGTTTTCAACCGATTTTGATGAAACTTAAAATGGATGTTATTGGTTCTAAATCGAAATTGTATATGGCTGTGGTCCACTATCTTTTCTTTTGTAATAATTTCCAAGCGATGTTCAAGTATGTAAGGATGTAGAGCAAATGTAACCACACACGCCTCCATTTTGTAGAAATATTTATTGCACGGTACTGTATATATGTAGTGTTTTAGTTGTATATTTTGTTTTGTTTATAAAGAGTAGAATCGAAGGAGATATAATAGAAGACGCTGAATTAGACTTGGTAAAATATTAACGCTATTAATTATTTTAGCATCTGTTTGTTTTAATACCACGATTAATATACCTTATTTATAACGTCGGCCATCTTGGATCCATTTTGAGGCTAAATTAACACTGTTTTAGCATTTGTTTTTTTTAATGTCCTAGACCCCAAAACTTCAATTCCGACCAAAAATTCCAAAACAAAAATTTTGTTTGAAAAAGTTGATTTTTTCCGATTTTGAAACTTTCTTGACCAAAACAAAAAAAATAGCCGAAATTTGACTAAGTTTTTGGGTTTTTACCACTTTTTCAAACGCCGATTGCCGAATTAGGAGAATGTTGTCCTTTTGCAGGTAGATTGAGCACGTCTTGCTGCAATTTTCAACACAAACCAGAAGGTTTTATCTCCTGCGGTTCTAAAGTGACAGGCGCTAGAAGTTTGGGTTTTTGCGGGATCTGTTTTGAGGCTTAATTAACCCTATTAATTATTTTAGCATTTGTTTGTTTTAATACCATGATTAATATACCTTATTTATAACGTCGGCCATCTTGGATCCATATCGAGGCTCTTAACGCAAACAAAAACAACTTCTTGTCAATGCATTTAAATTGTCACCTTGAGGTCTTTAACGCCACCTTCTTCAATCCTTCTAACTCAAACCTAATCAAATTTTACATCGTTAAAATCAGAATTAATTACGCTATTTAAAAATACTTTCAGATGAATTGTTTCTTCACATATTTCTGAGAAAAGGGCCAAAAAGGCAGTTTTTAGCCTATTTTCTCGCTGTTGATAGGGTGTTTAGTGACGTCATATTCCTTTTCATTCAATTGAAGTCGTATTTTATGAATTGATGACGTAATTTGTGTTACTGGCCTCAGTTTCATAATGAGGCATGAATAAGTTCTATTGAAGCCTATTCCTTCATTTGAAGTCACATTTTATGAATTGAAGACGTAATTTGCATTATGAAACTTGGTTTCATAATGAGGCATGGATAAGGTTTATTGAGGCTATTCCTTCATTTGACGTCGTATTTTATGAATTGAAGACGTAATTTGCGTTACTGGCCTCGGTTTCATAATGAGGCATGAATAAGGTCTATAGCTACCATTTTGGCTGTCTGTTTGAATTGTTCTAAATACAAACTAATGTATTTAAAAGCTATGTTCTTAACATTTTAACAAATAACCATGCATTGTGTTGTTTTAATACAGTATTTTTAAAGGTTTATGATTTTAGATTTATGCATATAATAAGCTACATAACTGAATTGTCTGATTGACTTTTTAGGCTGCGTGCACATACAGAGTACACTACTTGAAAATCAAACAAGCACGATTCCTACTATACTACACTTTACTCTAATATACATAGGAATACTTCGTTTTCGATTACTGTCCTCTTATGTGACCAGGGGCCTTATTCTTGAAAACTTAACTTACAATGATTTTAGTGTTCCAGTCATCTGATTGGTCAATCACTAAAATTGATTTTAAATACAGTTTTATTATCCAATCAGATAACTGTATTTCTTAAAATCTGGATTTTATCTTTTTAAAGAATAAGGCCCCAGGTATTATTGTATGTGATAGTATCAATTTACACCATTCTAATGTCCATTCCGATGTCTTGGTTTCTTGCAATTCCACTAAAACTAACACATTTTATGACGTCACTGACAGTGATCTACTGGAAGCTGCTATTAATATCTATGCAGATCACTGTCAGTGACGTCATAAAACGGGTTAGTTTTAGTGGAATTGCTAAAACCATAGAAGTCGGAATGGAAATTGGAATGGTACAAATTGATGCCATCAGCGTTCCCGATACACAAACAAGGTTTAGAAAACCTCTTTACAATCCCTTTAATACTAGTCCTTGGTCAAACCTCTTGGCATTGATCTTTCCCAGATTATCCATACTCATATACAGCTGGGTTAACTGGAATTATGAGTGAAGATGATATTTTGAGGTCATCAGACTTGCACACCCCAATCAAGAACCGAACTCTCAAACATAACGACCACCATTTGCTTGTAACCAAGCTTATGATGTCATGCTTGTAATTAACAATGTTTAACAGGAATGACTGAATGGTATTTTGAACGTGTAGTTATGTGTATAGACCTTATTCACGCGTCATTCATCTTGGATCCATATCGAGGCTCATAACACAAGCAAACAAAAGCAGCGTCTTGCCACAGCAGCAAAATCACCACCTTGAGGTCTTTAACACCTCTTTCTTCAATCCAATTAACTCAAACCTAATCAAATTTTACGTCGTTAAAATCGGAATTAATTATACTATTTAAATAAACTTTCAGATCAATTGTTTCTTCACATATTTCTAAGAAAGGGGCCGACAAGGCAGTTTTTAGACCGTTTTCTCCCTGTTGATATTGTGATTAGTGACGTCATATTCCTTTCATTCATTTGACATCGTATTTTATAAATGGGTTGACGTCATTTGTGTTATAAACCTCGGTTTCTAAGCGGTAAACGCGAGGCGTGTATAAGGTCTATTGTATCTTCTTTATAGATTGTACTTTTGTTATTTTGTGGCTTGAATATGATCTTTTGACTGTTGTATGTCATCATACAATCTAATTAAAATTAGGTTACATTTCGTTTCGGTTATTTTTTGAGTGTCTTCTCCATGTAATCTAACCACTTATATAAGGCGAGCATCTTCTGGTGACGAAAACTACCTTCAAGATTGTGGGTCTATGCATTGATATGCATTGTGGGAAGACGAAACAGAAAGTAAAGCGACACAGCAGTCAAAATTATGACGTAATTCAAACTATACCACTATAAATGTTGTTCTGATTGGCGGAGGGGTGGCACGTGCTATAAATAGCTAATTTAGTTACCAGAAGACGGTTGCCTTATATCAGTGGTTAGATTACATGGAGTCGACAATCAAAAAATAACCGAAACGAAATGTAATCTAATTTTAATTAGATTGGTCCTCATAATGCCAGTATGAAGTATATGCTTTGCCTGTTATAATGCTTTATGGCATAGCATGACTTTATTATCAGCATTTTTTTTTTCAACATAAACTGCTAAACAATTTGGGTGACGCTCGTTTGGAGAGTTCTGAATAAGTTCCATATGTTCTCGTTTGTCTTCCATTCAAGGATACTCAACGGGATATGTATTATTCCAAATTTAACGATCTACATGTATTTCCTTCTCCGCCATTTTAAATTCTGTCCCACTTACTATATTTTGGAACAGTTGGAACATGTTCTGAACTCTGTCCCAACTTGTTTTATTGAAACGATCGATTTCATAAGTTCTAAACATTTAGATTTATTAAAGAAGTAAGATTCTGTTCAGTTATGGCACTCAGCGTGGGCGCAGATCACAGAGGGGACAGGGGGACATAATACCCTGTGTCCCCCCCACAAATGGTCACGCTTGGTTGTTACGTCATAGAGGTCTCAGCTGACTTACTTCGACTGCGTCACAAGGGGAAATCCAATATTAAAAATCTCGGGGAACGCTTTGGAGCACGATACTCAAATTTTCGGTATTTCTTAAAGATATAGACGATTTATTTAAGACAATGTTGTAAAATCGCTGGTCCCCTTCTTTAAAGCGATACTATGTCTTAGAATGAACAAAAAAATTAAATTCTCAAACTATTTAGTTCTTTTTGTTCATTCTAAGACGTAGTATCGCTTTAAACAATAATATTTTCAATATTTATTTATTTATTTATTATATTTATTATATTCATTATATTTATTAATGATTTTTCTAACCTGTTAAATAATACATTATCAATTTGCATGAATTTTTGGGGTTTGGAAAATATTACAGACTTGCATTTATATTAACAAAATTTACAACTTGGTTGGAGGTGGACTTGAACTCTTGGCAAATGACCTTTAAAAAAAACCTTAGGTCAATAAAGAAAATTAAAGGGATTGTAAAGAGGTTTTCTAAACTTTGTATGTGTATCAGGGACACTAATAGCATCATTTTGCGCCATTCCAATTTCCATTCCGTCGTCTGTGGTTCTTGCAATTCCACTCAAGCTAAAGCGTTTTATGACGTCACTGACAGTGATCTACCGGAAGCTACTATTGATATCTATGCAGATTACTATTAGTTTTAGTGGAATTGCAAGAACCACAGAATTCGGAATGGAAATTAGAATGACGCAAATTGATGCTATCAGTGTCTCCAATACACATACAAAGTTTAGAAAACCACTTTACAATCCTTTAAGGATTTTCCTATTCATTTTCATTTTGTTCGTCAAAAAAGAAGGACTGATTTTAAGGGTCTTTTTTTTTAATGACGTTATTGTTAAAGTCATCTGATTGGTCAATCACAAAAATTGTTTTTAAATTCATGAAATTAATTTATTTTAAAAAATCTGGATTCATTTAAAGTTCTGTTTTGAAGAACAAGGCCCCTGAAGTAAAATTACAACAAATGTTGAAACGTTGTGTGTAATAAAACTAAGGACTAGTCCTTAGTCTCTGAGAGCTATTGGGACGGATATGGCTGGGAGAGAGTAAGAAAAACTAGGCCCCAAAGACTTGCGATATTCCGCACCCCCCTGAGTGCGGGGGTTTTAAACTTATTTATTTATGCCATGTATGCGAGTCCATCAAAGTTTTTCCCCTGAAAAATAAAACTTATCGGTCGCCATTGAATGCTGCACGCGCAAGGTATGGAAAATCACAAGTTTTTGTGACTTAGTTTTTTTGGCTCTCTCCCAGCCATATCTGTCCAAATCAAATTGAGTCAGCAAGTTTTGAACTATGGAGTAGTATTCCATAAAATTGTGTTCCATTATAATACAACAAATCTGTTTGGTGCATCTTGGCATCAGGCATTAATTGAGTATACTACAATACAACTATAACTCTCGGTTTTGCCATGTTTTGGATGCGATTTTGTTTTGCTTGTATATTTTTATACGCCCACTCGAAAGATGGGCGTATATTGTAATCACCCTGTCGGTCCGTCGGTCCGTCGGTCCGTTCACATTTAGTTCGTGCTCACTCTACAGGCTACAATTCTTTATAGATTCTTTTGATTTTGATATTGTTGGTCAATGTCATTATGAAGATGATCCCTATTGATTTTCGTGATGATCGGATAATTTTTCACGGAAATATCGTGTCCGACTTGACGCTTCACTGTATTGGCTATACTGTGCAACTCGTGCTCACTCTACAGGCTTCAATTCTTTACAGATTCTTTTGATTTTGATTTTATGGGTCAATGTCATTATGAAGATGATCCTTATTGATTTTCGTGATGATCGGATAATTTTTCACGGAAATATCGTGTCCGACTTGACGCTTCACTGTATTAGCTATACTGTGCATCTCGTGCTCACTCCACAGGCTACAATTCTTTATAGATTCTTTTGATTTTGATATTGTGGGTCAATGTCATTATGAAGATGATCCCTATTGATTTTTGGGATGATCGGATAATGTTTCACGGAAATATCGTGTCCGACTTGACGTTTCACTCTATTAGCTATATTGAGCATCTCGTGCTCACTCTACAGGCTTCAATTCTTTACCGATTCTTTTGATTTTGATTTTATGGGTCAATGTCATAATGTAGATGATCCCTATTGATTTTCGTGATGATCGGATAATTTTTCACTGAAATATCGTGTCCAACTTGACGTTTCACTTTATTAGCTATATTGTGCATCTCGTGCTCACTCTACAGGCTTCAATTCTTTACAGATTATTTTGATTTTGATTTTATGGGTCAATGTCAGTATGAAGATGATCCCTATCGATTTGCGTGATGATCGGATAATTTTTCACAGGAATATCTTGTCCGACTTGACGTTTCACTCTATTAGCTATATTGTGCATCTCTTGCTCACTCTACAGGCTTCAATTCTTTACAGAATCTTTACAGATTCTTTTGATTTTGATTATGTGTGTCAATGACATTATAAAGATGATCCCTATTGATTTTTGTGATGATCGGATAATTTTTCACGGACATATCGTGTCTAACTGTCTTGACAATGTGTTAATAAGTGTTAATTCAGTTTATATTCACAGTTCTTTCTTTCAACTAAATGTGAATGGGCAACAAACAATCACTCACACTTACAATCAAAGCTATCTGTGGGCGTATGTTACCTTGCCTGGCAAGCTATATTTATTACTATTTATGACATTGTTGTTTATATTTTTATTACTATATACGACATTGTTGTTTATATTTGCCTGTCTAATTTCAGGATCAGAGTAATATAGAAATACAGCTCGGTGTCACGTCAGCTGGTCTAGTCGTCTTTCAAAATAATGTGAAAATGAACACCTTTTCTTGGTATGTTACACTCTCTAGTTCTGAAGTTAAATGGATTGTAAAGAGTTTTCCTAAACATTGTATGTGTATCAGGGACACAGATAGTATCAATTTGCTCCATTCCAATTATTATTCTGATGTCTGTGGTTCTTGCGTTTTATGACGTCATGCCCACTGATCTACCATTGATACCTATGCAGATGTAGTGGGCTATAGAACCTCTCAATTTTTCTTATAGCACAGCAAAATCCGGCTCGCGACGCCCTCAAGATTGGCCCCTCAAAGGTGACCCCTTCCGCTAAAACGCTCTGCTTTCTATGTTAGTTAAGCTCAATTTGACCAAAAATTTATTTGGCCCTTTAGAAAAATTGATTAAAAAGGCCAGTTTTAGCATGAAAAAGCTGAGAATCTAAAACCACGACAAGCATATACCGGTGTCCATTTATTTTATTCTAGAAATTAAACTTTTTTTTTGCAGGGCCAAAATAGTGAAAATTTCCTTCAAAAGAAAACAATTTTTTATTCAGTTGAGAAGGGAACCAGTAAGTAACATTTTATTCTAAGAAATGCACAGGCACCTGATTCTGGATAAAAAAAAAAGAATAGTATAGTGTATAAGAGTTGCAAGGTATGAAAGCAGCCATTTTGTTCTGTATGGCTTACCCATACTCGGCAATGTTTCTTGTTTTATCTTTGATATTTTTACCTCTTCTCACATGCTTTGACATTCAAACAGTATTGTGAAGTATTTCTTAAACAAAAATCATCACTTTTACAGATTAACACAAGTATAACACGTCGTATTTTATCGAAATATATTCATTACTTCATTCATTCATTCTCTCATTCTCTCATTCATTCATTCATTCTTTCTATATTATAGAATACCGCAGAAAATTTCATTCATTCATTACTTCATTCATTTCTTCATTCATTCATTGATTACTCATTCATTCATTTATTTATTTATGTTTATTTATTCATTTACTCATTCTATCATTCATTCATTACTTCATTGATTCATTACTTCATTGATTCATTACTTCATTGATTCATTACTTCATTGATTCATTACTTCATTGATTCATTACTTCATTGATTCATTACTTCATTGATTCATTACTTCATTGATTCATTACTTCATTGATTCATTACTTCATTGATTCATTACTTCATTGATTCATTACTTCATTGATTCATTACTTCATTGATTCATTACTTCATTGATTCATTCATTCATTACTCCATTCTATCATTCATTCATTCTCTCATTCATTACTCCATTCTATCATTCATTCATTACTTCATTGATTCATTACTTCATTGATTCATTCATTCATTACTTCATTCATTACTTCATCCATTCATTCTCATTCTCTCATTCATTACTTCATCCATTCATTCTCATTCTCTTATTCATTCATTCATTGCTTCATTCATTCATTGATTATTCATTCATTCATATATTTATATTTATTTATGTTCATTCATTCATTCATTCATTCTGTTATTCATTCATTCATTCACTGCTTCATTCATTCTCTCATTCATTCTCTCATTTATTCATTCATTCTCTCATTCATTTATTCATTACTTCATTCATTCCTTCATTCATTCATTCATTCTCTCATTCATTTATTCATTTATTCATTCATTCATTGCTTTATTCCTTCATTCTTTCTATATTATAGAATGATACTGTAGAGAATTTAATTGGATTCAACATGGTGAGCTACAGATCATGTAAAAACTTGTGGAAATCGTGCGTGGAACATCACACGTTTTTTCGACTACATATCCCTAATCCGGCCACGAAGAAAATATTTTCCATTGGATCAAAATTTAGGTACAGGTATGTTTCCATAATGTCTCTGTTGTGTTTATTTTAGTTTTGGTAAGAGGCTAACTTATTTTAATCCCTGGACCATTTGAGTTATGCTAACTGAAAATCATTCTTGTCAAAAAAAACATTTCGCGCATAAATTTTAGTCCAACAGATCTTGTTTTAGACAACTTTTACTACTAAAAATTTTGCATTAAAGAGATTGTAAAGCATATTTCTAAACTTTGTATGTGTATCAGGGATACTGATAGCATCAATTTTCGCCATTCCAATTTCAATTCCGATATCTGTGGCTCTTGCAAATCCCCTAAAACTAAAGCGTCACTGACAGTGATCTACCTTCCAGTACTATTGATATCTATGCAGATCACTGTCAGTGACGTCATACAACACGTTAGTTTTTGAGGAATTGCAAGAACCACAGACGTCGGAATGGAAAATGGAATTGTCCAAATTGATGATATCAGTGTCCCCAATACACATACAAAGTTTAGAAATACACTGTACAATCCCTTTAAAGATTGATTTTCTTATTTCTTTATTGAGAAAAATAGAGGTTTGTCTGACATGTGTATAATTTACTCATAATTAGCTAATTAAGAAGAGAATTGCTGGCTAAGTGGCAGATCAAAAAAGCTCAAAATTGGTAATATGACGTCAAGTTAGGTCACGTGGCTATCAGTGGCATTTATTGTGTGATAATCGCCATACGAATTAACATTAGGTCAATGGGAAAACATCTTAGTAAATGTAAATATAGACTAATGAATGGTCTCTGTTGGATTGATGTGTTTTTGACAAGAATGATGGCAGGATTTTGTGTTGAAATTTATAATTTACTAATTTTACCCTATTATTTGTTATCCCAATTCAATATATTATATTGGAACTAACTGTTTATAATCATGGCATATATTAAATAACAAATGTTACAAATTGTTATTACTAAAAATTGTTATCCTCACAAGACTATTGTAGTAAATCCATGATATATAAGTTTTTAAAAATTGTTATCCTCACAAGACTATCGAAGTAAATCCATTATATATAAGTTTTAAAAATTGTTCTCCTCACAAGACTAATATTGTAGTAAATCCACGATATAGAAGTTTTAAAAATTGTTATCCTCCGAAGACATTCAAAGTAAATCCATGATATATAAGTTTTAAAAATTGTTATCCTCACAAGACTATTGAAGTATATCCATGATATATAAGTTTTAAAAATTGTTATTCTCATAAGACTATTGTAGTAAATCCATGATATATAAGTTTTAAAAATTGTTATCCTCACAAGACTATTGAAGTAAATCCATGATATATAAGTTTTAAAAATTGTTATCCTCACAAGACTGTTGTAGTAAATCCATGATATATAAGTTTTAAAAATTGTTATCCTCACAAGACTGTTGTAGTAAATCCATGATATATAAGTTTTAAAAATTGTTATCCTCACAAGACCATTGTAGTAAATCCATGATATATAAGTTTTAAAAATTGTTATCCTCACTAGACATTTGTAGTAAATCCATGATATATAAGTTTTAAAAATTGTTATCCTCACAAGACTATTGTAGTAAATCCATGATATATAAGTTTTAAAAATTGTTATCCTCACAAGACTAATGTAGTAAATCTATGATATATAAGTTTTAAAAATTGTTATCCTCACAAGACTATTGTAGTAAATCCATGATATATAAGTTTTAAAAATTGTTATCCTCACAAGACTATTGTAGTAAATCCATGATATATAAGTTTTAAAAATTGTTATCCTCACAAGACTATTGTAGTAAATCCATGATATATAAATTTTAAAAATTGTTATCCTCACAAGACTATTGTAGTAAATCCATGATATATAAGTTTTAAAAATTGTTATCCTCACAAGATTTTCAAAGTAAATCCATGATATATATAAGTTTTAAAAATTGTTATCCTCACAAGACTATTGTAGTAAATCCATGATATATAAGTTTTAAAAATTGTTATCCTCACAAGACTAGAGTAGTAAATCCATGATAAATAAGTTTTAAAAATTGTTATCCTCACAAGACTATTGTAGGAAACCCATTATATATAAGTTTTAAAAATTGTTATCCTCACAAGACTATTGTAGTAAATCCATGATATATAAGTTTTAAAAATTGTTATCCTCACAAGACTATTGTAGTAAATCCATGATATACAAGTTTTAAAAATTGTTATCCTCACAAGACATTTGTAGTAAATCCATGATATATAAGTTTTAAAAATTGTTATCCTCACAAGACTATTGAAGTAAATTCATGATATATAAGTTTTAAAAATTGTTATCCTCACAATACTAATGTAGTAAATCCATGATATATAAGTTTTAAAAATTGTTATCCTCACGAGACTATTGAAGTAAATCCATGATATATAAATTTTAAAAATTGTTATCCTCACAAGACTATTGTAGTAAATCCATGATGTATAAGTTTTAAAAATTGTTATCCTCACAAGACTATTGTAGGAAACCCATTATATATAAGTTTTAAAAATTGTTATCCTCACAAGACTATTGTAGTAAATCCATGATATACAAGTTTTAAAAATTGTTATCCTCAAAAGACTTTTGTAGTAAATCCATGATATATAAGTTTTAAAAATTGTTATCCTCACAAGACTATTGTAGTAAATCCATGATATACAAGTTTTAAAAATTGTTATCCTCACAAGACTTTTGTAGTCAATCCATGATATATAAGTTTTAAAAATTGTTATCCTCACAAGACATTCGAAGTAAATCCATGATATATAAGTTTTAAAAATTGTTATCCTCACAAGACTATTGTAGTGAATCCATGATATATAAGTTTTAAAAATTGTTATCCTCACAAGACTATTGTAGTAAATCCATGATAATATAAGTTTTAAAAATTGTTATCCTCACAAGACTATTGTAGTAAATCCATGATATATAAGTTTTAAAAAATTGTTATCCTCACAAGACTATCGAAGTAAATCCATTATATATAAGTTTTAAAAATTGTTATCCTCACAAGACCATTGTAGTTAATCCATGATATATAAGTTTTAAAAATTGTTATCCTCACAAGACTATTGTAGTAAATCCATGATATATAAGTTTTAAAAATTGTTATCCTCACAAGACATTCGAAGTAAATCCATGATATATAAGTTTTAAAAATTGTTATCCTCACAAGACTGTTGAAGTAAATTCATGATATATAAGTTTTAAAAATTGAAGTTTTAAAAATTGTTATCCTCACAAGACTATTGTAGTAAATCCATGATATATAAGTTTTAAAAATTGTTATCCTCACAATACTATTGTAGTAAATCCATGATATATAAGTTTTAAAAATTGTTATCCTCACAAGACTTTTGTAGTAAATCCATGATATATAAGTTTAAAAAATTGTTATCCTCACAAGACTATTGTAGTAAATCCATGATATATAAGTTTTAAAAAATGTGGTTTTTGAAAAGTTATTCTTTAAAATCAATGTGGTAAAAAGTTATTCTTTAAAATCAATGTGGTAAAAAGTTATTCTTAAAAATCAATGTGGTAAAAAGTTATTCTTTAAAAATCAATTTAAAACCTGATACTTTGAGCCAATAATTTTAAAGATTCAGTACTATTTATGTACTAAAAAAACATAAGTTAACATCAAGAGTTAAATTACAGTAAATTAATTTTGCTTCCAATAAAATAAGGGAAATTTCCAGTTTTGCAGTTGAATTCTAAAATGATTACTTTACCATTTGTGCCAAGTTCAAGGTCTTTTGAAATCTTCATAGTTATATCCCTGAATAAAGTTATATCCCTGAATAAAGTTATATCCCTGAATAAAGTTATATCTCTGAATAAAGTTATATCCCTGAATAAAGTTATATCTCTGAATAAAGTTATATCCCCAAATAAGTTATATCTTTGAATAAGTTATGTCCCCAAATAAGTTATATCTCTGAATAAGTTATATCTCTGAATAAAGTTATATCCCCAAATAAGTTATATCTCTGAATAAAGTTATATCCCTAAATAAGTTATATCCCTGAATAAAGTTATATCCCTGAATAAAATATATCCCTGAATAAATTATATCCCTTAAGTTATATCCCTAAATAAGTTATATCTCTGAATAAAGTTATATCCCTAAATAAGTTATATCCCTGAATAAAGTTATATCCCTGAATAAAATATATCCCTGAAGTTATATCCCTAAATAAGTTATATCTCTGAATAAAGTTATATCCCTAAATAAGTTATATCCCTGAATAAAGTTATATCCCTGAATAAAATATATCCCTGAATAAATTATATCCCTGAAGTTATATCCCAGAATAAAGTTATATCTCCAAATAAGTTATATCCCTGGATAAAGTTATATCCCTGAATAAGTTATATCCCTGAATAAAGTTATATCCCTGAATAAAGTTATATCCCTAAATAAGTTATATTCCTGAATAAAGTTATATCCCTGAATTAAGTTACATCCCTGAATTAAGTTACATCCCTGAATTAAGTTATATCCCCGAATAAAGTTACATCCCTGAATTAAGTTATATCCCCGAATAAAGTTATATCCCTGAAAAAAGTTATATCCCTGAATTAAGTTATATCCCTGAATAAAGTTATATCCCTGAATAAAGTTATATCCCTGAATAAAGTTATATCCCTGAATAAAGTTATATCCCCGAATAAAGTTTATATCCCCAAATAAGTTATATCCCTGAATAAAGTTATATCCCCAAATAAGTTATATCACTAAATAAAGTTATGTCCCTGAATAAAATTTCTGAATAAAGTTATTATGAATAAGGTTTCCGATGTCTGTCGTTCTTGCAATTCCACTAAAACTAACGCATTTTATGACGTCACTGACAGTGATCTGCATAGATATCAATAGTAGCTAAATAGTCACTGTCAGTGACGTCATAAAACACGTTAGTTTTAGTGGAATTGCAAGAACCACAGACGTCAGAATAGAAATTTGAATGGTGCAAATTGATGCTATTAGTGTCCCGATACACAAACACAAAGTTTATAAAACCTCTTTACAATCCCTTTAAGTTAAATCCCTTCAGTTATTCCCCAGTCTACAGTTAATTATTGTACATTGCTTGCAGCATGAATGTTTGTCCATATCCATTTTAGTGTAGCACATTTTCATCCCTTTTCATTTTGCTTCAATATCTTCTGCTAGTGCCTTGCTTTATTCCATATTTAAATCTTGGCCTGCCTGCAAGTTTGTCCATCCTTATTGGCCCACTAGGTGCAGAAAAGGGGGACGTAAAACTCATTTCATTCGATACATTTTATTAAGGAAAATGTTCAGCATTTTCGAGGGTTGATTTGAGCCTTTAATATATGCAAATAGCCTCCAGAAGTACTAGAACTGGACAAAAATCCCACAATCCCTTCAAAACATTTATCTTTCATTTTCTGTATTTGTCTTTTCTATATAAAGCATAGTCTTGCTAAACGGCGAGTCGTTTGACTTTCAAGTGTTAATAATTATGGATACACAGGGATTTTAAGGTTTGAATTTTTAGGGAGAGTTGTGATCATTATTATGGATTAGCTAAAATATTCCAGGTTCTGAGGCTAAAAATATAGTGGTTGAACAGTTAGTGAACATATCCCTTTAATGAAAAGGAAATTGAGTTTTACGTCCTGCTTTTCTGCACCTATTTGGCCCATGGAAAGAACAAATGTTATGCAGTGTGCAACAAGGGAAATTTCATGCAAAATTATTTTGATCATCCAGATGGCAATATACACAGAACCTAATTTTTATAACAAAAATGAATTGAAAGAAAATGAAATCCTACAAATTTGAAATATAAAATGTTTTCATGAAAAGAAAGTTTTCAACATAAAAATAGATTTTGCTTGTTATAGGCCTATATCCCGCATGAAACCTACAATTCAAATCCTAAAAAAATACCAAATTTCTGTGCCTTTGCATGATAAAATATTTGTAGATTATAGAAATTTTTTCGTATGTAAATACAAATCTTTGTCAAAAAAAAAAAGATATAAAAAAAAATATAGGAAAAAATAAATACACGAAAACGTGCAAACAATAGGTAAAAAGTCGATACAATGTGTGTAAATGTAGCTACGTTTCTTTTTTTTGCTTGATAAAGGGATTAGTCCCGAAATGTAGCTACATTTACTCTCAGTATATCGACTTTTTACGTACTGTTTGCACATTTGCGTGTATTTATTTTTTCAAAAATAAAAAGAAATAGATTTAACAACTTAAAATATCCAAAATTAAGACAGGGACTTTTGTTTGGCATGAAGTATATGGGTTTTAGATTACATGCTAGTTACGATGAGAAATGCCTTGTTCAAATTAACAGCATCCAAAATTATAAAAAATATAATTAAAATAAGATGTAGCATCATGCTACTTAAAGGAATACTACCTCTTAGAATGAACAAAAAGTCTAAATTCTCAAACTTGGTCAATAGGAGTATATATTCATCAGGGGACTTACCTGATGTCATAACTATACAACAGATTACCTGTATAATCTGATAAATCTAAATTATCAAACTTGGTCAATAAGAGTATATATTCATCAGTGAACTTACCTGGTGTCATAACTATACAACATATTTCCTAAATAATCTGATAAATCCTGAAAACAATGTTTATATACAATAATTGAAAAACGTTTACTCAAATTTTAAGCGTTTTTCAATTATAACCTGCAAGTGTATGGAAAATTACATAGTTTTATGGGTTTATTTGATTCTGTTTGTATGCTTTGGACATCGTTGATGAATATATACTCTTATTGACCAAGTTTGAGAATTTTATTTTTTTGTTCATTCTAAGAAGTTGTAGGTGCCCTTCTTCATATACAACCCCAAGAGTTCTTAATTAGTGAAAATGCTTCTGTAGCCTTCATAGGAGATCTTGCGCCCTATATTTTCCTTGCCCCCCTCTGTGAATACAGGGTGTGCCCAAATGAAGGTAATCTAAAGCCCTGGTATTATTGCCAACAAATTTTGTGCTTTAAATGGATTGTAAAGAGGTTTTCTAAACTTTGTATATGTATCTTGGACATCGATAGCATCAATTTACATCATTCCAATTTCCATTCCGACGTCTGTGGTTCTTGCAATTCCACTAAAACTAACACGTTTTAATGACGTCACTGACAGTGATCTACATAGATATCAACAGTAGCTTCTGGTAGATCACTGTCAGTGACGACATAAAATGCGTTAGTTTAACTGGAATTGCAAAAACCACAGACATCAGAATTGAAATTAGAATGGTGTAAATTGATGCTATCAGTGTCCCCGATACACATACAAATTTTAGAAAACTCGTTACTATCCATTTAATTTGATAAAATTTAAAAAAATACTGTCAATCATTTTTTAAGAGTTTTTCACAAATACCAACGCCTATTTTTTTACAGCGGTCGAACGGAATACCAAACTCTTGAAGAAGGTAAACGCAGAATGAAAATAGATCGAACGTTTTCAAGGTAAAGACAAAACTGAAATGAATTATTCAATGTTACGTTTTTTTACTGTCATGGTAGCCATTGTCTGTAGGATAGGATATAATATGAAATAATGGAGTTACTTCCCTTCAATCGACACCACACTGTACTTTTGCAATAACTGAAGATTTTGTACATATTTTTGAGATTTTGAATTTATTGTTCTTAAAGTAATACTACCTCTTAGAATATACAAAAAAAGTTTTCAAACTTGGTTAATAAGAGTATATATTCATCAACGGTGTCTAAAGTATACAAACAGAATCAAATAAACCCATATAACTATGTATTTATTGCGAAAAGTACCAAAAAGTGCCAAGTTAGAAAATTCAAAATAATTTTAAATAAATAAAGTTAATTCACTTCAATACATACAAAATCTTCAGTTATGATGTTAATATCACTAGAATGCTAACTGCGGTGTTAACTATTAAAGTGATTGTAAAGAGGTTATCTTTTGTATGTGCATCGAGGACACTGATATCATTATTTGTACTATTCAAATTTTCAATCTGACGTCTGTGATTCTTGCAATTCCACTAAAACTGACGTTTTTTTATGACGTCACTGACAGTGATCTTCATAGATATCTATAATAGCTGCCGGTAAATCACTATCAGTGATAAAATGCGTTAGTTTTAGTGAAATTGCAAGAGCCACAGACATCGGAATGGAAATTTGAATGATGCAAATTGATGCTATCAGTGTCCCCGATACACAAACAAACTTTAGAAAACCTCTTTACAATCACTTTAATATATTATTTATTTATTTATTTATTTATTTATTTATTTATTTATTTATTTATTTATTTATTTATTTATTTATTTATTTATTTATTTATTTATTTATTTATTTATTTATTTAATTAATTAATTAATTAATTAATTAATTAATTAATTAATTAATTAATTAATTAATTAATTAATTATTTATTCATGTTCTATGTTATATAATCTGTGGTGTGGTTTTTTCTAAAACTTTCTCTAATCTCACCTAGATATTTTCATACTTATCAGCTAGTGTAGGCTCCCAAATTGGGTAGTGTTTTATTTGGATTTTCACAATCAAATGTAAGGGGATAATGATGGTATGAATAAACTACAAAACTATCCATCTTTCTAAATTTATCGAGGTTTAGCAGATCTGATGTATCTAAATAGATGTAAAAACTGAATATATTTGGAGGGGTGAGGGAAATATCTGAGGGGTGAGGGAAAAGGATTTGGTGAACCTGGGTTTTCAACTGGATTTCTCAAGTGTCCCTGATTACAAACGAGAAAATCCCCTGCATTGTCTGCGAAAGTCATCGAGTCACAGCATTTTTATACGCCCACATCCCTCTATGAGGACGTATATTGTCGGCACCCCTGTCCTTCCTTCCATCAACATTTGCTTGTAAACGCTCTAAAAACTCTAAAAACTACAGTTTTTGATCGAATCACATGAAATTCGGTATGTATATACATATTCAGAAAACAAAGATCAGGTTCGAATTTGAGCTATTTTCGACCGTTAGAAGCAGAATTATTGCCCTTGCCCCAAAGTCTTGAATATGCTATTACTCTCTTAGTTTTCAACCGATTTTGATGAAACTTAAAATGGATGTTATTGGACCTATATCGAAAGGTTTGAGAAAGTTACGTTTACTCCTGATTAAATTTAAGGCATTTTCGTTGGGCTTATATGGCTGTGGTCCACTATCTTTTCTTTTTAGTACAAACTTAAATTGTGGCCCAGGTATAGAGGCGTTGTGGGCAGTGGACACTGGATGCATATTCACACAGATAAACAAAATAATACTTAATATTTTATTAGACCTATAATTCAGTTTGTGTCCCCTGGAAAATGTCCAAATATCCCCAGTCTGGGACATGTCCCCTAAGTTGAAAACTCAGGACCTCAGGTATCTAAATAGGTTAAAAAATAAACCTGCACCTCCAGAGAAGCACTAGTACCAAATTCCCAGATTAAAAGAGCTTATTTTTTCTGTCTCTACCCTAGCTGAGCTCTGTTCAAATAGCTATCAGAGGCTGGAAATATTTTCGGCATATCTATTCTATTGATAACAATTCAGTTGATATACAATATCTCTGATCCTTATTGCTTTAAAAGTGATAGATAATATTTTAATTCCAAATTTGTAATAGAAATTATTTGAGATAAGGGAAATGGTCTTTTTTTTTTAAAACAACTTCTGGTTTTGAAAAGTTTCTAAGCTTACTATATGCTAATTTTTCCAATCCTTCTCTAGCTGATCTATGAAAATATCTGAGGGGTGTGGGCAAATATCTGAGGGGTGATGGGAAATATCTGATGGGTGATGGGAAATATCTGAGGGGTGATGGGAAATATCTGAGGGGTGAGGGAAAATATCTGAGGGGTGAAGGAAAATATCTGAGGGGTGAGGGGAAATATCTGAGGGGTACGGGAAGATATCTGAGGGTTGGAGGGAAATATCTGAGGGGTAAGGGAAAATATCTGAGGGGTGAGGGGATATATCTGAGGGGTGAAGGAAATATCTGAGGGGTGAGGGAAAATATCTGAGGGGTGTGGGAAATATCTGAGGGATGAGGGACAATATCTGAGGGGTGAGGGAAAATATCTGAGGGGTAAGGGAAATATCTGAGGGGTGATGGGAAATATCTGAGGGGTGAAGGGAAATATCTGAGGGGTGAGGGAAAATATCTGAGGGGTGAAGGAAAATATCTGAGGGGTGAGGGAAATATCTGAAGGGTGAAGGGAAATATCTGAGGGTTGAGGGAAATATCTGAGGGGTGAAGGGAAATATCTGAGGGGTGAAGGGAAATATCTGAGGGGTGAGGGAAAATATCTGAGGGATGAGGGAAATATCTGAGGGGTGAAGGAAAATATAAGGGTGAGGGAAAATATCTGAGGGGTGAAGGACAATATTTGAGGGATAAGGGAAATATCTGAGGGGTGAAGGGAAATATCTGACGGTTGAGGGACAATATCTGAGGGGTGAAACTCGGTCAGTTTGAGACTAGAGTGTGGTGAAACAGGGAGAGGTGTATTTATCAGGTGTCCCAATAAAAACGTTCCCAACTTTGTCTGGAGTATCTCAGCTTTTGGTTAACCAATCTCTTCAAAAAATTCCCACAAAAATATTTCAAACTGTCATCCAGTCCAGTCATCGAATGAAAATTGTGAAAAGAAGTGACCCAAAAAGATTGGTTTATTAATGACTGGGATACTTAGGGACTTTTTTTATGGGCATATATCGGGTGTCTCAATAAAAACGTCCCCAAGTTTGACGGTAAGTATCTCAGCTGTTGGTGAACCAATCTCTTTCAAAATTCTTACAAATTTACTTCAACATGTCCTTGTTAGACCCTGAAAATATGAAAGTCATTGAATAAAAATTGCACAAGAACTGCTCCGAACAAAATAGCATGTCAAAAAATTCAATATCTTATATATATATATTCAATATACTTGCCGTCAAAGTTGGGGACGTTTTTTTTGGAACACACGATATATACAGATATAACAAACTTAACACAATGTAAACTGGATGTGTTCAAATATAGATACATAAATAATCAAATATAGATACATATAGATACAAATATAAATCCAATAGATGTATTTATGTGTGGTTCAATCTGTAAATGTATGTTTTTTGTAGTAGATTGCTTATTTTTAGCAGGGACTTCTGATATATATTGCTATTCTTTAAAGGAATACAACCTCTTAGAATGATCCAAAAAATCTAAATCTTTTAACTTGGTCAATAAGAGTTTATATTAATCAGGCCTGTTTCTCAAAAATTTTGTCATAAGTTTGGCATTTTTCAATGAATAAATTCATACTTACGACAAATTTTAATCGTAAGATTTTTTGAGAAACAGGCCCCAGGAGACAAACCTAGTGGCATAACTATACAACCGATTACCTGAATAATCCGATAAATCCAGAAAACTATGTTTATATACAATAATTTAAATACGCTAAATCAAATTTTAAGCGTTTGTCAATAATAACCTGTAATAGTATGGAAAATTACATAGTTTTATGGGTTTATTTGATTCTGTTTGTATACTTTGGACCAGGGTTCGCAAGAGTACCGGCGGTACCAGGTGACCGGTACCGATACCGGTACCAGTTAAGTACCGACGGTACCGGTACCGGTACCGGTACTACAATGGTACAATGAATTTGAGACTAAATCATGTATATGACAAACCGGACTATATAACTGCTCACTGCTGTATAACCCTATATTCCCTTTATTGCTACTTCTATCAGATATTACTTTATTAGGAACTAAAAAACTGAGATATACATCTAACACCTATACACAACACCAACAGTTGGATGGCAACTGAGAGTCAATAATACGGATAGTCTTTATTCGATCTCAACTATTTCGCAGTCATTTGGTGTTCCTTCTCTTTTGGGGTTTGGCGCTACCGGCTTAGCTCGCTCTTCGTGACGTTTATTTCTCTGGTAAAAGGCTTTCAGATGTCAGGTCACCCATTCTTGATCTCAGTTTTGTGACCAGCAGAGCACAAGCCGAGAAGGCTCTTTCGGCCTCAACGCTGGTTGGCTGGACCATTACAGTTATTTGGTGTAGACTGTGATGAAGAACTGAGATGAACGATTGAAATGATTGCGCGTATTCGTTCAATAAGCAGGGAGACTCGTTTTCCCGGAAAAAGTCAAGCGTTTAAATATACCTTATATGGTCATAAGAGACTATTTTCGGAGAAGCAGTTTTCTAGAAAATAGTTTCTTGCTGCCTGACGAATGATCACATATGGTCCCATGAGTCATGCCCGTGACCATAAATTGTTAGGTTAGGGTGAGAATATGTCAAGCGACTGAAATAATGCACGTGCAATGTGAGGAATTTGTTCATATAACCCTCTGTGTTTTCACAAATTCCAGTACCGGTACCGCCGGTACTCGAACCCGGTACCGGTAACGGTACTGAGGTGTCAGTACCGGCGGTACCGGTACCGGTACTGGTACCGGTTGCGAACCCTGCTTTGGACACTGTTGATAAATATATACTCTTATTGACCAAGTTTGAGAACTTAATTTTTATGTTCATTCTAAGAGGTAGTATCGCTTTAACTTCTACAGGCATTTTGATCTAAATCTGGCTACTTTAATTGGCACCTTGCATCACTTCCTTTCTGTCAATGTGCCCTTGGCTCGCTCGACTTGATTGTTCAGTGGGGCAAGTAATATCTGAAGGGGCAACAAAATGTTGATATCTTTGAAAAAGGGCGGCTGTAAAAATTTGTTTGGGGGGAAGCCATCAGAGGCGCCTCGGCCCTTTTTTGCCTAGTAGCTACAGACCTGTCTCTCACACTAAAAATAGTTTTTGAGTCTGCTATGTAAATCTTATTTGTACATTACTGTGCATGTGAAGCGGTTCATGCTTAATCTTTTGAAACACCTGATGGTACTTCTCTTTTCAAAACACCTGATGGTACTTCTCTTTGAAGAAGTCCACTACTTTATAACTATAGCTCTCGAATTTGTCATGTTTTGGATGTGATTTTTTTAAACAAAATTGTTTTGCAAGTACTGATTTTTATTATCTGGGCCTTATTCTCAAAAACTTAACTTGAAATGATTTTAGTGTTCCAGTCATCTGATTGGTCAATCACTAAAAAATGTTTAAATTTAGCTTTATTATCCAATCAGATAACTGTATTTCTTAAAATCTGGATTTCATCTAAGTTTTCGAGAATAAGCTCCCTGTATGATAATTTGTCAAAAGAACATTTTTTAAAATTTCCACGTTATTTATTTCAGATCGCCCAGTAAACGATACGCACGTAGAACGGTGGGATCTGTTTCCAGACAAGCCATCATGGACGATAAAAATTTCCACGACGGCTATCGCAATTTATCAAAATCACAAACTTTTACTTCAACCACTGGGAATTCCCATCCATTTAATCGCTACGAAGGAGGCGGAGTCAACAGTCATATCCGTGCCACGTTACCCCCGGATTATAAAACACGATCGTCATGGATTGAGACTACGAGGAACGAAAGATCAGACGAGTGAGTATTATTTTAATAATAATAATAATAATAACACGAACACAATCGATCACACTCTTATCAACTTCAGAACTAGACTAGTGGCTAGATAACCTTGTATACTATACAGAGACCAATCACTCGTATCAACTTCAGAACTAGACTAGTGGCTAGATAACCTCGTATCCTATGCAGAGACCAATCACTCCTATCAACTTCAGAACTAGACTAGTGGCTAGATAACCTCGTATCCTATGCAGAGACCAATCACTCGTATCAACTTCGAAACTAGACTAGTGGCTAGATAACCTCGTATACTATACAGAGACCAATCACTCGTATCAACTTTGAAACTAGACTAGTGGCTAGATAACCTTGTATACTATACAGAGACCAATCACTCGTATCAACTTCAGAACTAGACTAGTGGCTAGATAACCTCGTATCCTATGCAGAGACCAATCACTCCTATCAACTTCAGAACTAGACTAGTGGCTAGATAACCTCGTATACTATACAGAGACCAATCACTCGTATCAACTTGGGAACTAGACTAGTGGCTAGATAACCTTGTATACTATACAGAGACCAATCACTCCTATCAACTTCAGAACTAGACTAGTGGTTAGGTAACTTTGTATACTAAACTAAAATAATCAATCAAAAACAATCTTTTGTCTTTTCCTGGCCAAATACCAGGCAAGATGGCCGTCTATCTTGGCCAAGTCATTATAAAGTCTCGAACAATGGCGAAAGTTGAGCCGAATGGAACAATCTCAACCATAAAACAAATCTCTAAATCCATGGATACATATTGACAATACATTGGTAGCAGCTAATGAACTTTTAATATGAGGAAGTAAGTATATCAATAGATGAGTAAATATTAAATAATGAAAAGTGGTATCGGGTGTGTAGAAGAAATTTCAGAATGCCTGAAGTGTTTGAGTGTGATTTGTGTTTACGTATAAGTCCCAGTTTGTTTTCAAAACGTCTTTTCTTTATGCTGTGCGTTTGATTTCAGATGCACTTCTTTTTTTTCTGATTTTTATACGCCCATATCTCTCTATGTGGACATATATTGTCGTCACCCCTGTCCGTCCGTCAACATCAGCTTGTAAGTGCTCTAAAACGGTAGGGTGTATAATACATATTTGTAAACGAAGATCAAGTTTGAATTTGAGCTATTTTCGATCATTAGAAGCAGAGTTATTGTCCTTGCCCCTAAATCTTTAATATGCTATTACTCTCTTAGTTTTCAACTGATTATGATGAAACTTAAAATGGATGTTATTGGACCTAAATCAAAAGTTTTGAGAAAGTTTGTGTTGGGCGTATATGACTGTGGCCACTATTTTCTTTTTTGCGGTATTCTATTACGAATGGCTATGTTTTTTATTGTCTGTACATTTTCAATATTTCACGAGGGGCGTAGGAATATCACGAATGACCTTCAAGCTCCGAGTATTGTAAAGGTCAAATTTTGTTAATATATTTCCATGACCGTTATGATTAATTGAATCATAGTTGTTGGCAGGAGAACAAAGTTACCGAACTATTTGTTGTATTCAATAGAAAATATTTGATAAATAATTGATATTAAAGGTCTCAAAAACAGGAATTTTTTAGTTAAAGTTAAAGGGATTGTAAAGCGGTTTTCTAAACTTTGTATGTGTATCGGGGATACTGATAGCATCATTTTGTTAGTGTTGAAACGGTTAGTGATTTTTACGACCCGGGTACCCGTCGGCAATAACCGGTTATTTTCCGGTTAACCCCGGTTTATTTATTAAGCTTAAAAACAAGAATAAAGAACCGCATTTGTAGCTGTGACACAGCGTAAACTAAATCTCAGTTAGTACAAATGAGTTCCGAAGTCCCCGAACGAAGAGTTGACCTACATTGAATCAGTTCCACTCGGAATTGTCGTAGTCAGATAAAAACCAACAACCCATCGAAGCAGACATCAAATTACACCCAAATTGGCCAGACGAAATAACCCCACTGTCATTCATTGGCAAGGTATCAAATAACCATTGAACTTGGAATGGACGGCAGTATGTTAACATAGTCAAGATCATCAAGGTTACTAGCACCCAGAGAAGACAATGAACGTCTGGATAATCAAGTTAAACAAAAAACCAAACGGGCGGTGTTTGATACAATTAGGTCAAAATTATTTGTTCCACTCGTGAAGTAATTTTAATTCTATAATGACTATAATTACTTGTATAAACGGAACAAGATCATCTTTTATATGATATATTATAATAAATAAGTCTATAATCACTCTATGATACCTATATTTAAAATATTACGTAAGGATTTGAAACTTTGATATACCCCGATGCGGACGATATTGTCAGGCACTAAATTTAATAGACACCGCCGGATGTGACCATCTCACAAGAATGTTAAAAGTGAAAGTAGATGAAAGTGAGAAATTCATTGGCTGATATGAATAGACATCTCTTATTGTCCAATGAGATAATAGCATGCTTTGTTGATTGATTTTTACGAGTGTCTGTTCATAAATACTTTCAACAAGATGTTCTATTTTTACGGCTTTATCCTTCTTTGAAAAACATCGGAGATAGATGAAATAACAACTATTTGATGAGCTAGATGGTTACTAATATTCAGTTGAGAATATGGCTGATTTATGTCATAAAACGCCGTATTTTTTACACGCATTTCTTTATCAAAATTATCATGTTACAAATTGACGGTTAACCGATCATCTGAAATCAGACCCGGTTACCCGTGAAATCGTACCCGATATCGGTTAACTGATTAACCGTTTCAACACTACATTTTGTACCATTTCAATTTCCATTCCAACGTCTGTGGTTCATGCAATTCTACTAAAACTAATGCTTTTAAGACACCATTTCATTTCATTTCTGCTTGAGACCTTGGCGAGTGCTTCTATAGGAGAGTATCTTCTTTAACAGGCATTCTATGTAATCTATGCATTGGATTCAGTTTCATCCAATCAGATTGCTGTATTTCTTAAAATCTGGATTTTATCTTAGTTAAGTTTTCGAGAAGAAGCCCCCTGTTCTATAACACTTACAACTAAAATTGAACCTCGAAAATGCCAAATGTTCCTCTTTAAACATGTAACTTCTCTAATGAACCTGGTAACCTTTGACCTTTGAGATGTTGAGAGTGTGAGACCAGTATTGATTCCCTCTACAATAGAAGACTAATTGTCGCGAGTGCAGTGTTTATAAGAGTTGTTTGATTGGAATAATACAGGGGGGTGTCTACCTTTATTATACTGATATAGATTGACTTACCTTGGCATACCTCTCTTACCTTATTTACTGTAATAAACACACTATGTTATATCATTCCGTGCGCAGACATTTCACACCCAGACAATTCTCACCCGGACAATTCCCGCCGGACCAATTCATATCCGGACATTTCGCACCAGGATGATTTGCATCAGGACAACTTCCACCCGAGACATTCGACACCCGGACACTTTGCACCCAGGACAAATTCCACCTAGGAAAATATCCCATCACAACATTTCACACCTGGGCACTTCACACCAGGACGATTCACATCCAGGAAAACTGCCACCCGGAAATTTCACACCCGGGCAGTTCGCACCCATGACAATTTCCACCCATAAGAAAGTACGCATGATTTAGTACTTACGAATTTTATTGGAATGGACCCCATGTAGATTGTTGTTTGTGTAGGAGACGGGAATGCTTTTCTTATGTGTGAAAATTGCCATGGGTGCGAACTGCCTGGGTGTCAGTCCTGGGTGCAAAGTGCTCGGGTGTGAAATGTCTCATGGGTGTACCATATCATTCGGCTCAACCTTCGTCATTGTTCGAGACTATATAATCACTCGGCCATGATAGACGGCCATCTTGCCCGGTAATTGGGCAGGAAATGACAACTCTTGTTTCAACGTTGATATTAATTGACTGTTTTTTCCGCAAAAGATGACGATACATTCGGAAGAATAATTGTGATTGGTTGAACTATAATTTATTCAACATGGCAACTACCGTATAGTATACAAGGTTATCTAGCATGTCTAGTTCCGAAGTTGATACAAGTGTATGTTATATAAATTGCAGTTTTAGTACTTTTGAAGACCCAAATCAATGTAAATGCGTGAGGTGTGGAAAATCGCAAGTTTTTGTGGCTTAGTTTTTCTAACTCTCTCCCAGTCATATCTGTCCAAATAGCTATCAATGGCTAGGAATAGAGTCGGCAAGTTGCGGACTAACTCTCCCAGCCATATCTGTCCAAATAGCAATCAGAGACTGGGAATAGAGTCAGCAAGTTTTGTACTAAAAACTTCCAAGATTATTCGTCGGAAGAAGAATACACGATAAAAAATAGTTCCTCAGTTCATGCTAGTTACCTCCCTTGTACATTATCTTTCGTAGACAGAAGATGTCTGGTTGTCAGTGACTAGTCAGAAGTCAACAATGGAGACTTGAAAGTAGTGCGCTTTATCCGCCAGCTGTATACGAGGTTATTGTCAGGCGTAGCAAAAATGGCGGACATATTTACGATTGTCAGAGGCTGGGAATTGAGTCAGAAAGTTTCGGACTAACTGTCCAAATAGCTATCAGATGCTGGGAATAGAGTCAACAAGTTTTAAACATATTTATTACAGTAACTACAGCTAAATACATATATTAATATGATAATACACTAAGGTTCACAGTTATTGTGCCTTTATTAACTAGTTACCTTATACACTCAGTTAAACTGCAATTAACCCTTTAACAGTCACCAGTACAAAAGGGTATTTAGACCCACTAGGAGCCTTGTATTGATCAGTGTCTATGTAACTGTTTAATTTATTTAGAGATTAATTTTCTGGCTCAGTGAGTTTTGGATTAATCTAGTTAGTCTGCCTAACTACCGACTATTCATATAAAACACCTTATAATATCTTTACTGGTTGACTTTTAACTACCGACTATTCATATATAACACCTTATAATATATCTTTACTGGTTGACTTTTAACTACCGACTATTCATATAAATCACCTTATAGTATCTTTACTGGTTGACTTTTAACTACCGACTATTCATATCAAACACTTTATAGGTATATCTTTACTGGTTGACTTTTAACTACCAACTATTCATATAAAACACCTTATAATATCTTTACTGGTTGACTTTTAACTACCAACTATTCATATAAAACACCTTATAATATCTTTACTGGTTGACTTTTAACTACCGACTATTCATATAAAAAACCTTATAATATCTTTACTGGTTGACTTTTAACTACCGACTATTCATATAAAACACCTTATAATATCTTTACTGGTAGACTTTTAACTACCGACTATTCATATAAAAAACCTTATAATATCTTTACTGGTTGACTTTTAACTACCGACTATTCATATAAAACACCTTATAATATCTTTACTGGTTGACTTTTAACTACCGACTATTCATATAAAACACCGCATAATATCTTTACTGGTTGACTTTTAACTACCGACTATTCATATAAAACACTGCATAATATCTTTACTGGTTGACTTTTAACTACCGACTATTCATATAAAACACCTTATAGATATATCTTTACTGGTTGACTTTTAACTACCGACTATTCATATAAAACACCTTATAATATCTTTACTGGTTGTCTTTTAACTACCAACTATAGCATAGATCGACAACTACGTCACCGGTGTATATCACGTGATACGCAATAGAGGAAATGTAGTAAAAACAAAACAAAACTCCTTCCATATATTCACGATCTGAATATCTACTGTCACTATTGCATGTTCCATAACAGCAATGTCGTGTAGCGCCATGGAATATTCGTTTTTCAGAATGCATGTCTCCATGCGGTTCCTAGCATTGTTTGTACTACATTTGAAATCGAGTCTGAGAGCTAATTATAGACTGTCCTATTTTTAGTAACTTCTTAGTTTCTCGATCCTAGCTATCCATATAAAACACCTTATAATATATCTTTACTGGTTGACTTTTAACTACCGACTATTCATATAAAACACTGCAAAATATATCTTTACTGGTTGACTTTTAACTACCAACTATTCATATAAAACACCTTGTAATATATCTTTACTGGTTGACTTTTAACTACCGACTATTCATATAAAACACTGCATAATATATCTTTACTGGTTGACTTTTAACTACCGACTATTCATATAAAACACCTTATAATATATCTTTACTGGTTGACTTTTAACTACCGACTATTCATATAAAACACCTTATAATATCTTTACTGGTTGACTTTTAACTACCGACTATTCATATAAAACACCTTATAATATATCTTTACTGGTTGACTTTTAACTACCAACTATTCATATAAAACACCTTATAATATATCTTTACTGGTTGACTTTTAACTACCGACTATTCATATAAAACACTGCATAATATATCTTTACTGGTTGACTTTTAACTACCGACTATTCATATAAAACACCTTATAATATATCTTTACTGGTTGACTTTTAACTACCGACGATTCATATAAAACACCTTATAATATCTTTACTGGTTGACTTTTAACTACCAACTATTTATATAAAACACCTTATAATATATCTTTACTGGTTGACTTTTAACTACCAACTATTCATATAAAACACCTTATAATATATCTTTACTGGTTGACTTTTAACTACCAACTATTCATATAAAACACCTTATAATATATCTTTACTGGTTGACTTTTAACTACCGACTATTCATATAAAACACTGCATAATATATCTTTACTGGTTGACTTTTAACTACCGACTATTCATATTCATAAAACACCTTATAATATCTCTTTACTGGTTGACTTTTAACTACCGACTATTCATATAAAACACCTTATAATATATCTTTACTGGTTGACTTTTAACTACCGACTATTCATATAAAACACTGCATAATATATCTTTACTGGTTGACTTTTAACTACCGACTATTCATATAAAACACTGCATAATATATCTTTACTGGTTGACTTTTAACTACCGACTATTCATATAAAACACTGCATAATATATCTTTACTGGTTGACTTTTGACTACCGACTATTCATATAAAACACTGCATAATATATCTTTACTGGTTGACTTTTAACTACCAACTATTCATATCAAACACCTTATAATATCTTTACTGGTTGACTTTTAACTACCAACTATTCATATAAAACACCTTATAGGTATATCTTTACTGGTTGACTTCTGCGTTATTTTATGAGATTTTTATCCGCCCTCATCTCTCTATGAGGATGTATATTGTCGGCACCCCAGTCCGTCCGTCTGTCCGTCCGTCCGTCCGTCAACATTTGCTCGTAAATGCTCTAAAGAGTTTTTGATGGAATCAAATGAAATTTGGTATGTGTATACATATTCATAAAACGAAGATCAAGTTCGAATTTGAGCTATTTTCGATCATTAGAAGCAGAGTTATTGCCCTTGCCCCAAATCTTGAATCAAGGCTTTTTCAAGATTTAGGCCTCTTTCATCAGTTTTGAGGAGTTATCACCCTTGAACCTCTATTCAGTAAGTGCTTCTATCAACATCAATTGCTTGTAAACGCTCTAAAAACTAGAAATTTTGATGGAATCAAATGAAATTCAGTATCTCAAAAGGTTTGAGGAAGTTTAGTTTACTCCTGATTAAATTTAAGGCTTTTTGGTTAAGCTTACATGCTTACTCTTTTCGAAACACCTGATGGTACTTCTCGTATGGGAAGTCCACTACTATATTATTATTGAACCTGATTTTGTCATGCTTTGGACAAGATTTATGATTAATGGAATTGTTTTGCTTGTGCAGATTTTTATTATCAATACATAGTTTACAACTTTCCCTTGAAATTTCAGCCTTAAAATTCCCGAGTATCCATAAATATCAGTGTTTGAAAGTCAAAATTATGACATGATTTTTAGTGAGACTATGCTTATATAGAAAACACATCTACAGGAATTGGAAGATAAATGTTTAGGATTAGAATAAATAAAAAATTCTCCTCCCCCGCTTTGCAGCCCCTGACACATCTCTTTAAATGCACAAAACCAAAGCAACAGTTTATTACACTAGCCTAAGATTAAATATAAAAAGGGGTAATAGGTAGGTAATATTATTGATAACACACAATAGATAAAGGTAAATAGAGATTAAATATATAACCTGATTTACCTACGATTATAAATAGATTAATCAGAGATTTGACTGTAATCCAGTTAGGTTTAGTTTATCAGACTAGTTAGTAGGATTAACTTTACCTGAGACTTTCACTCACTCTGCAACTGGGATTTTCACTCTACAACTTTTGGTTTTACACTGAAATCAACTCAATGTTACATTTTCTCTGAAACTGAACTCTCTAATTACAAAGGAGAAAAAGGTGTTAATAACTCTTTGTTAAGAAATGACTCCACCTTCATTATCAGTTTTTCTGTGATAACTCGCGTTTTGTGAAAAATGACAAAACTGCGATAAACGTTTTTGTTTTTGTTTCCAAGCGACATATTTGTGCAATTTGAGATTTTGGAATATTTGTGGCATTTGTGAACAGCATTCTGCTAAAATGTGCTTGTTTGACTGTTACCAAGGAACAAGTTTATGACCAAGTTTAGATTTTGTGAAGTGTTATTCCCGTTTTTGGATTTAGTTCTGTAAGAATATTTTTGGACTTCACTGAATATTGGAAATTGGAAATATTAGTGAAAATGTATTTTCTTTAAATATTCCAAAATTGGTGTAAAAGTGTTTTTTTGAAACAAAAAACTGAGAAGAATTTTAGGAACAGTATTTTCTTTAAATATTCCAAAATTGGTGTAAAAGTGTTTTTTTTTTTTTGAAACAAAAAACTGAAAAGAATTTGATAAACAGTATTCTCTTTAAAATTCAAAAGTTTGTGTTAAAAGGATTGGAGGAGAAATATTTTCTTTAAATTTTTATTAAGATATTTAAACCTAGTGTTAAGTGTAATTATTAGAAAATCTTTAAAATAGAATTTAACATTCTGATTTAAAATTGTATAAATGAAAAAACATTGCTTGGTGATTGTTTATGTTAAAGGTTTCTGTTAAATATTTTAATGAATTTTAAATTGAGGTAGATCGGGGATACTAGTGTTAAAACTTTTAAATTTAAAATTTAAAAATGGCAATGTTTTGTCTATCAATGGTTGAAACGTTAGGAAAATGAATTAAAGATTTGTGGACTGTGATAAAAGGTTTGAGGATAGTTTAAAAAGTTTCAGTATTACATGGGGAAGAGTGCTAGCTTGATTTGTGTTCTGTGATAAAGGTTTGAGGATAGTTTAAAAAGTTTCAGTATTACATGGGGAAGAGTGCTAGCTTGATTTGTGTTCTGTGATAAAGGTTTGAGGATAGTTTAAAAAGTTTCAGTATTACATGGGGAAGAGTGCTAGCTTGATTTGTGGAAGGTAAGACAAAACTCGTGTAATTTTTTCAAAATTATTCGATGTATTTTGATTATCTATTATTGAGAGAGTTTTTGAGCTGGAATTTCCAATTATTTTGAAATTTTTTGAAAATGTTCAAATTGGACTCAACTTTCCTCAATGTTCGATACTTGAACATTATAACTCGGCCATGATAGGCAGCCATCTTGCCTGTATATAGTCAAGGGCAGACAACTGCGTTTCCACTGGGTGAGAAGTAGGGCTTAAAGCTAGTTTTTTTGTGTATGGGTAAAATCAACAATATTGACCATCAATTAATCGGTCGGTCAAACGAAAGCTAGCTTTTACTTTTTAAAGGCAAAAGCCATTTTTTCATTTCGCAATAAGCTAACCAGTATAATACAACCTCTTAGAATGAACAAAAAATCTAAATTTTCAAATTTGGTCAATAAGAGTATATATTCATCAAGGGACTTGCCTGGTTGCATAACTATATAACAGATTACCTAAATAATCTGATAAATCCAGAAAACAATGTTTATATACAATAATTGAAAAACCCTTAATCAAATTTAAGGCGTTTATCAATTATAACCTGTTATTATATGGAAATTTACATGGTTTTATGGTTTTTTTTGCATTTTGTTAGTATACTTTGGACACAGTTAATGAATATATACTCTAATTGACCAAGTTTGAAAACTTAAATTGTTTTTGTTCATTCTAAGAGGAGGTAATCTTAAAAAAGGATGTCACAGATCTTTAATTTTTAGGTGTATGTTTGAAGCAATTTTTTTTTCAGTTTTTAGTTCTTCTGGAGGCTATTTACATATTATCAAGACCCAAATCGACCCTCGAAAATGCTGAACATCCCCCTTTAAGTATTCACGAATAACGCCCCTAGGCAACATAAATATTTTTTTCTGATTTAAAAAAAGGGGTGTCTCAAATCTCTGTCCATTTTCACACTTGATTAAGTAGATTAATGTATTCTGATTCTTTCAAAATAAACTGTGAAATAATGATTGACTTCCAATGAAGTGGAACCTATAGTATATCAAACCATTTAGAATTCTTGTCGTATTTTAATGGTGGGCAATAGTTCAATATCTTTTGACTATACTGATTGAAATTTGAGCATTAAACTATGGGGTGGCGGGGAAATATATATTATTTTATTATGAATTAATTGAAGTATTTGATGGCAGGCTTGTCTTGGTAGGTGTTGAATTAAAGGGGAATGTTCAGTATTTTCGGCTTGATTATATGTTAATGGGCCTCTTCAGTAGGGCTGGGTATCGATTACCAAATTGAGATCGATTATCGAAGGCAGGTTACCAATCAATAATCAATTAATAATCAAAATATTTTAATTGAGAAATCTTCTAATCTTCATATGTTCGTGTACGTTTTTGTACCTGAATCGATTATGAAATTTGATAAAAGATAATCAAAATAAATAATTTGTAGCATTGATAATCGATTATTTCAATTATTACTATTATTAGACCCAGCCCTACTCTTCAGTACTAGAAATACACGAAAATCACACAATCCAAATCCATTCAATTATACCTCTACCTAAACATCTATCTTTAACTTTCTGTATAATGTGTTTTCAATATAAGGCATTAACTGTGTTTCCACTGACATAAAAAGCCGGCTTTAAGCTAGCTTTCGTGTTTCCACTGGGCAATTGCTGAGCTTTTTGTGCCCTGTTTCTGAGTCAAAGAATTGATTGGTCGAATATGTTGATTGTGCCCCTTTAATTGAAGTATTTAATGGCAGGCTTGTCTAATAGGTGTTGAATTAAGCTATTGTTGATGTAAAGGAGTAAACTAAGGTTTTATGTCTATTTTAAAAGGGGCATGTTTATTCCACTGTTAATACGTAGTCAATGGTAAATTTTTAACAAATGTAATTAATAATGTTTACATTTCAACTATTACTCCCTTCAATAAACCAGTTTTGCTAACTAGCTTTTATTTTTCAATAAACTCTAGTTTGTCACGTGACTCTGGCATAGTTTAGGGTTGAAGAAAAATTCCGACACTTGGGTTTGGGTCGCGAATAACAGAAGACTGGGTTATAACTGCTTAAATATAAACCTTAGAAAGCTGGTTGTAAAAGTTGAACTGAAGGGGATTAGTGAGATACACATTTAATGGCTAATCTGATAATCTCATAAAGACTTCTGTAGATTAATTATATTTTGGAAAAATTTCCTCCGTTGCACATGTCATGGTGTTGTAGAAGTAAAACTTCATATTATTGCCTGTCATATTCAGAATGTACAATTTGGATTTTTTTTACGGCCATATGAAATGTGACGTGTATATTGTCTGCAACCAAGTCAGTAGGTCTGCTCATCCACAATTGCTTGTAAATACTTAACAGAGCACAATTTTTGGTGGATATTGGCTAGGAAAAATCAGCAATATTACCTTGCCTGGCAAGCTATCTTCTTCTTAGATTTGTGTCAAAATTTCCTCCATTGCACATGTCATGGTGTTGTAAAAGTAAAACTATTTATCTCATATTATCTCATACCAAAATGTTATGGTTTTGTTCCTTGATTAGGTAATATTTATCAATTTGGGTAAAATTGATAATGAATTTGAAATAACATTCTTAAAGAGATATGTTCACTAACTGTTCGACCAATTTAATTTTAGTCTCAGAATCTGGAATTTTTTAGCTAATCTAATCCATAATAATGTTTCAAACTCTCCCTCGAAATTTAAGCCTTCAAATTCCCGTGTAGCCATAATTATGAGCGTTTGAATGTCAAAAATACGACTCGCCGTTTAGCAAGACTAAATAATAGAAAACACATATACAGAAAATAAAAGATAAATGTCTAGGTCGGGATATAACTGAAGGGATTTTAATATTTTTGAGTACTTCTAGAGGCTATTTACAAATATTCAAGGCTCAAATCGATCATCTACCTTCGGATTTTCCAACCCGGTTTCCCCCTGTCATTGTTGCAGGTCGGAGGGGTTGACATGGAAAAAGCGTCTAATCGTTCGGATGGGACAATAAACCGAGGTCCTGTGTGCTATTGGCTGTGCACGTTAAAGGTCCCTCGACAGTTGGACATCGAAAATAAGAGCAGGCTAATGCAGCTGTCCTGGCAAAATTTCCCTCATTGCACACTGCATGGCGTTTGCCCGTCCTCAATTAGCCCACATAGGTGCAGAAAAGTAGGACGTAAAACTCCATTCATTTCATTTCATATTTTTCAAATTGATCATTGAAAATGCTGGATATTCCCCTTTAATATGTTTATTAATATATCTGATAATTGATTGTTCTATAACTTATATAACTGTGTATGTAATAATAAATAATAAATACTGTTTGACCACTTGAAGGTATTCTTGATCCAGAATTTGACGTAACAATTACAAAAGGTTATTGAGTTTGGGTCGCTCACTCGCTGAGAAAATAAAAGTAGGACTGTGTAAAATAATCGATTATTGACGTTATGAATTTCGATTATCGTTTACTAAATTTCAAAATCTCAATTAAAATTCATAATAAGTTTTCTTTTAATATTATCTGCTACACAATTATCAGACAAGTCTTAACACATTTTATCATGATGATCATACAAAATTCTGGACATTACTTCAGTTTCATTTGTCTTCAATACCAGATTTTGATAAATAACAAACATTCAGGTACAAAGATCATGTTATAAAGAATTTGACTTTGAATTTTTAAGGGATTGTAAAGAGGTTTTTTAAATTTTGTATGTGTATCCTGGACACTGATAGCATCAATTTGCTTCTGTGGTTCTTGCAATTCCATTAAAACTAACGTGTTTTATGACGTCACTGACAGTCACAGTGATCTACCGAACGCTACTATTGATATCTATATCGAACACTGTCAGTTACGTAGAATTACAAGAACCACAGACGTCAGAATGGAAATTGGAATGGTGCAAATTGATGCTATCAGTGTCCCTGATACACATATAAAGTTTAGAAAAACTCTTTCCCTATAAACGTTTTTATACGCCCACATGAAAATGTGGACGTATATTGCCGTCACCCCTGTCCGTCCGTCGGTCCGTCTGTCAACAATTTCTTGTGTATGCGATAGAAGCCAGAGTTTTTATCCGATTCGAATGAAACTTGGTATATGTATTCATCTTGATAATATCTTGGATGAGTTCGAAAATGGCGCAATTCCAGTCGTCGGTTTATGAGTTATTGCCCTTGACTTAGTGAAAAAACCGTTAAAATTAACTTGTGTACGCAATAGAAGCTAGAGTTTTTATCCGATTTGAATGAAACTTGGCATGTGTATTCATCTTTATAATATCTCGGATTAGTTCGAAAATGGCGCAATTTCAGTCGTCGGTTTATGGGTTATTGCCCTTGGCTTCATGAAAAAACATTAAAATTAACTTGTGTATGCGAAAGAAGCTAGAGTTTTTATCCGATTTGAATGAATCTTGGTATGTGTATTCATCTTGATAATATCTCGGATGAGTTCGAAAATGGTGCGATTCCAGTTGTTGGTTTATGAGTTATTGCCCTTGACGTGGTGTAAAAACGTTAAAATTGACTTGTGTACGCAATAGAGACCAGAGTTTTTATCCGATTTGAATGAAACTTGGTATGTGTATTCATCTTGATAATATCTCGGATGAGTTTGAAAATGGCACGATTCCAGTTGTCAGTTTATGAGTTATTGCCCCTGACTTAATGAAATAAACCTTAAAATTAACTTGTGTACTCGATATAAGCTAGAGTTTTTATCCGATTTGAATGAAACTTGGTATGTTTATTCATCTTGATAAAATCTCAAATGAGTTTGAAAATGGCACAATTCCAGTTGTCTGTTTATGAGTTATTGCCCTTGACTTAGTGAAAAAACGTTTAAATTAACTTAATTACGCCATAGAGGCTAAAGTTTTTATCCGATTGGAATGAAACTTGGTATGTATCTTCATCTTGATAATAACTCGGATAAGTTCGAAAATTGCGCGATTCCCAATCATTGGTTTATGAGTTATTTCCCTTGACTTTGTGAAAAAAATGTTAAAATGAACTTGGTATGTGTATTCATCTTGATAATAACTTTATAAATTCGAGAATTGTATGTTATCTATTGTATGAGTTATCGCCCTTGACTTAGTGAAAAAACGTTAAAATTAACTTGGTATGTGTATTCATCTTGATAATAACTTTATAAATTCGAGAATTGTATGTTATCTATTGTATGAGTTATCGCCCTTGACTTAGTGAAAAAACGTTAAAATTAACTTCTGTACATGATAGAGGCTAGAGTTTTCATTCGAATTGATTCATCTAAATATCAGCTCAAATAAGTGCGATGGTGCAATCAACTTTTTCAAATATTGAAACTAGCTGAAGTGGGCGTATGCTACCTTGCCTGGCAAGCTATCTTTTAAATTTGATATTTCATAATCAAAATACAAAATGTCAATAATCGATTATTTGGACTATTTGACCAAGCCCAAGTTATAATGAGTGACTAACTAGGAATATGAACAGGAAAGGATTGGCGATATGAAATTTAAACTTGAAAATAATTAACATTTTATTTTTTACTTCTCACAAGTTATTGTTTACCTTACCACTGTAGATTCACACCATCGCGTGAAAGTCTGGGCACGGCCACGCAAGATTTTTTTTAAATTTTTACTTTTTTTTTTATGTAATCCGATTAAAATACAGCTCAACATATCTTGAAAATTTACATGTGAATGTATTTTAAAGGGGAACCTTCAGCATTTTTGTTTCAAGAGTTGATTTTGGTCTTGAATTTATGTAAATAGTTTAGAATTATAGTACTAGAAGTGCATGAAAATTGCATAATTCCATCTAATATACCTCTTACTTAACATCTATCTTTCATTTTCTGTATATATGTGTTTTCTATATAATGCATAGTCTTACTAAAATACAAGTCGATTGCCGCAACTTGTCAACAACTTACCAATTGCGGATGTAAGACAGTTGTAAGACAGTAAGATAGTTGTGGCTGATGCAAATGTTTCAAACTGAGTCTACATTGATTGGTTTTATGTAGTTGTAGCTGTGAAATTTAGAATTGCAACAGTTACCAATTATCTGTATTGCTCTGGAAAAGAAAGAATTAAAAATATTTGAATAAAATAACTTAAAAGATGAACTTTATAGTTTGCATTCTCTCTTTGTTTGCACATATTATTTTGAGCTAAATATTGCCCAAGGGCGGTATTTTGGACAGATATGCTTGTAAAAATACCTTGAGTCATACCAGTTTGGTCAGATTTGTTATAAAACGAAATGAAAATACCTTTGGAGGCCATATTGAGAAAAACGGCCGCCATTTTGGGATTTGAAGTGGCCAATGTGCTTTTTGAGTTACATAGGGTTTTAGTATTATTTGTGCTAAATTTCACGCTTGTGTCATTAATTGAACGATTTTTGGGCTAATCTGCCCCACTATGTAGGGTTTGTCAAGTCTAATGGGTTTCACTTTGTTTCGACTTTGACAAGTTCTGTTAAAATGTTGGCAGTAATTTCTAGAACAGCTGGTAAAATATAATATATAAAATAAAGTTTATATCAAATATAAATTGTTTACATTCGTAACATTTTCATTGAGTACTTTTCACATATTTTACAGTCTTAAATAATTAATAATGACCTTCTTGGTTTCCTTCCCGATCTTGTTAGTCCAAGTTGGTGCAGATAAGCAGGGCGTAAAACTTGAAATCTAACAATAACAATTTTTCAAATGTAGTGGCCAAGCTTTTTGGTTTTCACAAAAAAGGCACCTAAATTCAACTACATGTGATTTGAAGGTTTAAATTTTTAGAGAGAGTTTGGATCATTATTACAGATTAGATTAATTAAAAAATTCCAGTTTCTGAGACTAAAAGTTTTTTTAATATACTCATTGAACAAAACTTAATTGCACTTTATAAAATATATAGTTCTATATTTATGACCTTTTATGGTAATTTTATTATTAGGTTACCCAACCATTGAATTTCCATACTTAAAAATTTAGTAGATGGGAGATAACTCCTAGTGGATTAAATATGTGCTGTCTTATTTACCCATAATATGCCTTCTGTTGTATTTCAATTGATCTATAAACTTGGGCACTAAGTGGGCCATTATCATATCTGTTTAAGTTTTATTATATAAAATCAGGCACATGAAGAAATTTTATTTTAGATATTTAGCTAGCGTTTTATACTCAGATAATGTAATGTACATGTATTTATTCTTGGTGTCTGTTCATATACCCAGCAGTCCCTCTGTCCTCATATTGACTATGAATTTGGTGTACCCTTAAAGATATTGTAAAGAGGATTTGTAAACTTTGTATGTGTATCGAGAACACTGATAGCATCAATTTACACCATTCTTATTTTAAATCAGATGTCTGTGGTTCTTGTAATCCTACTTATACCTTTCCTTTTTATACACCCCCACACATAAATGAATTGGCTGCCATGAGAAAAGTGGGCGTATTACGATGGCCATCGCTATTTTTTATGACATCAGAGTCGAGATACTATTGATATATAGGCAGTTTCCTTCTTGTGACGTCATAAATCATGCTAATTTCAGTGGAATTACAAGAACCACAGACGTCAGAATGAAAATTGGAATGGAACAAATTCATGCTATCAGTGTCCCTGATATATATAAAAAGTTTAGAAAACAACTTTACAATCCCTTTAACTTAAGGATGAGATTTAATGTCTGTAAATTCAACAGTCCATCCGTCCTTATAATATTGAATGTTGATATGGTGTATGCTTTAAAGCGATACCACATCTTAGAATGAACAAAAATATTAAGTTCTCAAACTTGGTCAATAATAGTATATATTCATCAACAGTGTCCAAAGTATTGACTCTTATTGACCAAGTTTGAAAATTTATTTTTTTTGCTCAGTCTAAGGCGTAGTATCACTTTAAGTTCATAAATAATAAGTTTCTTGGTATGTTTTTACTGACCTAGTTTTGTTCTTGTATTTTCAGCCCTTACGCTCAGACTTGGTAGAGTATTTTTATTATTTTAGAATTTAATATCACTCTGTTGGCTTTAGTTTACTCAGCAATAATCAGTTTCTTTCTTAACCATTTTAACATCACTTATCATTGCTTAAAGGAATATCACCTCTTAGAATGAACAAAAATAAGAGTCAATAGGAGTATATATTCATCAGGGGACTTACCTGGTGTCATAACTATACAACAGATTACCTAAATAATCTGATAAATCTAAATTTTCAAACTTGGTCAATAAGAGTATATATTCATCAGGGGACAAACCTAGTGGCATAACTATAAAACAGATTACCTGAATAATCTGATAAATCCAGAAAACTATGTTTATATACAATAATTAAAAAACACTTACTCAAATTTTAAGCCTTTTTCGATAATAACCTGTAACTATATGGAAAATTACATAGTTTTATGGGTTTATTTGATTCTGTTTGGACACCGTTGATGAATATATACTCTTATTGACCAAGTTTGAAAACTTAATCTTTTTGTTCATTTTAAGAGGTTGTATCGCTTTAAAGGGATTGTAAAGAGGTTTTCTAAACTTTGCATGTGTATCAGGGACACTGATAGCATCAATTTACACCATTCCTATTTTCAATCAGACATCTGTGTTGCCAGTAAATTTCACTTAACTAAGTGTTTGATGATGTCACATGCAAATTTTGCAGTGTGATGTCATCAAACACTTAGTTTAATTGGAATTGCAGGAACCAAAGAAGTCTGATTGTAAATTGGAATTGAAATGATGTAAATCGATGCTATCAGTGTCCCCGATACACATACAAAATTTAGAAAACCTCTTTACAATCTCCAATCTAAAGCACATCTCACAAAGCTTGCTCGCTAACCTGAGAGTCCAGGGTTCAATCCCATCATGGGTCGAGATAATACCTTCAGATTTTCAACCCAGTTTACCCTTGTCAGTGATGCAGGGACAGATGGGGCTCACTGAAAAAAATCACCTGATTTTTCATGTGGAACAGGGCTTTGTTACAGGTTTGGATCATTAACAATTAAAAAGAAGAGTAGGGTTATCTCCCTTTCCTTGAAAAATTTCACTCATTGCACACTCTAATGGTACTGGATATTAAACTTTCTAACAATTAGGAGTTATTCCCCTTGAATTGGGTCTAATATTTAAATCCTAGTCTATCCCAGGTTGATTGAACTAATCACTAAATTTTACCAAACGGCACTTCACTGATCTAATTCTAAATTATTCTTTAAAGATGCTTTAAAGATGCTTTCTCTTATTTTCATTTATATTCCATAATTGGACTGCTTATACTTATATAAATATCAATCCCGGCATCCCAAAGAGCCATGCGCTATTGACTGTGCACGTTAAAGAGGCACAGGCTTCATTTTTGCGGGTCGATTTGGATAAGTCTCAGAAACGGGGATTTTTTAGCTAAGCAATTTAGTACTGGTTATCACAACTCACCATTGAAATTTGAGCCTTCAAATCCATGTGCATCCATAATTATTAGCATTTGAAAGTTATAATGCCCTACTACACATTAGCGATACTATGCAATATATAGAAAAGTCATCTATAGAAATAGAAGGAGAAATGTCTAATTTAAGGTATATTTGAAGAAAATACGCAATTTTCGTGCATTTCTAGTGCTTCTGAAGGATACTTAAATATATTCAAGACCCAAATCAACCAATAAAAATGAAGACTGGTCCCCTTTAATGATCCCTCAACAGTTGGAAATCGAAAATAAGAGCAAACTAATGCCGCTGTCTTGGCAAAATTTCCTTCATTGCACACTGCAGGGCGTTTGCCCGTCCTCAATTAGCCCATATAGGTGCAGAAAAGCAGGACGTAAAACTCCATTCATTTCATTTTCTTACATAAATAGAAAGTAGAGATGTTCTAATGACTGGGAAAAATACTAGTTTGTCTCACAAGTCCTTAATTAACTCGTAATTAGGCAAATTAAGACTCTGATTTCATCGTTAGTACCCTAAAAGTCTCGGTCGTTGATTTGTAGATTTGGGTAATTGAATGAGACCTAACAACCGAGACTAGTCACAAGATCAAACATGGAGTCTAAATTAAGCGTTTCAAAGCAAGTTGAGTCAACTTGATTACCCAAGCCTCTCTACGTTCCACATATGGCTAAATAACCTACAAATACATGGATTGTTCATAAGAAACACTAATTAATCAATTAGTAAGCTTGATTTGACCCTTAAACAATGCGAAAACCCATCTTTGACACATTTAACGCAATTAATATTAGATACAGAATAAAAACTTAATTTATTCATCAATTGTCCACAAAAAAATCATTTTTTGTGGTAATCTATGCTTCACCTATGCTTCAACTATGCCAAAAATCTTCTATAAAATGAATTTATCATTTTTCAGAATTCTATTGGGAAAATTTAATTTCTAGTGATTTTTCCATGATTTTTTTCAGAAAGTTATAGTTATGGTAGCTTTAAAAGGCCAAAACATTTTATTCCAATTAAAAATACAATTCAAATGTCCACTCTTTGTGGATTGGTTCACCCATTGTCTGTCTGTTCACATTAAAGGTTTTAAATCCATTTTTGATGAAATTTGATATTTGAGTGCAAAATCATAAGATGAGGATCAAGTTCGAATTGAAACGTTTTCTATCTGACCCTGAATGCATAAAACATAATACTGAGTTAAATCCAGACCTCTTAAAGGGACAGTTTTTCTAGGTCAAATTTTTTTTAAAAGGCACATATCTGAAGATAATGATGCATAGTTTTCACAAGTTAGGTCACGTTGCTAGCAGTGGCATTTATTGCGTGATAAACAACATACGAATTAACATTAGGTCAATGGGAAAACATCTTAGCAAATGTAAAGATATTGTAATATAAATTGTACAGCTGTAACAGATAATGGTTAAATATAAAAAAGTCAAAATCTCTCTTTTTTGCTTTCACTTTTATTTTAATGAGGCAAATTTTCGCATATAATGCTTCTTCAGGCCTAAAAATACATGAAATAGGAAAAAAGTTAACCACAGAATAGAAAAAAGCAAAGCAAAAAGTGTCAAATTTCAGGTACGAAGAGTGCTAAAACAATCACTATCAGCATGCTAGTAGTCGCGCAATATACATAATACAATAATTAAAATTACATATTGATATCTATAATAGTGATTAAGAAAGCTAAAGTATAATTACCAGGAGAAAGACTTCCGAGATGAACAGAATAAAGGTGGAGGTGTTCCCCCCCCCCCCCACCCCCAATAATGAATAACGTTCTAATTGAGCAAATTGAAAAAATTATGAGGTCATTAGAGGTCTACGACGTCAAAACATCTTGACGACATCATTAGAGTAACTCCACATGTAGGGTCTCTAGGAGTGTGAGCAGTAAATGCATACAATGATTAAAACGTTAACAAACCATACTGAAAAGATAATACTACTAGGCTATAATTATATAATATGACGAGAAATGAAAAGAAAGCTTTTGGCATAAGAAAGTCTGTATAATAGCAAGTGATGGGATCAACGATAGCTAAACTATTGATTAAATGACAGTAATTCTAGCCTTCTTTTTAATTTCATTGCGCTTATTCAGACCATGGGGTGTTAAAAAAGATCCCAAATTCACAATCCATCTGTCTTCTTTATCTTTGAGGCGACAGCATTCAGAACAGGTGCAAGTTCGTTTGTTTTCATGTCCAGCTTGTTGAAGTCCTGCTGGTGAAACTTTGATCGAGTCAATCAAGGTGATCTTCAGATGATTCTGATTTGGAGCACTGTAACCAGGACAACCAACCAAAAAGTGAGAGCTGAGACCAGTGTGAAGTTTCTCTATGTTTCTCCTATTACAACTGGTTTTATGGCTACTGAAGCGTTGTTTCGGATCTCTTGTTGAACCCACATACTGTAGTTGACAAACGGTATCTTCTATTAAATAAATAAACCAAACCATGTTGAGGTTGTGATGAAGATGGCGGACAATAGCATGATTAGTTTTAAAGTGAAAAGAGGTAACAAAATTGGTAACATTCAGATGGGAGCAAAAATCACAACGACCACCCGATTGAAACTTTTCACATTGATAAGAACCTCTAGGGAGATTAACTGGTTTTGAGGAATCAAAGCTTTTTGGGTTGGTAGGAGAAATGTGCTCCGCAAGGTTTTTCCCTCTCCTGTTGGCTGATACTAGCTTCTCTCGAGGGAATGCAGCTGCAACTTTTGGGTCTGAAGATAGAATATGGTAATTTCTAGATAAAATAAGATAAAATATTTAGCTGTAACAGATAATATATGACAAGAATATTGTGTCATGGAAGCAACAGTTAGATTTTTAAGATCGAATGCCGTTACAAGTATATAAGATATTGTAATATAAATTGTACAGCTTCATGTAACAGATAATAATACCTGTTATTACAAATAACAATCTAGTCTAGTGTTAGTGTAGAGTTGGCACTGAAACAATTTCTAACACCAGACAATTTCTTATTCCAACATGGCTGCCATTACTTATCTCTACTTTCATACCAAACTTAAGAGTATGGTTTCTTACAGGTAGACTCTTTCTTAATTTCACCCTCCCCTCCTTCAACACCCAACTTCCCCCACCCAACCTCTCTCCTGCCCCTTTCATGACAAGTTTTTCAGAAGTATCAAAATGTCTGTCATGTTTAAGCCTACATTTTCACACCAAACTCAACAATATGGCTTCCTACAAACCCTCCCTACCACCGCAAACCCCCTTCCCCCACCCAACCCCTCTCCTTAACAATTGCATTACAAGTTTTTCAAAAAGTCTTAAAATGTCTGTCATGTTTAAGTCTACCTTATTTCTGTTTTCACACCAAACTCAACAATATGGCTTCCTACAGGTGAACTGTTTCTTTCATGCAATCCTTTTCCCTCCTGCATGTTTCTTTTCCTTAACAATTATTTCCATTATAAGTTTTTCGACAATATGGCTTCCTACAGGTGAACTGTTTCTTTCATGCAATCCTTTTCCCTCCTGCTTTTCTCTTTTTTCTTAACAATTACAAGTTTTTCATAAAGTCTCAAAATGTGTTTCAGTTATAGGTCTATCTATAATTGTTCAGTTTTTTCCACGAATAATTGGTTGATATTTTAAACAATGTAAATGTATATGTTAAAGAAACACAACCTCCTTGTCTTTACACTAAGATTGACACAATCCTAAGGGTAACTTAGTGCAAACATGTCTTGAGAATTTTTGAAATACGACTTGCATCTTTGAAAAAGGGGACATCTCAACCAATAAAGAATCGCGTTTCATGATACTACTTCCTGATTGGTTGAACTCGTATTTGCAATTGGGTTGCATTGCGTCTGTAGACTGTCGCCAACTTGTACTGACTGCAATCAACTCGGGTGTCTTCTGGTTACGAATAAGCTATTTATAGCACGTGCCACCCTTCCGACGTTTATATTTGTATATTTTGTGTTACGTCATAAATTGGACTGCTGTGTTGCTTTACTTTCTGTTTCGTCTTCCCACAATGCATATCAATGCATAGACACGCGAACTTGAAGGTAGTTTTGGATTGGCAGAAATTTTCGTCACCAGAAGACTTATAAACCTTTTTAGACTACACTGAGTCGACAATCAAAAAATAACCGAAACGAAATGTAATCTAATTTTAATCAGTAAAAATGACATATCTAGATGACGACTGATGTTTGAGTTGAGAGGAGGTTGGTGGTTGTCTTGGCTGCGTGTTGCCAGCTTTAGATTTAGAACTATCAGTAATATTGTTATAGTATGACATTATTATGTAGGGTATGAAATAATTATTATAATATATGTATAATTATAACACAATTACAACAGTCATAATTATAAATACAGCTCACATATTTACACGCTACAAATCGAGGATAAATATAAAGTCTGTTGTCCTGTTGAAATTATTGAGGATTATTTTTGTGGAATATTCAAGGTTTAAAATTTTGTAGGGAAAATTAAAAATTTGCTGTCCTAATGTTGCAATTTTTTAAAGGGATTGTGGTGGTTTTCTAAACTTTGTATGTGTATCGGGGACAGTGATAGCATTTATTTGCGCTATTCCAATTTTCATTCCGACGTCTGTGGTTTTTACAATTCCACTAACGCGTTTTATGGCATCACTGATAGTGATCTACCGGAAGCTACCATTGATATCTATGCAGATCTCTGTCAGTGACGTCATAAAACGCGTTAGATTTAGTGGAATTGCAAGAACCACAGACGTCAGAATGGCGCAAATTGATGCTATCAGTGTCCCTGATACACATACAAAGTTTAGAAAACCTCTTTACAATTCCTTAAAGGTTATTGTGTGATATTAAACTCTGTATAATTATAACACAATTACGACAATTATTATTATTAACACAGCCCACATTTTTACACGCTTCAAATCAGGGATAAATATCAAATCTGTTGTCCTGTTGGAATTATTGAGGATTATTTTTGTGGAATATTCAAGGGTTAAAATCTTGTAGGGAAATTTAAAAGTTGTTGTCCTTTTTTTGGAATTAATTAAAGGGATTGTAAAGAGGTTTTCTAAACTTTGTATGTGTATCAGGGACACTGATAGCATCAATTTACGCCATTCCAATTTCCATTCTGAGGTCTGTGTTTCATGCAATTTCACTAAAACTAATACGTTTTATGATGTCACTGACAGTGATCTACTGGAAGCTACTAATGATGACTAAAAAATTTGTTGTCCTTTTGTTGGAATTATTTAATTGTATGTACAACTGTAAAATTGTATATATTTTTACATTCTGCAAATCAGGGAAAATATGAAATCTGTTACCATAATGTTGGAATTTTTGATGATTTGTGTGATTTTTAGCCCATACTCTAATAATGTCAAATTTAGAAATTTATCACTGATATTAAATAGTTCCTCAGAAATATTGGATTATAGATTTGTCAATGTTTAAAGGAAAAGTGATCTAGCAGAATATTAGGAAGTTCAAATCAGGAAATCTGTTACCATTATGTTGGAATTTTTGATGATTTGTGTGATTTTTAGCCCATGGTTTAATAATGTCAAATTTAGAAATTTATCACTAATTCTAAATAGTTCCTCAGAAATATTGGATTATAAATTGTTAATGTTTAAAGGAAAAGTGATCTAGCAAAATATTAGGAAGTTCAAATCGGGAAATTTTTGCCTGTGTTGGAATTTTTGATGATTTGTGTGATTTTTAGCCCCCACTCTAATAATGTCAAATTTAGAAATTCATCACTAATATTAAATAGTTCCTCAGAAATATTGGATTATAAATTTGTCAATGTTTAAGGAAAAAGTGATCAAGCAAAATATCGAGAAGTTCAAATCAGGAAATTTTTCCGTGTCATTGATGATAATTGTCTGTGTTGAGGAAAACTACGATTATTTTTAGTATGAAATGGATATAAATATTTCCCCTCAACGGAATGATTAACTGTGAATTAAAAAGGAAATATAAATAGAAATATCTATAAAATTATCTAAAATATTAAAATCAGACAATTTTTCGTTAAAGAGATATGTTTACTAACTGTTCGCATAAAAAAACTTTTAGTCTCAGAACCTGGAATTTTTAAGCTAATCTAATCCATAATAATGTTCTCCTAAAATTTAAGTCTTCAAATCCCTGTGTATCTATAATTATGAGCGTTTGAAAGTCGAAAATACGACTCGTTGTTTAGTAATACAATACATTGTATAGAAAACACCTATACAGAAAATGAAAGATAACTGTTAAGATAGAGGTATAATTGGAGGGATTGTGCTATTTTTGGGCATTTCTAGTAAATTTAAAGGCTATTTACATAAATTCAAGGCCCAAATCAATTCTTGAAAATGCTGAGCATTCCCCTTTAAATAATTTGAGTTAGTTAAGACTACAGAGTTGAAGAGTTGAAAGACAATAGTATAATTTATAGTAAGGATATAGTGGGTGTTACAGATCTAATTATTTATAATCAGTCCAAGTCAATGACTTCTCAAACGCCTACATTACAATATCAAATAATCTACAATTTGGCAGGATGTAAACTATTTAAAGGGATACTACCTCTTAGATTGGTAAAAATATTAAAGGTCTCAAAATTGGTCAATAAGAGATTACCTGTATAATCTGATAAATCTTAAATTTTAAACTTTGTAAATAAGAGTATATATTCATTATTAGTGTCATAAGTTTAAAAACAAAACCGTAAAAAAGTGTTTATCCATAAAATTAAAAGTTATTAATGAAAAACTCTTAAAAAAAATTGTTAGCATTTTTATGTAGTTTTTTGCATGACACCAGATCAGTTCACTGATGAATATATACTCTTATTGACCAAGTTTGAGAATTTAGATTTATCAGATTATACAGGTAATCTGTTGTATAGTTATGACACCAGGTAAGTCTACTGATGAATATATACTCTTATTGACCAAGTTTGAGAGTTTTAATTATGTGATCATTATAAGAGGTAGTATTCCTTTAACATGAAATCAAAATCTTAATACGAACAATACAATATTTTGAATTTCCTGATGATATGGAAATATCGAAATGTTTCATCAGAAAACTTTTCTTAGATTTTAAAATTATAAAAAAAGGAATATGTGAGACTAAAACTAATTTTGTATATATATAAGACAAAGTTTACGTAGAATAACAAGTTAGAACCAAGAAGTATCTCAAAACAAACAATCGTGGAATTTAACTGCCATTTTGTTAATCGGTGATAATGAGATTCAGATATCTTAGGTGACAAATGTATTAAAAGAAATACGAATTAGGAATTGAAAAAAGTGTATATTTTTAAAAACTATGTGTACAAATTTGTGATAAAAATAATTGTGTATGTACAGATATTTTATAAAACAACTGTACAATTTTAAGACATGAACATAATTGTACAGATTTATACAAAACAAATAGTGGATTGGATATTTTTGTGTGGATACATTAAGTTCTGTTATTAATTAAAAATATTTAAATAAATTTGAAAAATTTATATATAAAGATAGCGTGAAAAACAAATGTGTTGGCTAAATTACGAATTTACGAAAATAGTGCATATTATTAAAAACTATGTGTGTACAAATTTTTGGGTAAAAACAATTGTACAATTTTAAGACATTAACACAATTGGAAAGATCCGCACAAAACAAATAGTGAATATTTTTATGTGTTGTATTAGAAAAACACTTAAATGTATGATAAAAAAAACACTTAAATTTAAAAAAAAATATTATTGGAAAAAAAGGTATCGTGAAAGACAAAAATAAGAAATAGGAAATTGAACAAATAGTGGATATTTTTGTGTGTATACAAAAAATTATGTTACTAATGAATTTTAAAAACATTTAAATATATTATTAAAAAAACAATATTTGAAAAGGGATATTGTGGAAGACAAAAAAAAAGAATCATAAAAATCATAAGTATACAGATTTATGCTAAACAAATAATGGATCTAATTTATGTGTACAATATTATGATATTATAAAAACACTTAAATATTTTATTTAAAAAAAACAATAATTGAATAAAGATATATGAAAGACAAAAATAAGAAATAAGGAAGAATTGAAAAAATACTGTACATCATATGATAATCAGAAGTGTACAGATTTACACTAAACAAATAATGGATATTTTTATGTGTATACAATATATGTATTTATTGTATTATACTAACACTTAAATATATTATTTAAAAAAAACATTATTTTGAAAAGAGATATCGTGAAAGACAAAAATAAGAAATAAGGAAGAATTGAAAAAATAATGTACATTATATGATAATCATAAGTATACAGATTTATGCTAAACAAATAATGGATATTTTTATGTGTACAATAGTATGATATTATAAAACACTTAAATATATTATTAAAAAAACATTATTATTGGAAAAGAGATATTGTGGAAGACAAAAATAAGAAATAAGGAAGAATTGAAAAAAATAATGTACATTATATGATAATCATAAGTGTACAGATTTACACAAAACAAATAGTGGATATTTTTATAGTGTACAATTGTATTGTATTATACTAACACTTAAATATATTATTAAAAAAACAATAATTGAATAAAGATATATGAAAGACAAAAATAAGAAATAAGGAAGAATTGAAAAAATAATGTACACTAAATGATAATCAGAAGTATACAGATTTATGCTAAACAAATAGTGGATATTTTTATGTGTACAATAGTATGATATTATAAAACACTTAAATATATTATTAAAAAAACAATATTTGAATAAAGATATATGAAAGACAAAAATAAGAAATAAGGAAGAATTGAAAAAATAATGTACATTATATGATAATCATAAGTATACAGATTTATGCTAAACAAATAGTGGATATTTTTATGTGTACAATTGTATTGTATTATACTAACACTTAAATATATTATTAAAAAAACAATATTTGAATAAAGATATATGAAAGACAAAAATAAGAAATAAGGAAGAATTGAAAAAATACTGTACATCTTTTGATAATCATAAGTATACAGATTTACGTTAAAACAAATAATGGATATTTTTATGTATATACAATATATGTATTTATTGTATTATGCTAATACAGGATATAAAGACAACATTTGAATTGAGATATTAAAAAAAGATGTTAAAAATTGGTGTATATTATGTTTCTGACCAAATCAACAGAGTTACTGGATAATCCAATGTAAAACTAGCGATAGATTTCTAGATTTGACGCGTAGATCGCGAATAACTATTTCGTGAACCTCTGAGGGGATTGTAACACAAGGTTTACTGGATAATCTAATGTTTCTTTGGAACTGTTAACTAGCGATAGAGTTTTAGATTTGATGCAGGGATCGCGAATAACTATTTCGTGAACTTCCGAGGGGATTGTAACACAAGGTTTACTGGATAATCTAATGTTTCTTAGGAACTGTTAACTAGCGATAGATTTCTAGATTTGATGCGTGGATCGCGAATAACTATTTCGTGAACTTCTGAGGGGATTGTAACACAAGGCTTACTGGATAATCTAATGTTTCTTAGGAACTGTTAACTAGCGATAGATTTCTAGATTTGATGCGTGGATCGCGAATAACTATTTCGTGAACTTCTGAGGGGATTGTAACACAAGGCTTACTGGATAATCTAATGTTTCTTAAGAACTGTTAACTAGCGATAGATTTCTAGATTTGATGCGTAGATCGCGAATTACTATTTCGAGACCCTCCGAGTGGATTGTAACACAAGGTTTACTGGATAATCTAGTGTTTCTTAGGAACTGTTAACTAGTGATAGATTTTTAGATTTGACGTGAACTTCCGAGGGGATTGTAACACAAGATTTACTGGATAATCTAGTGTTTCTTAGGAACTGTTAACTAGTGATAGATTTTTAGATTTGACGTGAACTTCCGAGGGGATTGTAACACAAGGTTTACTGGATAATCTAGTGTTTCTTAGGAACTGTTAACTAGTGATAGATTTTTAGATTTGACGTGAACTTCCGAGGGGATTGTAACACAAGGTTTACTGGATAATCTAATATTTCTTAAGAACTGTTAACTAGCGATAGATTTCTAGTTTTGACGCGTAGATCGTGAATTACTATTTCGAGACCCTCCGAGTGGATTGTAACACAAGGTTTACTGGATAATCTAATATTTCTTAAGAACTGTTAACTAGCGATAGATTTCTAGATTTGACGTGAACTTCTGAGGGGATTGTGACACAAGGTTTACTGGATAATCTAATGTTTCTTAGGAACTGTTAACTGGTGATAGATTTCTAGATTTGATGCGTAGATCGCGAATAACTATTTTGTGAACCTCCGGGGGAATTGTAACACAAGGTTTACTGGATAATCTAATGTTTCTTAGGAACTGTTAACTAGCGATAGATTTCTAGATTTGACGTGAACTTCCGAGGGGATTGTAACAAGGTTTACTGGATAATCTAATGTTTCTTAGGAACTGTTAACTAGCGATAGATTTTTAGATTTGATGCGTAAATCGCGAATAACTATTTTGTGAACTTCCGAGGGGATTGTAACACAAGGTTTACTGGATAATCTAATGTTTCTTAGGAACTGTTAACTAGCGATAGAGTTTTAGATTTGACGTGAACCTCCGAGAGGATTGGAACACAAGGTTTACTGGATAATCTAATGTTTCTTAGGAACTGTTAACTAGCGATAGATTTCTATATTTGATGCGTTGATCGCGAATAACTATTTCACAATGGATTATGGGATTGATAGGAGAGTTTATCCACTGTGTTTTATCAATCAGTTATATACTGCTTTATATAGGTGAGATTTATTTATATTTTTACGGGGCCACGGTGGCTCAGTGACTTAAATACGTGCTTGCTAACCTGAAGGTCCAGGGTTCAATCTCAGTATAGTTAGAGAGTTATGGTGGCTCAGTGAGTTAGATGCTTGCTCGTTAACCTGAAGGTCCAGGGTTCAATCCCAGTATAGTTAGAGAGTTATGGTGGCTCAGTAAGTTAGATGCTTGCTCGCTAACCTGAAGGTCCAGTGTTCAATCCCAGTATAGTTAGAGTTATGGTGTCTCAGTGAGTTAAACGCTTGCTTGTTAACCTGAAGGTCCAGGTTTCAATCCCAGCTTGGGTCAAGATGATACCTTTGGATTTTTAAACTCACTTTCCCCATGTTAGTGATGCAGGTCATAGAGGCTGACGTGGAAAAAGCATCTTGTTCTTCAGATGGGACAATAGGTATCAAAATTTCTCTCATTGCACACTGCATGCCCGTCCTCATAAGCAGAAAAGGTGCAGAAATGTTGGAAGTTGGTTTAGTGAGTTTTGCGGGCTAACCTCAAGGTCCAGGGTTCAATTCTGGCATAGGTGATATCGATACTATCAGAATTTGCAACCCAAATGCAGGTCAAAGTGAGACTGACATGGAAAAAGCATCTAGTCGTTCGGATGGGACAATAAATTGAGGTCCCGTATGCTACAGACTGTGCACGTAAAAGATCCCTCGACAGTTGGAAATCGAAAATAAGAGCAGGCTAATGCCGCTGTCCTGGCAAAATTTCACTCATTGCACACTGCATGGTATTTGTCTGTCCTCATTAGAGCATACAGGTGCAGAAAAGCAGGACGTAAAACTCCATTTCAATTCAATGGGGTTGTGTTGCTAAGCAAGTAAGACGCTTGCTAACAACCTGAAAGTCCAGGGTTCAATCCCGATATGGGTCAAAATCATACTTACAGATTTTTCAACGCAGTTTCCCAGTCAGTGATACAGGTCATAGGGAATGACAGATTGGACAATAAACTGAGGTCCCGTGTGCTATTGGCTGTGCATGTTAAAGATCCCTCAACAGTTGGAAATCTCAAATAAGAGCAGGCTATTGCTGCTGTCCTGGCAAATTACCCTCATTGCACACTACATGGTGTTTGCCTGTCCTCAATTAGCCCAAGTGGAAAGTTAAACTCCATTTCATTTTATTTTCATTTCAACATTTTCGAATGTGGAAAAAATTATTGATCATTCAGAAAGGAAGATATCTGCATGATTATAAATAGCCATTGTTGTTGTGTTATCAGCTGGGAAAATACTTTCAATGGGCTATAAGGTTCAAACTTGAATTCAGCTTTCAAAATTACTCAAAATTAATTTCACAGTTGGAATTTTTTGAAATTTTCTATTAAAGGAGGCAACCCATTTAGATAATTTACCAACTCAGAGATTGGGGAACTTTTTAAGTATTTAAAGGAGCTTGTTCAACAAGTTATATCTTGGTCTCAAAAATGAATTTTTTGAGCTAAGCTAATCAGTAATAGTATTCACAGCTCACTGTCAAAATATAAGCCTTCAAATCTTTGGGTATCAGTAATTATTTGCGTTTGAAAGTCAAAAATACGACTCGTCGTTTAGTAAGACTATGACTTATATATATAGAAAACACAAATACAGAAAATGAAAGATAAATGTTTAGGTAGGGATATAATTGAAAAGATTGTGTGATTTTCATACGGTTTGAGTATTTCTGAAGGCTGTTTACATATTTTCAACCTCAAATCAACCCTTGAAAATTCTGAACATTCCCCTTTAAATGAAAATGTTGTACTTGTGAAAATCAGACTTGTAAAATGAAAAATTACTTTAAAAAGTTTCCAATCAAAGTGTGAATATTTTAATTAATTTCAATAATTGATGGTGGAAGTTAAAGGGAGAAAGGATCCTTGTGAACCTAATTTTTTATCCTTGTAAAATCAATACCAAGAGGTTAGACCAAGGATCAGCTGGGAGAAAGGATCCTCACAGAACCTAAATTGTTATTCTTGTAAAATCATTACCAAGAGGTTTGGTCAAGGACCAGCTGGGAGAAAGGATCCTTGTGAACCTAAGTTGTTATCCTTGTAAAATCAATACCAAGAGGTTTGACCAAGGACCAGCTGGTAGAAAGGATCCTCATGGAACCTAAGTTGTTATCCTTGTAAAACATAGATGTTTCTTTCTTTCTCAAAATCTAAGTTGTTATCCTTGTATTACTTGTCTAATTCATATTGTATATTTATTGTTATTTGAGAAGGGTATATCGACGGTGTTCTGATGAAACCTTGTATGTCACTTTTTCACAAAAATGACATTTTGGTACCACAAGAAAGCATTTTTTACTGTGCATCTTCTATTAAAACCTCGTAAACCATCAGCCAATCAAATTCTTGTTATCACTGTATAAACAAAACATTTAAGCCCCAAAACACCTCAGAGTGTTCTAATGAAACCTCGTATGTCAATTATTTTTTGGGTAAAATCTGTAAAAATAAAGAGTTTTTCATTTCAGTGGGGAATTTCTGACATATTTAGAACAAAATGTTTAATCAAACTTAATCAAATTTTGGTCAAATGGTGCATGGTACCTTAAAAATGGTATTTAAATTTGCATGAGATAGGAGGTTTCATCATGACCAAAATTATATAAATTTGTTTTTGGGCTCTCCTGAAAAATGGCAATTTTGTAAATTCAAGGTTTCATCAGAACACCGACGATATACTATTATTGTCGGTATGAATAATTTAAATAAGATAGGATATTTTAAAAGGAAAACCTATCTTTAAAGTTGAATATCCTATTTTTCCCCGAACGAATCTCGTCATACTATAAGGATATAGAAAATTATAAAGGAAAAGGAAATATCCTGTATCGATCAAATGTTCGTTTGTTTACATGTTATACGTTAAATGTTATTAGGAAATTTTGAGACAGGATGTAGACCTGGATTTTAAGTAAAATATTGGAAGTGTATAATTAAGGAAAATATCCCAAATTTTAGTACTTCTATACAACTATTACTCTCGATTTTGACGTGTTTTTGGATGCAATTTTGATGAACGGAATTGTTTCGATACTTTGATTGTTAAATTGAGTGTTTGGATTACCGTATATTAAAACGTTTAATTTGTGATTATTAAATATGTTTATTTCACGACCAACTTTTTTACCGCTATCGTCTAGTTCTTACGATAGCTTCTTTTTATGGTAAGATTAAATTAGTTATTAAAAATTTTATGTTAAAAACATTAAAGATGGGTTTCCTTATTTTTTAGATTAATTGTCAAATTAAGCAAACTATTTGATGATATGTGTTTCTAATAATTATCCAAGTATTTTCAATCATATTATTTTCATATTGAATATAATTAAAGCGTCTCTGAAACAATAATTTTTTAGCTAAGCTTATCAGTATAACGAAACACAAGACAATATTATGGAATATAACACACTTCTTTAATGAAGGAGCACGACACGGATAAAGCACGGTGAATCGAATACACCCTCAATTCTTCGCGAATGTCGGAATGGTAATCAAACAAGTACAACGGGAGACATATCGAGCCCTGCGCTTGCATGTTATCATCAAATTACAATAGAATTTAACACCTATTGATTGTAAAAGGCAAAAATTAATTGATCTTACTCAATTATCTATGACACCTTTGATTTTACCGATAATAGTTGTCCCAATAACTCCAGCGATCATGACCACGTGAGAACGGTAATGGCCGATTGGCCGATAGCATAGAGGTTTTTTTATAGTGGATCTTTACCAAATTTATAGAAAACAGCGGCCGATGTGCGGTTTTCAGGGTTGGCCGGTTTTCAGGTACAAAATTCAATGAATCATAGAGTGTTTAAATTGGGACTTTTACATTTGGCCGATATTCAGGGGAAACCGGTCTTCAGGGTGTGCGGTCTTCAGGGTTTTCACTGTATATGGAAGGAGTTTTGTTTTGTTTGTACTACCTTTCCTCTATTGCGTATCACGTGATATACACCAGTAACGTAGTTGTCGATCTATGCAATAGCATTATATTTATGGGAAAGATTTTACATTATGTCACCTTGGCATTATTTTGAAGTATCAAAGTGGGTGTATGTTACCTTGCCTAGTAACACTTATTTTTTTTGGCGTTCACATTTTAAATTGGATGATCTCAAAATAGATTTATATTTTGCCACCTTGGCATAATTTTAAAGTATCAAAGTGGGCGTATGTTACTTTGCCTAGCAAACTACCTTTCTTTTCAGGTGTGCACGATTTTAATTGGTTGATCTAAAAATTTATAAATTATCGTTCTTTATTTTTCAGTGATGGCGGATTTCTATCCCATAATACTTCTTTTCAGGCGTTCACATTTTAAATTTACTATTTAAAAATAAAAAAAATAAATTATCCTTGTTTATTTTTCAGTGATGGCGGATTTCTATCCCATAATACCTCTCGGGACACGTATTAAATTTATTATTTAAAAAAAATAAATTATTGTTTATTTTTCAGTGATGGCGGATTTCTATCCCATAATACCTCTCGGGACACGTATTAAATTTATTATTTAAAAAAAATAAATTATTGTTGTTTATTTTTCAGTGATGGCGGATTTCTATCCCATAATACCTCTCGGGACACGTACCCTACACCTATTCCTACTAAAGTTGTTAACTATAATTCTGAACTTAGTAAATCAGCTGACCCATTGTACGATCTACCGGCGTATGATGATTTTAAACCAATGGTAAGTCTCTATTTATTTACACATTTTACTTATTGCACACTGCATGGCGTTTGTTGTCATTAGACCAATGAGTAACTTGTAAACTGAACAAGAGTACACTTATGCCGGTATCTTGACAAAATTTCCTTCATTGCACACCGCATGACCTTTGCCTGTCTTTAGCCCAAGAGGTGCAGAAAAGTGGGATGTAAAACTCCATTTCATCCCTCACATCTCATCTCACACATTTGCTCTCTGAAATGTGGGACACAAAACTCAATTCAATTTTTCAATCTCCTTACAAACATTTCCACACTCTTGGCAAAATTTTCCCCATTGCATACTGCAAGACGTTAATCCATACTCATTAGCCCAATAGGTGCAGAAAAGTGGGATGTGAAACAACTTTCATTTCAGTTTTACACATAAAATAATAACATAGTTTGTCGATTCTAGTGCATTAAGACAACTTTATGTTTTCAGCGCTTTATAGAACTATTATTATTATTATTACATGCTGCTATTAGTTTACTCAAGTCTCAGAAATATAAAAAACATTCCATCATTCACGACATTGAAAAATTACCATAGAAACAAAGAAACATCCTGTAGCCCAGGGACCTGTTTCTAAAAAAATCTTACGATACATTTTGTCGCAAGTTCAGCATTTTACAATGAACAATTCGACACTTTTTAATAGACAGTTTTTAATCGTAAACTTTTTGAGAAACAGGCCCCTGGCCTTCAATAATAGCAGGTCATGGACCAAATTCAGCCCACAACGCTCTCAAGAGTTGCCCAAAGACATTACTACAAAGCAAAGAAGTAAAATTTCAATACTTTTTTAATGCAAAACAAAGAAACCAAGTACTAACGATCTGAACCACAAAACAAAACTCGAAATCCAAAAAGACATTTTGACGAAACATATTTAACAGCTTATGAACTTTTCACATGAGAAATTATATCAATCATACATGAGTAAGTATATCATCATGAAAAGTGGTATCAGGTGTCTAGAAGAGTAAGCATACCCTGCCTGGTGCCACACCCATCCTGTTAAACATACATGAAACAAACTACAAGAACATGAAAATGCTCCAACTGAAAAAACAGTGACTTGACGACAAATTTTCAAAAGTTCAAGGGACTTAACTGGTGAAAATGCATTAATGTCGGTAGTATAAATTATAGCAGGGCTTAGTATCTTTCACAAATCTTTCTGACTACTACCTTGCCGTTTAATAATGTAGCCTATAATTTTTTTGTACAATCGAAATACTAATTATGTTAATGAAGTCTTGATTAAAAAATTGTTCTATCTGAGCCAAAATTATTCAAGGTCTGCCAACAAAAAATGAATATTTTGTATAAAAATTATAACAGTACAAATAACAAAGGTATATATACAGTCAAACTTGTATTAAGCAGGCATGCTCTACAGTGGCTGCTTAAAGGGATTGTAAAGTGGTTTTCTAAACTTTGTATGTGTATCAGGGACACTGATAGCATCAATTTACACCATTCTAATTTCTATTCCGATGTCTGAGGTTCTTGCAATTCCACTAAAACTAACGCGTTTTATGATGTCACTGACAGTGATCTACATTGATATCAATAGTAGATTCTGGTATTGTGAGTGATGTCAAAAAACGTGTTAGATTTAATGGAAGTGAAAGAACCAGGCTGTGAACAACCTCAGGGGATTAAATCCGCATTCACTGATGAGGAGGTGTGTAACTTATAATATATGCTCTGGTTTCTGGTTTAAAAAGTAGGCGAGAAAGGTCTTTCCTTTTCAAGAAACAACATTAATGGCTTTTTACCAACATTTATCACTGAGTGTAGAAATGTAAGTGAAATATTTCAGTTGTTAAAGAAAGTTTATAACTTGACATATAGATATAATATATATATATATACTACTTGACAGAAAACATCATTTCTTATAAACTCAGGAATGTCACCTCGCTTTAAAATATGTTCACTAACTTTTACTTGTACTTTAAGACTTACAATAAAAATATCCATCTGTACTTTAAAGGGATATGTTCACTAACTGTTCGACCAAAAAACTTTTAGTCTCAGAACCTGGATTTTCTTAACTTATCTAATCCATGATACTGTTCACAACTCTCCTACTAAATTTAAGCCTTCAAACACACATGTAACCATAATTATCAGTGTTTGAAAGTCTAAAATATGACTCATCGTTTAGTTAGACTATGACTTAATAGAAAACACATACACAGAAAATAAAAGAAAAATGTTTAAGGTACGGATATAATTGAAGGGATTGTGCAATTTTTATGCAGTTCTAGTACTTCTGAAACTTTTGAAATATTTTCAAGACACAAACCAAATTCCCCTTTTAAGCATGTTCAGTGGGATTGTAACCTGCCACAACAAACGAATCAAAACCAATTTTAAAACTGGATTGGATCATAAAAATCCGTACAAGCAAAACAATTCCGTTAATCTAAAATCTCGTCCAGAGCATGACAAAAGGCGCAATAATTATATAGTCAAGGACTTCCCATACGAGAAGTACCATCAGGTGTTTCGAAAAGAGTAAGCATGGTCTGCTAAGCGTGCGACACCCGCCAATATTATAAAGGTCAAAATCATGAGGTGCAACGAGATCAATTCATGCCTGACTAAACAAATCTGCCAAAATGCAAGTCACAGATTTGTCGTATTTGACAAGGAGTCCTCCGTAACGACCATAAAATTTCCTAGGATAAGGTATATAAGATGTTTAATTATTATCATTAATTGGCTGAATATTAAATACCCAGAACTCAAGTTGTATAACAATTTTGTTAGATCATTGATGCCAGGTCAGAGTCACACGCAAATAAAAACATGGCAAAAAACGTTCAGATTTGAATTTAAATGAGCAAGATTCACTTGAATTCATTTTGTATTTGCCTCTCTTATACAATTTGAAAAGTTATAAAAAAAATGTCTGTTCTTATTTAAAATAACAGTTGAAGTGAAACGTTATAATTTGATGTGAAATTCCTAGCATAACATATTATAGATGTTAGATGTTAGATAGAGGTCGACGCTCAACATGTTTACACTTGTTTTTACCTGGTTTCATACATAGTATACTTGTTAAAATTTAAAGGGATATGTTCACTAACCGTTGACCAAAAAACTTTTAGTCTCATAGCCTTGGGCCTGTTTCTCAAAAAATCTTACAATTAAAAATTGTCGTAAGTGTGGAAATATTAATTGTAAAATGCCAAAGTTACGTCAAATTTTATCGCAAGATTTTTTGAGAAACAGGCCCCTGGAATTTTTTAGCTAATCTTATCCGTAATACTGTTCCAAACTCTCCCTCCAAATTTAAACCTTCAAATTCCTGTGTATCTATAAATATCAGCGTTTGGTTCTCGACCAGGGTGTGAAAGTCCGATGACCTTGAATAAGTCATCTTCACCTCATAATTCCAGTCAACCCAGCTGTAAATGGGTACGGATAATCTGGGAAAGATCAATGCCAAGAGGTTTGGCCAAGGACCAGCTGGGAGAAAGGATCCCAATGAACCTAAGTTGTTACCCTTGTAAAATCAATACCAAGAGGTTTGGTCAAGAACCAGCCGGTAGAAAGGATCCCAATGAACCTAAGTTGTTATCATTGTAAAATCAATACCAAAAGGTTTGGTCAAGAACCAGCCGGTAGAAAGAATCTTTGTGAACCTAAGTTATTATCCTTGTAAAATATATGTGTTTTGGAAAAATTGGAAAAAATCGTTCAAATGGGCCAATAAACCAAGTTCCTGTGTGCTACAGACTATTAGAGATCCCATTAAAAATCCCTCAACAGTTAGAAATCGAAAATAGGAGTAGACTAAAGCTGCTGTGCTGGCAAAATTTTCCTCATTGCACATTGCATGTTGTTTGCCCATTATCTTTAGCACATACAGATACAGAAAAGTGAGATGTAAAACTCCATTCATTTCATCTCAAAACAAACTGGTTTCTTTTTCAGGAAAGATCGGCTGCCATACTAAAAGTCCATTCATAACTTTATTTTAGTGCCTCCTCAATCCAAAATTTTGTCTTAATTAGGGCTGGGTATCGATTACCAAATTAAGATCGATTATCGAAGGCAGGTTACCGATCAATAATCGATTAATAATAGAAATATTTTAATTGAGAAATCTTCGTCTGTTGGTGTACGTTTTTATACCTGAATGTTTGTTATTTATCAATATCTGGTATTGAAGACAAATGAAACTGAAGTAATGTCAAGAATTTTGTATGATTATCATGATAAAATGGGTTGTGACTTCTCTGATAATCATGTAACAGATAATATTAAATGACAATTTGACTATGAATTGTAAATATGATAATTGATAATCAAAATAAATAATTTGTAGCGTTGATAATTGATTATTTCAATTATTAGACCCAGTCCTAGTCTCAATTTTTTCCCACAAATCTGTAAAATCTAAATGCTATATTAGATGGGTCATTGTCTTTAAGATATTTTTTGGTTATGGTCTGAAGGGCCCGTACTGAACTAAAAGATAAATTCAAGTTTTATGTAGTGTTTATTATGGCTATAAATATGATACAACTGAACGCTTCAAGAAATATCAACAAGAACTACAATATAACACTAGCCCTGTCAGGGGTCCCTTTCAATGGATACCCTGAAACCCTCTTTTGTCATGCATGCCCCTTGAAATATTATATTACTGAATACATCATTTTTTACAAAATATCAAAATTTTACATTTGATGACGACCATGTATGTTGTGTTGAAATGTTATGTGCCTAACTTTATTAAAGGGATTTGTTCACTTACTTTTTCGACCAATAAATTTTAATCTCAAAACCTTGAATTTTTTAGCTATTCTAATCTAATTTAATGTTTGCAACTCTCCCTAAAAATTTAAACCTTAAAATCCTGTGTATTTACAAATATCAGCGTTTGAAAGTCCAAAATATGACTCGTCGTTTAGTAAGACTATGTGACTTATATAGAAAACACAAATACAGAAAATGAAAGATAAATGTTAAGGTTCGGGTATAATTGAAGGGATTATATGATTTTTGTGCAGATCTTGTACTTCTGGAGGCTATTTACATATATTCAAGGCTCAAATCGATCCTCAAAAATATTGATCATTCCCCTTTAAAGAAGTATGTTATATTCTATAATATTGTCTTGTGTTTCGTTATATGTGCTCTTCCTTGCTTCTATATGTCCTTTAAATCTAATAGAAATCCATACAAAAAGATAAGCAATTATCAATTATACATTGGTAGCAGCTAATGAACTTTTCTTATGAAGACGTATATCAATTAATGAGTAAATATTCTTTGATAATAGGCCTAATAATGACTGAAGGTTTAAAGGGATTGTAAAGTGGTTTTCTAAACTTTGTATGTGTATCGGGGACACTGATAGTATCAATTTGTGCCATTCTAATTTTCATTCCGTCGTCTACTTTTCTAGGAATTCCACCAAAACTAACACATTTTATGACGTCACTGACAGTGATCTGCATGGATATCAATAGTAGCTTCTGGTTCAGGTCATAAAACGTGTTAGTTTTAGTGGAATTGCAAGAACCACTGACGTCGGAATGGAAATTGGAATGCTTCAGTGTCCCTAATACACATACAAAGTTTAGAAAACCTCTTTACAATTCCTTTAAAGGGCCATTCTGCTTTTTTCAAAAAAGTTTCCATTTTCAAAAAGAGCGCAAATATTACCTGAAAGTATTTCTAAAGTATGCTCATTATATTTATGCATCTTCTAGATCAAACTGAATTTGTTTTAAAAGGGTTAATTACAATCAGGGAGTACTTATTGTTAATTAAGCAATTTGACCTAGTTTTAGTGTTTTCCCTTTAAATGGCTCAATATTTCTAGCTGAAACCTTTCAAATACACAAGATGGACATTTCTGTACAATTAGGCGTTTATTTTACTCAAATCCGTTCAGTAGTTTCCTATCAGCGTCAAAAAAACATAACACACTTAAAAACCTTACATAAGGTTTTTAAAAATTTTAGCATGTTTTTAGCGTTTGAAAATTAACGGCTGGATTTTTTTAGTTAAAACTTTCAGATACATTAAAGGGCACATAGTTACAGATTTTAGTGTAAAGTTTTCACAAATTTGAGCAAAAAAAATTTTTGACCTAAAAAAATTCAGACTGTCCCTTTAAGATTATTCTGTCCAGTATAAAGGGTACTTAGTTTCTAGTCATCACCAGCTTGGCTAATATAAACAACTAATTTATAAGTATGTAACTATTATACTGTAAGGTTTGTTATATTATAGTCCAAAACTCTATTCCGAGCCTCTGATATCTATTTAGACAGATAGGTCTTGGGAAGAGTCAGAAAAACTAGGCCACAAAATAAGGGATTTCCGCACCTCCATGAGTGCGGAAGTTTTAAACGTATTGATTTACCTCAAATCCTGAACATTTTGATATATTTGTAAGATGATGATTTTGTAGTTCAATCATGCCATCATTATCCCCCTACACCATACAGGTGTCAAAATTTTTTCCCCTGATAAATAAAATCTGTCAGTCGCCATAGAATGCTGCACGTGAAAATTGCAAGTTTTTGTGGCCTAGTTTTTCTGACTCTCTCCCAGCCATATCTGTCTAAATAGCTATCAAAAGCTGGGAATAGAGCTAACAAGTTTCGGACTAGGTATATTAGTGACCAGATAACATACATGTGTACAGGTCAGGGGAAAAAATCGGGAGACAAGCCATGAAAAGTCGGGAGATTGGGGTAAAAAATCGGGAGACTTTATCAAAGCATGTAAATTCATGAAATTTCAAGAAATGAACACTTTTTGAACCAATGTGAATGTAAACCCCACCAATGTCGATGACTGCAAAATGGTACCTGCTCTGTTCTATTTATTCTTGTACTGCAAGAACTGACAGCTAAATTCCCAAGTGTAATTCATATTTTTTAAAACTTTACGATCCTATCCTGATTTTTTAACTTGAACAGAATGAATGACGATCATTTCGTCGATGAAAACTCGCGAAGTTTTTAGCCGACATTGAAAGGCATATACTAACTACAGGTAGGCCTGTAAAAGCAGTCATGAGCTGAATGTTTACAGGCTACATTAAAAAATAAACTGATTTTATGAAACGAAATTACAGGTATATTAAATTTGTACTCCCAGTCTGGCATAATAATCTACCGATAATGGAAGGACATGCTAAACGATGTCTACAGACGTCATATTGATGATTGACTGTTATTTTAATAATATGAAAACTTAAAAAGGCTTCACAATTTCGTTTGGTGGTAAAAATTAGGCTACTGTATAATTTCGATAGTAAAAGTGAAGGTAGAAATACCCGGATGTTGTTATAAACATTTGTCACGTGTTATGGTGTGCTTAAAATGCCAATTGTCGTGTGAAAATAGATCAAATTAACGTCTTAATTAGGGGATTAATTAATAAGACAATGATAATCTCGTTACATGATGAGATTAACACGTGTAATGGGCAATCAGAATTTAATAATGATTGATTTTTTACTGATTTATGGTAAAGAATTTGGACATTGAAAAACGGTAGGTCCCGTAAAAATTATGCTTTCGAAAAAATGAAAAAGCGGTAGATTTTGACCTCCCGCCGGTAGATCGGGAGATGGCATGCAAAAGCGGTAGAAACCCGACATTATCGGGAGATTACACATGTATGCCAGATAACAGTGGTATCGCTTTAATATGTTACCAGGCTGTGGTAAATAGATATTGCCTTTACCGGGTATATTGTATATAAGTGACCGGATATCAGTATAATGTCCAGTTTAATTGTAATGTAAATAAGCTACTAAAATAAATAACCAACAATATCACACGTTATTAATACAACACAAAGAGAATTGGTAGTGAATAAAGGACAGAATTTTTGAGTCGAGTTTTGTTTGAATAGTAAATTATTAATGAATCTGCTATCTGTATTGAAATAATCAAAAGCTGAGTGGGGACAGGTGTTTTGATATAATATCAGTTATGTATGTAATTATTTGACTCAACCAATAATGACTTCATCAATGTTCAAGATAAATATTATGACTCGTCCATGATAGGCAGCCATCTTGTCTGGTAAATGGGAGGAAAGACAACTCTTGTTTGAAGATTGATTCTTATTGGCTGATTTTAAAGCACTGTTAGACAATTTTTTCTGAAGAATGATTTTGATTGGCTGATTGAAATGCACGAGAAGATAACACTCTCTAAAGAATGATTTTGATTGGCTAAACTATAATTTATTCAAATTTTCCGTATAATATACGAGGTTATCTAGCATGCTAGTCTAGTTCCCAAGTTGATACAAGTGTATATGTAGGCCTAATGTTTATCAAAATACCTAATGATATAAAACTAGTCATAAATAAAACATAAAGAGAGGGGAATAATTTGAAATGATAATTAAAATGAAAGCTGTAACACTTAATTAGAAATTTCAAATAATAACTTAAAAAAAATATGTAACTAAAATATAACTGAATCTGAATTCACAAACTGTCCAAATTGAGTCATATTGATCTTCAAACGCTGATAATTATGGATACACATGGATTTGAAGTTTTAATTCGAGGGGAAAGTTGGGAACAAAATTACTGATAAGATTAGCAGGTTCTAAGACAAAAATTTGTTGCTCCAAGGCCTGGGTTTTCAACTTGGGGACATGTCCCAGACTGGAGACATAGTGACATTCTCCAGGAGACACAAACTGATATATAGGATAGGTCTGAAAAAAATGAGTAATTATATGGGCCAAAATCTATGTTCGTATTAAAAAGAAATATGCTGTGACTGTATCATGCTTAGAAATTGCATGTTTTCGATGACTTCTGCAGACAATTAATTAAGGAGACATGGTCATTTTCTTGTGCGTAATCAGGGATACTTGAGAAAACCAGTTGAAAACCCAGGGTCTAACTGGTGGTGAACATATCTCTTTAAAGGGAAAATTAACACTAGGGAATGTTAAATCTACTCTAATTTGTATCTTCAATATTTTCTTACTAGAAACTTGCTATGAATTTGACCAAATGATTATTATTGTTTGAGGTCTGCCAATTGCTAGTTGGGGTAAATAAGTATAAGCATGACCCTAATACTATTGTTGTAAGCATAATTATTGTCATGAAAATATTTTGAGATTCTGCCAATTTCATAGACAGAAATTGTCTAAAAATCTCATCTAAAGCATGGCAATTCACCAAGCTCCCATGTAGATCCCTCAACAGTGGGTCTGACATGGAAAAAAACGTCTAGTCATTCAGATGGAAATCGAAAATAAAAGTATGCTAATGCGGCTGTCCTCACTAAATTTCTCTCATTGCACACTGCATTGTGTTTTGCCCATACAGTTGCTGAAAAGTAGGATGGAAAACCGGATTTCATTTCATTTTTGCTGCCTTTCAGAGAAGTTGAGTTTAGTAAAGTATTTTTGAAAAAAGGGATTGACCCAGCTATATTTACCAGGAAATATACAGGATTATTAGATATCTAGTATTACAAACTTCTAAAGTGAAATTTCCCTCATTGCACACTGCATGGTCTTTCAGAACAGTATATTTGTTTGATATATTTTAAGTATTTTATTAATAAGGGATTGACTGTAAATTGTGTATAAATATTTACTTAGTTAGATATCTATTATAAGGCATGTTTACACTTGGCAATTTAAATCAGGCCTTGACGTGAGCTGGTTGAGGCTGACTGTTAAAGGGATATGTTCACTAACTGTTCGACCAATAAAATGTTTGTCTCAGAACCAGGAATTTTTATCTATTGTAATCCATAATAATAAAAACAAAACTCTTCCTCAAAATATAAGCCTGAAAATCCCAGTTTATCCATAATTATCAGCGTTTGAAAGTAAAAAATACGACTCGTCGTTTAGTAAGACTATGCCTTATATCAAAAAGACAAATACAGAAAATGAAAGATAAATGTTTAGGTAGGGATCTAAATGAAAGGATTTTGCGATTTTTTTGCAGTTTCGGTACTTCTGGAGGCGTTTAACACATATTAAAGGCTAAAAGCGACCCTCGAAATTGCTGAACATTCTCCTTTAACACAAGACGCGATTGTAGTCCAGTGCCAGTCAAGGACTAGGGTCAGGACCCATAATGCAGTTCCTAAAACAAAATCTTGACTGTTTTTACTACGAAAGAAGAAGACACTTTCTGAAGAATGATTGTGATTGGTTGAAGTATAATTTATTCAATATGGCGACAACCGTACAGTATACGAGATTATCTAGCGCGCTAGTTCTGATGTTGATACAAATGAGAGCCTACCAACAGACCTGCAAACTCTCCAATTAGCAGCCCAGGTCCCAGAGAATCTTGTGTGAACAGTCCTTTCCAGTTCTATAGTAAAAGATGAATGAAAATGACATTAATAATGTACAACATACACTTATTTTACTTTTAAATAGAATTCACCCACTCATATGTAATTAGTGATGGTGTTTTTTATGTTTTGTATTAACGTTAAAAAAATATTATTTCATCTTTTTCTCTTGTGATTATTTTGAAAGCCAGTTTCTCATTCACAGACAAACATTTATTGTTGAGAAAACGTGTGAATTATTTGTTAATCTGAATTTTTAATTCATCTTTCCATTTTTCTAAGGAGGCCATAGTGACTCAGTGAGTAAGAGGCTTACTCGCTAACCTGAAGGTCCAAGGTCCAAGGACATAAGCTGAGACGATACCTTCAAATTTTTTCAATCCAGGGTCCTCATTCTCGAAAACTTAACTTTGATAAAATCCTGATTTTAAGAAATACAGCTATCTGATTCGATAATAATACTTAATTTAAAATCAATTTTAGTAACAGACCAATCAGATAACTTGAACACTAAAATCATTTAAAGTTAAGTTTTCAGACCCCTGGTTTCCCCTGTCAGTGATGTAGGTCGGAGGGACTGACATGGAAAAAGTGTTTAGTTGTTCAGATGGGACAATAAACCGAGGTCACGTGTGCTATTGGCTGTGCACGTTAAAGATCCCTCGACAGTTGGAAATCGAAAATAAGAGCAGGCTAATGCCGCTGTCCTGACAAAATTTCCCTCATTGCACACTACATGGTGTTTGCCCGTCCTCAATTAGCCCATACAGGTGCAGAAAAGTAGGACGTAAAACTCCATTCATTTCCCCCTGTCAGTGATGCAGGTCAGAGGGACTGAAAAAAGGTCTAGTTATTTGTATGGGACAATAAACCGAGGTCCTATGTTTTACAGGTTGTGAACGTAATAGATACCTCGACAGTTGGAAATAAAAAATAAACATAGGAGAGTCCTGGCAAATTTTCCCTCATGGCACACTTCAGTGTTTGCTAATTCTCATTTTCTTAAACAGGTGCTGAAATATAGGACTTAAAAATAAGAGAAGGCTTATCTTGCAAAATTTCCCTCATCACCCACTGCATGGTATTTACTTGTCCTTATTATTGAAAACATCGGCAGAAAAATAGGATGGAAAACTCCATTTCATTTCATTAGAGAAAAAACAAAACGTGTCGAATTGTATTGTTCTAAATTTCCATTTAAAGGGATATCACTAACTGTTCGACCAAAAAAAAATTTAGTCTCAGAATCTGGAATTGTTTAGCTTATCAAATCCGTAAAAATGTTCACAACTCTCTTGCAAAATTTTAGCCTTTAAACACACATGTACCCATAATTTTCAGCGTTTGAAAGTCAAAATTACGACTTTTTAGTAAGACTATGCGTTATATAGAAAACATATATACAGAAAATGAAGGATAAATGTTAAGGTAAGGATATAATTGAAGGAATTATATGATTTTCGTGCATTAGTAGTACTTCTGAAGGCTAATTGCATGTATTCAAGTCCCAAATCGACCCTAAAAAATGCTGAACATTCCCCTTTAAATCTGAATTATGAAAAGTTCTTTCATTACCTACTGCATGGTGTTTGTTCTAACTCCATATGATTTGAAAGGGGAAGTATAGTTATTGAAAGTGAACACAGGTGTCTGTCTGTCTGTACAAGGCTAGTTAGTCCACACTCACAATGATGTTGATGGGGTCTTGGCAAAATTTACCTCATTATCTACTGCATGGTGTTTGTTCTAACTCCCTATGATTGGAAAGTAGAAGTATAGTTATTGAAGGAGAATACAGGTGTCTGCCAACCTGTACTAGGCTAGTTAGTGAATATCATATGATGTTGATGGGATCTTGGCAAAATTTCCCTCATTATCCACTGCATGGTGTTAGCCCTTTCTTCATATGATAGAAGAAGCATAACTATTGAAGGTGAATACAGGTGTCTGCCAACCTGTACTAGGCTAGTTAGTGGATATCAATTCTAAACTGTATATAGTACATAACACATAGTTTAACTATATAACAATCTAGCTTGAAACTCATGGTGGGTTCGTTTTGCCGCATTGCCCAACATTCGGCTCAACCTTTGTCATTTTGTTCGAGACTATGTAATGACGCGGCCATGATAGGCAGCCATATTGCCGGTAAATGGGCAAGGGAAGAAAAATCATGATCAGATTTTGATTGGCTGTTATTACCGCGAAAGAAGTCAACCCTCTCTGAAGAATGTTTGTGATTGGCTGAACTATAATTTATTCAGTATGGCAATCTCTGTATCATAATGCAAGGTTATCTAGTACGCTAGTCCAGTGCCAAAGTTGAAACGAGTGCTTGCCCAAATGCACAAAAACGACATCGAAAATGGAACTAAAGATTTCTGAAGTTTTGAAACTATTTTCTGGTAAACTGGTTTGTAAGTTTATGTACTTTGTATTATGGTTCTGATCGTTTGTACATAGTAATTATTTTATTCCAGATTTTACCATAAAACTATAGTTTTGATTGATCTAAAAGGTACAAATTATGATTTAGAAGAAAATCAATGCAGGACAACAGATTAAAATATTTCATGGTCTTTCTGGTTTTATCAGAAACCTTTATTGTCGTTTTACAAGTCGTTTTTGTGCAGTTGGGCACAATGCTGCAAGTAATAGGAGAAAGAAAGAAAGATCTATATTTTACAAGGATAAAAACTCTATGAGGATCTTTCTCCCAACTGGTCCTAGGCCAAACCTTTTGGCATTGATCTTTCCTGGATTATCCGTACCCATTTACAGCAGGGTGGACTGGAATTATGAGTAAAGATGACTTATTCAAGGTCATCGGACTTCCACACACTGATCAAAAACCTAACGACCAGAATTGACGTTATGTTTGTAAAGAACGACGCATTAACTGATTCAGCTATAGAACCCTAAGTTGGGCAATGTGGCAAAACGAAGCCACCGTGAAATTTAGTAAGGTTAGAGTAACAAAAGGAAAAGGTTGATAATAAATTTTATCTCCGTGAATGACGACACTCCTGTTGAATTCTCTACTCTCTATAGTTTGTGACGTAGTGTGTATGTAGGCCTATAATATCAAGAATTTTGAATTGTTTGTTTAACATCTTATCTAGTGTTTATAAGTTATAAGGTTTCGAGAACATAACGTATAAAAAGTCATACTGGATTTTAAAATATTTTATAAAGTTATCAAACAACATTGTGTTTGGATGTGTTTTAGGAATTTATTTGGTATATATTTATGTATAATATCTAGAATTTAGAATTGTGAAGTTTGTTTAATGGATCTTATCTTTTGTATATAAAGTTATAAGGTTTCGAGAATATAACATATAAAAAATGATACTGGATTTAAATATTTTATAAAGTTATCAAACAACATTGTGTTTGGATGTGTTTTAGCAATTTATTTGGTATATATATGTATAATATCTAGAATTTAGAATTGTCAAGTTTGTTTAACCTTGGAGTAATGATTGACTGGAGGAACATCGCCTATAGAAATCGATAGCGCGCGTCGACAATCAGTGCCGCTCGACCCTGCGTAGCAACCCGCTTGACATTACGTAGTAACCATCTCGATCACTTCCATTGTCTGAAGCGGACATTATGATTGTAGCCGAGATGCGCAGTCGAACGCCCATTTATGTTTTATCAACACGCGTGCGCAGTGAAATCCAAGATGTCGGCTCCCGCGAAAAATGGATTTTCGTGATTTTTTTTTTTTAAATCGATTAAAAACTAACATTTTTACGATGAGATTTACAATTAAAACAGTTCTTTGATATATTTTGATAAAGGTGCATTAAAACATTCATTTATGTGACTTCCTGTGATCACCTGAATTAATGGTAACGATATTTTGAAAATCGAAAGTGTTGTGTAAACAAAACATAGTGAATTTTCCTTGCGAACCGGTGCGGACCGAAGTTATTCGGAGTCACTTTTAGCTATATGGAGTAAAATGGATGGATATTCTTCTGAAATTCAACAATGGTGTTGTAAGACGTGAGAGAGTCAAATCACGTGACGCGTTGATTGACAGCGGCACTGATCGGTAACGTTACGAGACGAGGCGATGTTCCTCCAGTCAATCATTACTCCAAGGTTTAACATCTTATTTTGTGTTTATAAGTTATAAGGTTTCGAGAATATAATGTATAAAAATGATACTGGATTTTAAAATATTTTATAAAGTTATTAAACAACATTGTGTTTGGATGTGTTTTAGGAATTTGTCTTGGTATATTTATGTGTAATATCAAGAATTTTGAATTGTCAAGTTTGTTTAACAGCCCTTATCTACTGTTTATAAGTTATAAGGTTTTCGAGAATATAATGTATAAATAATGATACTGGATTTTAAAATATTTTATAAAGTTATCAAACAACATTGTGTTTGGATGTGTTTTAGGAATTTATCTTGGTATATATTTATGTGTTATATCAAGAATTTAGAATTGTGAAGTTTGTTAAATCTTGTTTATAAGTTATAAGGTTTTGAGAATATAATGTATAAATAATGATACTGGATTTTAAAATATTTTATAAAGTTATCAAACAACATTGTGTTTGGATGTGTTTTAGGAATTTATCTTGGTATATATTTATGTGTTATATCAAGAATTTAGAATTGTGAAGTTTGTTAAATCTTGTTTATAAGTTATAAGGTTTTGAGAATATAATGTATAAATAATGATACTGGATTTTAAAATATTTTATAAAGTTATCAAACAACATTGTGTTTGGATGTGTTTTAGGAATTTATCTTGGTATATATTTATGTGTTATATCAAGAATTTAGAATTGTGAAGTTTGTTAAATCTTGTTTATAAGTTATAAGGTTTTGAGAATATAATGTATAAATAATGATACTGGATTTTAAAATATTTTATAAAGTTATCAAACAACATTGTGTTTGGATGTGTTTTAGGAATTTATCTTGGTATATATTTATGTGTTATATCAAGAATTTAGAATTGTGAAGTTTGTTAAATCTTGTTTATAAGTTATAAGGTTTTGAGAATATAATGTATAAATAATGATACTGGATTTTAAAATATTTTATAAAGTTATCAAACAACATTGTGTTTGGATGTGTTTTAGGAATTTATCTTGGTATATATTTATGTGTTATATCAAGAATTTAGAATTGTGAAGTTTGTTAAATCTTGTTTATAAGTTATAAGGTTTTGAGAATATAATGTATAAAAAATGATACCGGATTTTAAAATATTTTATCAAGTGAATATACTACTTTGTGTTTGGATATGAATTTGAAATTTATTCTGGAATGTTTTGAAAGTTTGAGAATATTAAGTTTTGAATCCAGGTCAACCCTTTATCGTGTGTATAAAATTAAAGTGTTAAAAATTATTCGAGATTGCTGTCATAAATAATGATACTGGATTTTAAAATATTTTATCAAGTGAATATACTACTTTGTGTTCGGATATGAATTTGAAATTTATTCTGGAATGTTTTGAATGTTTGAAAAGCGTTTGGTCCTAGATTGTGAAATTTGGATGTGATTTTGGAATGTTTTGAAAGTTTGAAAAGTGTTCGGTTCTAGTGTGTGAAATTTGGATATGATTTTGGAATGTTTTGAAAGTTTGAAAAGCATTCTGTTCTATATTGTGAAATTTGAATATGATTTTGGAATGTTTTGAAAGTTTGAAAAGCATTCTGTTCTATATTGTGAAATTTGAATATGATTTTGGAATGTTTTGAAAGTTTGAAAAGCATTCTGTTCTATATTGTGAAATTTGAATATGATTTTGGAATGTTTTGAAAGTGTTTGGTTTTATTATAAACGTTATTCAGGAAAATATTACCACCTGTGTCTCTTTTGAAAACAGGAAGTTGGAATGAGTAGGTTGATATGAATTCAGTGAATTAGTGATATCGGAATTTACTTTTTTTTATAGTTTATAGTTGATAAGGGGTCCAAGCTGTCACTTGGCCGATGCTTGAAAGCAATGGCCGTGGTATCAGTTTTTTTATCCAAACTCTCAGCACATAATTTCCTAGCAGACAAGATTAAGCTATTTCACTGCCCTAACAGACAACAATCCAATTCATTATCATTATTTAGAGGGAATTTTTTTTTTGTATAGATGGATGAGATAGGGTTTAATTTAGTGAATTATCTTGAAATAATTATTGTTTTCACTATGGGGGCTGAAGTGTCTCAGTGAGTTAGAGGCTTGCTAGCTAACTTGAAGGTCTAGGGTTCTATCCCGGCATGGGTCGAGATGATACCTTTGGATTTTTCAACCTGGTTTCCCCCTGTGAGTGATGCAGGTCGAAGGGGCTGACATAGAAAAAGTGTCTAGTCGTTCGGATGGGACAATAAACGGAGGTCCCGTGTGCTACAGGCTGTACAGTTGAAAATTGAAAATAAGAGTAGGCTTATGATGTGGTTATGGCAAATTTTCCCTCACTGCACACTGCATGGCATTTGCCCAGGGTTAGTTGGACGTAAAACTCCATTCCATTTTTTCTGGTATGAATTTTAAGGTTGAAAGGTTATAAAGTCCCAGTAAGGAATTTAAAGTCTAATATTTTGTTAGTGTATGGTATTTAAGGGTCAGTGAAGGAAATAGACACTTTATAAATTCTTAAAGTTGACCTTGTTATTATAAATAGGGTCAACAATAGACCTTAATATAGCCCCTAATATAGCCCTTAATATAGCCCCTATTGTAGTGGTATTAACTACGTATTCTAGTCCTTTATCATAAATACCATTCAGTTATTGTCACTCACTCTTATTGTCCGATGAAGAAACTTGAAAAACATTCCTTACGATTAGAATGGAGCCGCGGTGGCTCAGTGATTTAGACGCTTGCTCACTAACCTGAAGGTCCAGGGTTCAATCCCGGCATGGGTCGAGATGATACCTTCGGATTTTTCAACCCGGTTTCCCCCATGTCAGTGATGCAGGTCGGAGGGGCTGACATGGAAAAGCGTCTAGTCGTTCGGATGGGACAATAAACCGAGGTCCCGTGTGCTATTGGCTGTGCACGTTAAAGATCCCTCGACAGTTGGAAAATTGCCCTCATTGCACACTGCATGGCGTTTGCCCGTCCTCAATAAGCCCATATAGGTGCAGAAAAGTAGGACGTAAAACTCCATTCATTTCATCTCATTACCATTAGAAAGTCAACCTTTGTCAGGATTTCTCAAATATGCTTTTGCGTTAAAACGCTCTTTTTACTATGTTAGCTAAGCTCTATTTGGCCCTTATATTTTTTTATCATAAAATGTATTTGGCCCTTTACAAAAATTAAATGAGAAGGTTTGACCTATGTTAAATACGAAACCCATCTTTAATTGTTGTTCAGTTAAAGAAACTTGAAAAGCATTCTTTATGATTAGAAAGTTAACTCAAAGATGGGTTTCCCTAAGCATTTAGTATTACAAAGTTCATTTAAAGATGGGTTTCCCTAAAAATTACTGATGAAGGGTAGGATATCTGAAATTCAAGGTGTCCCTGATACTTATAAATATATTTAAGCTATATAAAATAAATATTTATAGTTAATTTATGGTCAAGTCAGAATTATTAATGGAAAGTTTCTCTAAAATAATTTGTGTAAGGTTGAAAATGAATGACAAATGACTATAACTATACAACAGATTACCTGTATAATCTGATAAATCTAAATGCTCAAACTTGGTCAATAAGAGTATATATTCATCAAAGGTGTCATAAGTATAAAACAGATTACCTAAATAATCTGATAAATCTAAATGCTCAAACTTGGTCAATAGGAGTATATATTCATCAGGGGACTTACCTGGTGTCATAACTATACAACAGATTACCTAAATAATCTGATAAATCTAAATTCTCAAACTTGGTCAATAGGAGTATATATTCATTAGGGGACAAACCTAGTGGCATAACTATAAAACAGATTACCTAAATAATCTGATAAATCTAAATTTTCAAACTTTTCACAGAAATATCGTGTCTGTCTTGAGTGCTCACGCTACAATCAAAGCTACCAGTGGGCGTATGTTAACTTGTTTGTTCATTCTAAGAAGTTGTGTGACTTTAATAATAAAAATGTTTCCCTGAGCTTGTAGACTGGGTAGACTTTCTATATATCCTCTATAAAGTAATAATATAAGGATCTAGGATATGTAAGATAAATGGCACTGTTGCACTTTCGGGCCTCTCGGGTTCTAATTGAGCTAGCAATCTGAAATTTGGTAGGATGATTTATACATATGTTCTGATTATTCACAGTAAATTTGGTATCATTCCGACGTTTCCTTCTATTTTAAATTATTTTTCAAAGTTTCGAAGTGAATGATATTTCACCGATAATGGCGAATCGACAAGGGGATTGTTCAGTTGTACTTGCTTTGTCATTCCATTCTCTCGGGACGATTCGCAACAAAAAATATAATTTGGAATCATTTAGAGATGTTTCGTAACACTTTAAATATGCCGAACTGTTAAAGTTTAACAACTGAATAAAGACGGAAAATGTTGTCTGGTTGGTCTGAAATTTTCTGACGTTGATCAGGACATATTACTCTTTCGCATTAGCATGTTTCATGTCGATATCGCGATCGGAATTGATCGAGGGGCGATGCAGCAATAGGGGCATAGGGGCATTACTTTAACAATTAATTAAAAATAGAAATGGGTACCTGATCGGTCTGAATTTTTTTGTGAGTAATCAGGACACATGACTGTGTCACATTGTCATGTTTCGTGGCGATATCGCGATCGAAAGTCATCGAATAGGAGCAATTACTTTAACACCCGATTTAAGATGGAAATTAGTGTCTGATCGGTCTGAAATTTTTTGTGAGTAATCAGGACACATTACGGTGTCACATTGTCATGTTTCGTGTCGATATCACGATCGAAAGTCATCGAATAGGGGCAATTACTTTAACACACGATTTAAAATGGAAATTAGTGTCTGATCGGTCTGAAATTTTTTGTGAGTAATCAGGACACATTACGGTGTCTCATTGTCATGTTTCGTGTCGATATCACAAAAAATTTCAGACCGATCAGACACTAATTTCCATCTTAAATCGTGTGTTAAAGTAATTGCCCCTATTCGATGACTTTCGATCGCGATATCGACACGAAACATGACAATGTGACACCGTCATGTGTCCTGATTACTCACAAAAAATTTCAGACCGATCAGACACTAATTTCCATCTTAAATCGTGTGTTAAAGTAATTGCCCCTATTCGATGACTTTCGATCGCGATATCGACACGAAACATGACAATGTGACACCGTGATGTGTCCTGATTACTCACAAAAAATTTCAGACCGATCAGACACTAATTTCCATCTTAAATCGTGTGTTAAAGTAATTGCCCCTATTCGATGACTTTCGGTCGTGATATCGACACGAAACATGACAATGTGACACCGTGATGTGTCCTGATTACTCACAAAAAATTTCAGACCGATCAGACACTAATTTCCATCTTAAATCGGGTGTTAAAGTAATTGCCCCTATTCGATGACTTTCGATCGCGATTTCGACACGAAACATGACAATGTGACACCGTCATGTGTCCTGATTACTCACAAAAAAATTCAGACCGATCAGACACTAATTTCCATCTTAAATCGTGTGTTAAAGTAATTGCCCCTATTCGATGACTTTCGGTCGTGATATCGACACGAAACATGACAATGTGACACCGTCATGTGTCCTGATTACTCACAAAAAATTTCAGACCGATCAGACACTAATTTCCATCTTAAATCGTGTGTTAAAGTAATTCCCCTATTCGATGACTTTCGGTCGTGATATCGACACGAAACATGACAATGTGACACCGTGATGTGTCCTGATTACTCACAAAAAATTTCAGACCGATCAGACACTAATTTCCATCTTAAATCGGGTGTTAAAGTAATTGCTCCTATTCGATGACTTTCGATCGTGATATCGACACGAAACATGACAATGTGACACAGTCATGTGTCCTGATTACTCACAAAAAAATTCAGACCGATCAGACACTAATTTCCATCTTAAATCGTGTGTTAAAGTAATTCCCCTATTCGATGACTTTCGGTCGTGATATCGACACGAAACATAACAATGTGACACCGTGATGTGTCCTGATTACTCACAAAAAATTTCAGACCGATCAGACACTAATTTCCATCTTAAATCGGGTGTTAAAGTAATTGCTCCTATTCGATGACTTTCGATCGCGATATCGCCACGAAACATGACAATGTGACACAGTCATGTGTCCTGATTACTCACAAAAAAATTCAGACCGATCAGGCACCCATTTCCATTTTTAATTAATTGTTAAAGTAATGCCCCTATGCCCCTATTGCTGCATCGCCCCTCGATCAATTCCGATCGCGATATCGACTTGAAACGTGCTAATGCGAAAGAGTAATATGTCCTGATCAACGTCAGAAAATTTCATACCAACCAGACAACATTTTCCGTCTTCATTCAGTTGATAAACTTTAACAATTCGGCATATTTAAAGTGTTACGAAACATCTCTAAATGATTCCAAATTATATTTTTTGTTGCGAATCGTCCCGAGAGAATGGAATGACAAAGCAAGTACAACTGAACAATCCCCTTGTCGATTCGCCATTATCGGTGAAATATCATTCACTTCGAAACTTTGAAAAATAATTTAAAATAGAAGGAAACGTCGGAATGACACCAAATTTACTGTGAATAATCAGAACATATGTATAAATCATCCTACCAAATTTCAGATTGCTAGCTCAATTAGAACCCGAGAGGCCCGAAAGTGCAACAGTGCCAGATAAATTAGGTGTAATATTAGGGATGAGTTTTATAGAATGTTGTCTATGAATGGGAATTAAAACCTGATTTCGTAACCTAACTGACTATCCTCGTAGGAATCCTGTTTTGAATTAATTAAGTTGTAAACAAGGATTAACAAGAATTTCAAGGGGAGGGAGCCTTGTGAGTGTGGTGTCCCTTTGTGAAATATTGAAAACGGTATTAAACTAAGATTCCATATACGCGTCATCCGTCATGCAACAAAAATGGAAATGGTTGGTTTTTGACGCATGACAGAGACCATTTGACGGATACCGCTTCCCAATATATGGAATCATACCCTCTTAAATCAACCATTTAGATTTTTAACGCATTTTTTTGAGAACTATGCCTTATATAGAAAACAAATATACAGAAAATGAAAGATCAAGTGATTTTTGTGTTCTAGTATTTTTTGAGGCTATTTACATATATTCAAGGCCCAAATTGACCCTAAAAATTGCTGAACATCTGAAGTCTTATATTGGATAATTTTGAGTTCTATAGCACAGTGGTTAGCACATCGTTCTTTACAAATATGACGTCATTTGCTTGGAAAACGAGAAAATGGTGGTTATGTTAGAGAGTTTGGTTCTCGATCAGGGTGTGAAAGTCTGATGTCCTTGAATTAGTCATCTTCACTCATAATTCCAGTCCACCCAGCTGTAAATGGGTACGGATAATCCGGGAAAGATCAATGTCAAGAGATTTGGTCAAGGAAGAGCTGGTAGAAAGGATCCTCACATGGAAAACGCATCTAGTCGTTCGGATGGGACAATAAAGTGAGGTCCCATGTGCTATTGGCTGTGCACGTTAAAGATCCCTTGACAGTTGGAAATTGAAAATAAGAACAGGCTAATGCCGCTGCCATGGCAAAAATTTCCTCATCGCACACTGCATGGCGTTTGCCCGTACTCAATTAGCCCATACAGGTGCAGAAAAGTAGGACGTAAAACTCCATTCATTTCATTTTTACTGAGTAAGCAAATTTTTGTGTTAAATATAATATTATTGAATTATAAATGTTAAAATCTATAAACTTCGTGACCTTATGAATAGATTGTAATATCGAAATATAAAATTTTATAATAAATATACGTTGTACAGTGCTAATCAATGGTATAAAAAGTTGAAATTATTACAGAAGTTATTGGTTTGACATATATTTAGTCGTGTTAGTATTATTGATATTAAATATTGTTCAATAGGTCAAAACTAGAATAATTTAAAGTTCGATTTGGGTCTTGAATATATATAAATAGTCTTCAGAAATACTAGAATAGCATGACATGAAAATCGCACAATCCCTTCTTAGTCTCAGAAATGGGATATAATTTAACTAAGCTAATCCGTAATAATCTTTGAGTATCCATAATTATCAGCGTTTGAAAGTCAAAAATACGACACATCGTTTAGTAAGACTATATAACTTATATATAGAAAACACATATATACAGATAAATGTTTAAGTAGGGGTATAATTGGAGGGATTATGCGATTTTCATACAGTTCTTGTACTTTGAAGGCTATTTACATACACTTAAGGCCTAAATGGACCCTCAACAATGCTGATTTTCATGCAGTTCTAGTACCTTTGAAGGCTTTTTGCGATTTACTTATATCAAATTACTTTATTATATTACTTAGGCCCAAATCGACCTCAAAAATGCTGAACTTTCCCCGTTAATGAATCAGAAACGTGGGATGTAAAACTCCATTTCATTTCTATTGTGTTGAGTTGATGTGGTATAGTGTTGGTTGTATTTGACTATAGTGTTGATAACAGATGACACATTGTTTGAAATAGATTGAGATAACATATTACAGAGTGTCATAATTATTATTATTAAAGGGAATTTTTTAGTGTAGATTTAAGCGTTTAAAGAGATTGTAAAGAGTTTTTCTAAACTTTGTATGTGTATCGGGGACACTGATAGCATCATTTTGCGCCATTCCAATTTCCATTCTGACGTCTGTTCTTGCAATTCCACTAAATCTAACACGTTTTATGATGTCACTACCAGTGATCTATACCGGAAGCTACTATTGATATCTATGTAGATCACTATCAGTGACATCATAAAGTGCGTAAGTTTTAGTGGAATTTCAAGAATCACAGACGTTGGAATGGAAATTGGAGTGGCACAACATGATATTATCAGTGTCCCTCATACACATACAAAGTTTAGAAAATCTCTTTACTTTAATATATGTAAATAGTCGCCAAAAGTACTAAAACTGAGAGACTAAGCTTTGATTTTTTGAACAGATGGTGAACATGAACCTTAAAAAACATAAAGTAGGATGTAAAACTCCATTTCATTTCTATTTAGTAGAGTGACCTAGTGATGACAATAGATGACACAATGTTTAAAATAAATTGAGATAACATATTACACAGTGTCATAATAATTATTATTATAATATAACTCGCAGTGTCATAATTATTATTATTATAATATAACTCGCAGTGTCATAATAATTATTATTATAATATAACTCGCAGTGTCATAATAATTATTATTATCATATAACTTGAGATGAAATAATATCAAATATTATGATAAGATCGAGTTATTATCAGAATCTGTCGAGTGTATTATGTTCTTAATGACAATCTAGTTACTATTATGTCTGTTATAATAACCTAGTGTCTGATGGAGAGTTGCTGATAGCATGGTTCGTACAGGTCATGGAAAACCTGGAAAGTCAGGGAATTTTAAAAAAGCTTTTCCAGACATGGAATATCAGGGAAAATCATGATTATTCTGGAAAATACTCAAAATAACTTTGAAAAATGATATTTCATACCATTCTCCTATTTTTGCAATATCAAATAAAAAAAATCATGATCCAGACTAGTCTCAAGTTACCCGTTCCGTTCATGATTTTTATAAAATTGTTCAGGGAAAATGACTAAATACTGTCTGGAAAGTCATGGAAATGTCAGGGAAATTTGCTCAGAAGATCTGTATGAACCCTGTGATGGGATTGTCATGCAGTTAGTGTCATTTTTGGGGAGGGTTGTGGGGGCCGTATTCTGGGGGCAAAAAAAAAGAATCTGTATTATGTTCCTAATGACAATCCAGTGTCAATTATGTCTGTTATGATAACCTGATGTCTGAATAGATATCATAATAAACTCTTGTGTCTAATGGAGAGTTGCTAATAGGATTGTCATGTATGGAGGTATAATGTTGCCAAAATTTGCGCTATTCCAATTTCCATTCCAATGTCTAGCTTTTGTTGCTTACTGTTTAATTTTAGAAATGGCCATATTTGCATCTTATTATTACAGTATTGAGTCAAAATACATTCAGTCTGAATAGCTATCATAATATCCGCTTGTGTCTGATGGCTTGTTGGTGATAGGATTGTCATGCAGTCAGTGACATAATAAGTTATACAGATTTATATTACAGACTGATCAAATTAAAAAAGTTACCGGTATTTTAAATTAGTTCTTTGTTATATTTTGGGATCTGATAGTATACAGCTGTACAAAACTTTTTGTTGCATAATGTTTAAATTTCGTCATAAAGTGGGTTTTTTTATAGATGCGATATGACAGTATTTAGTTATTCTATACCTTAAATGAAACCATGTTGATATTTCAGTATTATTGATGTGATATTTCAATATCATGTCAGAGTGTGATGTCGATGTGGATTCAGTGTCGAATATTTCAGTGTTATTGATGTGATATTTCATTGTTATTGATGTGATATTTCAGTGATATTTCAGGTAAAATATTTCAGTTTTATTGTTGAGATATTTGTGTTTAAATTCCATATTTCAGTGCTTAAGTTCCATATTTCAGTGTTTAGGTTCCATATTTCAGTGTTTAGGTTCCATATTTCAGCGTTATTGACATGATATTTACAGCGTTATGGGTTCCATATTTCAGTGCTTAAGTTCCATATTTCAGTGTTTAAGTTCCATATTTCAGTGTTTCGGTTCCATATTTCAGTGTTTAAGTTCAGTGTTTAAGTTCCATATTTCAGTGTTTAGGTTCCATATTTCAGTGCTAAAGTCCCATATTTCAGTGCTTAAGTTCCATATTTCAGTGTTTAAGTTCAATATTTCAGTGTTTAAGTTCCATATTTCAGGGTTTAAGTTCCATATTTCAGTGTTTAAGTTCCATATTTCAGTGTTAAAGTTCCATATTTCAGTGTTAAAGTTCCATATTTCAGTGCTTAAGTTCCATATTTCAGTGTTTAAGTTCCATATTTCAGCGTTATTGACATGATATTTCAGGATATGAGTTTCAAGACAATTGACATTTTCCTGACATTCTATAATAAATATAAGAAATAGATATCTCTGTTTGATATTAAGACAATCAATAATTCAGATCAATTTGCTCTTTTAATGAATATCAATACTCTCGTGTCATTAACCAGTTCGATTACAAAAATTATATCTTCTCAGAACAAATCTAGAATGAAAATAGTTGAAAATTAGTAATTTAAACTTTGGACCATTCAGTCAACAGTTACATTAGAGCCTTAAATTAAGTGTGTAATGCAAAGTGACTAATGCAAAGAGTAAATTGTTAGCTGCATTCGTGTGGCATTTTTTAGTATACTTATACATTTTGCATTTTTACACATCAACAATTGTACTTTGCAGCATTCACAAATGCATTTTGTAATTACGACATTGGTATTTTAACGTTGCAACACAATAGACAATTTAGACAACATTATACCTCCATAAAATGGTAAATGGTATCCGTTACAAGAACATTTTGTGCATGCATTTGTACATTTTGCTGCACTTTTTGTAAACAATATGGCTGCCAAAGGTCTTGTTTTTGTCTTTAATTATCTCTTTCATGAAGAGTTCCATTTGAAACACTCAACAGAACAACCATTTTTGCTATTATTTTGGAACTTTTCCCTTTATTTGTCGTTTTGTTGGTGTAAATTTCAAATTAAATTCAGCACAATCATTAATATTTTGAAACTTTTCTCTTATGCTTTGAGTCCACTGGGCCAGTGCCAGTTAGTGCCAGTTCGCGCAGTTCGTTTGCTGTTGCGCCAAATTAATGTCGGCTCAGCATTTGTCGCCAAGTGGAATAAACTTTTATAGGCGGCAAGTGGCTTTGGCGGGCTATACACCTCTGTTGGAATTATTTGGCAACTTGGCGCGCGCCATTACATTCCAGTGGATTCCAATAGGTGGATTGTTTGCGCCATTTGGTGCCATTGGCGGACAATTGTCACTGATAGCTCAAGGCAAGTGGCGCAAAACATTTTGGATTTTCTTGCCGCCACATTCAAGTTTAGTGCTGTTACGGGCCAGTTGGGAGGCAGTTTGAGCCACTGCACACCACTAGGCACCTTATTGGCGACATTTTAAATTGCGATGGCGCAAACTGGCACCAACTGTCGCTGGCCCAGTGGACTCCTAGCATTAACTAGTGATTTGATTTTATCTTGTGCTGGTCTAAAATGAAACATTTTGTAGTTTCGTAATGATATTTTAAGAAATTAACAAGCATTATTAAAATATTGCTAAATCAAAACTTAAATGTTGTTAAGTTAATTTTTCTAGTCTGGTTAGGTGATATGTTAGTAAATTGTGTAGGTTATTAAAGTCTGTAATAAGGTTAATATTGAAAATGATATTCAGGGTAAAACATTAATATAACAGTTGTCTGTGTTTTAAATCATATCTCCTCATGAATTATTTAAACTAAACTGAAATATAGGTTTTACGATATTCATATTGTTTACGAGAGAGATGGTTGTATTCACAGCTTAATGAATTAAAGGGATAGATTTATTAGTATAAAACCTGTCAGCCTGTTAAATTGACTTTAGTTTGCTATAAAAGCATCCGCTAGAAGCTAATGTTAATTTGTCATCAACCAACGCACCTAATTTGGCTCTATTTCAATGATTTTGTTTTTGTGTCTATTGCAAGTGTCTAATGCAAGGTCCACGGTGGCTCAGTGAGTTAGATACTTGCTCACTAACCTGAAGATCTATAGGGTTCAATCCTGGCATAGGTCAAGATGATGCCTTCGGATTTTTCAACCCGGTTTCCCCCTGTCAGTAATTCATGTCCATGACTCACATGGAAAAAGCGTCTTGTAGTTTGAATAGGACAATAACTCGAGGTCCTGTGTGCTTCAGGTTGTGCTTGGTTAAGATCCCTGGCAATGCTGCTGTCCTGGTAAAGTTTCCCTAATTGCACACTGCAATGCATTTGCCCATCTTTATTAACAGCATAATAATAGGACGTAAACATTTTTTTTTTTTTTTGTCTATATGTTGTATTTGTATCTATGTTTGTCCCCATGGGCTGGGTGTGAGACAGGACCGTTATCACTTGTGGTATTGGGCCTAATTCTGACCCATGTAAAATAAATAGTCTATGTTTGTTCCCATGGGCTGGGTGTGAGACAGGACCGTTATCACTCGTGGTATTGGGCCTAATTCTGACCCATGTAAAATAAAGAGAAGTTTATTATTATTATTATTATCATGTTTTAAATTTCTTGTAATATTGTAAACATGTGTCATGTTGTCGTCACGTCATGTCATGTCATATTTATCACCCTGTTTTATACCACAGTCATTATTCATGTCAAATATCAGTAAATTCAAAAAAACTTTCTCAGTTCAAGATGACTCGACTGTAAAAAGTTAAAGTTTAAGGGATATTTTTAGATATATGTTCGTGGAATATTTTAACTCAAATATTTTTTTTTTCTATTTTATATGTAGGTGGGGTATTTAAGCAATAAACCGTTACCCTATGGCGTGTATGGTTGTATATCAGGACCAGTTTGGCAGCCAAATTGAATGAATGTGCTAGCGCATTTATGATAAATTTTACAGCCAACCTGTTTCCTGATATACGACCATACACACCATAGGGTAACGGTTTATTGTTTATATTTACGTTTTGGAAACATGGGATTTTTATTGGATTCAACTCAAGGTCATCAGATTTTCCAAGAACTATTTCTTTATCAAAGATTACGCTGTCATTTTGTTAGGTGTATCTAAGTAAAATGACGTCAAGTTAGGTCACGTGGCTAGCAGTGGCATTTATTGCGTGATAACCGCCATACGAATTAACATTAGGTCAATGGGAAAACATCTTAGCAAATGTAAATATTTAGGTGTTAGATACCTTAAAGTCACATTGCGGGATTCGTTTGTTTTAAATAATGAAATAAACAGGATTTCGGGATAAAAGACATTCTAGCTTAATCTCTGATGTTTAATTAAGTCAAAAAACTAAAATTCACGGCTTTGGGTACTCAGATGGCTTCGATGTCGCTGGATTTAAAGTCGGGATCTAATAAAATGATTTCCATTAAATTACATGCTAATGAGGCCAAGGGGGCATGGTAGTTAAATGACTTCAAACTCCAATCTCCAGAAGCTAGTAGTGGGCGGAGCTTGTGAGTTATTGACGTACCTCAATGTTGTTTTGTAAACAAACAAAATTTCCTTCAAATTGCTGTAGAATTGGAACCACAAAAGGGAATTGAAATTTTTTTTTTTCAATATTCATTTTTAATTGCCAACATTTAAAAAAAAACGATGAGAAGACTTTTTCTAAATGTCCAAGTCTGGGCTTATGTGGCTTTAAATCACCATCTACTCATGAATTCTGAAAACATAGTTAAATATAGGTTTATCATACATATTGTTTGAATCCAGCCTCGATTGTTAATCTGGGAGCTGCGGTGGCTCAGTGAGTTAGACGCTTGCTTGCTTACCTGAAGGTCCTTGGTTCAATCCTGGCATGGGCCGAGATGATACCTTCGGATTTTTCAACCCGGTTTCCCCCGATGCAGTTCGGAGGGACTGACATGTAAAAAGCGTCTAGTCGTTCGGATGGGACAATAAACCGAGGTCCCGTGTGCTATTGGCTGTGCACGTTAAAGATCCCTCGACAGTTGGAAATTGAAAATAAGAGCAGGCTAATGCCGCTGTCCTGGCATAATTTCCCTCATTGCACACTGTATGGCATTTGCCGGTCCTCAATTAGCCCATATAGGTGCAGAAAAGCAGGACGTAAAACTCCATTCATTTCATTTCCATTGCTAATCTAAATAATTGATATCATCAATAGAATTTGTAGACCTAGCCAGACATTATAATGATAAGTAAATACATAGAGTTGTTAACGGAAGCATTGTAAAATAATGCCGTGCAGCGTTGATAAAATTGATGTATTGAATTTGTTTTCTATTACACAATGAATATAATATAAGAGTGAAACAGGCCTAGAGCATCTGAACGTCTTTAATTATTCATGAATTTATTCACTAGTCTAGTTTGAGTTTAGTATTAGTTCCTTGTCTTCGATTTGCTGCAAGTTTTTTTTGTTTTTGGAAGAGAAAGTTTGTATTAAAGATTTTGCTGTTTCGTTTGGATATTTTAAAGGGTTTATAAAGTGATTTTTTAAACTGTTAATGTGTATGGGGGACACTGATAGCATCAATTTACACCATTCAAATTTTAAATCAGATGTCTGTGGTTTTTGCAATTCAACTAAAACTAATATGTTATTTGACGTCACTGACAGTAATCTGCATAGATATCAATAGTAGCTTCTAGTAGATCACTGCCAGTGACGTCATAAAACTCTTTAGTTTTAGTGGAATTGAAAGAATCATAGAGGTCGGAATGGAAATTGGAATGGCGCAAATTAATGCTATCAGTGTCCCCAATACACATACAAAGTTATTTGTTCCTTACTTGTTTTGTTGCCTTAGATTTAAAGGAAGTTCTTTTTGTATTTGTAAGTAGGTAGGTGATTTGTTATATGCTTAATGATAAAAAAAAATGGCCGTTTGTGTCACATGTTTTAAGAAATCTCTCTTGAATTTATAGAAACAAATGCAAGAATACCTGTAAAACAGTGAAAACTTTTAACTGATGTGGTTAATCTGAGACAGTATTGTGGATTAGCTGAACAAAGTATTGTGGATTAGCTGAGACAGAAATAGTATAGAGGATTATCTGAGACAGTATTAAGATGTGCTGAGACAAAGTGTAGAGGATATGCTGAGACAAAGTATTTATATTTAGAATATGCTGAGACAGAATTGACACAAAGATTAGCTGAGAGAAAGAATTTGACACAAAGATTAACTGAAACAGATAAAGTATTGTGGATTAGCTGAGAGAAAGAAAGTATTTAGCAAGGTTTAGCTGAGACAGTAAGCTGAAACAAAGTATTTTTGATTTTGAGAGAAGCAAGGTGTTCTTGATTATCTGAGACAAAGTTTTTAGGATATGCTGAGACAAAGTATTTAGGATGAGCTGAGACAGATAAAGTATTGTGGATTATCTGAGAGAAAGTATTAAAGTAGCCGAGACAGAAAAATTATTGTGGATTAGCTGAGACAAAGTCAATTTTTAAGGATAAGCTGAGTGAAAGTATCCAGGATCTGGGACAGTATTAAGGATAAGCTGAGTGAAAGTATCCAGGATCTGGGACAGTATTAAGGATAAGCTGAGTGAAAGTATCCAGGATGGGACAGTATTAAGGATAAGCTGAGTGAAAGTATCCAGGATCTGAGACAGTATTAAGGATAAGCTGAGTGAAAGTATCCTGGATCTGAGACAGTATTACAGATAAGCTAAGCAAAAGTATTAACTGAGACAAAGTTTTCAAGACAACATTTTTATGGATTAGCTGAAACAGAAAGTATTTTGGATTAGCTGAAATAAGTATTTGACGGACAGTTTTGTGGATTATCTGCGACGGACAAGAATCGGGGATTAGCTGAGACAGAATTGACAAAGAGATTAACTGAAACAGAAAGTATTTTGGATTATCTGAGACAAACAAAGTATTTTGGATTAGCTGAGTCAAACAAATTATTGTGAAGTGGATTAACTATGATGATTAGATATTATGTATTTACTGTAATTATGCAGTATAATGGATTAACTGTAAATAATAACGTCAAATAGACATGTTGGTTTTTATGGCCACACCTATTGAAAAAGCTGGAAAAATCAAAGTTAAACCAATTCAACAAAAATATCAACCGAGACTACGATCAACTTCTGACTTGTCATCATGTGCGTCTGCTCCAAGACATTCTGTAAATTCACAGATGGCGCCGGTCAAACAGTCTGACGAAACATCATTATCCTCAGAGCGTAGTTCAGTAACGTCAAATTCTAGTTCCGTGAGTGGACTGTCGAGATCGTGTTCGTTCAGTGATACAGACAAAATAAAATCCCCTATTATGAAAAAACCACGGGTGAAATTAAAGCGTACGCAGCCTGTACTAAGATCGAAACTACGGCACCCTGTGATCGAGAAACCGACTCGTGTGGTTTCGGACTATATTGATGTTGATGAATTTACTTTTCCACAAACGAACAAAACTCCTTCCCCGGGAATAAAACACGCCAAAAAACGGCATTCCCTTTCAAGTGCCATAATAGAACAAAATCAGTTGTTTCGAACTAAAAGATCTAATTCCACAGGAAGTGTTCTTGATCTGCCGCCATCGTCTTTCAAATCTTCGTTAAAACGATTGAATTCTGCTCAAAATATCTCCCCGTCCAAGTCTGTTAGTTTTAGGGTTGGAAACCGCTCGCCTTGGATAACCAATCAACGATCTTCAAGAAGGAATTCTTTTTCAACTTCAGGAAAGTCTGGTAACCATGGAACTGGTTCCAGATCAGCTTCCTCTGCTAATAGATCTGTTGTCACAAAATCTAGGTCATCGACGTCACCTTCAAGATCTTCATCACAAGCATCAACGTCACCAACAAGATCTGACAATGCCAAATCTTCAACGCAAGCAGCAACATCACCTTCAAGATCTGACCATGCCAAATCTCAGAGTAGGCCATCGATGTCACCATCAAGATCTAGTAGTGCAAAATCTGAAACTAGGTCAGCAATGTCACCAACAAGATCTAAATCGTCAACGTCAAGATCTGTCGCCACCAAATCTTCAGTTAGGCCATCAACGTCACCCACAAGAACTATCCATGCCAAATCATCAACTAGGCCATCGACGTCACCATCCAGATCTGTTAGTTATAAAGGTTCTCTGAATAGACTAAGTCCTGGCTTAACATCCCATAGACCTCATGTAGCGTCCAATCAAAAACTTAGCAATGGAAAAGTGATCAATCGACGTAATTCTCTTGGAAAACAAAATTCCGTGGATGAAATAGCTCAGTTTGTGATAAAACAATGTCGAATAGGTTCGGACGTCGCTTTTGGATTAGTACACGTCAATAATAATAATAATAATAATAATAATGAGGTAAGTATATCACCAGCTTAATTTTAAAATTAGATTACATTTCGTTTCGGTTATTTTTTGAGTGTCGACTCCATGTAATCTAACCACTTTTCTAAGGCGAGCATCTTCTGGTGACGAAAATTTCAGCCAATCAAAAACTAACTTCAAGATCGCGGATCTATGCATTGTGGAAAGACAAAACAAAAAGTAAAGCGACACAGCAGTCCAAATTATGACGAAATACAAAATATTCAAATATAAACGTTGTTCTGATTGGCGGAGGGGTGGCAGGTGCTATAAATAGCTTTTTCGTCACCAGAAGATGCTCGCCTTATAAAAGTGGTTAATTTACGTGGAGTCGTCAATCAAAAATTACCGAAACAAAATGTAATCTAATTTTAATTAGAATGATTTAAACCTTCGACACTTATCAATAATAAGATGGACATTGCTCATATCATTCGCTCGACAAATCGTACCATAGTCTCAAAAACCGCAATTTTTTAGCTGTACTAATCAGTAACAGTGTTCACAATTCTCCATCGAAATTTCAGATTTTGAATATTTGTGTATTCATAATTATCAGTGTTTGAAAGTCAAAACTGTGACTTGTTGTTTAATAAGACTATGCGTTATATAGAAAACATATATAGAGAAAATAAATGATAAATGTTTAGGAAGGTATATAATTGAAGGGATTATGCGATTGCTGTACAGTTCTGGTAAATCTGGGGGCTATTTACATATATTAAAGACTTAAATTGACTCTTAACCCTTTCAACACTAAAAGCTGGTATACTGGCTTAATCATTACGCGATATATACCTGATAAGCCACAAAACCAGCTGTTGTCAAGTGACATCATATAACGTTAACGTAATACACTTTAAGAAATTCAGGGTATATGACGTTTTAGCCATAAGAAAGGCAGGATTCAAAGGGTTGAAAATGCTGAAAATTTTCCTTTAAACTTACAAAATACAGTAACCCTCCCTCCCCCCCCCCCCCTTCTCCCTCTTAATAAAGAGTTATAAGAAGACAACCTGTTAAAACTAATTTAAATTGATATTGTAATTCCTCCCCCAGATAATTTCCTGTTCCGCCCTGTCAGTGATGCAGGCCCTGTGGTGCATGTTAAAGATCCCTCTGGAAATCGAAAATAAGAGTAGGTTAATGCCGCTGTCCTGGCAAAATTTCCCTCATTGCACACTACATGGCGTTTGCCTGTCCTCATTAGCATATAGGTTCAGAAAAGTAGGACATTAAACTCATTTCATTTCTTTCATTTCCCCCAGATAATAGTATGCTTGGAATGTGTTCTAATTACATTATGATCTGCTATGACTATAATATATTATATAATAAGATTACCAGCTGTTAAACAGATTGTCATGATGACATGGAGTGATATCAGGTGTTACTGAATTAATTAGAATTCTTACTGAAACTGAATTATTTATATTTGATAATCACAAGCTAGCTCTTAAAGGGATTGTAAATAGGTTTTCTTAACTTTGTATATGTATCGGGGACACTGATAGTATCAATTTGCACCATTCCAATTTCCATTCTAACGTCAGTGGTTCAATGCTGACTGAGTCATTATGTTAAAGGGATTATAAAGTGTTTTCTAAACTTTGTATGTGTATCAGGGACACTGATAGCATCAATTTACACCATTCTAATTTTCATTGTTTGATCATTGGTCATTGAAAAACCGAATGTTCTCTTTTAAAAGGGAATGTTCAGCATTTTCGAGAGTCGCTTTGAGCCTTGAATTTATGTAAATAGCCTTCAGAAGTAGTAGAACTACACAAAAATCACACAATCCCTTCAATTATATCCGTACCTTAACATTTATCATTCATTTTCTGTACATGTGTTTTCTATATAATTCATAGCCTTACTAAACGATGAGTCATATTTCTGACTTGCAAACGCTGGTGATTATGACTACATAGGGAATGGAAGGTTTATATTTGGAAGGAGAGTTGTGAACATTATTATGGATTAGAATAGCTAAAAATATTTCTGGGGCCTTATTCTCAGAAACACAGCAATCTGATTGGATAATAATACTTAATTTAAAACTGATTTTAGTAACTAACCAATCACATTACTGGATCACTAAAATCATCTTAAGTTAAGTTTTCGAGAATAAGGCCCTAGGTCTTGAGATTAAAATTTTATTGGTCGTATGGTTAGTGAACATATCCCTTTAAATAGTGGACTATTACTATTGACTTTGTAACGATCTTGGACGACTAATTACAATGACTAATTACAATGACTTATTAATTATTTATCAACATTTTTACTATTCTTCTATTTTTTACCATGGAAACAAAGACAGTATTGACAATTTGGTCTGATAATTCAATTGTTAGGTCAGTGGTCTTCAGTGCTGCTGATATCGGGCTGACGGTGGGATGAAATAATTGTGTTTTTGGATACTTATAGATTTTTTTATCGTAGTTTGAGATGTGATTTTTTTTTTACAAATTCTTAAGGAAGTTATAATGGATACTAATTGGATATTTATTTCTCAAAATTTTTAACTTCTGAAAACCGATAACTTAACTATTTAAAGGGATATGTTCACTAACTGTTTGACCAAAAAATTTTAGTCTCAGAATTTGGAATTATTTAGCTAATCTAATCTATAATATTGTTCACAACTCTCCCTCGAAATTTAAGCCTTCAAATCCCTGAGTAGCCATAATTATCAGAGTTTGAAAGTAAAAAATACGACTCGTCATTTAGTAAGACTATGACTTATATAGAAAACATATATACAGAAAATGAAAGATAAATGTTTAGGTAGGGGAATATTTAAATGGATTGTGTGATTTGTGCAATATCTAGAATTATGTAAACAAAAGTTTTTGGAAATTCAAATTTATTTAAACGGCACAAAGTAAAATATTAGAATTGTGAATTTTTGCGAACTGTATTATTGGAATGAATTCAGATACTAACTGCACCTGTCCATTTTATTGTTTTAAAAAGATTGGACAATTGATGGATATAAATAACAAATCTATTAAAAATCTTGTGGCTTATTTTCTTTCATTAAGGGTATGTAATTAGTATAGCTTACTCTTATCAGAATACAAAACCAACACCTAGTTTGTCTACAATATTATTTAAGTGATGATAACTTAAGGAAAGGGTTCGTTATTGAAACTTAACTATAAATTATGGTATTCAACTTAAAAACTGGTTTCATCTATCGTTCATATAATAATTGTCCCATCGAAACAATGGTGAAAATTTGTCTAGATATTAATTTTCAGTCTGTGACTTTTTGAGCTCTTATTGTCATGAAATTAAACCTTCAAGTAGGGCTGGGTCTAATAGTTGAAATAATCGATTATCAACGCTACAAATTATATATTTCAATTATCGATTATCAAATTTCATAATCGATTAAAATTCATAATCAAATTTTCTTTTAATATTATCTGTTACACGATTATCAGAGAAATCACATCTGATTATATCATGATAATCATACAAAATTCTGGATGTTACTTCAGTTTCATTTGTCTTCAATATCAGACACATGTTTATTCTTTATTGTGTTCTGGAGCTATATAGCACGTTGGATGCTGGTGCTCCTTAATACATTTCATTTCAATTTCATTTCAATATCAGATATTGATAAATAACAAACATTCAGGTACAAAAACGTACACGAACATATGAATAGGTAACCTGTCATATCACACAGCTCAGAATAAATTCACTGTGAAAAAGAAGTCTGAGATGATTTAAAACAAAACACACACCAAAACATGCCAAACAATTCAATTGATCAAAATCACATTCCAAAACAAGCCAAAATTAAGATTAATAATAGTTTTGTAGTAGACAATAGGCTCAAAATAAATTCATTGTGAAAAAGTTGATGTGTGTTCCATACCTACCAATTACCAATATGTAGAATTCTAGGAGGAAAAAAAACTCAAAAATTACATTCCCATGTATAGTCTGCACCTATTCTGTGTGGAGCCATTTTAAGGAAAAAAACTATGCATTATACACCAAAATATACGCTATATGTTTAGAATTATGCAGATGATATTTTTGTGTCTTCTTCTTTAAAGGGTAAAAAACTGTGCATTACACATGGAAATATACAGTATATGTTCAATATGATAAAAATTATTAGCATATTTTCAGCCAGTAAGTAATGGTTTAAAAACTGTGCATTATACACTGAAAGACCCAGATCTATCCCCATCAATAGCACCAGTTTAATACATCATATATTTATTCATACTGGATGTTACTCGTACAACATTATACAATCAACTAACAATATTTCTATATTCTTCATGCAGGTGACGCTTATCACTGCGCATGTCTAAACTTACATATAAATATTCATAGCCTCATAATTACTATTAACATTCACCATTTTTTCTCTTTTTTCTTTTTTTTTTTTAATTTTAATTTAAAAATTCTTATATGATGTTAAGATAAAATCATTGTTTTTATGTATTATATCAAAGTACAAAAATAAAAATTATATCACAAATACTAGCTTATGTATTATGTTGCCTTTTTACAAAATTCACATATTCTCTCTGGTGTCTTTAACATGGCTATCAAGCTGCTGCTCGACGCACCAGATTTGGTAAAACAATCAGCAATTTGATATTTATTTTCGACCCAAGCAATATGTTGTATTTCATTACGTGCCAGCATGTCTCTCAATACACATATGTCAACTTTAAGCCTTTTGTCAACTAAAGTCTTAGATGAATGCACCGAATCGCAGAGAGACTTATTATCAGTTAAACAATGGATGGGAACAGAAACCGGACTCAACTTTAACATTTCACATAACATAACTCTTATAAGAGAACAAGATTCTGCAGCTTCTAACAAAGCCATTGTCTCGGCAGCGATGGTACTCTTCACAACCCTTCTTATTTTTCTGGATTGCCACAAAATAGGTGCCAGTTTATGATTACTACCAACAAGAAATATGATAAAGCCACCTTGTGACCCGCTATTCTTTAAATTTCCAAGAGATGCATCACTATAAGTGACCAAACACAATTCTGAAACATTTCCTAAATTCGGAAATTTTAAATATAGATTTTCTGATTTTAATTTACGTATACTCTTATTGGCAGTGATCAAATCTTGAACCATACCCCCTCTTAAAGACACACTCGTTTCACAGGCATTATAAGCTATATCGGGCCTCGTTTGATTTGCTGCCCAATTTAATTGGCCAGCCACCCCACGTAATTGTCGAGCCTCTTTTTCCGTAATTGGCTCATCCTTTGCCCTAAATTTTACATTTTCAATATCAATACATTCAATTTCACTTATATACTCATGCTGTTCAACGCGAATTTCATCTCGAAATTGTCTCAAATCTAGCCCAATGTATCGAAATACTTCAATATCCTCAGAACTTATCACAAATTTACTCTTTATAACCTCAATCACATTTTGTCTAAAATTGTCTGTTCCTCCAAAACAAAAATCATCAACATGGCAACAAATCAGTCCCTCAAGCACACCGTCAATATGCCAAAAGAAAACTGCTTCATCATACTGACTCATTGCTGCCCCACAATTTAACAGTTCTTCCTTTACACGCAAGTACCATACTCGTGGAGCATCGCATAGACCATATACAGTAGTTCTCAATTTCCACAGTTTGTTTGTGTTAGCCTCTTTCGGAGGTTTGAGGAAAACATCCCTTTCAATGTCTCTGCCTTGTAGGAACGCCGCTTTAACATCAATAGAATTTAATTTCCAACCTAAAGTTGATATTAAGGTTAGAGTAAGTCTTAAATTTTCCTTACAGCATGTTGGCGAATCTTTACGAATACTGTCATTCATTAATTCCTCGAAACCCCTAGCAACAAGTCTAGCTTTCACTTTTAGAGTTCCATCTTTCACTTTCTCAGTTATTACCCATCGAACCGATATAGTTTCTTGTCCTGTATTATCCACTTCATAGAAGACATTATGTTGCCTCCAATTTTCAATTTCATTTAACTTAGCAGACACTTTTTCGAATTTAAGATCCACAAATAGAGCTGCTTCTATTGTTCGCCAAAGGACAGACTCAAGGTTCACACTTTTCACAGCACCATCATTATTGTCCTGAACATTAATCCACGATTTATTCTTTCCTGTACTCTTTCCAGCTCTACCAATAACCGTTGCCTCCTCCCAACTCGAGTCTTCACCAAGCTTATATTCAATTTTGTCTCCTTTAGAAGGAATTTTACATTGAGACAAGTCCCTGGTTGGACTATCTTGAAGTTTGCTTTCTGACTCTTGGTACACATCATCTTTAATTAACTCAGAAACCGCCGAAACCGCCGGAGACAAACTAGTGTCATTATCATCTAATTGTTTATCTATCTGTTCTGAAGATCCCTCATTAGATGATGTAGGTAGATCAGAACCAGTATCTAATACTTCATGTCTCAAGTGGCATGGATTTACACGGACATATGTACCTCCGTGTCTCACAAACACTTGTTGACCATCTCGTCCTATCACCACTCCTGGTCCTTTCCACCATTTTGAGTCATTTCGTTTATAGAACACACGATCACCAGATTGGTAAACAAGTCCTGTGGATGGTCGTACTTGGTGTCTTAATGCTCTCCGTAGTTTCTCACTGGCTTCACTCTGTATGAATGATTCTCTAGCAACCTGTTGTGCATTTAAATGTTGAGCAATTAATTTACTACTTGTCACACCATTTAAAGCTGGCAGCTTATCAAAGAGTACAGATGGACTGTTCGGATTTTTGCCGAAAACCAGTTGATTTGGGCTGAAACCATACACATTTTGAAGACTGTTTTTAGCGCTTAAGGCCCATGCTAGAGAAATATCTTTTGAACAATTAGTGTCTTTTATGACTTTCTCCATAATATTAGCAATGATTCCATTGTGTTTCTCGGTTATACCGTTTGACCACGGGGATTCTGCAGCCGTTGTAAGCACCCTGATATTCAGATTTTCAGCCATATCCCTAAAAAGAGAGTTATTAAACTCTCCTCCATTATCACTCAACACCTGTGCTGGAGCCCCAAAAATGGATATCCAATGCAAGAAGAATTTATCAACTATTTCTTCTTGGTTTTTAGAGTTTATGAAACAACCGGCACTAAACCTTGTAGCATGATCTATTAGGTGTAAAAATGTAGAGCCCTGAAACACTTTTAGGTCCATAGCAACTGTTTCATTGAAATCTCTTGACAGTGAGATTCCAACCACTGGTCTTAATCCAGGTTTCTTATATCTCTGACAAATTGTACAACACTTTTCACTGTCTTTCACTATGTCTATAAATTCTCTGTCATTTATTCCAGATTCCTTAACTAATTTCACAAGTTTTTCCGAGTTTGGGTGACCAAATTGTCTATGTAACTTCGTTGACACTTTCTGTTTTTCTGGTACAGTTTTGTTTGCGATAAAATTATCATCAAAAAATATCGTAGACACATCAGACAGTGGTATTGCATAATGGCCACTATCTGTGTATTTCATTTTAATCTCGCTTCCAAGGATATTTGCCACATCCGATACAAAGTCAAGTTTGGTTTTAGTTGCCTTCATCCAATCTTTACTTAGAAGTAAAGGAAGATCACAATTTACAACCTCTGTCTTGATCTCCATTCTATTTGAGTCAATGTATATTGGTATTGTCACACATTTGGTAGATTTCACTGCTGAACCATTTCCAAATCTGAATGTTGCATATGATTTTTCTTCCTTGACTTCACTCTTGTCATCAGGACTAAGGCTATCCACATAACAATTTAACCAAATCTGACCGCAAACTGTTCTTGTACATCCGCAATCCATAACACCCATATTGATAGTCTCTCCTACAAACTTTTCTATATAGCATTCAAAAATTTCCTCTGAAAATAAAGTCACTTCCTCAGTATCACGACCAGCAGCTTCGTAGCTATCGGGACAGTCACGAGCCCAATGAAAAATGGATTGACAAACAGCACATCGGGATGGATTCCCAAATTTATCAGGCGGGTTGCCTTTTCTTTGAGAACGTCCACGACTTGCCTGAAACCCTCGTCGATTATAAGAGCTTGGTCGAGATCTATAAGAGCGCTGTTGACGTTGATAATAATTAGGCTTTCCACGTTGTGAAGAGTTTGTGCCTCCATAAAATATCTCATCTTCATCCACCTTCACGCGATCAGTTTCACCCTTAATTCTGTCACTATCCACAATGTTTTCACTACAATGTTCAAAAATCGATTTCAATTGTTTTTTCATATTGTCATAGGACAGTTCTGTAATGGTAGCTCTAGCCAATTGTTGTTTTTCATCACTGATATTAGCACTTTTTAACAGTCTATACGCTAAAACACCATCTGGTAATTCCATTTTATATGATTTTAATTTAAATTTCAACCGTTCAAACTCATTCACATAATCCGTAATACTTTGTCCTTTAGGCCTTTGGAGTTTTTCAAACTGTTCATAAGCAGCAAAAGCCACTTGATTACTGTCTTTTGCATATAGTGTTTTTAATTTCTCAATCAAAGTATCCACTCCGTCATTGCCACTCAGATCCTTAACGTCAATGTCAATACAAGCATTTCGAGCTCGTCCTTCCAACGATAAATATATTGCCGGGCCTTGTTTCTTTTTGTCCAAGTCCGTAACACACTTCCAAATCTCAATTTCTCTTAGCCACGATTCAAAGTCATCATTTAATGTCGGTGGCATAAACATTTTTCTTCCCGAGGCAGCCATTTTGGAATCGCTCCAATCATCAACAAAAGTTACTCCACCACATACAGTTAGAAATACACCCAAAATTACGCACCAAATAAATATTGTTCTAATTGTTCTACACACTTTCATCTCAGTTCTTAATGTTTATCAAAAAAACTATCTTCATTACACCTTATATTGTCTTTGTTACTCAATAATATTCACTATTCACCATCACGCTAACCACGCTTCCTATAGAATTCGGCCGCTTACATCATTGAAAAGATCGCCTTTTCTTCAAAACTTCGTTTTTTTTTCCTCGACAAATTCACCATTTATTTACCACACGCTCTGCTATCATGAAAGACCCAGATCTATCCCCATCAATAGCACCAGTTTAATACATCATATATTTATTCATACTGGATGTTACTCGTACAACATTATACAATCAACTAACAATATTTCTATATTCTTCATGCAGGTGACGCTTATCACTGCGCATGTCTAAACTTACATATAAATATTCATAGCCTCATAATTACTATTAACATACACATCATACACATATGGTATATGTTCATGTTTTATTTATGTATTTGATATAAAGCTGATTTTTTTGTGTATCTGATATTAAAAATTATTATTTGTATATTTTCAGCCGACCAGTAATGGGTTCACTGACGGACATGGATTGGTTACAATACGGATGAAACCAGATGAACAAGGCAGATTCGGTTTTAATGTCAAGGTAAGAGTTAAATTTCTTTGTATCTTCATTTAAACTTTAAAAAAATGACTTTCTTATAAAAATAATTAACACATTATCATGTAAAATTATTTTATTGTCATCCTTGCTTGCCGTTGATTTGATTTTGACCAAACTTGTTATACCTAGCTATTCATACATCCTATTGAAATTTAGTTTATTTACATAAATTTTCACATGGAAAAAACATCTAGTCGTTCAGATGGGAGAATAAACTGTGGTCCTGTGTGCTACAGACTGCAAGTTAAAGATTCCTCAACAGTTGGAAATCGAAAATAAGAGCAGGCTAATGTCGCTGTCCTGGCAAAATTTCCCTTGTTGGCGTTTGCCTGCCTTCATTTGCCCATATAGGTGCAGAAAAGCATAAATTTTTAAGAAATAACTTTTGAGTTATTGCCCTTGGAATTGGCTGGTGATTCCAAACAAGCAACAGTTTTGACAAAAACTTAAGTTTAAATTTTGTGTTATTTTGATTGTAGGGTGGTGCTGATCAGGGGATGCCTATCATAGTATCAAGAGTTGCCCCGAATACTCCGGCCGACCTGTCAATACCACGGCTCAACGAGGGCGACCAGGTGTTATTTATTAATGGCCGCGATATGTCGCAGCACACTCACGAACAGGTTGTGATGTTTATAAAGGCGTCACGTGAAACTCATTCTGGTGAACTCGTTGTCATGGTGAGACCCAATGGTAAGTTCTGTTATTTCAATTTGATATTTTCTGAGCATGTGTCAGTGTAGTCCGAAACTTGCTGACTCTTTCCCCAGCCTTTGATAGATATTTGGACAGTTATGGCTGGGGGATTTTCTGCACCTACGCGTGTGCGGGGTTTTAAACGTATTTATTTACCTCGAATCCACAAAACTTAGATATATTTGGAAAGATGGATGATTTTGTAGTTCAACCATACCATCATTATCCCCCTAAACCATACGAGCCATCGGAGCCACGGTGGCTCAATGAGTTAGACGCTTGCTCACTAACCTGTAGGTCCAGGGTTCAATCCTGGCATGGGTCGAGATGATACCTTCTGATTTTTCAACCCGGTTTCCCCCTGTCAGTGATGCAGGTCGGAGAGGCTGACATGGAAAAAACATCTAGTCGTTTGGATGGGACAATAAACTGAGGTCCTGTGTGCTATTGGCTGTGCATGTTAAAGATCCCTCGACAGTTGGAAATGGAAAATATGAGCAGGCTAATGACACTGTCCTGGCAAAATTTCCCTCATTGCACACTGCATGGCGTTTGCCTGTCCCCAATTAGCCCATATAGGTGTAGAAAAGCAGGACGTATAACTCCATTCATTTCATTTTTATACGCTCGCATCTCTCTATGTGGACGTATATTGTCGGCACCCCGTCAGTCGGTCCGTCCGTTAATATTTGTTCGTGATCGCTCTAAAAACTAGAGTTTTTGACGGAATCAAATGAAATTGGATGTTTTTTGGACCTAAAACAAAAGGTTTGAGAAAGTTAAGTTTACTCCTGATTAAATTTAAGACTTTTTCGTTGGGCGTAGATGGCTGTGGTCCACTATTTTTTCTGTTTATGTCATCGTTTTTTATTACAGTGTATGTAGGGGATGATTTATCAGACGAACCAGATTATAGTTATACACCAGAAACACACACGATAGCTAGTTGTAACACTAGAAATACATTACAATCATCATCATTATTATTACAAGCTATGTTTTTATTACAGTGTATGTAGGAGATGATTTATCAGACGAACCAGATTATAGTTATACACCAGAAACACACACGATAGCTAGTTGTAACACTAGAAATACATTACAATCATCATTATTATTATTATTACAAGCTATGTTTTTATTACAGTGTATGTAGGAGATGATTTATCTGACGAACCAGATTATAGTTATACACCAGAAACACACACGATAGCTAGTTGTAACACTAGAAATACATTACAATCATCATTATTATTATTACAAGCTATGTTTTTATTACAGTGTATGTAGGAGATGATTTATCAGACGAACCAGATTATAGTTATACACCAGAAACACACACGATAGCTAGTTGTAACACTAGAAATACATTACAATCATCATTATTATTATTACAAGCTATGTTTTTATTACAGTGTATGTAGGAGATGATTTATCTGACGAACCAGATTATAGTTATACACCAGAAACACACACGATAGCTAGTTGTAACACTAGAAATACATTACAATCATCATTATTATTATTACAAGCTATGTTTTTATTACAGTGTATGTAGGAGATGATTTATCAGATGAACCAGATTATAGTTATACACCAGAAACACACACGATAGCTAGTTGTAACACTAGAAATACATTACAATCATCATCATTATTATTATTACAAGCTATGTTTTTATTACAGTGTATGTAGGAGATGATTTATCAGACGAACCAGATTATAGTTATACACCAGAAACACACACGATAGCTAGTTGTAACACTAGAAATACATTACAATCATCATTATTATTATTACAAGCTATGTTTTTATTACAGTGTATGTAGGAGATGATTTATCTGACGAACCAGATTATAGTTATACACCAGAAACACACACGATAGCTAGTTGTAACACTAGAAATACATTACAATCATCATTATTATTATTACAAGCTATGTTTTTATTACAGTGTATGTAGGAGATGATTTATCAGATGAACCAGATTATAGTTATACACCAGAAACACACACGATAGCTAGTTGTAACACTAGAAATACATTACAATCATCATTATTATTATTACAAGCTATGTTTTTATTACAGTGTATGTAGGAGATGATTTATCTGATGAACCAGATTATAGTTATACACCAGAAACACACACGATAGCTAGTTGTAACACTAGAAATACATTACAATCATCATTATTATTATTACAAGCTATGTTTTTATTACAGTGTATGTAGGAGATGATTTATCAGACGAACCAGATTATAGTTATACACCAGAAACACACACGATAGCTAGTTGTAACACTAGAAATACATTACAATCATCATTATTATTATTACAAGCTATGTTTTTATTACAGTGTATGTAGGAGATGATTTATCTGACGAACCAGATTATAGTTATACACCAGAAACACACACGATAGCTAGTTGTAACACTAGAAATACATTACAATCATTATTATTATTATTACAAGCTATGTTTTTATTACAGTGTATGTAGGAGATGATTTATCAGATGAACCAGATTATAGTTATACACCAGAAACACACACGATAGCTAGTTGTAATACTAGAAATACATTACAATCATCATTATTATTATTACAAGCTATGTTTTTATTACAGTGTATGTAGGAGATGATTTATCAGACGAACCAGATTATAGTTATACACCAGAAACACACACGATAGCTAGTTGTAACACTAGAAATACATTACAATCATCATTATTATTATTACAAGCTATGTTTTTATTACAGTGTATGTAGGAGATGATTTATCAGACGAACCAGATTATAGTTATACACCAGAAACACACGATAGCTAGTTGTAATACTAGAAATACATTACAATCATCATTATTATTATTACAAGCTATGTTTTTATTACAGTGTATGTAGGAGATGATTTATCTGACGAACCAGATTATAGTTATACACCAGAAACACACACGATAGCTAGTTGTAACACTAGAAATACATTACAATCATCATTATTATTATTATTACAAGCTATGTTTTTATTACAGTGTATGTAGGAGATGATTTATCAGACGAACCAGATTATAGTTATACACCAGAAACACACACGATAGCTAGTTGTAACACTAGAAATACATTACAATCATCATTATTATTATTACAAGCTATGTTTTTATTACAGTGTATGTAGGAGATGATCTATCTGATGAACCAGATTATAGTTATACACCAGAAACACACACGATAGCTAGTTGTAACACTAGAAATACATTACAATCATCATTATTATTATTACAAGCTATGTTTTTATTACAGTGTATGTAGGAGATGATTTATCAGATGAACCAGATTATAGTTATACACCAGAAACACACACGATAGCTAGTTGTAACACTAGAAATACATTACAATCATCATTATTATTATTATTACAAGCTATGTTTTTATTACAGTGTATGTAGGAGATGATCTATCTGACGAACCAGATTATAGTTATACACCAGAAACACACACGATAGCTAGTTGTAACACTAGAAATACATTACAATCATCATTATTATTATTACAAGCTATGTTTTTATTACAGTGTATGTCGGAGATGATTTATCAGACGAACCAGATTATAGTTATACACCAGAAACACACACGATAGCTAGTTGTAACACTAGAAATACATTACAATCATCATTATTATTATTACAAGCTATGTTTTTATTACAGTGTATGTAGGAGATGATTTATCAGACGAACCAGATTATAGTTATACACCAGAAACACACACGATAGCTAGTTGTAATAGTAGAAATACATTACAATCATCATTATTATTATTACAAGCTATGTTTTTATTACAGTGTATGTAGGAGATGATTTATCAGACGAACCAGATTATAGTTATACTCCAGAAACACACACGATAGCTAGTTGTAATACTAGAAATACATTACAATCATCATTATTATTATTACAAGCTATGTTTTTATTACAGTGTATGTAGGAGATGATCTATCTGACGAACCAGATTATAGTTATACACCAGAAACACACACGATAGCTAGTTGTAACACTAGAAATACATTACAATCATCATTATTATTATTACAAGCTATGTTTTTATTACAGTGTATGTAGGAGATGATTTTTCAGACGAACCAGATTATAGTTATACACCAGAAACACACACGATAGCTAGTTGTAACACTAGAAATACATTACAATCATCATTATTATTATTACAAGCTATGTTTTTATTACAGTGTATGTAGGAGATGATTTATCTGATGAACCAGATTATAGTTATACACCAGAAACACACACGATAGCTAGTTGTAATACTAGAAATACATTACAATCATCATTATTATTATTACAAGCTATGTTTTTATTACAGTGTATGTAGGAGATGATTTATCAGACGAACCAGATTATAGTTATACACCAGAAACACACACGATAGCTAGTTGTAATACTAGAAATACATTACAATCATCATTATTATTATTACAAGCTATGTTTTTATTACAGTGTATGTAGGAGATGATTTATCTGACGAACCAGATTATAGTTATACACCAGAAACACACACGATAGCTAGTTGTAATACTAGAAATACATTACAATCATCATTATTATTATTACAAGCTATGTTTTTATTACAGTGTATGTAGGAGATGATCTATCAGACGAACCAGATTATAGTTATACACCAGAAACACACACGATAGCTAGTTGTAACACTAGAAATACATTACAATCATCATTATTATTATTACAAGCTATGTTTTTATTACAGTGTATGTAGGAGATGATTTATCAGACGAACCAGATTATAGTTATACACCAGAAACACACACGATAGCTAGTTGTAACACTAGAAATACATTACAATCATCATTATTATTATTACAAGCTATGTTTTTATTACAGTGTATGTAGGAGATGATTTATCTGACGAACCAGATTATAGTTATACACCAGAAACACACACGATTGCTAGTTGTAACACTAGAAATACATTACAATCATCATTATTATTATTACAAGCTATGTTTTTATTACAGTGTATGTAGGAGATGATTTATCAGATGAACCAGATTATAGTTATACACCAGAAACACACACGATTGCTAGTTGTAACACTAGAAATACATTACAATCATCATTATTATTATTACAAGCTATGTTTTTATTACAGTGTATGTAGGAGATGATTTATCAGATGAACCAGATTATAGTTATACACCAGAAACACACACGATAGCTAGTTGTAACACTAGAAATACATTACAATCATCACTATTATTATTACAAGCTATGTTTTTATTACAGTGTATGTAGGGGATGATTTATCTGATGAACCAGATTATAGTTATACACCAGAAACACACACGATAGCTAGTTGTAACACTAGAAATACATTACAATCATCATTATTATTATTACAAGCTATGTTTTTATTACAGTGTATGTAGGAGATGATTTATCAGATGAACCAGATTATAGTTATACACCAGAAACACACACGATAGCTAGTTGTAACACTAGAAATACATTACAATCATCATTATTATTATTACAAGCTATGTTTTTATTACAGTGTATGTAGGTGATGATTTATCTGATGAACCAGATTATAGTTATACACCAGAAACACACACGATAGCTAGTTGTAACACTAGAAATACATTACAATCATCATTATTATTATTACAAGCTATGTTTTTATTACAGTGTATGTAGGAGATGATTTATCTGACGAACCAGATTATAGTTATACACCAGAAACACACACGATAGCTAGTTGTAACACTAGAAATACATTACAATCATCATTATTATTATTACAAGCTATGTTTTTATTACAGTGTATGTAGGAGATGATTTATCAGATGAACCAGATTATAGTTATACACCAGAAACACACACGATAGCTAGTTGTAATACTAGAAATACATTACAATCATCATTATTATTATTACAAGCTATGTTTTTATTACAGTGTATGTAGGAGATGATTTATCAGACGAACCAGATTATAGTTATACACCAGAAACACACACGATAGCTAGTTGTAACACTAGAAATACATTACAATCATCATTATTATTATTACAAGCTATGTTTTTATTACAGTGTATGTAGGAGATGATTTATCTGACGAACCAGATTATAGTTATACACCAGAAACACACACGATAGCTAGTTGTAACACTAGAAATACATTACAATCATCATTATTATTATTACAAGCTATGTTTTTATTACAGTGTATGTAGGAGATGATTTATCTGATGAACCAGATTATAGTTATACACCAGAAACACACACGATAGCTAGTTGTAATACTAGAAATACATTACAATCATCATTATTATTATTACAAGCTATGTTTTTATTACAGTGTATGTAGGAGATGATCTATCTGACGAACCAGATTATAGTTATACACCAGAAACACACACGATAGCTAGTTGTAACACTAGAAATACATTACAATCATCATTATTATTATTACAAGCTATGTTTTTATTACAGTGTATGTAGGAGATGATTTATCTGACGAACCAGATTATAGTTATACACCAGAAACACACACGATAGCTAGTTATAACACTAGAAATACATTACAATCATCATTATTATTATTACAAGCTATGTTTTTATTACAGTGTATGTAGGAGATGATTTATCTGACGAACCAGATTATAGTTATACACCAGAAACACACACGATAGCTAGTTGTAACACTAGAAATACATTACAATCATCATTATTATTATTACAAGCTATGTTTTTATTACAGTGTATGTAGGAGATGATTTATCAGATGAACCAGATTATAGTTATACACCAGAAACACACACGATAGCTAGTTGTAACACTAGAAATACATTACAATCATCACTATTATTATTACAAGCTATGTTTTTATTACAGTGTATGTAGGAGATGATTTATCTGACGAACCAGATTATAGTTATACACCAGAAACACACACGATAGCTAGTTGTAACACTAGAAATACATTACAATCATCATTATTATTATTACAAGCTATGTTTTTATTACAGTGTATGTAGGAGATGATTTATCTGACGAACCAGATTATAGTTATACACCAGAAACACACACGATAGCTAGTTGTAACACTAGAAATACATTACAATCATCATTATTATTATTACAAGCTATGTTTTTATTACAGTGTATGTAGGAGATGATTTATCAGACGAACCAGATTATAGTTATACACCAGAAACACACACGATAGCTAGTTGTAATACTAGAAATACATTACAATCATCATTATTATTATTACAAGCTATGTTTTTATTACAGTGTATGTAGGAGATGATTTATCAGATGAACCAGATTATAGTTATACACCAGAAACACACACGATAGCTAGTTGTAACACTAGAAATACATTACAATCATCATTATTATTATTACAAGCTATGTTTTTATTACAGTGTATGTAGGAGATGATCTATCTGATGAACCAGATTATAGTTATACACCAGAAACACACACGATAGCTAGTTGTAACACTAGAAATACATTACAATCATCATTGTTATTATTACAAGAAAGTCTAGATAGCGGCGCTGCTCTCGCACAATTTGAGGTACGTATTTTATTTAGTCTTGTGTCTTTGTCCGGCAGCTTTTGATTCAGTGAGTTCGAAATTTGGTCACTAACATTGTACAATTAAAAGGATTGGAAAAAAGCTTTCTAAACTTTGTATGTATATCGGGGACACTGATAGCATCAATTTGAACCATTCCAAATTTCAATTCCAACATCTGTGGTTCTTGCAATTCCACTAAAACTAAAGCATTTTATTTAGAGTCTTCTTCGTTTGTCCGCAATTTTTCAAGGTTCCATCCCAGCATACTTTGACTTGTGCACTAATCAGATAGATTTTTCAACCTAATTTCCCCCTAATAGTGATGCAAACTAGAGGAAAAGCGTCTAGTCGTTGGGGTGGAACTAAAAAAATCTTCCCCCATTGCACACTGCATGGTGTCCTCGTTATCCCAATTGGTGCAGAAAAGTGAAACGTAAAACTCCATTTCATATTATTTGAAAGAACTAATCTGCATTGGATTTCAGTGTTCCAGTCATCTGATTGGTTAATCACTTAAATCTAATTTTATTATCCAGTAAATTACTAAAAATCGTTTAATCTGGATTGAATCCAAGTTCAATTTTCAATGTTCAAGATTGTGAAAATATGAAATTTTTAATCGTAGACTTAATAAAATGTTAAATGTTCCTACCTTGTTTGTATTTTTTTTTAGTACCGAAATTTAAGTGTTTTTTTCCAATCCTCAATTTTTTGAAAATATTAGGTGGATTAAAATATTTAATTTTCCTACCTTATTTGTATATTTTCAGCAATTATATCGTAAAAAACCGAACATGTCGATGAATTCAGCTAGATTAGAATGTAATATAGCTAAAAATAGATATCGCGATATATCACCCTGTAAGTATGCATATATTAACATAATTATAAACCTAGACGTCCCTCGTTTTGGCTGTGGATTTCAGATCAAGACTGTTTTACTATCATATCATTATCTCAGAACCTGGGGCCTGTTTCTCAAAAAATCTTACGATAAATTTTGTCGTAAATTTGGCATTTTACAATGAATAATAGAAAACACAAATACAAAAAATGAAAGATATACGTTTAGGTAGGGATATAATTGAAGGGGTTGTGCTACTTTAAGGCTGTTCAAGTACTTCTCGAGGCTATTTACATAAAGTCAAGGCCCAAATCGACCCTCGAAATTGCTGAATGTTCCCCTTTTAAATGGTTTATTTTATTAAAAAAATATCAATATTAAATGTTTTATCTCCTACTAGATGATCAAACGAGGGTGATATTAAAAGGAAGTAGTTCAGGAGACTATGTTAACGCTAATTTTGTCAATGTAAGTGTTGTTTTATTTTGATATCCTATAAAATTCAGATTGGTTCAGCAAGAATTATTTTATAACTTTTGTTTACAATAGTCCAAAATTTTTGAATTTTGAAATAATAGATTATGTTGACTTTTATAAATATTACTAAACTATTTTGTGACTACACATATCAAAGTAATATCAACTTCACAATAAACCAAGCCCTGTGTGCTTGAGGCTGTACATGATAAAGATCCCAAGTAGGCTAATGCTGTTGTCCTGGCAAAATTTCCCTCATTACACACTGCATGGTGCTCTTGCTTTCCTCATTATCTCATACAGGTGCAGAAAAGTAGGACGTAAAACTCTATTTCATTTTTGTATCAACCTACATTTACAGAGCAAGTTTTGGATATGATACCACTGATAAACATCAGGGGCTACTTAGTAATTGATAAACTTTATATAATGCCCTCAAACAATGATTCCAAGTAAAAATTTATTTGATATGTATTATATATATATTGTAGATGGAGATACCTGGAAGTGGAATTGTTAATCGTTATATAGCAGCTCAAGGTCCTTTACAAAATACATGTACAGATTTTTGGCAGGTTTGTACAGTCATATCTCTTATTTAATGGAATCTTACATGGAAATAACACGGACAAACTTAGTGAACATGGGATATGTTCACCATTCATGTGTCTAATGAAATTTTAGTCTTGAACCTGTTCACAAGTTTCCCTCAAATTTAAGCCTTCAAATCTATTTGTATCCCTTTATCAGCATTTGAAAGTAAAAAAAATATGATTTGTATTTCATTGAGAACATGCCTTATATAGAAAACACATACATGTCTACAGAAAATAATAATCAAATGTCATTTCATTTTTGAAAACCTGATCAACTTCAACTGGTAGAACAAGGATATACGAAAAAGAACATCATTTAATCTCTGTTATTGTTATTTTGTAGATGGTTTGGGAACAGCATTGTACGTTAGTTGTCATGTTAACAACTAAAGTAGAACGGGGACGTGTCAAATGTCACCAGTACTGGCCAGAACTCTACGAAACTCAAGATTTCGGTGCCCTACAGATAACTTGCGTTAAAGAAGAAGATACCACCTCCTTCGCGTTTAGAGAGTTTAATTTAACACACGTAGAAACGAACGAAGAAAGACACATACGTCACATGCAATACATCTCTTGGCCAGATCACGGGGTGCCAGATGATCCCGGAGATTTCTTACAGTTTGTTGTCCGGGTTCGGCAGAGTAGAGCTGGCATGGTAGAACCAACTGTAGTCCATTGCAGGTTTGTCTAATATTGTATATTTACATTTGCTTTGTAGGTAAGCCTACGTTAAATATTTTTTATGACCTCAAAAATCCTCTGTCCCCAACTGGGGTTACTAGTACCCCTTGGGAGTAACAGAAAACATCACAAGGGGTACCAGAGAAGCCTCTTCGCCTACTTTAAACATAGTGGACCACAGCCATATACTCCCAATGAAAAAGCCTTAAATTTAATCAGGAGTAAACCAAACTTTCTCAAACCTTTCGATTTAGCTCCAATAGCATCTATTTTGTTCAAAATTGGTTGAAAACTAAGATAGTAATAGCATATTCAAGATTGTGGGGCAAGGGCAATAACTCAAATTCAAACTTGATCTTCATTTTCTGAATATGTAATTTCATTCCATCAAAATTCTAGTTTTTAGAGAGTTTACAAGCAATTGATGTTGATAGAAGCACTTACTGTATAGAGGTTAAAGGGTGATAACTCCTCAAAACTGATGAAAGAGGCCTAAATCTTGAAAAAGTCTTAATTTTAATCAGGAGTAAACTAAACTTTCTCGAACCTTTCGCCTTATAAAATCCTCTCAGACCAATGTTTTTGAAAACTTATCATATAAATTATTCCATCTTGAATTTCAGTGCTGGAATAGGTAGAACGGGAGTGTTGATCACCATGGAAACAGCAATGTGTTTAATAGAAGCTAACCAACCATGTTTCCCGTTACATATAGTTAAAAACATGCGCGACCAAAGAGCCATGTTAATTCAAACCCCTGTAAGTATATAATTTATATTTATGATCTAACAATATAAAAGGAATTGTTAGGAAGTTTTCTAAACTTTGTATGTGTATCGAGGACACTGATAGCATAAATTTACACCATTCTAATTTCCATTCCGACGTCTGTGGTTTTTACAATTCCACTAAAACTAACTAAGTGACAGTAGATAACCTTCCAGTACTATTGATCACTGTCAGTAACGTCATAAAACGCGTTAGTTTAAATGGAATTGCAAGAAACACAGACGTTGGAATGGAAATTAGAATGGTGCAAATTGATGTTATCTGTGTCCCCGATACACATATAAAGTTTAGAAAACCTCTTTACAATCCCTTTGATAACCAACAGTTTTCTAGTCACTTGCCATCATAATATTTTGACATACAAATTTTTCTTAAAATAAATGTGTAGGAATGCGTCTTCTTTCAACTAAACACATTTGTACCGACAGGGCATCCATATAGGGGGAGTTTTTTGGAGTGTATGGTGAAAATATTTTTGTAGGAGGGTCAAAAAGGTTGGAGTGTAATTTTTTCAACATAATGCAAAAACTAAAGAGAATGTTTCTATTTTAGAGTCAGTATAAGTTTGTATGTGAAGCAATTTTACGAGTTTATCATGGTAAGTATGGTTTAAAGTAAAGATAGTCTGGACTTGTTGTTAACAATCTTTGTAATTGACTGAGTCAAAGGTGCCACTCGTATCAACTTCGGAACAAGACATGCTAGATAACTTTGTATACTTTACGGTAGTCGCCATATTGAATAAATTGTAGTTCAACCAATCACAATCATTCTTTGGAGAGTATTGTCTTCTTTCGCGGTAAAAACAGCCAATCAAAATTTAAAATCTCCAAACAAGAGTTGTCTTTTCCTGCCCAAATACTATGGACGCTTATCATGACCGAGTCATTATATAGTCTCGAAGATAGTCTCGAACAATGACGAAGGTTGAGCCGAATGTCAAAGGTGGTTGTCAAATTTTTTTTGTTGAATAGCAACATCTGTTAGCCACTGTCACCCAGTCCACCTTTGTCTATGGATAGTCAAGGCGTCATTCGAGAGACTTGTAGATAAAAAATTTAAAAGCTGAAAGTTGCAAAACATAAAAGCTAACGTAGGTCACAGACTATATTCTCGTCATAGATCAAATAGTCTGGGCGTCGGAGACTATATTTTGAGTGGCTGAAAGGAACACGGTGATTTGAAAGTATTAGCATGTCCATACTCACCCAGGCTATAGTTATTTGTTTCTTTTCAACTGTTTTTGTTCTATTTACAGAAGGTATCGTGAAGCCAGTAGACGATTTTCAAAGATGAGACAGGACCAAAACTAAACTACTAACAAACTGTAGAACTATTGTTACTGTGAGCGAGCTATGAATTGTGGGTACTCTATAGTGTCTAAACTCCCCCCCGGTCTTCAACAATTTTTCTCCACAACTCAAACTCAAGTTTTCAGAATTTTTTCCGCGATCCTGTACTATGCTAAATTTTGGATCAAGAATAACTATCAGATGGTCAAACATTTTTTTCAATTTTCTCGGTGACCCAAAACTCAAGTGTCGGAATTTTTCTGCGATCCTGTACTATGCCAGATTTTGGATCAAGAATAACTTTCAGATGGTGAAACATTATTTATTAATACATGAAGTTATGTTATATTAACATTATTACTTCTCAACTGTTAAAATTAACGTTAATCTTGGAATGAATTGCAATTTCCAAAAATCCGAGGCTATAGTTTTAACTGCACTGTACAATCCCAGAAATGTATTTGCAAGCTTTGCGACCTTGTGACCCTTTGAAGGTACTAGCGACCAATGTTTAGAAGACCGGGGCTCTAGAGTGTTTAAACCCAGTGATGTTGTGTTGAAACGGGCGGCCATCTTGGTAAAGTGATTAGTGCTCAATATTTTCTACTCTTCAAACAAGCAGACGACGTTTTCGTGTTGGCTGGCCAGTGTATTATTATCATTTGATTTTATTTTTTAAAAAAACTAGGTGTCGGGCACTCTGGTTGACGTTTTAAACTAGAGCATTTTGTGAACTTTCTAGTTGCCATAGTGATTTACTGCTCAATGGTACTGTTTGATTTAAACAACTCTCCCTTCCCTTCCCTTCTCTTTCAAATTTGAAAACGATTTTAGTGATTGACCAATCAGATAACTAGAACTAAAATCATATTAAGTTAAGTTTTCGAGAATAAGGCCCCTGTTTAAATCAACTATTATTATGCTACGGAGTTGTAACTATTATTATTATTATTATTATTACTGTGTTATGGAATTATTATTTATTTATTATTATATCATGATAACTAAACCTTCCCATTATTATTACATTATTATTATTACATCATTATTATTATATACTAAACAGATAAAGAAACGTCGCAAAAAACAAAGTAAATAGTGAAAAAACTACAGAATTATAAGAACGCAACTGGTATTGTCAGTGGAATATCATTCACTGGACGTTTAAAAGTCTAAAATAATATTTATGTAGACAAATTATCAACTTTGATCATGCACGACTTTTCCCAAAAGATCTAATAATGCGGCGTTTCTTTATCTGTTCAGTATATTACTTTTATTATTGATGGAAATTGATTTTCACTCTCCATATGTTCGACATCTTGGTATAAAATTTCTCTTTCTAAATAACTATACAATCTTATCAATAATAACAACCATAATGGCAGCCCTTTTTCTGAAAGCGATACTTGCTCTTAAATTTAAAAAAAAAGTCTCAATTCTCAAACATCTAAAGTAAACAAACAGAATCCAATAAACTAGGTGTATTTTGGACACTGATAGCATCAATTTGCAGCATTCTAATTTCATTCCTATGTCTGCAGTTCTTGCAATTCTATTTTAACTAACATGTTTTATGACGTTGCTAGAGGGTACTTTGGAATCTCATAGAAAATAGCGCTTCTCTGGTGAAGTTTTAGAGGAAATGAACCACAGATGTCGGAATGGAAATTAGAATGGTGTAAATTGATGTTATCAGTGTCCCCGATACACATACAAAGTTTCTTTTAAAAAAATGTTTTCTTCACATTCCTTTAAACTTGTGATTTTAATTCTGTAATTCAATTGGTCATATTGATTTTAAAATGAATTTGATAACTAATCAGATTACTGTATTTTTGGCAGCAGAAGAACATGGAAAGTGAGATAAGTTCCTGTTTCTAATAACAGAGTATAAAATGATGTCTGTGAATTTCTCATTATTTAAGAATATTTATGTTTGTAATCACCAGAATACTTTGAGTTTCTTATCAAGGGCGCATATAAAAAAGAAAAAAATTGCTGGGAAAGGAAGAAAAGTTTTGACGCAAGCAATACTATTTCTTGATACAATAGCCTTCAACAATGACTTCAGCACATATAAATATAAGAGTACTGAGAAATAGTAAGCATACTCTGGTGTCCCTACCCCCCTTCCCCTCCCCTGTCATATCGTGTTAATAGTTTTATTATTAAGACTAAAGCCCCTCTCCCACCTACAGGAGTTGCAAGCCGAGTACAAATTGGGAAACTCCTAATATCCTCGGAAGAAACTCCTGGTCAACTGGACACACTCGGTTATAACTTGCCTGTACTCGTAAACACTCGCAGCTCTAGAATTTTTGTCTAGAGCCGCGTGTGTTCACAAGTACAGGCAAGTTACAACTGCGTGTATCGAGTTGACCAGGAGTTCCTTCCGAGGATATTAGGAGTTTCCCAATTTGTATCCAAATTTTACTCGGTACGTCCTCGGTTTGCAACTCCTGTAGGTGGGAAAGGGGCTTAACTGTATATAGGAGAATATTTTGGTCTGGCTGCTTATTTATATTCATTTTTATTACCAAGACTGAGTTTTTTCATCCTGGACTTGTATGTAATGTTGTCGTCTATCATCAAATCTCTTTGTTTTTATTTGTTTGATAAACAGAAATAAACAAACAACAATACCTTGTGAGTTATTTTTAGATACCCTACCATCACTTAAAGGGACAGTCCGAATTTTTTTCAATTCAATTTTGTGAAAACTATACATCATGTGTCCTTTAATGTATCTGAAAGTTTAACTAAAAAAATCTCATAGAGGGGACAAAATTGCACAGATCTCACAGAGGGGGACAAAGTTGCACAGATCTCACAAAGGGGACAAAGTTGCACAGATCTCACAGGGGGACAAAGTTGCACAGATCTCACAAAGGGGGACAAAGTTGCACAGACCTCACAAAGGGGACAAATTTGCACAGATCTCACAAAAGGGACAAAGTTGCACAGATCTCACAAGGGGGACAAAGTTGCACAGATCTCACAAAGGGGACAAATTTGCTCAGATATCACAAAGGGGACAAAGTTGCACAGATCTCACAAAGTTGCACAGATCTCACAAAGGGGACAAAGTTGCACAGATCTCACAAAGGGGACAAAGTTGCACAGATCTCACAAAGGGGGACAAAGTTGCACAGATCTCACAAAGGGGGACAAAGTTGCACAGATCTCACAGGGGGGAAAAGTTGCTCAGATCTCACAAAGGCAAAGTGTCGCACAACTTGGCAACTTCTAGTTAACTCCACATGGCGCCGAAATGATTGGCAATCGGGCAAAGTGGCACAGATCTCACAACTGAAACAAAGTGGTGCAAATATACAAGGCAAAGGCGTACAGAGATAGGAAAGAAAATTTTGTAGAGCTCCCAGGACAAAACGAAACTGTGCAGAGCTTCAATAACAAGTCGAAGCAGTGAAAAGATCCCATGACAAGGTAAAGTAACAGTTGTGCAGAGCTCTCAGTGCAAGGGGACAGCTGCTATGACCAGACAAAGTCGTGCAAAGTAAAGCAAGATGAAATTTAGCAGGGCTCCAAAGAAAGACATCTTTGTACAGAGCACCCATGACAAGACAAAGTAGTGCAGAGCAACCATGACAAGACAAAGTAGTGCAGAGCACCCATGACAAGACAAAGTAGTGCAGAGCAACCATGACAAAAATGAAATGAAAATGAAATGAATGGAGTTTTACGTCCTACTTTTCTGCACCTATATGGGCTAATTGAGGACGGGCAAACGCCATGCAGTGTGCAATGAGGAAAATTTTACCAGGACAGTGGCATTAGCCTGCTCTTATTTTCGATTTCCAACTGTTGAGTGATCTTTAACGTGCCAATAGCATACGGGCATCGGTTTATTGTCCCATCTGAAAGACTAGACGCTTTTCCATGTCAGCCCCTCCGACCTGCATCACTGACAGGGGGAAACCGGGTTGAAAAATCCAAAGCAACCATGACAAGACAAAGTAGTGCAGAGAAAACCAAGACAAAATCTTAAATCTGAGACAAAATTTCATAAAGACAGCTTCATGTCATTCCATTTTTTTTCTTCAAGTTTAAATATCAATAATACATATGTACATAAAACAAAACACAAACAGTTTTTCAAAACAAACCCATCTTGCATAATTTTTAAAATACATATTTTTAAACATAAGTTCAAACTGAACCTCAAAACAAAACCCCAAATCACAGTTTAAACAATACATTGATAACAGCAAATGAACTTTTCATACGAGTAAATATATCATGACAAAAAGTGGTAATGGGTGGCTAGAAAAGTAAGCATACTCTGCCTGGTGCCACAACATCTGATAATAGTGGTATCAGGTGTCTATAAGAGTTAGCATACCCTGTCTAAAACCACCTCTAATAATGAATAGTGATATCAGGTGTCTAGAAGAGTAAGCATACCCTGCCTGGCACCACAACCTCTAATTATTAAGTGGTATAAGGTGTCTAGAAGAGCCACAGCATATTGCTGCTGAATATTATACCCAAAATAGGTAGTTATGCTATATTCATATTGTATATGATGAAGCCCATATAACTTTCAATATCTATAATATAAGAAAGTTTAATTAAAATTAGACCCAACTTTTTTTACATTTGGCTTTTTAAACTACTGCTAATCACAGCGGTAAACACTGCCCAAATTACCTATGCCCAAAAGAGAAACAAAAAAGAAAATTGCAAACAACTTTGAAAGTCAGATCATAAGAGTAGTCCCACCTCCATAATGAAATTATATAACCCCAGAGATTTCTAGATAGTCAAAATTCTTTTTTTGTAGAGCCCTAGTCCTATATTTTCGGTGCCCAGTTTGGTGAAAACAAGCCCAAATTAAGGTAATATATAATAATTGGGTCTGAAAATTACCGTCATATCTTTCCGTCAATGTGACAGTATTAAAGCTTCTTTGCCCACAAAATTAAATAAACTGCTCGTTTCTATTTCAAATTTGCACAAAATTTTAAGTATCAAAATCCTTTGTTAGCACTGTGACAATTTTTCAAGCATTTAATCAAATATTTTAGCCTTTAATAACTCCAATAGGTCGTAACTTGATGCATTTTTTACTGATGCCTGCTGCATGGCACGTATCCACAACATCGGTTACGTTTTTATAAGATTCAGGAGCCTCTTCCATTACAAGTTTCGGTGACGCCACACGAATACTAATTCCCTTGTCTTCCAGAGCTTGTAGAACATTGTTATAGTCTAAATTTCTTCGAGATTTGGCTCGGGATAACGCCCGACCTGCACCATGACATGTTGTTCCAAATGTTTCCACCATGCCTTGTTCGGTGCCAGTGAGAACATAGCTACAGGTTCCCATGGTACCACCAATAAGAACTGGTTGTCCAGTGAGTTGATAATCGACCGGGATCAGGGGATGATGTGGAGGGAAAGCTCGCGTTGATCCTTTACGATGAACTAACAACGTCTTCTGCTTGCCGTCAACAAAATGTTCTTCAACCTTCGCAATGTTGTGAGACACGTCGTAAATAACGTGCATGTCTAAATCATCTGGGGTCGTCTGAAACATCTTGGCCATTGCTTGTCGAGTCAAGAACGTCATACTGGTACGATTCACCCACGCGTAATTCGCTGCGGCAGCCATACCTTTTAGATAGTCCTGTCCTTCGGCCGAATTAATGTGAGCACAAGCAAGTTGTCGATCATTCACGTTAATTTTGTCTCTTTTCATGGCTTTCTCCATAGCAACGAGAGCGTCTGTCGCAACCTGATGTCCCATTCCTCGACTACCACTGTGTATCATGATGCAAACTTGATCTTTAAACTCAATTCCCATCTTTTTTGCAGCGTATTGGTCGTAGATATCCTCGACAACCTGGATTTCCGCATAATGATTTCCAGCGCCCAATGTTCCAAGCTGAGGTAGTCCCCTTTTCTTGGCTCGGTTGCTCACTTTCGAAGGGTCTGCCTGCAACATTCTTCCATATTCTTCACAATGTTCTTTGTCCTCGGCCCAAGCGTATCCTTCTCTCAGACTCCAATCCATCCCCATTTCCAAAGCTTCTTCTAAATTCTTGGCGTTCATCGGTATGATTCCTTTAGACCCCACACCGACCGGGATATGATCGAACATGCACTGAGTTATCTGCTCTTGAAGAGGCAAGACGTCATTAAGATGGAGATTGGTTCTCAGCAGACGGACTCCACAGTTAATGTCAAAACCGACCCCACCTGGTGACACAACTGAATTGGGGTCTGCCATATCGAATGCCGCCATGTTTCCGATGGCAAAACCATATCCAGCATGACAGTCTGGTAGTCCAATGGAAGATCCAACAATTCCAGGCAAGGATGCAACATTGGCTATCTGTTTCATTCCAGGCAGAAATCCACCCATTCCTTTATTACCAATGGAATGTTTTAGCTCGTCAAACATCAATTTCTCCAAATGATCATTTACATAAAAACAGCCATCAACTTTCATATTTTCGACAAACCCTTTTTTGATTTTCCAGCAATTTGGAGTCATCTTTTCAAGATATTTCAACTCATCTTGATAAGTCCGCATCTTGGAACTTGTTTTTTTAAGTACTGTAATCGTCTGCTAAATAGTTGTGCAATCTCCGTTCTGCTTATTTTATTTTCTACACATGTCACCACTTCCACTTTCAATAAATACGAAAATTAAAGTAAAGCTAGGCCTGTTCGAAATTACTAAAAGGCCATCGAAATATCTGAAATTTAAAACATTTTTTATTATTTGAAGAATTCTAGACTATGTTGAATTTTTTTTGCCTAAAGTGAAAAAAATTACACACAGAAAAAAAAAATTTAATACGAAAATGTGGTTGTTTAATAATTATGATACAGATGAGAAAAGATGGCCGAGGAACTTGAAGCAACTTTGGCTGTCGTACGACAAGAAACGGCTTTCCTGGAGAAATATTTTGGTCTGAGAAAAAGATGCGAACAAATGCAACAGGTGAAAATTATTTTCTATGATTTTGTCTTTATTGCATATTTCTTCTAAGGATATGTCTAATGTTTTGAAGGAATGAAAAAAAAAAAAACTGGCCCTCCTGGATTCTGGAACTGGAAGTGGAATCCTGGAAATTTAAGTAGAAAAATCTTTTTTGTTCATTCTCCTCTGTGATGGAGACAATTTTATGAAATATAATCGATTATTTTATTTTTCTCACCTATATGTATATAATATTTATATCTAAAAACTTGAAACTTCTTTAGAAAACTTTTTTATAAAAAGTTTAAAGTAATGATTGTTGAAAATGAAAATCAGCCGTGTTGAAATGAAAGTTTGTGTGTCATGACTTTGATATTGTTATTTTAGGCCAACGAGAAAATGGTAAATAGATTACAGCACGTAAAGAAAATTATTAAGAGACACAAAAGAGAGAAAAGGTATGTATCATTTAAAATTATCAGTTGTACCTTAACTCTTCTACCTGGTCTGCTCCAATCAATTATGCACCGTTAATTGCTCAGCGACGACAGAGACCATGACTTGAACTAATCCATATTATGGGTCAAGAATATTGTCAGGTGTCGACCCTGAACTATGCCCATATTTGGGATCAAAAAGACTATAAAGTGTTCAAACATTAGGCCATACCAAAACTATTTTCTGTTCTTCGTAAAATTCTGCACCTAATTTTTTGCTTCCGGAATTTTACATTTAAAATTGAAAATTAATTATATGTATGTACCGGTAGCTCTCTGAAGAGCTCCTGTATGTAAACTATCTATGGGTATGAATGAAAGATATTTTTTTTCAAAATAAAAAAAAATATATCGCACTACCATCAATGAATATTACATGATTTGAAGTCCTAGGGACTGTTTTCAAAAAAAAATTACGATAAATTTTCTTGTATCTTGCATATTTTATCAGGCAATTAATATCTTTCCACCAGGCATCAGACGGCAGGCAAACAAGATTTCTCTTCTCTTGTCCATTTACCGAGCAAGATGGCTACGGTACTTATCATAATGTAAGTTTCCAATATTAATGAAGGTTGAGGTGAATGATTTTCACCAAGTCTCAGCATGAAATTAACACCATTGAACTATTTCTATTGTCAGGTTTCTAGAGAGCAGACTGGCAGAATATGGTGATAATTATAAAGAATCTCAAGTTCCGTTAAACTGGGAGGTAAATATCTTTATCTATTAATGGGACACTGATAGCATCAATTTGTGCCATTCCAACGCCTGTGGTTTTGCAATTTCTCTACAACTAAAGCGTTTTATGACGTCATTTATAGTGATCTACCCGAAGCTACTATTGATATTTATGAAGTTCACTGTCAGTGACGTCATAAAAAGCGTTGTTTTAGTGGAATTGAAAGAACCACAGAAGTCGGAATGGTAATTTGAATAGTGTAAATTGATGCTATCAGTGTCTCCGATACACATACAAAGTTTAGAAAACCTCTTTACAATCACTTTAATGTAGTATCACCCTTTATACAGATGACTGGTATCAGGGATTCAACAGAAAAGGCAAGGGATTGAAGGGGGTGCCTAAGTCCAATTTGAGTGCAGAAGTACTGAAACAAACTTTTTTTTGTAATTTTAGCCTTCAAATTTATGTGTATCCTTATTATCAGCGTTTTAAAGTAAAAAAGGCGACTCATATTTTAGTCAGACTTTGCAACATGTATTTTAGTAAGACTGTCTTATATAGAAAAATACATATACAACAAGTGGTTGCCTAGCAATATACGCCCACTTACACTACATAAATTGTCAATATATCAAGGAATGTTACTATCTTAATTTTTGTTGGATGGGTGTTCAGATTTGAATTCATCCAATATCTTGTTAATATAAAGCATCTAATTTCATAACTAATAAAACCCTGTAAATATTTGTTGAATCGATCCGGAATACAAACTTGTCCAAGATTTTATGGATATTATCCTACACACAAAAGTTTATTAAATTCCTACCACAACTGTGGTCTCTATCATGTTCACAAGTCATTTTTAACACATTTTAGGTGTAAAACTCCGTAAATTCGAACTTGTCCGAGATCTTATGAATATAATCCTACATACAAAATTTTATTCAAATCCAACCAAAACTGTGGTCTCTATCGCGTTCACAAGCAATTTTTAACATATCTTGGGTGTAAAACTCTGTGAATTTTAGTCAAATCAAACCCAAATTCGAACTTGTCCGAGATCTTATGAATATAATCCTACATACAAAATTTTATTCAAATCCAACCAAAACTGTGGGCTCTATCGCGTTCACAAGCCATTTTAAACGTATTTTGGGTGTAAAACTCCATGAATTTTTGTCGAATCGAACCCAAATTCGAACTTGTCCGAGATCTTTTGAATATAATCCTACACATAAAATTGTATTCAAATTCAAGCAAAACTGTGATCTCTATTGCGTTCACAAGCCATTTTTAATACATTTTGGGTGTAAAACTCCCGTGAATTTTTGTCGAATCGAACCCAAATTCGAACTTGTCCGAGATCTTATGAATATAATCCTACATACAAAATTTTATTCAAATTCAACCAAAACTGTGGTCTCTATCGCGTTCACAAGCAATTTTTAACATATTTTGGGTGTAAAACTCCGTGAATTTTGGTCGAATCAAACTCAAATTCGAACTTGTCCGAGATCTTATGAATATAATCCTACATACCAAATTTCATTCAAATCCAACCAAAACTGTGGTCTCTATTGCGTTCACAAGCCAATTGTGGACAGACGGACCGACGGACGGACCGACGGACGGACGGACAGGGGCGACGGCAATATACGACCACATTTCAATGTGGGCGTATAAAAATTGAAAGATAAATGTTAATGTAGGGATATAATTGAAGGGATTGTGCGATTTTTGTGCTGTTTTAGTATTTCTGAAGGCTATTTAGATATTTTAGATATATTCAAGAACCAAATTAAACCTTGAAGATGTTGAACATTCCCCTTTAAAGTGAAAAATACAACATGAAGTACCAAAATTGAAAGTCTAGTAAGAAGTTATTTAAAGGGATTATGCAATTTTTGTGCTGTATATTGAAGACCGGAGGCCTAACATAAAAAAAACATAAGATGATTATAGTGTTCTAGTTATTTGATTGGTCCATCCCTTAAATCATTTTTTATCTAAGATAATTTTTGAGAATAAGGCCCTAAATCGACCCTCGAAAATGATGAACATTCCCCTTTTAATGTGAAATATTTTGTTTTTTATTCACAGGAAGATCAGCTGTTTAATTGTTTACGTCCAACTTCATCTGAGCCTCCGCCCTACCCCAAATCAGACTGTGATGACGACCATACAACTAAAACTACGGCCATGTCATCTATACAACCCTACTTACACAAATCTACCAAGTCACGGAAATCAAAATCAGATAAAGACAAAGATCCCAACGCACCAAAGAAACCCAGCAATGTCTTTCAAATCTACTGCAAAGAACAGAAGCAGAAAGTGCAAGCTCTTTATTTCATGGTATGATTGTTTTGAAAATTAGACTGATATGCCTTTGATAGATATTTGGACAAATATGGCTGGGAGAGATTCAGAAAAACTAGGCCACAAAAATTGGGGATTTTCCACACCTTGCACGGGCAGCCTTCAATGACGATCGTCCGATTTCCATTTCGACGTCTGTGGTTCTTGCAATTCCACTAAAACTAACACTTTTTATGACATCACTAATAGTGATCTGCATAGATATCAATAGTAGCTTCCGGTAGATAACTGTCAGTGACGTCATAAAACGCGTTAGTTTTAGTGGAATCGCAGAACCACAGACAACGGAATGGAAATTAGAATGGCGCAAATTGATGCTATTAGTGTCCCCGATACACATACAAAGTTTAGAAAACCTCTTTACAATCCCTTTAAGGGACCAAGAAGCAACCATCCTGCCTTTCAGTTCCTGCTGGTAATGACTCTGAGCCATAAGGAATTCTCTTAGGGAAAAGAGGTTAGGACACACTGACTGAACAGGAACTTAAAGACAAAATTGTCGCCTCAATGTTAGAATTTTATAGGAATCACCCTGTTTATTTTGAAATTGATTATAAACTATTCGTTTATAAACAATTTGTAGGAATTTAATGAAGAAATAGCTCACCATGAATTAACCAGAAGATTGGCTCAGAAATGGCATGTCATGACTCAAGAAGAGAAAAAGGTAAAAACTTTAAGTCATGGATATCTAAGAATTGAATCACTTGTATCAACTTGTGAACTAGACTAGTGGCTAGATAACCTTGTATATTATACAGAGACCAATCACTTGTATCAACTTGGGAACTAGACTAGTGGCTAGATAACCTCGTATACTATACAGAGACCAATCACTCGTATCAACTTGTGAACTAGACTAGTGGCTAGATAACCTCGTATACTATACAGAGATCAATCACTCGTATCAACCTCAGAACTAGACTAGTGGCTAGATAACCTCGTATACTGTACATAGATCAATCACTCGTATCAACTTCAGAACTAGACTAGTGGCTAGATAACCTTGTATACTATACAGAGACCAATCACTCGTATCAACTTGTGAACTAGACTAGTGGCTAGATAACCTTGTATACTATACAGAGATCAATCACTTGTATCAACTTGGGTACTAGACTAGTGGCTAGATAACCTTGTATACTATACAGAGACCAATCACTCGTATCAACTTGGGTACTAGACTAGTGGCTAGATAACCTTGTATACTATACAGAGATCAATCACTTGTATCAACTTGTGAACTAGACTAGTGGCTAGATAACCTTGTATATTATACAGAGACCAATCACTTGTATCAACTTCGGAACTAGACTAGTGGCTAGATAACCTTGTATACTATACAGAGATCAATCACTTGTATCAACTTTAGAACTAGACTAGGGTGCTAGATAACCTCGTATACTATACAGAGATCAATCACTTATATCAACTTGGGAACTAGACTAGGGTGCTGGATAACCTTGTATACTATACAGAGATCAATCACTCGTATCAACTTGGGAACTAGACTAGGGTGCTAGATAACCTCGTATACTATACAGAGATCAATCACTCGTATCAACTTGGGAACTAGACTAGGGTGCTAGATAACCTTGTATGCCATAAGGAGATTATTAGGAGAATTAGTTATATGTGCTACAACTAACACGTTTTATGACGTCACTGATATCAATAGTACCGGAAGGTAGATCAGGGGAGTGACGTCATAAAACATGTTAGTTTTAGTGGAATTACAAGAACCACAGACATCAGAATTGAAATGGGAATGGTGTAAATTGATGCTATCAGTGTACCCAATACACATACAAAGTTTAGAAAACCTCTTTACAATCCCTTAAAACGTGGATGAACTTTCTGGGATTAATTTAATAATTGATTTTTTTTCAGATGTATTACGAAATGCATGATATTGAAAATGAAAGATATCAAAGAGAACTGAAAGCCTACGAAAACAGAGAAATTACAGATCCATCAACATCCAATGTGGCTGCCAATAATTTCTCATCTGAACTAGGCATCAAAGAGGAAATAGAATGAACTGGTGAATTTCACTAATTTTTATGATGAATACGTGAAATCAATTTTCAAACTAACACCAACTGTGCAATAATCCTTGTTGAATCGTTTCAAATAAAAATCCTTACAAGCAAAACAGTTCCGTTAATCAAAATTGCACCAAAAAACATGGCAAAATCAAGAGTAATAGTTACCGGTATATAGTAGTGGACTACTCCAAAGAGGAAAACCATCAGGTGTTTCGAAAAGAATAAGCCTGGGGCCTTATTCCCGAAAACTTAACTTAAGATGATTTTAGTTATCAGGTAATCTGATTAGTCAGTTACTTAATTCAATTTTAAATTCAATATTATTATCGAATCAGATTGCTGTATTTCCTTAAAATCTGGGTTTTATCTAAGTTAAGTTTTCGAGAATAAGGCCCCTGGTCTGCTTTGCGTGTGACAACTTGAAGAAACAGTAAATTTTATGTATTCAAAATGAAGTACTGTTGCCAAAGTGCCATGTTGTCCAAAATGTTTTCAGTGTGTAGGCTACAGTTCGGAAACATTCGGCAACATGTTGTCCAAAGGTTACTAAATTGCCATGTTGTCTAAAATGTTGTCATTGTGTACAGTTCGGAAACATTCGGCAACATGTTGTCCAATAGTTGCTTAAATAAATACCACACCATATCATAGTCATGTGATGTAAACAAAAACGGAGCCACCAAAATATGGTAATTTGCCATTGTTGTCAAACTGATGGCGTGTGTATACAGGAACAGATATCCGTTGCCCAAATTTGTTGTGGAGATATTGCCCAACATGTTGTACAGTTAGGCAACATGTTGTCAACATTTTGCTGAAATAAATACGAATTTATTTTTGTTTTCAAGATGCAAATGATGTTGCTTTTATCCTATCACAAAATGACAATAAATCCCATGATCTATATGAAGTCATTTATAAACATAATCAGAACAACCACAAACGAATGGTAACAATTTGCACAAGATTTCGTGTATACAGTAGCAAATATCCGTTGCTCAAATTTGTTGCAGAGATATTGCTCAATATCCTGTTAGTTAATGTGTAGCCTACAGTTCGTAAAAAATTCGGCAACATGTCAACATTTTGCTGAAATAAATACAAGTTTGTTTTTGTTTTCGAGATGCAAATGATGTTACTGTACTGAGTTTTGTCCAATCAGAAAATAACTTTAAGCCAGTGTATTAACAAAATCCGAGCCACCACCAATTAATGGTAACAATTTGCTCAGCATGTTGTCAAACTTTTTTTGTGTGAATACTAATACCCGATATTGCCCAACATATTAACTGTGTTTCCACTGACATAAAAAGCTGTATCTCACAAGTTTTACAAACAGTGTTCTGACGATTTCTTATATCAAAAAAGAAAGAAAAGAAACATCTATATTTTACAAGGATAACAACTTAGGTTCCTTGCGGATCCTTTCTCCCAGCTGATCCTTGACCAAACCTCTTGGCATTGATCTTTCCCGGATTATCCGTACCCCTTTACAGCTGGGTGGACTGGAATTATTATGTAATATTATATCCTTACATCAGGCCTTCTTAATCAATGTTTGTAAAGGGCCAAATGCATTTTACGAAAAAAAATATAAAGGCCAAATAGAGCTTAGCTAGCATAGAGAGCATAGGGTTTTAGCGGAAGGGGTCACACTTGAGGGGCAATTCTCAAGGGCTTCATGGGCCGGATTTTGCCCTTTATTATTATGCAATATGCATGCATCGTGTACAAACCACGTTCTTAATACTTCCTTGATGTCAATCTGAATAGATCTCAAAAGTAGCTTTCGGTAGATCACTGTCAGTGACATCATAAAACACGTTAGTTTTAGTGGAATTGCAAATACCACAGAACACAGACGTCGGAATGGAAATTTGAATGGTACAAATTGTCAGTGTCCCCAATGCGATGGGTTCGTTTTGCCGCATTGCCCAACTTTCCACATTGTGCCCAACTGTACAAAAACGACTCGTAAACTAAAGATTTCTGAAGTTTTGAAGCTACTTCCTGAGAAACCGCCAGATAAGTTATTGTTTTGTATCATGGTTCTGATCGTATAAACTTGGTTATTTATTCAATTCCCGATTTTACCATAAAACTATAATTTATGTTCCTAAACAGGTCCTAATTATAAATAAAAAGAAAATCGATGCAGGACAACAGATTAAAATAGTTTATGTCCATACCAAATTTTTTCAGAAACCTTTAGTTTCTTTTAACTAATCGTTTTTTTGTGCAGTTGGGCACGATGAGACGAGTTGGGCAGTGCGTCAAAACGAACCCAGCGTCTCTGATACATATACACAGTTTAGAAAACCACTTTAGAATCCCTTTAAATTCAAAAAGTTCCAATGGTACTAATAAGCTCTGTATTAGATCATTATGCCGTCCTTACAATCAGTTCAAAACATAACCTAGTCAGGCCTAGAAAGCAATTTCATATTGGGGTGGGGGGTCAAATCTTGCAAAACTCGTTCTCAAAGGTGGTGAAATTGATTTCAAGGCCTAGGGGTTGGCTGATCCTGCCTATATAAATCAATTTTGATTTTACTGGCTCTAATAACATACCAGTACGTAATTTCTTGTTATATCTTAAAAATAAAAAATGTTGTTGCTCCAGTCATAAACGCCCAAATTATTGGGTAGGTGGTTGTTCCTCTACCCCCCCCCCCCCCCCCCCCCCTGCCCTCCTGATCCTACCTTGAAGGTCAACCCAGGCATATCCCCCACAATGCTACATCCCTCAAAATCCACACCCTTGCTGACAACTGAGTAGTTTATTATGTGCATAATTGTATATCATTTTAGTAGAATGTTTTGTTGTTGTTGTTTTTCTATTTATATAAATACCAATATTGGGATGTTTTTGTCAATCGTCTAATAATAAAATATTGAATTTCACGTATTCATATGTCATATTCTCAACAATTATAAGAACATTAAAGGGATTGTATTTTCTAAACTCTGTATGTGTATCGGGGGCACTGATAGTGTAAAAGTGTACAATGTCCGCCAGTGGAAAATGTCTGCGGACATTTTGCACTAGTGAAACATGTCCAATGGACATTTTGCACTAGTGATTAATGTCCATAACTAAATATTAAAGAAATAAAGGACAGTTCTATCTAGCGTATTATGTCCAACCCGGACATAAATACCCCCCGGACATTATTTTCGCTTACAATAGCATCAATTTGTGTAATTCCAATTTCCATTCCGACGTCTGTGGTTCATACAATTCCACTAAAACTAATATTAGACAAAACTTCTCTAGGCTATCGTAGAATGAACGTAAACAAACACCCGCCATTTTGTATTTTCTTTTTTCTGAACAGTCGACCATACATATCAAACTGTTCTTTAAAAAACTATTATAACGACCCACCGTCATGCTATAACAGTTACCCAACAAAACAAATTTCATTACCTTGCGTTACCCCTTCAAAAATCATTAAAAATCTCCAAAATCTTCGATATTTTTGGTGAAACGATTTATTATGTAAAGTTGGCGGGGTGGCGGGCCAAAATGACAGACACTGACTGCGCGCGCAAGATGAATTTTTGATTGGCTGATAAAAGTCATACGTCATATTTGATTGACAGCTGGTCCACTAAAACTAACACATTTTATAACGTCACCCCCACTGATCTACCGGAAGCTACTTTTGATATCTATGCAGATCACTGTCAGTGACATCATAAAACGCGTTAGTTTTAGTGGAATTGCAAGAACCACAGACGTCGGAATGGAAATTTGAATGGCACAAATTGATACCATCAGTGTTCTCAATACACACACAAAGTTTAGAAAACCTCTTTACAATTCCTTTTATTACCCCCTAGACGGGGGACGCGTCCCCATGTCTCCTCGTGATACTGATATGTCTGGTTTCATTTCTTCCCTCAGCTGTCTGGTTGTAAGTTTATCTGTGCTGTCTAGTTTCATGTCTACCCTCAGCTGTCTGGTTGTAAGTTTATCTTAGCCGTCTGGTTGCATGTCTACGCTTGTTGTGTGATTTCATGCCTACTCCCAGATGTCTGGTTCAGGCCCGTAGCCTGCCAAGTACTTTTAGGGGGGCAAACGTCCAATCAAGGGGGGCAGTTTAGATATCCACCCAAAAACACCCCTATACCCCCCTTTTATGGAAAACTTTGTTCTATTGCAATGCATTGTTACGCCATTACATTGCCATCTGAGTTATTTCTACATTTATTGGTACAGTCGAAAGCCTGGAAATGAAATTTTCTAAAGTTTGGGGACCCCTAGAAAATTTAGATAATTTGACTCCTTGAAACGCGTTATCCTGACATTTCCCGATATTTTCCAGCGAATTTAAGGTTCAAGATTATTTCTATTTGTAGGTTCAAAGGGTTTTTGTCTGAAAACATTTTGAGATTTAGACGCCAATTAAAGACTTCTCCCGGCGAATTTAGGGTTTAACCTTATTTGAATAGGGTCTGAGGTATGTCACTCAGAAAATTTTGAGAATTACACACTTTTTTTGCTGTCAAGAACGCCAATTGGAAGTCTGGAAACACGATTTCCTGAAGACTCTTCTGGAAATTTTTGAGAATTTGACTCTCTGAAATGCGATTTCCTGACATTTCCTGGTGAATTTATGGTTTACTTGTAGAGGAACTGTGTGACTAAAACATAGCAAAATCGAGAAAAAGATGTAAAACATTCCTGATATCTCCCAGCGAATTTAAGGTTCAAGATTATTTCTATAGGGTCAAAGAGATCCTGTCTAAAAAAAAAGAAAGAAGAAATTTAGACGCGAATGTCAGACAGGGTTATAAGGTTATTTGAATAGGGTCTGCGCTGCCGAGAACGCCAATTGGAAGCCTCGAAACACGATTTCCTGAAGTCGGGGATCTCTTTTAGAAAATTTAAAGAATTTGACTCCCGGAAACGCGATTCCTGAGGTTTAAGGGACTGCGGGACGAACACTGGAAAATTTTGAGAATCAGATATTTGAAAACGCAAATTCTTAACATTTCCTGCTATAAAGACACCTAATAAATTAATGTATCTTTTAAAAATAACACTTGAGATTTTTTTTAGGGGGGCAAGATTTAAATTAGGGGGGGCAAAGCCCCCCCAAGCCCCCCCTTGGCTACGGGCCTGGTCTGGTTGCGTGTCTATCATAGCTGTCTGATTTCATGTTTACTCCCAGATGTTTGGCTGCACGTCTACTTAGCTCTCTGGTTGTGTGTCTATCTTAGCTGTCTGGTTACATGTCTATCTTAGCTGTCTGGTTACATGTCTATCTTAACTGTCTGGTTGCGTGTCTATCTTAGCTGTCTGGTTACATGTCTATCTTAGCTGTCTGGTTACATGTCTATCTCAGCTGTCTGGTTGCATGCCTATCTTAGCTATCTAGTTGTATGTCTATATCAGCTGTCTGGTTGCGTGTCTATCTTAGCTGTCTTGTTGCATGTCTATCTTAGCTGTCTTGTTGCATGTCTATCTCAGCTATCTAGTTGCATGTCTATCTCAGCTGTTTGGTTGCGTGTCTATCTCAGCTGTCTTGTTGCATGTCTATCTTAGCTGTCTTGTTGCATGTCTATCTTATCTGTCTTGTTGCATGTCTATCTTAGCTGTCTTGTTGCATGTCTATATTAGCAGTCTAGTTGCATGTCTATCTTAGCTGTCTGGTTGAATGTCTACCCCAGCTGTCTGGTTGCATGTCTACCTTAGCTGTTTGGTTACATGTCTATCTTAGCTGTCTGGCTACATGTCTATCTTAGCTGTTTGGTTTCATGTCTACCATAGCTGTCTGGTTGCATGTCTATCTAAGCTCTCTGGTTGCATGTCTACCTTAGCTGTCTGGTTGCATGTCTATCTTAGCTGACTGATTGCATGTCTATCTTAGCTGACATGTCTATCTTAGTTGTCTGGTTACATGTCTATCTTAGCTGTCTGGTTGAATGTCTACCCCAGCTGTCTGGTTGCATGTCTACCTTAGCTGTTTGGTTACATGTCTATCTTAGCTGTCTAGTTGCATGTCTATCTTAACTGTCTAGTTGCATGTCTATCTTAACTGTCTGGTTGCGTGTCTATCTTAGCTGTCTGGTTACATGTCTATCTTAGCTGTCTGGTTACATGTCTATCTCAGCTGTCTGGTTGCATGCCTATCTTAGCTATCTAGTTGTATGTCTATATCAGCTGTCTGGTTGCGTGTCTATCTTAGCTGTCTTGTTGCATGTCTATCTTAGCTGTCTTGTTGCATGTCTATCTCAGCTATCTAGTTGCATGTCTATCTCAGCTGTTTGGTTGCGTGTCTATCTCAGCTGTCTTGTTGCATGTCTATCTTAGCTGTCTTGTTGCATGTCTATCTTATCTGTCTTGTTGCATGTCTATCTTAGCTGTCTTGTTGCATGTCTATATTAGCAGTCTAGTTGCATGTCTATCTTAGCTGTCTGGTTGAATGTCTACCCCAGCTGTCTGGTTGCATGTCTACCTTAGCTGTTTGGTTACATGTCTATCTTAGCTGTCTGGCTACATGTCTATCTTAGCTGTTTGGTTTCATGTCTACCATAGCTGTCTGGTTGCATGTCTATCTAAGCTCTCTGGTTGCATGTCTACCTTAGCTGTCTGGTTGCATGTCTATCTTAGCTGACTGATTGCATGTCTATCTTAGCTGACATGTCTATCTTAGTTGTCTGGTTACATGTCTATCTTAGCTGTCTGGTTGAATGTCTACCCCAGCTGTCTGGTTGCATGTCTACCTTAGCTGTTTGGTTACATGTCTATCTTAGCTGTCTAGTTGCATGTCTATCTTAACTGTCTAGTTGCATGTCTATCTTAGCTGTCTAGTTGCATGTCTTTCTTAGCTGTTTGGTTACATGTCTATCTTAGCTGCCTAGTTGCATGTCTATCTTAGCTGACTGGTTGCGTGTCTTTCTCAGCTGACTGGTTGCGTGTCTTTCTCAGCTGTCTGGTTGCATGTCTATCTTAGTCGTCTGTGCATGTCTATCTTAGCTGTGTGGTTGCATGTCTATCTTAGCTGTGTGGTTGCATGTCTATCTTAGCTTCTTAGCTGTCTAGTTGCATGTCTATCTTGGCTGACTGGTTGCATATCTATCTTAGCTGTCTGGTCTCATGTCTATCTTAGCTGACTGGTTGCATATCTATCTTAGCTGTCTGGTTGCATGTCTATCTTAGATGTCTACCCCATCTTTTAAATGAATAAGATTTGATATATTTGAATATTTTATTATATTTTAATGATCATTATATTTTGGCTTTTGATTAAAATATTTACAATCACAGAATATAGAGATAAATAAATAAAAAAATAATACAAATTAAATTTTAATATTAATTACATTTCTCTTAATTAGAATCAATTAATCAACCTTTTCTTAATTAGGCATTATTAAATCACCCTTCTCTTAATTAGGCATTATTTAATCACTCTAATTAACAATCAAACATTCAAAAACAAGCCCTGTGTACTACAGGGGCCGGTTTCTCAAAAAATCTTACGATAAGTGTCGTAAGTGTGGAATTATTAATTGTAAAATGCGATAAAGTTACGACAAAATTTATCATAAGATTTTTTTGAGAAACAGGCCCCAGATCCCTAAACAGTTGCATTAAAGGGGAATGTTCGACATTTTAAAGGATTCATTTGGGCTAAGAATATATGTAAAAAGTACTAGAACTGCACAAAAATCACATAATTTCTTAAATTATATCCCCTAAACAATTATTTTTCATTTTCTGTATATGTATTTTCTATATAAGGCATAGTCTTACTAAATGAAATGCATTCATATTTTTGACTTTCAAACGCTGATAATTATAGATACACAGGGATTTAAAGGCCAGAATGGCTAAAAAATTCTAGGTTTTGAAACTAAAATATTTATGGTGAAGATATCCCTTTAAATGAGTAAATAGCTGACACATGATCATTTGAAGCTAAAATCCATTCGTAAATATGTCGGCCATTCTAGCTACGCCTGACAATAACATTGTATGCAGCTGGCGGATAAAGCGCACTACTTTCAAATTTTAGACGTTAAATTTTATAGAAAATGGAATTTTACGTCCTGCTTTTCTGCACCTATATGGGCTAATTGAGGACGGGCAAACGCCATGCAGTGTGCAATGAAGGAAATTTTGCCAGGACAGCGGAGGTAACTAGCATGAGTTGAGGAACTATTTTTTATCGCGTATTACACTTCCGCCCAATAATCTATGAAGGTTTTCTTCTATCTGCATACAAGGTTATTGTTAGAGACAATGGCTGCCGTATATACGAATGGCTAAAAATCAAGATATCAGGAATGGAAATTTACAGACAAACAAGGCTCCACTGTAAACACATACAACAATTTTACTTGAGGGAATGTTTGATACTAGCACTTTTTCTATCACAATAAATATATATATATTTTGATTATTTGTCTATGAAAGAACAATTTGACACCATGGCCAATGTTTCATGGTGTCAATCTCATTAAATATCTGACATATTTTAGAGAGATATTACTTCTTAGAATGAACAAAAACATTAAGTTCTCAAACTTGGTCAATAAGAGTATATATTTATCAACGATGTTCAAAGTATACAAACAGAATGCAAAAAAAAAACCATGAAACTATGTAAATTTCCATACAATTACAGATTAATGATTATAATTGATAAACGCCTTTAATTTGATTGAGGGTTTTTCAATTATTATATAAACATTGTTTTCTGGATTTATCAGATTATTTAGTAAATCTGTTTTATAGTTATGACACCAGGTAAGTTCACTGATAAATATATACTCTTATTGACCAAGTTTGAAAATTTAGATTTATCAGATTATTTAGGTAATCTGTAGTATAGTTATGACACCAGGTAAGTTCACTGATGAATATATACTCTTATTTTTTTTTTTTTGGTGTCTATATGTTGTATATTGTATCTATGTTTGTCCCCATGGGCTGGGTGTGAGACAGGACCGTTACCACTCGTGGTATAGGGCCTAATTCTGACCCATGTAAAATAAAGAGTTTATTATTATTATTATTATTATTATTGACCAAGTTTGAGAATATAGATTTATCAGATTATTTAGATAATCTGTAGTATAGTTATGACACCAGGTAAGTTGCCTAATAAATATATACTCCTATTGGCCAAGTTTGAAAATTTAGATTTATCAGATTATTTAGATAATCTGTTGTATAGTTATGACACCAGGTAAGTTCACTGATGAATATATACTCTTATTGACCAAGTTTGAGAATATAGATTTATCAGATTATTTAGATAATCTGTTGTATAGTTATGACACCAGGTAAGTTCACTGATGAATATATACTCTTATTGACCAAGTTTGAAAATTTAGATTTTTTTGTTCATTCTAAGAGGTATCACTTTAAATAATTATTGAAATAAAATCTGAGGCAGCTTTGATAGACTAGTACAGGCTTTGCTAAAGTGGTAGTAAAAACAATATGAAATCAAAATTCTGAATGCACAGGCCAGGGCATTGTGTTTCAGTAATTAATCTTCCATGAAATTTAGTAAAAAAAATGCACAATGTTATCATTAAGAATACACCTTTAGTTTTTGCATCACTTAATCCCATCATTGAAGAGAGCTCAAGATATTGGCAACTAAAACACAAACGAAAGTATTGCCTCCAGTAGATGTACCGGCCATTTTCTTCTTTCAACACGTCTGAACGGTAAGACAGTCAAAACATAGAATGAGACCAATCCACAATCAACAACTACATACACAAATCTTAAATCATCATTAGTAATTAATAATAACAGCACCATTCAAATGTTATGATTGAATTTTCCCATATTTATACTTAATTAAGGATTGAATGCAGATTTTTTTGCGTTCATTGGGTGATGAACGCAGAATTTTCACGTGTTAAATCAAATGAATGGCGAAGCTATATGCAAAAAAGTTGTTGTATATCATGCATGTTTGGAAGAGTTCCAGAGAAAGTTGAGGGGTGTTTAATAGAAGACACAAAATATGTCTGTATCTTAAGGGATAAATATAATTTTAAAGGCACAAAGAAACACCCTTAATGTTGAACATGAGAACTTCTAAATGATTTATAGTATGCATGTTTGGAATAGTTCAATAGAAAGTTAAGGGGTGTTAAATAGGTGATTTGCGCAAAACATTTATATTTTGGGGAAAAGGAAAGGAAACATCAAGTACTACCCCTAATGTTAGAAATGAGTTCTTCCATTTGAAGTATGCATGTTTAGATGAGTTCAATAGAAAGTTTAGGGGTGTTCAATAGATTTTTTTTTTTTTTATCTTGTAAATGGGGGTGTTCAATAGATAACTGGCACAAAATATCAATATCTATTGAGATAATATAATTTGATAGGCAACATCAACTATCCCTAATGTTAATCATGAGCTCTTCCAATTAATTTGAATTATGCATGTTTGGAATAGTTCAATAGAAAGTTAAGGGGAGTTCATTAAATGATATGTAAATTGGAATCAAACATCTGTTTCTACAACAGAACTATGGTCATCTTCTTTTCTGTATTTTTCCACCATTAGCTCAAACTGTAATCTCTGTATTTCTTCTTCTTTACTCTGTTAAAAAAATAAAATACACTCTTCTGTTAACATTTAGCATACTTTAAATCTGGGGGCCATGGGGTATTTGTCAGGGGGCCAAGGGGCATGCAGATGTGTATAATTTATTCACTAGCCAAAATTTTATTTTACTTTATTTTGCTGAGTAAGGTCTGTAGTTGTTTGTGGTCAAATGCATTTGGCCTACCGATGATGAGGCACAAAACCACCCCTTGGGCAATATTTTGAATTAAACAGGGTGTCACAGCTTTTGGAGGTTTGTGAATTTTGGGCCACGGTGAAAAAGGTTGGGAAATACTCCTCTAAATGAATAAGTGACCCACTTCAGAGGATGACATGTCCCTTTCGCAACAGTATATAATCTTAATAATCTTACTGTTGCTCCCATAACATGTTATTTTCATCATTAATGACTAGGAAACCCTTGGCATTGAGCTCTCTATTTGAAACTGGATAGAAAGATACTATGTGCAACAATTTCTAAAGAAAACAATCTTTGTAATAGACTGAGTCTAAGGAGGATGTTGAATGTGCTATATGCAAAAAAGTTGTTGTATATCAAAAAATGGGATACTTTAAAGTGTTGTTAAAATAACAGACATAGAAAAAAGGAAAAAAAGAAACATCTATATTTTACAAGGATAACAACTTAGTTCCGTGAGGATCCTTTCTACCAGATGGTCCTTGGTCAAACCTCTTGGTATTGATCTTTCCCGGATTATCTGTACCTATTTACAGCAGGGTTGACTGGAATTATGAGTGAAGATGACTTATTCAAGTATTCAATACTTTCACACCCTGATCGAGAATCCAGTCTGGGCGTCAGAGACTAACTATGACACTGAAAATAATTGAAATTAACTGACTACTCACCTTCATGTCTTGATGAAGATTTTGTGTACTTTTATTTATCTCTTGTCGGACATCTTTAATTATGGAATCACGTAACTGAAAATCAAACACCCATAAATTATAATAGAGCATCTTTACAACGCCATGGTTACACGATCTGTGGTTATACATCATGAGACACTTTCCTTCTATCAAGAAATTTTAAAGGGGTTGTACAAAGTTTTTCTAAATTTGTTATGTGTATCAGGGACAATGATAGTATCAATTTACACCATTCCAATTTTCATTCCGACATCTGTGGTTCTTGCAATTTCACTAAAACTAACTCATGTTATGAAGTCACCCGAGGCAAGCTACTATTAATATCTATGCAGTTCCCCTGTTATAACATAATAAAATGTGTTAGTTTAAGTGGAATTGCAAGAACCACAGACGTCGGACTGAAAATTAGAATGATGTAAATTGATGCTATCAGTGTCGCTGATACATATACAAAGTTTAGAAAATCACTTTACAATCTCTTTAAGAAATTTAGCACTATTAGAATTTAAGCAAGCCAATGCAGCCAACATAAACATAGCCATCAATTACATGACCATTGTTAAAGCTATACCACCTCTTAGAATGAAACAAAAAATTAAGTTCTCTAACTTGATCAATAAGAGTATATATTCATCAACGATGTCCATACAATTACAGGTTATAATTGAAAAACACTTAAAATTTGATTAAGCGTTTTTCAATTATTGTATAAAAACAGTTTTCTGGATTTTTTAGATTATTTAGGTAATCTGTTGTATAGTTATGCCACCAGGTAAGTCCCCTGATGAATAAATACTCTAATTTCATGTATTGTGTATTGAGTATTGGGTATAATCAAATGGATTATTATCAAATACCGGTAACCAAAAATTTTATTCAGAAAACTGCAACCACAAAGAAACTTAAGCAAATAAAAATAAACTTGGTGAAGCAAAATTATTTATCAAAATTAGGAATGATCAAATAAAAAATACTGTGTTTTAGGGCAGAAAGAAATAGTACCTCTTAGAATGAACATAAAATTTAAATGCTCAAACTTGATCAATATTTAAAGAGTATATATTTATCAAGGACTTATCTGGTGTCATAACTTTTCAACAGATTACCTATATAATCTGATAAATCTAAATTCTCAAACTTGGTCAATAACAGTATATATTCATCAGGAGACTTACCTGGTGTCATAACTATACAACAGATTACCTATATAATCTGATAAATCTAAATTCTCAAACTTGGTCAATAACAGTATATATTCATCAGTAAACTTACCTGGTGTCATAACTATACAACAGATTACCTATATAATCTGATAAATCTAAATTCTCAAACTTGGTCAATAACAGTATATATTCATCAGGAGACTTACCTGGTGTCATAACTATACAACAGATTACCTATATAATCTCATAAATGCATAAAAATAAATAATTATCCATTTTTTAGATTTAGTATATTGACGCCACAAGGCAAGTTCACTGATAAATATATACTCTAATTGACCAAATTTAAAGGGATTGTAAAGAGGTTTTCTAAACTTTGTTTGTGTATTGGGGACCTGATATCATCAATTTGCGCCATTCAAATTTCCATTCCGACGTCTGTGATTTATGCAATTCCACTTAAACTAACGCGTATTATGACGTCACCCCACTGATCTACAGGAAGCTACTATTGATATATATGCAGATCAGTGGGGATGACGTCATAAAATGCGTTAGTTTAAGTGAAATTTCAAGAAACGCAGACATCAGAATGGAAATTGGAAAGGCGCAAATTGATGCTATCATTGTCCCCGATACCCATACAAAATTTAGAATCCCTTTAAGAAGTATGTTCATTCTAAGAGGTAGTATTCCTTATAAAATAAAGCAAATAAAAAAGGGAAATAACCTCTTGTAAACTGTGTCCAACTCGAGAAGGTAAGGAGGGGTGAAGGTGAGAAGCGAAGGGGATATTTAACCCCGCGTAACTCTGTGATTTAAATAAAGGAGGCTGAACGGTTTGATTAACAACGTCATCTTCTTTACCTACGGTTATCTGCTGCTGATATAACTGTTCCCGTAGCAACAAGATCATCTGAAATATTTTAATATCAATATTATAAAGAACGAAAGAAAAGAAACTTCTATATAAGGATAATAACTTAGGTTTCCACAAGGATCTTTTCTACCAGCTGGTCTTTGGACAAACCTCTTGAAATTGATTTTACAAGGATAACAACTTAGGTTCAATAGGATCCTTTCTACCAGCTGATCCTTGGTCTAACACCTATATTTTACAAGGATAACAACTTAGGTTCATGAGGATACTTTCTACCAGCTGGTCCTTGGTCAAACCTCTTGGTAATGATTTTACAATGATAACAACTTAGGTTTACAAGGATCCTTTCTACCAGCTGGTACTTGGCCAAACCTCTTGGTAATGATTTTACAATGATAACAACTTAGGTTCACAAGGACCCTTTCTATCAGCTGATCCTTGGACAAACATCTTGGTAATGATTTTACAAGGATAACAACTTAGGTTCACAAGGATCCTTTCTACCAGCTGGTCCTTGGCCAAACCTTTCGGTAATGATTTTACAAGGATAACAACTTAGGTTCACAAGGATCCTTTCTACCAGCTGGTCCTTTGCCAAACTTCTTGGTATTGATTTTACAAGGATAACAACTTTGGTTCATGAGGGTCCTTTCTACTAACTGGTTCTTGGTCAAACCTCTTGAAATTGATTTTACAAGGATAACAACTTAGGTTCAATAGGATCCTTTCTACCAGCTGATCCTTGGTCTAACACCTATATTTTACAAGGATAACAACTTAGGTTCATGAGGATACTTTCTACCAGCTGGTCCTTGGTCAAACCTCTTGGTAATGATTTTACAATGATAACAACTTAGGTTTACAAGGATCCTTTCTACCAGCTGGTACTTGGCCAAACCTCTTGGTAATGATTTTACAATGATAACAACTTAGGTTCACAAGGACCCTTTCTACCAGCTGATCCTTGGACAAACATCTTGGTAATGATTTTACAAGGATAACAACTTAGGTTCACAAGGATCCTTTCTACCAGCTGGTCCTTGGCCAAACCTTTTGGTAATGATTTTACAAGGATAACAACTTAGGTTCACAAGGATCCTTTCTACCAGCTGGTCCTTTGCCAAACTTCTTGGTATTGATTTTACAAGGATAACAACTTTGGTTCATGAGGGTCCTTTCTACCAGCTGGTTCTTGACCAAACCTCTTGGTATTGATTTTACAAGGATAATAAATGGTTCACAAGGATCCTTTCTACCAGCTGGTCCTTGGTCAAACCTCTTGGTATTGATTTTACAAGGACAACTACTTAGGTTCATTGGGATCCTTTCTACCAGCTGGTCCTTGGCCAAAACTCTTGGTATTGATTTTACAAGGATAATAACTTAGGTTCTAGGATCCTTTTTACCAGCTTGTCCTTGGTCAAACCTCTTGGTAATGATTTTACAAGGATAATAACTTAGGTTCTAGGATCCTTTCTACAAGCTGGTCCTTGGTCAAACATCTTGGTAATGATTTTACGAGGATAACAACTTAGGTTCACAAGGATTCTTTCTACCAGCTGGTCCTTGGCCGAACCTCTTGGTATTGATTTTACAAGGATAACAACTTAGGTTCACGAGGATCTTTTGTACCAGCTGGTCTTTTGTCAAACCTCTTGGTAATGATTTTACAAGGATAACAACTTAGGTTCACAAGGATCTTTTGTTCCAGCTGGTCCATGGTCAAACCTCTTGGTAATGATTTTACAAGGATAACAGCTTAGATTCATGAGGATCCTTTCTATCAATGGATCCTTGACCAAACCTCTTGAAAATTATTTCAAGGATAACAATTTAGTTTCATGAGGATCTTTTTGTTCCAGCTGATCCTTGGCCAAACCTCTTGGCATTGATTTTACAAGGATAACAACTTAGGTTCTGTGAGGATCCTTTCTACCAACTGGTCCTTGACCAAACCTCTTGGTAATGTTTTTACAAGGATAACAGCTTAGGTTCACGAGGATCCTTTCTATCAGCTGGTCCTTGGTCAAACCTCTTGGTAATGTTTTTACAAGGATAACAGCTTAGGTTCAAAAACCTCTTGGCATTGATCTTTCCCGGATTATCTATACCCATTTACAGCTGGGTTGATTGGAATTATGAGTGAAGATGAGTCATAAGACTTTCTGATCTTGATCAAAATCTGAACTCACAAACTCGACAACCACAATTTGTCCAATACTGAGGTACAACTGCCCCATAAAAGTGACAGGTCTCCTTAAAGTTAAAGGGATAGTAAAAGGTTTTCTAAACTTTGTATGTGTATCGGGGACACTGATAGCATCAATTTTGGACATTCCAATTTCCATTCCGACATCTAATATTTACAAAGATATCAATAGTAGTTTCTGGTAGATCACTGTCAGTGACATTATAAAACACCTTAGTTTTAGTGGAATTGCAAGAACCACAGACGTCGGAATGAAAATTGGAATGGCTCTTATTGATGCTATCAGTGTCCCGATACACATACAAAGTTTAGAAAATCTCTTTACAATCCCTTAAAATATTGTAAATAATAAACATACCCGTTGTAATACTGTTAAGGAATGTATGTAAGTAAAGAAATCGTTTCCGCTTGTAATTTTCTTCATTCTTTGAGATAATAACCGTTCTGTTTCTAATAACTGTTGATGAATCGCTGTCCATAAATGCTGTAATTCTTCTACTTCATCTCTGTTAAATAAAACATTCCATAATTACAGAACAGAATAAAAGATTCCATTCCATTTACAGAACAGGATAAAAAATAATAATCCATATAAGAAAAAGAAATTTGTTAATCAAAATCACATAGAATAGAACATTTAATCTACAGAAGAAGGCATTTCATTAACAGAACAGAAACATTCCATAATTTCAGAACAGGATAGAAGAAAACATTTCATTAACAGAACAGAAAAGGAGAAACATTCCATAATTACAGAACAGAACAGAATAGAAGGAGAGATTTCATTTACAGAACATAAAGGCACAGCCACTTTCCTTGGGACTGTAGGTCTACTTAGTTTTTTTCTATAGCATTATACATTATGTGGGCGTATAAAAACACAGCTTACTTTTCTTCTTCAGAAAGTTCCTCGTAAGCTTGTTGAAACTGAACCATAAACGCTGTTTCAAGGGAATGTAACTCTGTTTTATACTTCTGTATCGCGTATTGTAACATACACGTTTCTTCTTGTAATCTCTAAAATAATAAAAACATTTATTTTAATAAAACAAAAATTGGAGATTCAGAAGTTTTAAAATATTTTTCAAATCTTGTCTCTATACAACAGGCCTTCTCAAATGGATGCCCGCGTGGCAAATCTGGCCCACGACGCCCTCAAGAGTGGCCCCTTAAAAATGACCCCTTCCGCTAAAACACTCTGCTCGCTACGCTAGCTAAGCTAGCTAAGCTATATTTGGCCCTTATATTTCATTCATAAAATGCATTTGGCCCTTTACAAAAATTGATTGACAAGGCCTGCTAGAGACCTTACTCAAGCCTCATTTTGAATCTGAGGCTCATCACGCAAATGAAAAAATATGTCATCCATAGATAAAATGCCACATCAAATGAATGGACAACAGCAATAATTTTCTCTTATTTTTGATTTCCAACTACCTAGATTTTTTATATGTGTGCACAGTCTGTAGCACACAGGGCCTGGTTTATTGTCTCATCCAAACTGCTACTTTTGCAAAAAAAGTGGCATTAGTCTACTTTCATTTTCGATTTCCTGTCAAGGAATCTTTAACTGTACAGCCTGTAGCACACAGGTACGGAAGCCAGAACAGCCCAATATTAAGACTTCTTAATCCTTAATCCTTAGTTCTTAATGCTTAATTCCTATTCCTTCATTTGTAGGTCATTTTCAACATTTGTTTCACAAAATCAATATTTGTTCACAAAAATCATCATTTGTTCATCATAGCTAACTTGTCAAGTTATAATTTGTTTTAAATATTTTCTACTTCTATCAAATATTAAATAATTTTTGTTTAAGTCCTTCTACTATATTTATAAACTTAAACACAAGTTCCACTTTACATTTCTCCAACAACAAATCATCAGAAACAAATCTTGCCCAACAAATCTTGCGAAACATTTCATCAAATACATTTCTTGAATATAAAAAGCGCCACCTGTCTTCAAAATAGTGTGCATTGAAATTATGACGACAAGCGGCGCTGATGGTTGTAAGGCGGAATCAAGCTAGCAGACATAGTTATCAGCCACAAACGGCGGACACTTCATGGAAATTTACAGGGATTTCCTCCAGAGGGAATGGTGTCCGTGAACGTAAATTTTCAAGAAAAATACTATAATGCTAACGTAAATTAGAAAACAAAGTGGAATTCCGGGTTTTTTTTTACCTACATAATGCAAATATGTTAACAAATAAAGAATGTTTGAAAGCACAAATTCTGCACATAGTAGAATCGGACAAATGTTAAGCTTATATTGATATTAAGCTTGGTCTAAAAGTGGCATTGCTTATGGGGTTAAAAAAAAAAGTTTCTTTTCTTGTCAGGCCTAAAACCAAAACGGGTGGAGTGGGGAAATGGTTTTTTTTTTTTTTTTGCCTCCTCTCCCTAATTAAAATCTATATTTAAATTAAAGTAGTCAAGGGTACTCTTTGTTTAAGATAAATAATCCTGAACATGCGAAAGATAACCTGTATAATCTTAAATTTCTAGGCAAGATCCCTCAGACTTTATGCAAATAATCTTGAATCAAATATTGACTAGGATATGTCAGGCAATCGCGTTTCAGGGAATTCTCGAAAAAAAATTGTAGCCCGTCCCTCCAGACTTCCGAAAATGATGTTTTTATCGCATTTTTTCTTGAAAAATTAAATTTTCGGACACTATGTGTTGTAACAACATAAATTTTTTCCCAAAAGAAAATCCCAAGTATAAGAAAGTATATATATTTCCAAGTATTGACTTCATTGTTGGTCTTATGAGTGTATCATCATATATGAGTGTATTTTAATCTTAAAATTTCACGTCCTCCTACCAGGCCCGTAGAAACTGCTCCACCCCCCCCCCCCCTAATAATTTTGACATTAATGACTGAAGGAATAAAAGATAAAACAAGACGTTACTGATATGTACTGGGTCCAGTAAAATCAAAATTGCATTATATAGGCAAGAGCAGCCTTGAATTCGGCACCTCCATCCTTGAGAATGAGTTTTTGCACAATTTGACCCCCCCCCCCCTCCCCCCATATGAAATTGCTTCCTACGGGCCTGCATAGATAGATAGATAGATAAATATTTATTGTATTGTTCGCCCTGATTGGTCAGCATACAAACAAATACATAAAATGACATAAAACTACAGAAAAATACAATGTTGGGAATACTTAAACGACCAATTTCGTCTGCTTTTCCAGTGCCCGCAATCTTTTAGTTTGTGGCTGATAACTATGTTTGCTAGCTTGGGTCCGCCTTACAACCATCAGCGCCGCTTGTCGTCATAATTTCAATGCACACTATTTTGAAGACAGGTGGCGCTTTTTATATTCAAGAAATGTATTTGATGAAATGTTTCGCAAGATTTGTTGGGCAAGATTTGTTTCTGATGATTTGTTATTGGAGAAATGTAAAGTGGAACTTGTGTTTAAGTTTATAAATATTGTAGAAGGACTTAAACAAAAATTATTTAATATTTGATAGAAGTAGAAAATATGTAAAACAAATTATAACTTGACAAGTTAGCTATGATGAACAAATGATGATTTTTGTGAACAAATATTGATTTTGTGAAACAAATGTTGAAAATGACCTACAAATGAAGGAATAGGAATTAAGCATTAAGAACTAAGGATTAAGGATTAAGAAGTCTTAATATTGGGCTGTTCAGGCTTCCATACACAGGGCCTTGCTTTATTGTCTTTGCTATGCTTTGACGACGTCATAGTGTCACGTGACAAACAAGCGTTTATTGAAAAAAAAACGCAATTTTTCTTAACTGGTTCATTAAAGGGATATTATCACTTCCTTCATTGAACCAGTTACGAAAAAAGGCGTTCATTTTTCGATGAACGCTAGTTTGTCACGTGACACTATGACGTTGTCAAAACACAACAATGACGTAATCTAAGATTTGTGACAAATTCAAACAAATTATCATATGAAAAAGTCAAAATTTGATATAAACGTATCTGAATATAAATATAAGAATTAAATGTTGGTCTCACTAGCATTATTGGCGTGTAAACGCAATAGATCACACCACAAACTTCGTCATTTATTCAGTTTGTCACGTGATCAATTGTGTTTACACACCAATAATGCTAGTGAGACCAAACGTTTAATTCTTAAATAATTTCAAAGGACTTACTTTTTTGCGTAATAAATTATTCCACTCTTTGACATTTTTTTTCGGTTTATATTGAATAATGCTTCGTTTATAGCCCTGTATATTCACGGGTTGATTAATCAACTTAATTAGTTTATGATAATCCATCATATCACCATGGTTACAGCTAGCGATACTTTCTGGCGTCGAACAATACGAATAATCACTTTCTGACAATATCGAGTCGCCAGATCCGTATCTAAATCGCGATTTTGAAAATTGAGATCGACGATATCCAGTTTTCGGCCAATTGTGTCCGAAACCGAGTTCCGGCGACGATAAATAACTGTCACTATTGGCTGCAATTGAACTGTTGCTAGGAGACGATAATTCTTTAAACATGCTCTCCCTAATTGGAGGTTCAAGTCTACGATTTTTATACACTGACTCTCGTGTCTCACAAGTTCGTTTCTCACTCCGCTCCACACTCGCGTTCGTGACTAAAATAGACACATGATTGTCGACTGCGTGAATTTCTGGACGGTGGAAAGGAGAATATGGAGGCCGGAAGTTTTTGCCGGTGACTGGAATATAACACGTTGAAATGTAAGTTTGTTTCGGTTTGGATTGTAGTTCATCGTTTATTTCATCTTTCAACGACGGTCCACTCTGCCACGAGAATGTCGGCACTTGACTGGAAATGTCGTCTTCTTCGAGAGAGAATTGTGAATTTTGTTGTAAATCGCGTGCCAAGATGGTGGAAACACTACTGGCCAAGGTGGTAGCACTTTCACTACTACTTCCTAGACTCCCCGGGTTAGAGAACTGAAAAAAAAAAGATAATATTTTTCAAATTCAGAATCTTAAGATTTTTTGAAAAGTTCATTAGCTGGGTATGCTAACTCTCCCAGACACCTGATACCACTTTTCAATATGAAATATTTACTCATTTATTGATATACTTCCTCAAATGAAAAGTTCATTAGCTAACAAGCAGGGTATGCTTACACTTCTAGACACCTGATACCACTTTTTATTATGAAACATTTACTTATTTATTGATATACTTCCTCATATGAAAAGTTCATTAGCTGCTACCAATGTATTGCTAATATGTTCTAGGCAGGGTATGGCAATCAAAATCATTTTTTAAACAAGAGTTGTCTTCCGTTGCCCATTTAGCAGGCAAGATGGTCAACTATTATGGCCAAGTTATGTTCGTCTCGAATCAAAATCAAGCTTCGAACAAGAGTTGTCTTCCATCGCCTATTTACCAGACAAGATGGCAGCCTAATATGGCCTAGTTATGTTCGTCTCGAATCAAAATCAATCTAAGAACAAGAGTTGTCTTCCCTTGCCAATTCACTGACTATCATGGCCAAGTTATAATGTTAGTCTGAAACATTGACAAAGGTTGAGCCGAATGTCCAAACACCATCCAATATTTGTATAATTCTTTATGAAAACACCTTAAAGGAACAAGCCTCACCTTCAAGTAATCTGAATCATGGGGAGTGACGTCGACACCATATTCTGCGTCACCGAACCCACTGCTGTCTGATTGTAAACTTCCCATTCTCGACAGATCTTCTGAAAAAAATCATTATAATATAAGTTTTCAATAATTCATATTTCAAATACTTTACTGGAACTGCAAATAATTCTGTTTCGGCCTTCATGGCCTCATTGGTACATTCAGGATAGTGCTCGAAAAAAGACATATCTAACTACAAACCAATCTAATTAAAATTAGATTACATTTCGTTTCGGTTATTTTTTGATTGTCGACTCCATGTAATCTAACCACTTTTATAAGGCGAGCATCTTTTGGTAACGAAATAAGCTATTTATAGCACGTGCCACCCTTCCGCCAATCAGAACAACGTTTATATTTGTAAATTTTGAATTATGTCATAATTTGGACTGCTGTGTTGCTTTACTTTCTGTTTCGTCTTCCCACAATGCATATCAATGCATAGACCCGCGATCTTGAATGTAGTTTCTGATTGGCTGAAATTTTTGTCACCAGAAGATGCTCGCCTTATAAAAGTGGTTAAATTACATGGAGTCGACAATCAAAAAATAATTGAAACGAAATGTAATTTAATTTTAATTAGATTGACTGCAAACAGCCTTGTGCTGATACAGGAAATGAAATGAAATGAAGTTTTACATCCTGCTTTTCTGCACCTATTGAGCTAATGAGGACAATCAAATGTCATGCAGTGAGGGAAATTTGCCAGAACAGTGCTGACACTGAAGTTGAGGTTTGGCTATGTAGTCACATTAGATGATCGCACATATTTTGTATAATCCAGATAAGGTTGTATATGATTTTCAATTTTGTTGAACTGTTTCTTCTCAAACAGAGAAATGAAATGAAATGTATTAAGGAGCACCAGCACCAAATGGGCTATATAGCTCCCAAAGGAATGAAATGAAATGAATGGAGTTTTACGTCCTACTTTTCTGCACCCATATGGGCTAATTGAGGACGGGCAAACGCCATGCAATGTGCAATGAGGGAAATTTTTCCAGGACAGGGGCACTAGCCTGCTCTTATTTTTGATTTCCAACTGTCGAGGGATTTTAACGTGCACAGCCAATAGCACACAGGACCTTGGTTTATTGTCCCATCCAAATGACTAGACGCTTTCCATGTCAGCCCCTCCAACCTGCATCACTGACAGGGGGAAACCGGGTTGAAAAATCCGAAGGTATCATCTCGACCCATGTCGGAATTGAACCCTAGACCTTCAGGTTAGCCAGCCGCGGCTCCCAGCTCCCAAAGAGCGAATAACTGAAGCAAAATTGGGATTTAAAAAATGTTTGTGAATTCTTGCTACACCATTAATAAACGAAATAGTTTTCTCACCTCCATGAGCTAGAGAGTAATTTCTGCTCGGTGATTCTAGATTTAATGGTGCCTGTAAAAAAAGTTAGAGATATGAGTTCGAAATATGTTTTGACAATTTGTAATTTTGATCAATTAATTTCTTGAAAAGTTTTATGTCCTATATTTCTACAAGAGATTATAAGGAGGTTTTTGAATTTTTATGCATATCTGAGACACTGATCGCATCAATTTACACCATTCTAATTTTCATTCCGATGTCAGTTCTTGCAATTCTACTTAAACTAAGATGATATGCCATTTGTTGACTGCAAGAGGTGCTGTGCCATTTCGTCACCATGTGTGGGCACCTTCAAGGGATACTTTCACTTTATATTCAACTAATCAAACCATATTCTAGGAACCTCGAAATCTAAACATTCAAATTTCTGTGTATCAATTAATATCAGTGTTTGAAAGTCAAAAATACAACTCATCGTTTAGTAAAACTATGACTTATATAGGACACATATATACAGAAAATGAAGGATAAATGTTAAGGTAGGGATATAATTGAAATGAAATGAATTCTTCTTTTCTGCAAGGGGTGTAATTGAAGGGATTATATGATTTTTGTGCAGTTCTAGTGCTGCTCAAGGCTATTTACATTTATTCAAGACCCAAATCGACCTTGAAAATATTCCCCTTTAAGCTCAATTCCCCAAATACAAGACAGGGGGCGCCACCAATATTCATAACATGACCTACAACTTGCATGGAATAAACAACACAACTCACCTTAATAAAACTGATCAAATTATCATTTTCATCAGGAACAGATTTATCCCCGGGATACTGTTTGCAAGACAAGGGAGAGAACTCTATGTGATTTTGATTATTTTCTATGTCTGGACTGTCAAGACTAGAGGCTTTATCAACGACAGTATGATCAGACGACGACTCCGTGTCGGACAGACGGTCACTTCCGACGGATCCAATACTTAAATATTTCATATTTTCAAACTCGGATTTTTCTGCGGGTTTGTTTTCGACGCCTTCGAACACATTTTCATTGTCTTGAGAAACAACAATTTTTACGTGATCCGATTGTCCATCGTGGAACGATAAAGTTTTTACACGTTCGACTGTCGATTGTTTTGATATAGGTGGCGACACTGTGTAATCGCCGTCATCATCGTCAAGACTTAGTCTTTCCACCTGAAGTTTACGCAAATCACTAATTCCAATATTTTCACTGTCGTGAGCGTTAAACGGAAAATACGCGTCCTCCATTTTTTTATTGACGTCCATGTCTATCTGGCGTCGTAAGTCTGAAATGGAAGACGTACGAATATCCGGACTAAACGGGTTATCGGAACTATCCATGGAATTGGACGTACTGAAATCCATACTTCGGCTATAATTATAATCGAAACTGGCGGAGGAATCCTCATTCTCATTCTCGTTCTCGATTCCGTCCAGAACTAAACTCCATTTTTTGGAATGTGTCTTTTGAAACATTTTTCGTTTTGCTGCTGCATCTTTAAAGTTGTTGTTGTTTTCAGCCTCCGTATGTGATTTAAGATGTTCTTCAGTTAACTTGGGAGCTTCTGAAAAAATAATAATAAAAATTTCAATAAATCAAATACCATATGCATAGCTACCAAGCTGGGTCATCAAAGACAGGAATATTTCTGAAAAAAAAAAGAAAAAAAAAAAATGGAATGGAGTTTTACGTCCTACTTTTCTGCACCTCTATGGGCTAATTAAAGATGGGCAAACGCCATGCAGTGTTCAATGAGGGAAATTGTGCCAGGACAGTGGCATTAGTCTGCTCTTATTTTCGATTTCCATCTGTCGAGGGATCTTTTACATGCACAGCCAAGTTTTAGCCTCAGTTTATTGTCCCATCCGAACAACTAGACGCTTTTACCATGTCAGCCCCTCCGCCCTGCATCACTGACAGGGGAAAACTGGGTTTAAAAAAAAAATGAAGGAAATTAAATGCCATATAAAGTCTTAAAATTTCAAATAGCAATTAGGGATTAGTCCTGAAACGTAGCTACATTTAATCTCTTTTTACCTACTGTTTGCACGTTATCATGTGATTTATTTTTTCTTTTAGTAATTATAAGATACATACATGTAGACAGCTTTATTGAACAACAATGCTGGTTAAAGTTTTATGCAACATTTCGAAGCGTTTCCCATTTTGTTCTTGGACACATATCGAAATTTTGCATTAAACTTAAACCATTGATTGTTGTTCAATAAAGCTGTGTCTATATATTAATGCCACATGTCTAAAATATTCCTCTTAAAGTGATTGTAAAGAGGTTTTCTAAACTTTGTATGTGTATCGGGGGACAACACTAAAAATATCTTAAGTTAAGTATTCCGGAATAAAGCTCCTGATAGTTTGCTAAATTAGCCACTTAAAATTAAAGCGATTTCAAAGTGGTTTTCTAAACCTTGTATGTGTATCTGGAATTGCAAGAACCATAGACGTCGAAATGAAAATTGTAATGATGTAAATTGATGCTATCAGTGTCCCCGATACATATACAAAGTTAAGAAAATCACTTTACAATCTCTTTAACAGGAAAACATCTTTAAACCAATCGACCAACTTACTTAACAAACATATTAAATGTGACAGCATGGTTTCAGCAGTTAACATTTTCTAATTTTACTTTCTAATTTTACGGCTGTTCAATTTATAGCCAGCTTTTTTAAATCATATAACTTTTTAGCAGTTAACTTTTGTAATCTTTTCTATTGCAATGTCTGTTTTTTTCGCATTCAACTCTTTATATCCTTTCTCTAGCTACGACTGCTCAAAACAATGCTTAACACATTTCACCAAAACTTTTTGGCGGTAAACTTTGTAATTCTCTTTCGCAACATCAAATAAAAATAATGACGTCTTCTTAAAATCACATCTATATATATAACTTACCTAAATCCGACCTTTGACCTGTCTTGGGTTTAAATCCAAGATGCTGTGTATAAAATCCCTGAGCGGCTAACGCTCGTTGGTTCTCTGGTATTAATATTGATTTAGGATGATCTTCTTGTATGTCGGCCTGGGCAACAGCTTTCTGTCTTGACGCAGTCAACGACAACTTTAATTGGTTGATGACGGTCGACATAGATCTGGCAGCTTTCCACGCACCTACATAAAAAAAAATATTGAGTTATTATTATCCAATAAAATTACAGCTAACATGATTTAGATCAATATAAATAGTTTTCCACGCACATATGTAAAAAAATATTGAGTTATTATTATCCAATAAAATTACAGCTTACATCGGTTGGGATCAATATATCGTATCAACATGAATGGAAATATGTTTATTTATTACCATATAAATTTGTAGCAGATCAATATAAATTGCTTTCCACGCATCTACATGAATAAATATCTATACATTATTTTCGTAATAAAACTTAAAGTCACATTGCGGGATTCGTTTGTTTACAAAATGAAATTTATGGGATTCCAGGACAAAAGGTATTCTAGCTTAATCTCTGATGTTTAATTAAGTCAAAAAACTAAAATTCACGGCTTTGGGTACTCAGATGGCTTCGATGCAGCTGGATTTAAAATCGGGATCTAATAAAATGATTTCCATAAATAAAATGCTAATGAGGTCAAGCGGGGGGCGTGTTAGTTAAATGACGTCACACTCCAATCTCCAGTAGCACGTGCTAGTAGTGGGCGGAGCTTGTGAGTTATTGACGTCTCCCTCAATCAACTCGGTGTTGAAACGTAAACAATCAAAATTTCCTTCAAATGGCTGTAGAATTGGAACCACGAAAGGGAATCGATTTTTTTTTAGTTCAATATTCATTTCTAAGTGCTAACTTTAAAAAAAAACGATGAGAAGACTTTTTCTCAATGTCCAAGTCTGGGCTTATGTGACTTTAAGCTTATACATATGTTGTGATCAATATGAATTGCTTTCCACGCATCTATATGAATGGAAATATTTTTACTTATTACCCAATAAAATTGAGGCTTACATATGGATCAATATGAATTGCTTTCCACATATTATCTACATATGTCTGTTCAATTCAATATAAATAGCTTTTTCATTTTATATTGTATATTTCTACCATGTGGGAGGATAAAATAGGTCTGGATATTGAATTTATAAAAGTATTATTTCGCGGAGATATTAATGGAAATTGATCTGTTTTTATGGCATGTTTTACATTTAAAGAAATTGTTAAAGTGATTTTCTAAACTTTGTATGTGTATCAGGGACACTGATAGCATCAATTTGCACCATTCCAATTTTCAATCAGATGTCTGTGGTTCCTGAAATTCCACTTAAACCAACGCGTTTTATGACATCAACCCCCCACTGATCTGCATCTGCACTGTCAGTGACGTCATAGAACACGTTAGTTTTAGTGGAATTGCTAGAACCACATGTCTGATTGAAAATTGGAATGGTGCAAATTGATGCTATCAGTGTCCCTGATACACATACAAAGTTTAGAAAACCTCTTTACAATCCCTTTAAGATTGACATCACTATCAAGGTCATGGCCGTATAAACAAAAATAACAGTCTTTTTGAACGTTTTAAAACATAACTAATCTATAAAGCAATCCAACAAAAAATGAAACATAACTAATATAAACGATATTAGATTTAAACGACAAAAGCTTGGGACAGACTGAAATAATTTTAACAGTTATTGCCATCGAACTTTGTCTAGTGCCTGGGTTTTCAACTGGTTTTCTCAAATGTCCCCAAAAATGCGTATGGAAATGATCATGTCCCCTGAATTGTCCACACAGAAGTCATAGAAAACATGCAATTTCGAAGTATGATATAGTCACAGGATTTTTCGTTTCAATACAAACTTAAATTGTGGTCATAATAGGGCTGGGCGATATTGGTTAAAGTGGATATCACGATATTCATCATTAATATATCACGATATGGGTATATATCGCGATATTTTTAAGAAGGGTTTTTACTGGTTTTTGAAACAAAATGTTCATGTTTTGTTCTATCAAAAAACCTTAAATGTAAGAAAAACAGTAAATATCTGTCAAAAACAACCAAATCTTCAATAGCATGAAAAAACACATCTTTTTCAAATATCTAAAAGTATTAAGTTATGTGTTAAAACTGTTAAAATGACTTTATCTTGACCAAAATTTGACGATATATCATGATAATTACATATATCACGATATGGCGATATTTCGGTATTTTTATTTGAGGCGATATTACTAACGATATAAATTCCTATACCGGTATTTATCGCGATACCGGTATATCGCCATAATACAAGATATAGCATATATTTTGAAGCGTTCGGACTAAGTCAAGGTCGATAACTCAAAAACTGTTCATAGAAAAATCGTCAAATTCGAACTTATCAGAGATCTCATCAACATAAATGATCCCACAAAATTACATTCAAATCAGATGAAAACTGTCTATCGCGTTCAATTTTGGACTGACAAACGGACAAGGGTGACGACTATATACAACCACATTATAATGTGGGCGTATAAAAACTTATGACCCCAGTGAAAATATGTAATCACACCAGTGTAATGAAAAGTTATAAATTTTGTCTTAAATCCTCAAATTCAATATTTTCCCAAAAATGTGCAACATAGAAGCGAAAGCAAAAGGGAATCCAAGTGCTGCAAAAATGATCTACCAAAAAAAATCCCAAAAGTGCTTCATATCAAAATCTTAAATGTGGTTTAAATAAGGGTATGAAAATGATCGAGTCTTTTGATTTTCAAGTGGAAATAGGTCAAAATTCTTTTCACTATGGCCCCCGTAAATACGCAACAGAAACTAGTATTTAAAGGCGTCTTAGTGGTAAATTCACTGCGTTGTTTAAGAGCCTCAATCTGAATTCAATATGGCTGACGCATGAATAAAGAAACCAAGTACTAACGATCCGAACCGCAAAACGAAACTCGTTATCCAAAAAAAACATTTTGACGAAACATAGGTAACAGCTTATGAACTTTTCACATGAGGAATTATATCAACAAACAAAATACAGGAAACTTTGTTACATCCATACTTCTAATAATGTTAGTGCAAAATATTTTAAACAAAAATGCAAAAAATTTAAAATAAAAATGCAAAAAATTTAAAATAAAAATGGAAACATCAATTTTCACAAAACTATTTAAAAAACTAAGTACATCTTAAAAAAAACTACAAAATCATTCTCAAAATAGTTTCACAAAATACATTCAGAACAACATCAAAATCAGTGCAAAAATACAAAACTAAGGTTTCAAAATACCACATACTACATGCAAAATATTTTCTCAAGCGAAACCTACCTTTTGGAGAACAAAGTTCCAAATCTAAAAGGGCTTCTTGGGGTTTCAGTATTTAAGAATTAAGGTCATTGAATATCCAAGTCTAATTTTATAATAACTCTTTTTATGCATATTGGGTACTTCCATTTGCACCATTCTGATTCATATGGTTCTGACAATTAAAGGGATTGTAAAATGGTTTTCTAAACTTTGTATGTGTATCGGGGGACACTGAAAGCATCAATTTGCACCATTCCAATTTCCATTCCTACGTCAGTGGTTCTTGCAATTCCACTAAAACTAAAGTGTTTTATGACGTCACTGACAGTGATCTACCAGGAGGTACTAGTGATATCTATTCAGATCACTGTCAGTTACGTCATAAAACGCGTTAGTTTTATTGAAATTGCAAGATCCACAGAATGGAAATTAGAATGGTGTAAATTAACAGTGTCCCCGATACACATACAAAGTTTAGAATTACAATCCCTTGATAATGACATTGCTTCTACAATGTTTATACCGTTTTCTGGTGTTTTTTAACTGATTGCCGATTGGAATAATCGCATGAAAATGAGTTTTGATCGTTAGGGGTCCCAGACAACCCCTCAACCCCTTGCCTAATCTTTTAATTTTGTTCAATGTTAAAATGAAAACCCTGCAAAAAAGAAGGATAACAACTTAGGTTCCGTGAGGATCCTTTCTCCCAGCTGGTCCTTGACCAAATCTCTTGGCATTGATTTTACAAGGATAACAACTTAGGTCCCAAGAGGATCCTTTCTCCCAGCTGGTCTTTGGCCAAACCTCTTGGTAATGATTTTACAAGGATAACAACTTAGGTTCCTTGAGGATCCTTTCTACCAGCTGGTCCTTGGCCAAACCTCTTGGCATTGATCTTTCGCGGATTATCCGTACCCATTTACAGCTGGGTGGACTGGAATTATGAGTGAAGATGACTTATTCAAGGTCATTGAACTTTTACAAGAGAAATGAAATGGAGTTTTACATCCTGTTATTCTGTTATTCCAGAATGAAGAGTAAAGAGTTGAGTTGAGTATTTAATAGAAGATAACAAGATAAGGTAATAACAATAACAAGTCTAAGAATAACAATAACAAATTTAGCATTTACAGTTCATAACAAAGATAGTTATACATGCAGGGGCCTTATTCTCGAAAACTTAACTAAGATAAAATCTAGATTTTAAGAAATACAGTTATCTGATTGGATAATAATACTTAATTAAGATAGTGGACCACGGCCATATACGCCTAACGAAAAAGTCGAAAAAGGAACAAATTTAATCAGGAGAAAACTAAACTTTCTCAAACCTTTCGATTTAGGTCCAATAACATCCATTTTAAGTTTCATCAAAATCGGTTGAAAACTAAGAGAGTAATAGCATATTTAAGATTTGGGGCAAGGGCAATAACTCTGCTTGTAACGATCGAAAATAGCTCAAATTCGAACTTGATCTTCGTTTGATGAATATGTATACACATATCAAATTTCATTTGATTCCGTCAAAAACTCTAGTTTTTAGAGCGTTTACAAGCAAATATTGATAGACGGACCGACGGATTTGGGGCAAGGGCAATAACTCTGCTTCTAACGATCGAAAATAGCTCAAATTCGAACTTGATCTTCGTATTATGAATATGTATACACATATCATATTTCATTTGATTCCGTCAAAAACTCTAGTTTTTAGAGCGTTTACGAGCAAATGTTGACGGACGGACCGACGGACGGACGGACCGACGGACGGACGGACGGACCGACGGACGGACAGGGGTGACTACAATATACGTCCTCATAGAGAGATGAGGGCGTATAAAAAACAGATTTTAGTAACTGACCAATCAGATAACTGGATCACTAAAATCAGTGCAAGTTAATTTTTCCAGAAAAAGGCCCCTGGTCTATTTAAAATAGAAACCAGTTCACATACAAAACTTCGTAAAATTCTTACATGTAAATAAGACACACAAATTAAGGCCCTACTAGATTACAAGAAATCCAAAACTGATTTGGTACATCAGATTCGTCTTGTAAAGGTGAGTGAATTGACAAGAAATCCGAAACCAGATTTGTTTTGTAAACAATTACGTATTTTAATAGGAGGCAGATTCACAGATTCGAATCCAGTTTAGGATTTGGGGCAAACCGTTGTAAACGAGTGACACAGATTCAGAATCCAGTTTCAGATTGGGTGTAAACAAGTAGGGCCTTGGTGAACAGCCATTTTTAATCATCAAATTATTATGTTTAAATATTATTCAAAAAGGCTGTTCACTAAGTTTGTGTGTTATTTCCATGTAAAAACCATACATTTTTCGTATGACCAGGGAACTTATTCTCAAAAACTAAAGATTTTTTAGTGTTCCAGTTATTTGATTGGTTAATTACTAAAATAGAATTTATATTAAGTTCTCTTATCCAATCAGATTACTGTAATTTGTAATTTATTATTTACATATTGCAGTAATCTGATTGGTTAATAACTGAATTATGATTTCAAATTTAATTCTATTATCCAATCAGATTACTATATTTTTTTAAATCTGGATTTTATCAAATTTGAGTTTTCGAGAATAAGGCCCCTTTGCTGTATATTTTATTTTTAATAAGTAATTTTATTGTTAATCTGTTTAATACCTTAAAATTAAGTGGTAGTTGGACATGTTCATAATTTGAGTCTGGCTCACATGTGCATAAAAAAAAATTGCCTAAATTAGCCTTAAGTACATTTACAAGTGAAAATAAGTTTTTATACAAAAAAATTACCTTATTTAAGAATTAAGCGTTGAATTCATTAGCATTATTGGTGTATAAACACAATAGATCACGTGACGAACTGAATAAATAACAAGTCATTATTGAATTTTGTGGCGTGAGTTTTTAAAATATATAATATAAGAAATATAAGCAACAATAATTTGGCACGTTAAGTTTCTTAGCCCTAAGTAGCATTAAAGAGATTGTAAAGTGATTTTCTAAACTTTGGATGAGTATCGGGGACACTGATAGCATCAATTTGTGTCATTCCAGTTTCCATTCCTACGTTTGTGGTTCTTGCAATTCTACTTAAACTAATGTGTTTTATGACGTCAGGATAACAGCTAATATGCATGAATATGTACTTCGCATGCGTTACCGGATGAGGAAAGAGTCCGTGCTAGTTACTACATTTGGTAGCGTGGCTGCTGCCATGTAAACATCGTTATCATCTTCATCTATATGTTTGTCTTGTAATGTCACCCCGGGGTTTTATTGTATTGTTATTGTGTGTCATCATCTACGTGTAATAAATGTATCATCAACATCAACTCGAGTTTTCAACATAGACGTTGGAATGGAAATTGGAATGGTGTAAATTGATGCTATCAGTGTTCCTGATACACGTACAAAGTTTAGAAAAACTCTTTACAATCTTTAAGTTATCGTCCATTTTTAATAAAAATATTCTTCTCTTTGGCAACATCAGAAATTATATTTCGTTTTAAGTACATCGAGGCTCATGACTCAAACAAAAAAAGTTGAAGTTTCGTCGCATTAAAATAGCCTTCTTCTCTAACCTCACTAATTCAAACCTAATCAAATTTTACATCGTTAAAATCAGAATTAATTACACTATTTAAAAATACTTTCAGATGAAGTTCACCCCCATAAATTTCTGAGAAAGGGTAGTTTTTAGTTCATTTTTTGCAGTTGATGTGGTGTTTACTGTCGCCACATTTTATCAATGATTACATAATTAGCGTTATGATCCTTGTATCCAATGGTTACAAAACCAGAAGTAAATAAAGTTTATTATACCTTACCTAGTATTTTTAATATTACCCCCATAGCTTTCTTCTGGCCCATTTTACAATTCTACAATTGAAGATCCTTTTTTTCTTCAATAAAACAATTTTTACGTATGGATAAATATTCTAGAAGTATAATTTTATCTGTGATGATAGAACCACATTGAAACATTGAAAATTCTAAATATTCTAGAAGTATCTATCCATAAAAATTCTGAAAATTTTCCTATAGCCTGTCCTTAATTTAGTCCTTATTAAAAATATTGTGAACTAGCTTTAAAAATAAAATAGCGCATATTGTAAACCAATATGGCGCTAGTATACTATTATCAGCATCACAACCATAATGGCGTTTCAAATTTTAAAATATTCAATTAACTGAGTAATTATAATATATAACAATATATACAATTCATAGGGTTGGTTTGGTTTGCCTTTCTTCTCTTACATTCAGCTCAACCTTCGTCATTTTGTTCAAGACTATGTAATGACTCTGTTATGATAGGTGACCATCTTGCTCGGTAAATGAGCAGGAAAAGACAAATCTTGTTTGGAGATTGATTTTGATTAGCTGTTTTTACCGCGAAAGAAGAGAACACTTTCTGAAGAATGCTTGTTATATGGTGATCTCCGTTGAGTATACAAGTTATCTTAAACGTTAGTCTAGTGCCGAAGTTGATACAAGTGCCTTCTCTTAATGCCCTGAAAGACTAAATATATTGCCTTGATATGTTCAAAATATTTAACATTCAAAATTTTTTTTTTAGAGATGGGTGTTTTTATTTCTTTTGTGCCAAATCAAGTACCGGTAAACTAACGGGTAACTTGTGTTTCTTGAATCTTATAAATATATTCGTTTTGTTTATAATTTTAAGAGTTTTAACCAATCATAAATATACATGTATGTACAGTCTGGATAAACAAGACTTTTTGATCGGCCACTCAGCTGGTATTTCTCCTCTTATTTAGCTAATTATAATTTAATTATACACATCATCAAAAGTGTCTAATACTGAAGTTGTCAATGATTTATGTAAAACTCCATGGCACAATCTTGATTAAAGTCAAAAAGAAAGCTTCACATAAAAGAGAAGGGGAGGCAAAACAAACCAACCTATAGTAACCAGTAGACAGACATAAATAATATTGAGCAAAATGTATATTATAATAATCTAGTTGACTAACTAATTGGTGAATTATTTCACACAAAATACATTATCAATAAAATAACTCAGACAGTACTAGTCAAATATTCATAAACATTTTTTAAAATAAAATTTTTCAATGTTTAGACAGTATATTTTATATTGTTTTGAAATTTCTTTTTTTAAGTACTTTTAAAATTGGGTTTCCTCATTTTCTTATGTCAAATTTAACAAAAAATTTCATAATCTGTGTTTAAATGAATATGTTCACAATTTGTTCGAACAATAAAATCTTTTAGCTATTCTAATCCGTAATATGTTCAAATTTAAGCTTTCAAATCCCTGTGTATCCATAATTATCAGCGTTTGAAAGTCAGAATTCAATTACGACTCGCCGTTTAGTAAGACTATGACTTATATAGAAAAGACCAATACAAAAAATGAAGGATAAATGTTCAGGTAGGGATGTAATTGAAGGGATTGTGCGATTTTTGAACAGTTCCAGTACTTCTTGAAGTTATTTTCACATATATACACGGCCCCAAATAGACTCTCAAAAATGCTGAACATTGAAATAGGATTTACATATATGCCCTAATCGAGCCTTGAAAATACTGAACATTCCCCTTTAAGGAAACCCCATCTTTAAGTGGACAGTTTGAATTTTTTTAGGTAAAAAATTTTTTTTGCTTAAATTTGTGAAAACTTTACACCAAAATCTGTAACTATGTGAAACCCCATCTTTAAGTGAAATAAGAGGAGAATAATATATTAATATTACCTGTCTATAATAAATAATATGAAGTAATAATCACAAATAATCCAGTCGAAAAAAAATATTACTGAACTTTTTTGCAAGATAACCCGGAAAAATAAATCATAATCTTATCAAATTTTATTTTTTAAAATCAGTTTTTTTAAGATATTTTCCTATCTGACACGTGTTTGCTGCATGATTTGAACATTTATCAATTATTTTCACAATGTCAAGCTGTTCTTTACTCAGTTTAAAGGAATAAAACCTCTTACAATGAACAAAAAATATAAATTTTCAACTTGGTCAATAAGAGTTTATATTCATCAAGGGACTTGCCTGGTTGCATAACTATACAACAGATTACCTAAATAATCTGATAAATCCAGAAAACAGTGTTTATATACAATAATTGAAAAAACCTTGATCAAATTTAAGGCGTTTATCAATTATAACCTGTTATTATATGGAAATTTACAGTTTTATGGTTTTTTTTTAATTCTGTTTGTATACTTTGAACACTGTTGATGAATATATACCCTTATTGACCACGTTTGAAAATTTAAATTTTTTGTTCATCTTAAGACGTAGTACCGTATCACTTTAAACTTCGGAGAGTTGTGAACATTATTAAGAATTAGATAAGTCAAAAAATTCCAGGTTCTGGGGTGCGAAAAATTTATTGGTCGAATGGTTAGTGAACATATCTTTTTAAATATAACTTATAAAAATCAGAAATTGTTAATCAAGCAGATACAATGAGTATTTGGTTTTAATACTAGTTTCGGAGGGAAAATATATTTTAAAATTCACAAACAAATATGGTATCATAAACAAGGGTGTGGATTTAGGGAGGGAAACGAGGGGGATTGTCCCCAATGAACTGAAAAGGGGGGGGGGGATGAGGCAAAAGGGTCTTGGTCCTCCACATAATTTGGTTGGTAAGGAAGTTTTCTGTAAGAATTAAATGATAATCAGGGGCCTTATTCTCAAAAACTTAACTAATATAAAATCCAGATTTTAAGAAATAAGCTTACAGTAATCTGATTGGATAATAAAGCTATTTTTTAAATTAATCTTAGTGATTGACCGATCAGATGATTGGAACACTTAAATCATTGTAAGTTAAGTTTTCAAGAATAAGTCCCCAGAGTGGGAAATCCCGACTTCAACTTCCTAACCCCCAAATATATGTTTCAGAATGCACCAAATCTGGACCATTTTCCATTTTTTCTCTACAGAAATGACCTTTTGGTGGGGCTTGCGTCTGTGACGTTTTGCATCTTACTTTTAAACCCCTACAACCCATCCTAGTTCGTCCCCCACAACATTTTGGACAAATCCACGCCCCTAAAGGGATTGTGAAGTGATTTTCTAAACTTTGTATGTGTATTGGGGAAACTGATAGCATCGATTTGCACCATTCCAATGTTCATTACGACGTCTGTTGTTCTTGCAATTCCACTTAAACTTACACATTTTATGACGTCACTGACAGTGATCTACATAGATATCAATAGTGTAGCTTCCGGTAGATCACAATCAGTGATGTCATAAGACGCATTAGTTTTAATGGAATCGCAAGAACTACAGACGTCGGAATGGAAATTGGAATGGTACAAATTGATGCTATCAGTGTCCCTGATACACATACACAGTTTAGAAATACGCTTTACAATCCCTTTAATCATTACTATTTAAAAATAACAAATAGCAGTAAACAAATGACGACAATAACAACAAAACCAATATTTGGCATTAAGATAAACAAATAAAATTCTATTATACATTGCAAATTCCCTGCATAGAAATTAAAAAGAAAAACAATAACAAATTTGGCCTTATTTTAACAGCAGCATAATCTTAATCAACAAATGTAAATTATAAGAAATTTCACTCTCTGACCCCTGTGGTTTCTGAATTGAATTTAGTCTATCATGACAAAAAAGTCTAGACAATACCCCCCACCCAGACAATTGCCCACCGGTGGATATTGTCTTTGGGGGAAATTGTTGGGGGGGGGGGGGGGGGGGGTAATTGGTAGGGGGCAAATGTCCTGGAGGGAATTGGTAGGGGGATTTTGTCTTTGAGGTGGGGGTAAAATTGTCCAGGGGGAATTGGTAGGAATAAATAGGGACCATTGTCCAGGAATTTGTAGGGTGAAATGTCTAGGGGGGTGGGAGAGATCATGTGATACGATTTCAAAAATATATTTGTGTAAAAATTTAATATAAAGAGCATAAATCCAAAGAATTTGCAAATTTTAGGATTTGTGGAATTTTTCAAAAGAGTATGACAGTTCAAATAAAATGCAATTCAGAAATCTCCTAGGTCAGACAATAAGCCTAATTTTATAATATTAATATTTTTGGTCCTTAAAAGTTGAGCAATTAGGTATAATAATAGATTTTTTTGAATATAAGAGTTAAAAAGAAAGAATCAATCCCATAATTCTTTTTTTTTCAATGGTTTAAAATTCTTGGCAACAATCGAAAAATTGTAACTTTTGATCTTAAATATCTGTTCTCATTATATGAGAAATATTAAAAAAAAGTGGATAAAATAATACTTTTACGTAAAATAAAAGATGTATAGGTGGAGATTCGTTTCTATAGCAATGCAAAATTCTAACGTAACAAATAAATTAAACAATTGTCTCATTTTCATCGAGTTCGATGTCGTAAATATCGTACGTTATTGAAGAACCGGAGGTCGAACCACCGTCGCCATGACAACAAGCAGAAGATAGTTCGGAGGGAAGTTGAGAAAGAGGTTCAACTTCGTCCCTAAAAACATCTTCCTCCATTTCGATATCTTCGTTTCTCTGCTCTTCAACACTGGAGGTGATTTCGCTCACGTTGTTGTTAATGTCGTCTGGGGACCCATCGGAGTACGTCGAATACAAAAATATTCGACTTTTTGGAACATTTGTGGTACATAAGTTGTGATCTTTTTCCCAATACTGTGACGGAACCTTCGTGGCTAACATATTCAAAAATTCGGGTTCGACTTCTAAAATGGAAGCCTCGTTACAAGAATTGACGTTATAATTGGAATTATTATTGCTTTGACAAAATGACTGACCTGTGCGTGACCCCTTCTTCTTCAGCGTTCCGACAAAAGTTTTCAGTTCCGGGTTATCTTCTAGGAATTCCTCCAAATTAATGCCCTTGGCTCGAGAATTGTTTAGCAGAAATCTTTCGGGTATTCGATTATAACTACTGGCCATGTCCTGATTCATGCTTCCACCAAATCCAAGATTTAGAAGAACTTGTTCAGGATCTTCGCTGCGTTCTCGTAGCAACATGTCCACACTGGAAAAATAAAATGAAATGAAACAGAGTTTTAAAGCGATATACAACCTCATAGAATGAAGAAAAAAAATTAATTTCTAAAACTTGGTCTATAAGAGTATATATTCATCAACAGTGTGCAAAGTATACAAACAGAATCAAATAAACCCATAAAACCACTAAATTTCCATACAATAACAGGTTACAATTGAAAAACGCTTAAAATTTGATTAAGCGTTTTTCACTTATTGTATTTAAACATAATTTTCTAGATTTATCAGTATAGTTATGACACCAGGTAAGTCTACTGATGAATATATATACTCCTATTGACCAAGTTTGAGAATTTAGATTTATCAGATTATTTAGGTAATCTGTTGTATAGTTATGACACCAGGTAAGTCTACTGATGAATATATACTCTTATTGACCAAATTTAAAAAATTTATATTTTTTGTTCATTCTAAGAGGTTATATTCCTTTAAGTCAAGCTTTTCTGCACCTATTGGTCTTTTTGGCAATGGACAAATGCCATGCAGTGCGCAATGAAGGAAATTTTGCCAGGCGAGGCATTAGCCCAATCTTAAGAAGTTTTGAAAAGGCCCTATGATAATTTTCACCAATTATATAATATTCCACATTTGAAAAATGAAATGAAATGGTGTTTTACATCCTGCTTTTCTTCATTAGTCAAAAATGACGCGCAAACGCCATGCAGTGTGCAATAAGGGAAATTTAGCCAGGCGAAGCATTAGCCTACTCTCAAGCAGTTTTCAAATTTAAGAAAAATTAAAAGTAATTTGTTAATATTTGGGACACAATGGGGCCTTATTATCAAAAATTGACTTCCCTAGACCTCGAGGTTAGCAAAATGATTTCAATTTCCAACTGTCGAGGGATCTTTAACATGCACAGCCAATAGCACACGGAATCTCGGTTTATTGTCCCATCGGAACAACAAGACGCTTTTTCTATGTCAGCCCCTCCGACCTGCATCACTGACAGGGGGAAACCGGGTTGAAAAATCCGAAGGTATCATCTCGACCCATGCAGGGATTAAACCCTGGACCTTCAGATTAGCGAGCAAGTGTCTAACTCACTGAGACACCATAACTCTCTAACTATACTGAGATTGAACCCTGGACCTTCAGGTTAGCGAGCAAGCGTCTAACTCACTGAGCCACCATAACTCTCTAACTATATTGAGATTGAACCCTGGACCTTCAGGTTAGCGAGCAAGCGTCTAACTCACTGAGCCACCATAACTCTCTAACTATACTGAGATTGAACCCTGGACCTTCAGGTTAGCGAGCAAGCGTCTAACTCACTGAGCCACCATAACTCTCTAACTATACTGAGATTGAACCCTGGACCTTCAGGTTAGCGAGCAAGCATCTAACTCACTGAGCCACCATAACTCTCTAACTATACTGAGATTAAACCCTGGACCTTCAGGTTAGCAAGCAAGTGTCTAACTCACTGAGACACCATAACTCTCTAATTATACTGAGATCAAACCCTGGACCTTCAGGTTAGCGAGCAAGTATCTAACTCACTGAGACACCATAACTCTCTAACTATACTGAGATTGAACCCTGGACCTTCAGGTTAGCGAGCAAGCGTCTAACTCACTGAGACACCATAACTCTCTAACTATACTAGGATTGAACCCTGGACCTTCAGGAAAGCGAGCAGACGTCTAACTCACTGAGACACCATAACTCTCTAACTATACTGAGATTGAACCCTGGACCTTCAGGCTAGCAAGCAAGCGTCTAACTCACTGAGCCACCATAACTCTCTAACCATACTGGGATTGAACCCTGGACCTTCAGGTTAGCGAACAAGTGTCTAACTGAGTCACCATAACTCTCTAACTATACTGGGATTGAACCCTGGACCTTCAGGTTAGCGAACAAGTGTCTAACTGAGTCACCATAACTCTCTAACTATACTGGGATTGAACCCTGGACCTTCAGGTTAGCGAACAAGTGTCTAACTGAGTCACCATAACTCTGTTACTATACTGAGATTAAACACTGGACCTTCAGGTTAGCAAGCAAGCGTCTAACTCACTGAGTCACTGTGGAGCATGTTGCCCTGGACTGAACTCCTTTTTTCAGAAACATTTCAACCTTACCTGTTTATACTGGAGGAACTGGTGTTGTTAGAGTCGAAACTAACACCTTGTGGTGTAGATCGTAACATGGCGAGTCTTTTATCTATCAACATGTTCAGCTTACTTCTGTAATTAAACAAACAGATTTTAAACACAGGTTTCCTTATTTCCATTTATGAACATATCCCTTTAAACCCCTACTAATTTTGACATTAATGACTGAAGCAATACAGATTTTTTTTTCAAGATAAAACAAGAAGTTACTGTTATGTTGTTAGGTCCAGTGAAATAAAAATTGCGTTATATAGGCACGACCACCCTTGAGAAAGAGTTTTTGTACATTTTGCACCACCCACCTCCCCCCAATATGAAATTATTTCCTACGGGCCTGCTACTGAAACAAACTTACCATACAAAAACATCAATTCATGAGTATCAGATGTTATTATCAAAGTACATTATGTGTATAGTACATTAGGCATATCTACCTATCTCTATCATTCTATCAAGCACTAGGCTAGAGAGATGTTTTGGCATTAACAATGACCAAACAATAACAACATCATATCATTATCAATTATCGTCTTGGCATGGTCTAGTCAAGTCAGTTAAGTGGTTATGGCATTAAATTGGAATATTCACATTTGCTAAGATGTTTTCCCATTGTCATTGACCTAATGTTAATTTGTATGGCGGTTATCACCCAATAAAGTCATCACCTATGTATCAGAAACGTTGGACTTGTCCAGGAGTACAATTAGAAAGTTTTAAGAAGCATGTAGAACGGAGGGGGTACATAATATACACCCGAGACGAGGAAGGCAACCTATTTCTATGTACGAATATATATTGAACGGAACTGTACATGCAGTTTTTGAAAAATTGCAACAGTGCTATGGAGCAAGCCTACTGTTTTACCCTTTTCCATTGTTGAGGGACCTTTCAAGGGCACATCGAAGCTTAAGCCACCAAGTATTTTTGAATTGAAGTCAAAATAAAAAGAGATTTTGGTACTTACCCAAACATATCTGAAGCATAAGTGTTGGCTGAAAAATACATAACATTTTAGTAAATAGTGCAAATATTGCCATACATATTCAAGAACCTTATCTTGAAAAAAAAATTTGGACAGCTGAAGTTCAGCGTCGGAAGCGACTTCAATCTCGAATCCTGAAATATGATTTAGAATGCATGGAACCGATGTCTTTTTCCTCTATTTTTTCTTGGAAGAAGACCTCATGTTTGGGCTCATGCCTGGACACTTTGTGACACACCTCGACTCACCCCCTCCCCACCCCCCAATATTTTGGACAATTCTACTCCCTTAATATGTTATAAATAAACATAATGTAAACCCCACAAGTAACATAATTTATAATTTCTCAAATAACAGAGAGGAACTCCCATAGGGGCACACACATGCGGCACGTCTTGACGCACTTTGACTAACCCCCTCCCCATCCCCCAATATTTTGGACAATTCTACGCCTAGACTATGTTATAAACAGGGTTCATACAAATCTTCTGAGCAAATTTTCCCTGACATTCCCTGACAGTATTTAGACATTTTTCATGACCAATTTTATAAAAATCATGGACAGAAGGGGTAACTTGAGACTATTCTGGATTTTTTTATTTGATATTGCAAAAATAGGAGAATGGTATGAAATATCATTTTTGCAGGTTATTTTGACAATTTTCAAGAATAATCATGATTTTCCCTGATATTTCATGTCTGGAAAAGCTTTTCCGAAAATTCTCCCCAAAAAAAATTAGTCAGATGAAAATCCAGGTCCGAAGTTTAGACTTCAATCTCAATTTTCGAAATAAGGTTGAGAATGCACCATTTATATGCCATTTTTTTTTAAGGGGAACCTTCTAAAAGGGATCAAGCTTTGCGACACACTTGGACTCGAACAAACCGTATTGGTTCTTACCATTCGAAAGTTTTTCCGCAATAATTTGTTACAAGGAATCTAACTGGTCGAAGAGTAATCATTCTACCAATCAAAATTAATGAAGAGAATATCTTATCATGATAGCAACGGATTAATGTAATGAAATGAAATGATAGCTGTTGCTAAAGGAACATGCCCCTTCCCAATCCCCACCCCCCAATATTTTGGACAATTCTACGCCCTTGACTATGTTATAAATAAACATAATGTAAACCTAACAAGTAACATAATTTATAACCTCTCAAACAACAGAGAGAAACTCCCTATAGGGGCACACAACCCATTCTAGTACCCCTTCCCTACCCCTCCCTAATATTTTGGAAAAATGCATGCCCTTGGCTATGTTATAAATAAACATAATCTAAACCTCAAAATTAACATAATTTACGACCTCCCACTAAAAATAATTTACATTGTAAAACAGAGTTTGAAGACTGTTGACATAAACTAAAATCCTGTTTAAATTTAAGCCTAGTGAGATCCTGTTGACATTTACCATTGTATATCATTAAAATCTTAGACTGTGAACTTGTTCGGATTATCAAAAATCTGTTCATTGCACCTTAATCCATCATAAATTATCCGTACCAATTTTTTAACATCTGAACCCCAAATTAGATTGTAAAGCGTATTTCTAAACTTTGTATGTGTATCGGAGACATTGTCAGTATCGATTTACACCATTACAATTTTCATTCTGACGTATGTGGTTCTTGCAATTCCATTAAAACTAAGTGTTTGATAATGTCACTTATTTCGAAAACTTATCTACAAGCATAATTCGTGATTAGTGACATCATCAAACATCTAATTGAAGTGGAATTGCAGAAACCAAAGACATCTGAATGTAAATTAGAATGATGTAAATTGATGTTATCGGTATCTACTCTACACATACAACGTTTAGAAAACTTTACAATACCTTTACAGTAATAATAGCAAATTTTGGCTAATGAAGACTCTAAATAATTGAAGGAATATTTTGTTAAAAAAAGATTAGTTTATAATAACAACTACAAGAAAACACCATAGCCACGTTAGGAAATATTGTTATCGAAATACAGAATTCAGTACAGAGATGGTACCTTGGACCTTACTCTTTAAATCTTAAATAACATAAAATCCGGGGGCCTTATTTTCGAAAACTAAAATTAGATAAAATCCAGATTTTCTGATTGGATAATAAAGTCAAATTTAAAATCGATTTTAGTGATTAACCAATCAGATGACATGAACACTAAAATTATCTGAAGTTTTCGAGAATAAGGCCCCAGGGCCTGTATGCATAAAACTCAGCATGCAGACACAGATTTTAAAAATTCACCAATCTGATTGGATAATAAAACATAATTGACAGTAAATTTTATTGATCAACCAATCAGATCAATACGCTAAAGCATAAAACTAAGGAATTATCACCTTAAAAGGGTGTAAATATAATAGTGCTAAAAACCTAAAAATTGTGCGATTTTCAAATTTTGTTAAAAACATGTTAATAAGAAGAGAAAGGAAACTGAAATGTTGAAAAGCCATATACGCCAAACGAAAAAGCCTTAAATTTAATCAGGAGTAAACTAAACTTTCTCATACCTTTCTATTTAGGTCCAATAACATCCATTTTAAGTTTCATCAAAATCGGTCGAAAACTAAGATAGTAATAGCATATTCAAGATTTGGGGCAAGGGCAATAACTCAGCTTGTAACTATCGAAAATAGCTGAAATTCAAACTTGATCTTTGTTTTTTGAATATGTATACACGTATCAAAATTCATTTGATTCAATCAAAAACTCTAGTTTTTAGAGCGTTTACAAGCAAATGTTGACTGACAGACCGACAGATTTGTGGCAAGGGCAATAACTCTGTTTCTAACGATCGAAAATAGCTCAAATTCGAACTTGATCTTCGTTTTATGAATATGTATACACATATCAAATTTCATTTGATTCCGTCAAAAACTCTAGTTTTTAGAGCGTTTACGAGCAAATGTTGACGGACGGACGGACGGACGGGGGTGCCGACAATATACGTCCTCATAGAGAGATGAGGGCGTATAAAAATCATGAACGGAACGGGTAACTTGAGACTATTTTGGATCATGATTTTTTTATTTCATATTGCAAAAATAGGAGAACGGGATGAAATATCATTTTTCCAGGTTATTTTGACAATTTTCCAGAATAATCATGATTTTCCCTGATATTTCATGTCAGGAAAAGTTTTTTTAAAATTCCCTGATTTTCCATGACATGTACGAACCCTGTGTTAATAAGAAGAGAAAGGAAATTGAAATGTTTAAAAGAAAGGAACAGAATTATGAGAGATTTCCTACTAGTTTTACAAACCTTTTTTAAGTTTAAATTTATTGCCTAAAAAATACATTTCAAATTATTCATCCATAATTTAAATCTGTTAAAAAATAAAATGAAACAAAAAATAAGGAAATGCCAAGCCTTAGAAAAAATTAAACAAAACTTCAAGCCAAATGAAATGAAATAAATTAATTAAGGAACAAAGTCAGACCAAGAAAAAGTAAAGTAAATGATTCTGTATATTTACCTTCACTTCCAAGTGGCAAGTCATCTTCAACTTGGGGTAACCTGGAACAGAATCAGAAAAACATTTCATAAAGGGATTGTAAAAAGGTTTCCATTCCGAGAACAGGAAAACACCATGCAGTGTGCAATGAGGCAAAATTTTACAAGGACAGTGGCATTAGCCTACTCTTATTTTCAATTTCCAACTGTCGAGGGATGTTTAATGTGCACAACCTGTAGTTTTTTTTATAAATGTGTTGGTTTTAGATTGCACCCACATGAAATTTGGAAGGGTATATTGCCGTCGGTCAGATATTTAGAGTTGCCACTTTTCAAAGTGGGTTTATAAAAATGTACCTGTCTGTTACTGTATCTAATTCTTCTTTATCTAAACTTCCAGCCATATCTGTAATATATATACCGTACAGACATTACATAATTAATTGATATACTTCCTCATATGAAAAGTTCATTAACTGCTACCAATGTATTGTCAATATGTTGTAGGCAGGGTATGCTTACTCTTCTAGACACCTGATACCACTTTTCATTATGAAATATTTACTCATTTATTGATATACTTCCACATAGGAAAAGTTCATTAACTGCTACCAATGTTTTGCCAATATGTTGTAGGCAGGGTATGCTAACTCTTCTAGACACCTGATACCACTTTTCATTATGAAATATTTACTCATTTATTGATATACTTCCACATAGGAAAAGTTCATTAACTGCTACCAATGTTTTGCCAATATGTTGTAGGCAGGGTATGCTAACTCTTCTAGACACCTGATACCACTTTTCATTATGAAATATTTTCTCATTTATTGATATACTTCCTCATTTGAAAAGTTCATTAGCTGCTACCAATGCATTGCCAATGTGTTTACATGGATTTCGAGATTTGTTTTATGGTTTGACCAAAAATGTGTAAAATCACACCATATCAATTCTATTTTGCAAAAATTTTTCTACAAAAACATTAAAAAGCGCGTCTTTGGCTTTTGCATTCGGAATTTCAATTTCAACCCTGACAGAAAATGGCCTCTCCATTAATCTGCCCTCTGTTTGTACCCCCCTCCCCCACCCCGATGTCACAAGAGGGGAACTGCATAGATATCAATAGTAAGGGTCCAATGGTGATGTTATTAAACGTGTCAGTTTTAGTAGGATTTCAAGAACCACAGACGTCTGAAACAAAAATTGGAATGGCGCTAAATGATGCTATCAGTGTCCCCGATACACACACAAAGATTAGAAAACCTCTTTACAATCCCTTTAAGAACCATATCAGACGTCACAATGGATATTTGGATGGTGTAAATTGATGTTATCAGTGTTCCAGATACATATACAAGTTTAGAAAACCGCTTTACAATCCCTTTAATATTAAAAAATATTCGTTACCTTGTTCGTGTTCTGTAATTTTGTCTTCTATCACACCTTTAGCACCTTCTTCTCCTAACTCTTCTTTATTGCTACACGATTTACTACACGATTCTTCCATTTCTAGGGAGGGTTGAGTTATCACCCCTGTTTTTCTCTTGACGGCCATGTCATGACAATCGTTCCCGTCACTCTCGTTGACGTCTGCTTCCACGAGTTCAACAAAGCATATCTGATAATTACTGAGCTCGGAACAAATCGAGTGAATTTTTTCTAAATGGATTGGACTGCCGTCTGCGTCATTGAAAAAATCATCTTCAATTAAGTTGTTATGTTTGTCCGGTCCCTTTTTAGGACTTCTGCATTCTTTTTTCGGACTTTTTCGTTCCCTTTTAGGACTTTTACGCTCTCTTTTCGGACTCTGGTTGCACTTTGTTCTCAAACTACTTAAGTTTTTTTGGAAGTTCTGTACTTTGCTGCAGATGAAATCTTTCTTACTGACTAACGAACGAATAAGTCGGGTAGAGTTGTTGGTTTTGGTCCCTCTGTTGCCTTGGTTACTGTGAGTGATGTCACATTGGTCCCGTTTGATGCTGCCAGACGTCTGGGATTGACTAGATAGACTGTGACTGGTTTCTGGAACGAGAAAACAGACCATTTTGAAATATAGTATTGGAAAATCAATGGAATTCGACCATTAACAATGAAATGAAGTGCTCATGCTCTTCTGCATCTGTATGGGCTAATAATGATGGGCAAATGCAAAGCAGTGTGCAATGAAGGTAAATTTTGCCAACTGTTACACACAAGACCTTGGTTTATTGTCCCATCCGAACGACTAGAAGCTATTTCCATGACCTGCATCACTGACAGGGGGAAACCGGGTTGAATTGTTGTATTATTTCAAGTGTTATAAGGGGCACTTTAACCATCCATTTTCACTAATCATACCTTAATTTCAGAAAAGGAATCATTTTTAAAGTTAACAAAGTTCATAATAGCTTGACATTGTGAAGACACAACTACACTACATACACAACATAATATTAAACACTTACTACAAACAACTATACATACATCTAACATTTAAAGAGATTGTAAAGAGGTTTTCTAAACTTTGTATGTGTATCGGGGACACTGATAGCATCAATTTACATCATTCCAATTTCCAATCAAACGTCTGTGGTTCTTGCAGTTCCAATAAAACGAACAAATTTTATGACGTTACTGACAGTGATCTACCGGAAGCTACTATTGAAATCTATGAAGATCACTGTCAGTGACGTCATAAAACACTTTAGTTTGCAAGAACCTCAGACGTCGGAATGGAAATTTGAATGGTGCTAATTAATGCTATCAGTGTTCCTGATACACATACAAAGTTTAAAAATATACTTTACAATCCCTTTAAACATGCATTTCAATAGTTTGTTCTTTGTCAACCCGTCCCATACAATTATACAATTTACATTTCGACAACACAATTAACAGGTCTACACCTAATACAAACAGTTATTTCATGTCATTTTGACAATGTGACAACACAATTTGTGAATAAAATTAATAAACTTGTAACAACTCTCATTAATTCAAAAATTACTCATGAGTTTTTAAAAACAGTTTTTTTTTACCACACAAATGCAACATTATTTAACAAATTTGGGAAAAATAACAGAAGAAAAACTAAAATAACAGACAGAGCCAAAATTTAATATGCACTTATCACACTGTGAATTTACAAGCCAGGAAAGACCATGCTTACTCTTTTCGAAACACCTGATGGCACTCTCTTTCAAGGAGTTTACTGCTATACAACTTGTTGCTCTTGAATTTGTCATGTCTAGGATACGATTTTTGATTGGGAATAAGGGAATTGTCTTGTTTGTAAAAAAAAAAAGAAAAAAAGAAACATCTATATTTTACAAGGGTAACAACTTAGGTTCTGTGAGGATCCTTTCTATCAGCTGGTCCTTGGCCAAACCTCTTGGCATTGATCTCTCCTGGATTATCCGTACCCATTTACAGCTGGGTGGACTAGAATTATGAGTGAAGATGACTTATTCAAGGTCATCAGACTTTCACACACTGATCGAGAACCGAACTCTCTAACATAACGACCACCATTAGCTTGTATCCATGAAAATGATGTCATGTTTGTAAAGAACGATGCGTTAAAATCCAAAGCATGGTACAGTTAAGAGTAAAAGTTATATAGTATTCGACTCCTCCAAAGAGAAGTACCATCAGGTGTTTCGAAAAGAGTAAGCATGGTCTGCCACTACTATATCAATTTTATGAGATACATTTCATCAAAACTATTAATGAAGATACATATGAAATGAAATTGAGTTTGAGTCCCACTTTTCCGTCCCACTTTTCTGTACCTATGAAGATGGACTAACACCAACCAGTGTGCAATGAGGGAAATTTTTCCAGAATAGGAACATTAGTCTATTTTTTTGCTGTCGAACTCGCCCTGTAGGACAAGGCCTCAGTTTATTGTCACATCCGAACGACTATACACTTTTTCCATGTCAGCCCCTCCGACCTGCATTGCTGACAGGAACCAGGATGGGGAACCAGGATGAAACAAAAATAAAAGTAACAGAAATGTCATATTTATACTGAAGAATATAAAAGTGAGTTAACAATCCCAGATCAAACTAAATTATAATAGAGTCAACAAACATGACAACTCTTATCTAGAATAGAAATATAAAATATTGTCTTTCACTTTTGTTGACTTGTCACTTAAATAAAACAGGCTAAAGTTAAATATGGGTTGTATATTATTAAAGGAGAACCTTGAACATTTACAGGGTTGATTTGTGTCTTGAAGGAAAGTAAAGTCTTCAGAAGTACTAGAACTGCAGTTACAAGAACTGTGTGAAAATCTTATAATTCCTAAAAGGGATTGTAATAAAAGAGGTTTTCTAAACTTTGTATGTGTATCAGGACACTGATAGCATCAATTTGTGTCATTCAAATTTCCATTTTGATGTCTGTGGTTATTGCAATTCCACTAAAACTAACCGGTTTTATGACGTCACTGACAGTCATCTGCATAGATATCAATATTAGCTTCCGGTAGATCACTGTCAGTGACGTCATAAAACATGTTAGTTTTAGTGGAATTGCAATATACTCAGATACACATACAAAGATTAGAAAACATCTTTACAATCTCTTTAAAGGGGATTAGTCTTCATTTTTATTGGTTGATTTGGGTCTTGAATATACTTAAGTATCCTTCAGAAGCACTAGAAATGTACGAAAATTGCATATTTCCTTCAAATATATCTTAAATTAGACATTTCTCCTTCTATTTCTATAGATGACTTTTCTATATATTGCATAGTATCCATAATGTGTAGTAGGGCATTATAACTTTCAAATGCTAATAATTATGGATGCACATGGATTTGAAGACTCAAATTTCAATGGTGAGTTGTGATAACCAGTACTAAATTGCTGAGCTAAAAAATCCCCGTTTCTGAGACTTGGAAAAATCGACCCACGAAAATGAAGCCTGTGCCACTTTAAGTAACTTGTTTTTAGGCAATGATTTCAATCAGAAATCGGTTAAAAATGAAAATCCTGTCGATCTTTTGGGGCCATTATGAAGCCAGACAGTTTACCCATTCTATATTCTGAGGGACAATTGATTGGAAGTTCAACAAGGTAGTTCATGTCTTCAAAAATTGTCCAAAATTTCATCACTCACAAACTGGTCAATCCAGCATTTAAATCGCCCACTAAAATTTTGGTTTACAAATGTCTACTGGCCAAGTCCTTATTCAAAACCCTGTATCAAAAAAAACAATATACCTTTCTGCAAAACTTCAAACTTTTCTCCAAATACTTTGGCATTAATTCAAAAAGTTCACAAAAATATCCTTGATTTTTTCATTGTTATAGAAATTTGACAACACAGAATAACAATATTATAACCAAATTTTTCATAAAATTCCAGTGTAAATTTAATGTTAAATCCAAGTTGAAAACATAATAAGTATCACACAGATAAAGCTACTTTCACTAATAGAGAATATATTTAGTATCAGTATTATTAAAGATGGATTCCCCTAAACATAACTTTCAATTGCACTCTTCATTTAACAGCAAATTTTTCTATTTCCAGTGTAAATTTAATGTTAAATCCAAGTTGAAAACATAATAAGTATCACACTGATAAAGTTACTTTCACTAATAGAGAATATATTTAGTATCAGTATTATTAAAGATGGATTTCCCAAAACATAACTTTCAAAATGCACTACTGACATGGAAATTAAATGAAATGTCCCATGACTCCCTGACAAATACCCTATTGTCTCATGGTCCCCAGGTTGGGAAACACTGATTTAGATGCTAAAATTTTGACAGAGAGTTGTGAACATTATTCCTGATGATCACTTATGTTGAATATGCCTTTATTTTTTAAGGTAAAACAAAAAGGAAGAATTTATCATTTGAAAATCGTGAAAAGGTGATTCACATAATTTTGACTGTTAGTAAATTTGTCACACCTTGAAGATCTTAATCTATTAACAGGACTTAAAACAAGTGAAGCCTTAAGACAGGTGAAGCGAGATATTATTTTTTTAATGATAATGTAAAAAGGGTCAATATATAGTCTTATTCATTATCGTGCGGGAAATTCCCAATTTTTGTGACTAAGTTTTTCTGACTTCTGGGGCCTTCTTCTTGAAAACTTAAATTAAGATGATTTTTGTGATCCAGCCATTTGATTGGTCAATCATTAAAATCGATTTTAAAATATAGCTTTATCATCCAATCAGATTACTGTAGTTCTTAAAATCTGGATTTTATCTCTGTTAAGTTTTTGAGAATAAGGCCCCAGACAGAATTGAGGTACCGTAAGTGAAAAAGTTAGGCTAATGCTGCTGCCTTACTTACTGGCAAAATTTCCCCCATTGCGCACTGATGCAGAAAGGTGAGATGTTAAATTCCTTCACTTATTTCAATTGAACAGTTAATAGAATACAGCTGTTAAACTGATTACTATAAATTGACAACGATTTTAGAGAAATTAGGTATGTGTAGAAATTAGGCTAATGTTGCTGTCTTGACAAAATTTCCCTCATTGCACACTGGTGCAGAAAGGTGATATGTTATATATTATGAATTAATTTCAATTGAACACCGATATCATACATCTGTTGATTTTTGAGTTGTTAATAATGTTGTTTTGGCAAAATTTCCCTCATTGCACACTGGTACAGTGTTAAATTCCATGAATTTTATTTCAATTTATTTTAAAGAAATTAGGTAAGAGTAGAAATTAGGCTAATGCTTCTATCCTGGCAAAATTTCCCTCATTGCACACTGGTTCAGTAAGGCAAGATGTTAAATTCCATGAATATCATACATCTGTTAAACTGATTACACAAATTAAGATAATGATGGTGGTGATGTTATTAGTTAGGTAAGTATTCAAATTAGGCAAAATTTCCCTCATTACACACTGGTACAGTAAGGTAGGATGTTGAATTCATAAATTCCATACAGCTGTTAACCTGATTACAACAAATTAAGATAATGATGGTGGTGAGGTTATTATTAAGTGTTTTGATAATTAGGTGAATGATCAGTTATATAGAGCATATAATTATAGATAGATAGATATAGATATAGATATATTATTATCAGTGAAAATAAATAATATTATCGAATAAATACTAATCCTTCTATAACAGAAGTTGTCAAGAGATTTTCTAAACCTTTTATGTGTATTGTGGACATTGATAGCATCAACCTACATCATTCTAATTTTTAATAAGATGTCTGTAAGTCCACAAAAATTAACAAATTTTAAAATGTCCATAGAAGGGAATATCAATAGAAACTCCCCTCTGCATCGTGTCCAAACCACGGCCCCCTTCGTCATACAGTTTAAAAAAGAATGTTGAGCATTTTTGAGGATCGATTTGGGCCTTTAATATATGTAAATAGCCTCCAGAAGTACTAGAACTGCACCAAAATCATATAATTCTTTCAATTATATCCCTACCTAAACATTTATCTTTTATTTTCTGTACATGAGTTTTCTATATAACGCATAGTCTTACTAAACGACGAGTCGTATTTTTTACTTTCAAACTTTGATATTCATGGATACAAGGGGATTTGAAGGTTTAAATTTTGAGGGAGAGTTTGGAACATTATTATGGATTAGATTAGCTAAAAAGGTTTTTGGGTCAAACAGTAAGTGAACATATCGCTTTATAAAAGAAGACAGAAACCAAAATGACTGACTTTTATTTTCTATTGTGAGGTGTTAGTCATGACATGGAAAAAAAATGAGAAACCACCCAAAATTTAAATTTTCAAACTTGTTGAAAATACTTATGTAAAGGTCACAGGAAATTTCAACATCTGTAGTCATCTCAATATGTTTGTTAGGTGGCTATATAGCCAAACCCCAACTCCAGTATCAGCACTGCACTGATGAGGCCCAGAAGGCCGAACAGTACTGTTAGCAGTTAAATATGTTTGTTATGTAAGTAATAATGTTAAAGGGATTGTAAATGTTATTTCTAAACTTTGTATGTGTATTAGGGACACTGATAGCATCAATTTACACAATTTCAATTTTCATTTCAAGGTCTGTGGTTCATACAATTCCACTAAAACTAACACATTTTATGACGTCACTGACAGTGATCTACATAGATGCAGATCACTGTCAGTGACGTCATAAAACGTGTTAGTTTTAGTACGTTTTATGACGTCACTGACAGTGATCTACATAGATGCAGATCACTGTCAGTGACGTCATAAAACGTGTTAGTTTTAGTGGAATTGCAAGAACCAGAAATTGATGCCATCAGTGTTCCAGATACACATACAAAGTTTAGAAAACCTCTTTACAATCCCTTCAAAGATTGAAAAAAAAAACAGGTTGATGTAAAATGCAAAATACTCCATATTCACCCTATTTCAAAAAATAGTCTTAAAAATATCAATTCAGAAAAAAATTAACCAAATACCAAAATTGAACCGATTTTAAAAAATGAAATCGAAAAAAAAAATATAATTCAGTTTCAAAAAATTCATTTAAGATTTTTAGAAAAAAAAAAATGAAATCTCAAGTTTGATCTGTGAATCCATTAAAAGTTATGAATTTGGCCTTAGGGGAAACAATAAGATTTCTGGATCAATGGGCATTTTTCATCAACTTGGTGTTTAAGGGATATGTTCACGAACTGTTCGACCAATAAAATTTTAGACTCAGAAACTGGAATTTTTTAGCTAATCCAATTCGTAATGATGTTCGCAAATCTCACTCAAAATTGAAGCCTTCGAATCCCTGTGTATCCTTAAATATCAGTGTTTGAAAGTCAAAAATATGGCTTGTTGTTTAGTAAGACTATGACTTATGAAGAAAACGCATATACAGAAAATGAAAGATAACTGTAAAGGTATGGGTATAATCTAAAGGTTTGGGTGCTTTTTGGACTGTTCCAGTAAATCTGAAAGCTATTTACATAAATTCAAGGCCTAAATCGATCCTCGAAAATGCTATCAGTATCCCCGATACACATACAAAGTTTAGAAAACCTCTTTACAATCCCTTTAAGTCTATTTAAATTCTTGAGCATTCATTGGTTGTTTTAAATACGAGTGATTTTGATGAATGGATGTCAATATCTAAGGAATTTTATTGTTATAATTCAATGTAATAAACATATATTAGAGTACGGTATATAACAGTATAATGAACTTACTTCATATAATATATATAATACTCACAATGGGTTTTTATGCTTATATGATAATAGGAAATGAAAAGGAAATTAACGTCCTGCTTTTCATCATCATGTAGTGTGCAATGAGGGAATTTTTGCCAGGATAGCAACAGATATTATAAACATATATAACACTTCGTAATATCTTTTTAGATGTTATTAAATAGGAAATGAAAAGCTGTTTAAAATCCTGCTTGTCATCATCATGTAGTGTGCAATGAGGGAATTTTTGCCAGTACAGCAACATATTATAAACATATATAACACTTAAGATGTTATTAAATAGGATATGAAAAGGAAATTTACGTCCTACAAGGACGGGCAAATAACATGCAGTGTGCAATGAAGGAAATTTTTCCAGGACAGCAGCATTAGTCTACTTTTATTTTCAATTTCCAACTATCGAGGGATCTTTAATGGGCACAGACTATAGTACACAGGGCCTTGATCAACAAAGTGTACTTACTTATATTATTTTACTAGGAGTGTAGTCAATTTATCAATAATACTAACTACCTACCACTATCCCCCCACCCCAAATCACAAACCCACTCTAACTCCCTACCCCACAACCATAACCCCTACCCCATGATGAAGAAAGTGTATTTACCTGTAGTTACTAATCCACCTTCCTAAGTTTATTATTTTAGTATGAGTGAAGTCAATTTTATAAATAATAGTAAAACTATGATATCACTCACTGTGATTAGGTCTAAAAGGGGCCACTCCCTATACTAATATTAGTACATCATTACGGTAAGCTACACCCATAGAAATATCTCGACGATATATTAAGGGCTGGGAGAATAAAGTATGTTAATAGCTGATCTTTCCGGTTGTATAATATTAGGGGATATCTGCTTAAAGGGACAGTCCAAATTTATTTTTAAGGTCAAATTTTTTTTTGCCAATATTTGTGAAAACTTTACACTAAAATCTCTATGTGTCTTTTAATGTATCTGAAAGTTTTAACTAAAAAAATCCAGCCGTTAATTTTTAAACGCTAAAAACATGCTAAAATGTTTTAAAATCTTACGTAAGATTTTTAAGTGTGTTATGTTTTTTGGACACCGATAGAAAACTACTGAACCCATGTGTACCCATAGTTGTCAGTGTTTGAAAGTCAAAAATATGTCTCCAGTTAGTTTTAATGGAATTGAAAGTACCACAGACGTCGGAATGGAAATTGGAATGGCGCAAATTGATGCTATCAGTGTCCCTGATACACATACAAAGTTTAGAAAACCTCTTTACAATTCATCTAAGGTAGGGGTATAATTGAAGGGATTATGCAATTTATGAAAATACTGAACCCCTTTCAAAGGTTAAAGACCTTTTGACCAAGTCCTCTATTGAGAGTAGTCATGTGTGGTTAAGTGACATGGTTACACGATAAAACCACAATAAATATATAAAGATTACAAGTCGTTCAGGTATATTGACATTACTTATGATATATAAATATTTTATAAACGACATCTATTTAACTGTACTCTTACCCTTCATAGTTCAATTCTCCTCAAAGAATTTAGATTAAAGAGATATTTTTTTGTACCTGTAATTATCATCGTTTGAAAGTCACAAATACAACTCGAATTTTAGTGATACTATGGCTTATATAGAAAACACATTTACAAAAAATGAAAGATAAATGATAGGTAGGGGATGTGCGCCTAATTTTCACATGTTAAACATGACATACCATTCATTCGATTTAACAAGTGAAAATTCATTCCTTAAATCAACCCTTGAAAATTCTGAACATTTTCATTAAAGGGAAATGTTCATTATTTTCGAGGGTCAATTTGAGTCTTTAATATATGTAAATAGTCTTCAGAAATATTACAACTGCACAGAAATCACATAATCCCTTAAAATTTCTGTAAGATATGTTTTGTTCAAAGAATTTAGCTTAAAGATGAGTTACCTTTTTTTATAAGTATCAAAACATAATGACGTGTATCTAAATATTTTCTATATATGTATCTTTATACATGCTTTTAATTTTGTTCTTTAAAGTTCAGTTTTACATCCCATTTTCAGTCCCTATTGATCTAGTGGAGAGGGCTAATGTCATGCAGTGTGCAATGAGGGAAATTTTGCCATGACAGCGGCATCATCCTACTCTTATTTTCATTTCCAACGTTCAACTTATCTGAAAGTATCTAAAAGTATTCTTCTTGAGGAACAAACACCATGCAGTGTGCAATGAAGGAAATTTTGCCAGGACAGCGGCATTAGCCTACTCTTATTTTCGATTTCCAACTTTCGAGAGATCTTTAAAATGCACAGAATGAAGGGCTCGTACAGATTTGAACAAGACTATCTCATGATCTTTAACAGAGAAATCATCAATACAAAATCATATTCTCAACTGTTTTTGGTTAAATCTAAAACTCATCACATAAAAAATGATGAAGTCAAAGTGTGAAGATGATATTAAAATTAGCTAGTTAACAGGAAATAAAACAATAAAATATATAATTATTATAGAATGATAAGTAATATTAATATATACTATAAATAAAACAGGATACTATAGTTTCATTCAATATTAGTCTCTACTCTTCTTTTAAAGGGATTGTAAAGAGGTTTTATAAACTTCCACTACAAATAACGTTACTGACAGTGATCTGCATTGATATAAATAGTAGCTTCCAGTAGATCACTGTCAGTGACGTCATAAAACGCATTAGTTTTAGTGGAATTGCAAGAACCATAGACGTCGGAATGGAAATTATAATGGTGTAAATTGATGCTATCAGTGTCCCAGATACACAAACAAAGTTTAGAAAACCTCTTTACAATCACTTTAAATCAATTTAAAAAAAAACCTTTATAATAAGGCCACAGGGACATGTTCACTAACACTTCGACCATAATTTTTTTAGCCTCAGAACCTGGAATTTTTTAAGTTAATCTAATTCGTAATAATGTCACAACTCAGATTGTATGCATTGTGAGAGAACGAAACAGAAAGTTAAACGACTAGGCAGAGGAATTGTGGGATTGATTTAATGTACAATTTGTTTCGATTGGCGCAAGGATGGTGCATGATTGGTTGCTATACATAGCGTATTTTGTCACATAACACGCTTGCCCTATAAATCTTCTTAGATTACAATGAGACGAAGAAAAAACAAGAAACAAACAAAATCTAATTTTAATTAGAGTGGCTGGTAGACAATATCCTTGTGAACTTAAGTTGTTAGTCTTATAAAAAATGTTTCTTTCTTACTTTCTTTGATGAAATTGATTTGGCAAAGGTACAAAATTTGTGTTTAAATTGAAAATATTATCATAGCTAAAGTACCGTACCTGTTATAAATATACTAGTAATTAGTCAGTACTATTAGGTAGGCTACTAAAACACTGTAAGGTTTATCGAATTGAGAACAATCGAGTCTCAATAAGACTTAACCAATAGGGGAGAGCGGGGACAAGTCAGTACTATTAGGTAGGCTACTAAAACACTGTGAGGTTAATCGAATTGAGAACAACAGTATTGCAATCTGAGGTGGCCACTTTTTGGCAGTTAATTTTTTTTTTCTTTTTTCATCAAAATATTTTTGTCTTTTTTATATTTTTTTTTTATTATTTCCGAAATCTGAAAATCGAGTGGCCGAAATCCAAGGAGTTTTTGTGGTGGGGGTGAGGGTGAGAGATGGATTTTGAAAATTTTCAACCAAGGGCCCCCCCACTTTCAGAAACGCCCCGTGGCCCCTGAGTAGTAATTAGTCAGTACTATTAGGTAGGCTACTAAAACACTGTCAGGTTAAAGCAATACAACCTCTTAGAATAAACAAAAAAAAGTTGTCAAACTTGGTTAATAACAGTATATATTCATCAACGGTGTCCAAAAATGAAATGAAATGAATGGAGTTTTACGTCCTACTTTTCTGCACCTATATGGGCAAATTGAGGATCAAATAAACCCATAAAATTATTTAATTTTCCATACAAAAACAGGTTATAGTTGAAAAACGCTTAAAATTTGAGTAAGCATTTTTCAATTATTGTATATAAACATAGTTATCTGAATTTTTCAGATTATTTATGTAATCTGTTTTATAGTTATGACACCAGGTAAGTTAACACTTTTTCAAAATAAAAATTTAACTTTACCTTTAAAAAGACTAAAATCCAAAAAAAATACTGCTGTTAAAATCTCGGAAACTAAACTAGCGATGTTTCCCCTCACAAGTGTAAAAACAAAATAAAAATCTAACTTTACCTTTAAAAGACTAAAATCCACAAATACTGGTGTTAAAATACTGTTAAACTCTGATACTAAACTAGTGATGTATTCCTTCACAAGTGTAAAAATTACATTTTTTAACACTTTTTCAAAATAAAAATACAACTTTACCTTAAAAAGACTAAAATCCACAAATACTGGTGTTAAAATACTGTTAAACTCTGATACTAAACTAGTGATGTATTCCCCCACAAGTGTTAAAATTACATTTTTTAACACTTTTACAAAATAAAAATACAACTTTACCTTAAAAAGACTAAAATCCAAACAAATACTGTTAAAATCTAAAACTAAACTAGCGATATATTCCCTCACAAGTGTTAAAATACTGTTAAAATCTCCGAAACTAAACTAGCGATGTATTCCTTCACAAGTGTTAAAATTACATTTTTTAACACTTTTACAAAATAATAATATAACTTTACCTTTAAAAAGACTAAAATCCCACAAATACTGGTGTTAAAATACTGTTAAAATCTCAGAAACCTAAACTAGACTAGCGATGTTTTCCCTTACAAGCCTTAAAATTAAATAAAAATCTAACTTTACCTTTAAAAAGACTAAAATCCCACAAATACTGGTATTAAAATACTGTTAAAATCTCCGATACTAAACTAGCGATGTATTCCCTCACAAGTGTAAAAACAAAATAAAAATCTAACTTTACCTTTAAAAAGACTAAAATCCCACAAATACTGGTATTAAAATACTGTTAAAATCTCCGAAACTAAACTAGCGATGTATTCCTTCACAAGTGTAAAATTAAATAAAAATCTAACTTTACCTTTAAAAAGACTAAAATCCCACAAATACTGCTGTTAAAATACTGTTAAAATCTCCGTAACTAAACTAGCGATGTATTCCCTCACAAGTGTGAAAATTAAACTAAATGACAAGAGTAAAACGCGTGGAGGAACGTCACAATAAAGATGATAGGACAAGACAGTAGGGAATACGAAAATACAACCAATAGCTGACTAGTACAGAGTAAATAAAAGATTTATATATATATGTATATAACTAAGAGACTGAGTCACTCTCTCCATTCAAGTTGAAAAGTTAAAGTTGGATTGCCTTAAAAAAAGCTATTTAACTATCATAAACATAAAATATAAATAGGAAGTTTTTAAACTTTGTATGTGTATCGGGGACACTGATAGCATTAATTTGCACCATTCCAATTTCCATTCCGACGTCTGTGGTTCTTGCAATTGCCAGTGACAGTGATTTATAAATGGGAAAAAAAGATGGGTTTCTTTATTTTTTAAGTGTCAAATTAGGCAAACTATTTGAAAATTTATGTTTTTAAAGGGATTGTAAAGAGTGGTTCTAAACTTTGTATGTGTATCGGGGACACTGATAGCATCAATTTACACCATTTCATTCCGACGTCTGTGGTTCTTGTAATTCCCAGTGACAGTAATTTATAAAGATAAAATATTTTTTATTTTTTTTAAGTGTCAAATTAGGCAAACTATTTGATAATTTATGTTTTTAAAGGGATTGTAAAGAGGTTTTCTAAACTTTGTATGTGTATCTGGGACACTGATAGCATCAATTTGTGCCATTCCAATTTCCATTTCGACGTCTTTGGTTCTTGCAATTCCACTAAAACTAACATATTTTATGACGTCACTGACAGTGATCTGCATAATAGTAGCTTCTAGTAGATCACTGTCAGTGACGTCATAAAACGTGTTAGTTTTAGTAGAATTGCAAGAACCACAAATGTCGGAATGGAAATTGAAATGGTGCAAATTGATGCTATCAGTGTCCCTCATACACATACAAAGTTTAGAAAACCACTTTACAATCCCTTTCGGCAAACTATTTGCTAATTTGTGTATTTAATGAATTAAAGGGGAATGTTCAGCATTTTTGAGGATCGATTTGGGCCTAATATTTGTAAATGTAATTATACACTTATTGAATATGATTTCGAGTTTTAACCAATCGTAAGTATCCATGTTTTCAGTCTGGACAAACAAAAAAAAGACTTTTTGACATTTCTTAATCGGCCACTCAGCCAGTAATTCCCTGCTTTTTAGATAATTATGAGTTATACACATGTGAGACAAACTGGTATTTTTCCCAGTCATTAAAAAACCTTTACTTTCTATTCAAATAAGTATAAGAATTTAAATTTTTATGAAAAAAAATCAGGAAATCCATCTTTAAATGAAATGAATGAACCCAAACCCAAGGTCTTTTGTGTACTTTTATGGTGATTTTTAAAATGTGACATCACATGTGGCTACCAGAACATTCTATTTAAACAATATTTAAATCCTAACAGCCAATCAGATTCAGAGTTTTGACTTTTAAAAATTCCTGGAAAATCCCTTTGCTAGGTGTGGTTAGTACACATATATATGTTAGTATACATGTATGTATATAGGCCTATATTAGTTTAGTCTCAATGGCAACTGATTCAAATTCATAAAACTAAGAAAGAGTTAAAAAACTTTAAAACTGTATTTTGCCGGTGACATAAAAACTAATTTTCCTACATAAAAAATGATGTTTACATGAGTTATCTGTCCACTGAAAGGGGAACCAAAGCGAGTAACTAAATCTTTTTACCAAACAAAAACAAAGAGAGCATTTTCAATTTAAAAAAAAGTTGTAGGGGATTTGGGTCTCCTACAAAAGGGGCCTTCTTCTTGAAAACTTAACTAAGATAAAATCCAGATTTTAAGAAATACAGTTATCTGATTGGATAATAAAGCTAGATTTAAAATCCATTTTAGTGATTGTCCAATCAGGGGCTTTATTCTCGAAAACTTAACTTAGATAAAATCCAGATTTTAAGAAATACAGTTATCTGATTGGATATCTGATGGGTGCTCACGGCTCCAAGGCCCCTGATTATCTGTACACTTATAGAAGATAGTTTCCAAAAGACAATCTATCTTTATAAATCCCGATTTATTTTCTAGTATTTTAGTTAAAGAGATGAACAGAGATCCCAGTGAGAATCAATTATAAACAGATAGACCTGTAATTATAACACTGTTTGTGGTTTATATCAATTATTCCTTACAATAACACACGAAGTGTCAGTTATCTTACACGAATAAACACAAAAACATCAATTTCTAATTAGCTCACCGTTAAAAACTTTGCCATTCGAAATGAAAATGAAATTAATTGTATGGAAAAATATAGTTGAGCAAAGATATTGATGAAAGGAAATAAAAATGGAGTTTTACATCCTACTTTTCTGTACCTAGTGGGCTAAGAGTACAGGTAAATGCCATGAAGTGTGCAATGAGGGAAATTTTGCCAAGACAGCGGCATTAGCCTACTCTTATCTTTGACTTCATACTGTTTGAAAATGAAATGAAATTTTTTACGTCTTATTTTTCTCTACCTGTATGGTCTAAGAGAATGGGTAAATGGAATGCAGTGTACAGTGAGGGAAATTTTGCCTCTACAATGGCATTCGCCTACTATTTTCTTAATTTCTTACTGTTTCATGCATGGGTTTATCCAAAAAAAATTAGATAAGATTCGAAATATATTTGAAACATTACAATATATATTTGTACCTGCCAAGAATGTACAGAATTACAAGGTAAATACAGTTCAGCAAGGATATTGATGAAATGAAATTGGAGTTTTACATCCTACTTTTCTGCACCTAGTGCCCTAGTGGGCTAAGAGGATGGGTAAATGCAATGCAATGAGCAATGAGGGAAATTTCACCAGAACAGCAGCATTAGCCTACTCTTATCTCAATTTCCAAATGTAGAGGGATCTTTATCATGCACAGCCAATAGCACACGGGGCCTCGGTTTATTGTCCCATCCGATCGACTAGACACTTTTTCTATGTCAGCCCCCTGATTTGCGTCACTGACCGGGGAAACTGGGCTCAAGAAGGTATCAACTTGTACAATTGAAATATGTCTTTAAAAAAAAGGGAATTAAAAATGGCATTTACTAAGCAAAAGTTTTGAAAAACAAGTTTTACATAGGAACAATAATTCTACAACATTAACATGCTATACTGAGAAAATAAAAATCTGGAGAAAATTACTTAATCACTACCACACTAAGGCCTTTATAACATATGACACAACACAAGGTCGTCACGACAATAAATAGAAACAAGTAAATTACAACCACCTCTCCACAGACAACCCCTGCCCCCCATCCATAAAAAAACACTGTTTTAAAGGGATTGTAAAAAGGTTTTCTAAACTTTGTATGTGTATCAGGGACACTGATAGCATCAATTTGCACCATTCCAATTTCCATTTCGATGTCTGTGGTTCTTGCAATTCCACTAAAACTAACGCGTTTTATGACGTCACTAATAGTGATCTACCATAAGCTACCATTGATATCTATGCAGATCACTACTAGTGACGTCATTAATCACTTAGTTTTAGTGGAATTGCAAGAACCACAGACGTTGGATTGGAAATTGGAATGGCACAAATTGATACTATCAGTGTCCCCGATACACATACAAAGTTTAGAAAACCTCTTTACAATCCCTTTAATGAGAAACCTGTTAGCTACTGTGAAATATCATCACTGAAAGTGAAATATATAATATAAAATAACAACATATATGACTAGTAACAACTATAAAACCTTACCCTTTCCACAGGCCATCTTTAAAAGCAAAATAAAAAGAATATCAAATGGGTATTTATTGATATTTTATACTAATTTACTAAAGATATGACATAACAAAGAGCTGTGGTTCAGTGAGAACTTTTTTTCAGGCCCTACCCCAATCCTCCAACTAACTAGATGCCCCTAGATGAGGGCTACTGTTAGTTCAAACTTGCTGACTCTTTCCCAGTTAATTTGGGCACAACGTTTACCGTTGTAACTAGTATATAATCTAAAGCCCTGCCCAAACTATGAATTATATATTTCGATTAGCGATTTTTAAATTTCATAATCGATTAAAATTCAGAGTTCAATTTTCTTTAAATATTATCTGTTACACAATTATCAGAGAAGTCACGACCCATTTTATCATGATGATCATACAAAATTCTTGACATTACTTCAGTTTCATTTGTCTTCGATACCAGATATTATAAAATAACAAACATTCCGGTACAAAAACGTAAACTAACAGATGAAGATTAAAAGATTTCTCAATTAAAATATTTCGATTATTAATCGATTATTGATCAGTAACCTGCCTTCGATAATCGATACCCAGCCCTAATGATAACACCCCGATATTGCATGTATTTTACCATCACCTGGTTTAGCCTAGTTGTTACTGTTGTTTGTTTATTCTAAGAGTTATTTTGACGGATACACTTTCAGAATGATACATAATATTTGTCAACATAAGCTCACATCAAACACCCAAATTCAAAGAAAAATTTCGACATTTAGTTTTAAAACTCGTTACTTTGAAGATTCAATCATTTAGTAAACAAAGATAGTAAACCACAGCCATATACGCCCACCAAAATATGCAGATGGTAAAAACAAAAAATATCTTAAAGATATTGGACCACAGCAATATATGCCCACTTCTGCATTCTGGTGTAAGCAAAATGCCATTTTCAAAGATTTGTGATTTCAGATTCTGTTCTTGTATTGAAAATTGTATTCATGTCAGTTTTAAAATCACACATTCTATTGATAAAGTCAGTATTCTTTAACAATAATCTAAAACAATTCGAACTTGATCTTCGTTTTATGAATATGTAGGCTATCAAGGCATGAAATAACTCTACAAATCGGGCCGGACAGTTTGTCCGGCACAAATCAATTTGTTCCGGACATCGGATAATTTGTACCGGACATATTTTCTTTATAAAAGTGTATGCCAAAACCGGCGTTATATGACAGAAATTCGCCGTTCTCTCACCTGTACATAAAGGTTACCAACTAGCAAATATTAATTTATGTCACTGGAAAAGACATTATTTATATTCCCGATAGGCTACTTCTCAAAGAATGGTCAAGCCGTTAAAAATGGAAATCGGTACCGATAAAAATTGAAGAACAGAACGTCTTCTATTATCTGATTGGACAATAAGAGAAACTTATTCATAGAAGCCAATGAATTTAGCCCTTTCATTTTTTCTACTTTCGGTTTTGACAACCTGGCGGAGTTCATCAAAACATCCGGTGGTGCCACTTTAACACGATGCTTCTAAAAAAAAAATCCGGGTCGGAAGTCAGAGTACATCAATGTATAAAATCCTTACCATATATTTGAAATATGAGTAAAAACGTGATTGAATTTCGCCATAATATATTATACAAATGATTACCGTGTCTTATTCTGATATTATATGGTAATTATAGAAATAAAACTACTTCAAAATTCGTGAAAAAAATTGTACGAATTTTGGTCTACACCGCCCCATTGTTATTTTACTTGATTATCCAGACGCTCCCTGTAGACTTATTCGACCTTTTTTCAATCTCGATTCTTACGCGTGCGACCTTGAGTCAATGTTAAAATGGGAAAATGAAATTACAATGACATATAGATATGAAATTTCATTAATCTATTAACCTTTACTTATTGTTTTGGCAAATGCATTGTTCCCGCTTTAGTAGATCTGTTACTGTTTTAACTATTAAACTTTATTACCGTTTTGACTCTTAAAATCCGTTACCGTTTTGACTCGTTGCCGTTTTATCTGACATTCCTATGCCGTTCTTTTTACGATTTGAAGTCAATGCGATGGATGAAAATAAACATGTTTGAAGGACATAAAACTTTACAGTCTGTTAAAAACGATCGAATTGACTAAAATTGACGATCATCCAAAGAGAAAATATTTAACTTTCGTTAATTTTGTATCGGACAAAATGTCCGACTCAAATGACATTGTACCGGACATGAGCCGAAATTGTACCGGACAATGTCCGTGTCCGGACGCTTATTTCATGCCTTGTAGGCTATACACACACCGAATTTAATTTTGCTCAAATTTTTGAAAACTGTACACCAAAATTGACATATCTGAAAGTCTTAACTGAAAAAATAAACATTATTTAAGCTTATATGAAAGTGCATAATACTTTTTGGACACTGTTAGAAAACAACTGAACATATTAGAGTAAAAAAAGCATTGAATAGTAGAAAAAAGGTTTTTTTTCAAAATAACATATTTGGCCCTTAAATTAATTGCAAACAAAGTCTTCAAAATACAAAATAATTCAATTAAAAATATCTTTTATGACAAATACGCATTAAATACAGTCTCAAAATATTTCAAATAAAGTCGAGGACCCATAAAGTCAAAATAGGATGGGTGGAACGTGATTATGTAAAAGACACTACCGGTATCCCTAATTACAATTTAACATGGAATTTTTTTTTCAAACTATGACTTTCAAATACAAAATAATTCAATAAAAACATCTTTTGTGACAAAACACATTAAATACAGTCTCCAAATATTTCAAATAAAGTCGAGGACCCATAAAGTTAAAATAGGATGGGTGGAAACATGATTATATCGTGTACTTGTCATTCTGTCATCAACCAGCCACCCTGCACACAAATTATAAAATAAAAAATATAAAATTTTAAAATTCAACCTTTATTTATCCTTAGAAAATAGTAAAGAAAGTCAACAAGCATCTTGTATCTTGTGTCTATGTTGAATAGTGCTTGCATAATATATTGGTGAATCATTGATGTGATAACACCAGTCTAATTAAAATCAGACCCTAATTTCGTTCGTTCGTTGTTTTTTAAATCCGTTTTTTTAACCACTACATTAGGGTCTGAGAACGAGACCCATAACAAAAGTTCACGTTAACTTTGACCTAACCTTAATAACCTCTGTTTTAACCAATCAGATCTCTGCCCTCTCCAGAGCTGGGATTTTGTGACGCGAACAATATGTGCATTCCGAAGTGCCATAGTCTCGTTTTCTCGTACCATGCCGAACTCGGTTGAAACGCGTTTTTTTATTGGCTGTTCCATATGACGTCATTGAGATCTGATTGGTTAAAACAAAGGTCATTAAGGTTTAAGGTTAGGTCAAAGTTAACGTGAACGTTTGTTATTGCGTCTGGTTCTCAGACCCTAATGTAGTGGTTAAAAAAACGAATTTAAAAAAAACAGAAGGAACGAAATTAGGGTCTGATTTTAATTAGACTGTGACAACACAAGATATGGGCATCACAATGGTTCTCAACCGGGGGCATTTTCTGTCAAAGGATTAAAGGAAGTAGTGGGGAGGAAAATCAAAATGTTGTTAAAGGGGAATGTTCAGCATTTTTGAGGATCGATTTGGGCCTTGAATTTATGTAAATAGCCTTCAGATTTACTAGAACTGCCAAACAATAGCAAAATTTCTTCAATATTTAGAGGGCAAAATTGTAAAAAGGCCTGACTAAATTTAACCCAAATAAAGATATTATTATTAATTAATATTGAAAATTTGAAGATAAAGTGTCAGGTGTCCAAAGACTTAATTTTATCGTGTGCAATTTATCCTGATAAATGTATTGTATCATGACATTTTTGGCAATGACAAGCACAAAAATAATGTGATTTCTAAGAAAGTTGGCAATGTAACTGGTTCAAAATACAAAATTTACTTTAAAGTTTAGTTAGCAAAGAAAGGTTGAATGAATTTTTAGGTTGACTTGTTGACTCTAGAAGGATGTAGATTTTGTAAAGAGGTTTTCTAAACTGTGTATGTGTATCGGGGACATTGACGGCATCAATTTACACCATTCCAATTTTCACACAAGTCTGTGGTTCTTGCAATTCCACTAAAATTAACGTGTTTTATGACGTCACTGACAGTGATCTACCGGAAGCTACTATTGATATCTATGCATATCACTGTCAGTGACGTCATAAAACACCTTAGTTTTAGTGGAATTGCAAAAACCACAGGCGTCACAATGAAAATTAGAATGGTGCAACTTGATGCTATCAGTATCCCCGATAGGCTACACATGATACAAAGTTCCCATGGGTACAAAGTTTAGAAAACAATTTTGGGTCATTCCACATCAAGTGGACCAAATTTAGGAAAGTTGGGAACCTGACCCCCTCCAAAAAAATCATAAAAAATATATGTGATAATACTAAGTCTTAAACTAACCAATCCAAAATATTAGCTCCCTAGGTCAAAAACTCACCGAGATATGGCCATTTTAAATGAGGGTGTCAAAATTGTGTCATGAATTTTGGTAGTTTTTTGGCTTTTCAGATCCCTTAAACTCACATTTATAATACAAGTACAATGCTTTAACTTTGTATACTAAGTGAACTTTTTGTGTAGATTACGAATTTAACATCAAATAATATGTGCGATTTGTCACTGAGGCGCCACCTGGTGCCAAAGTTTGGACTTTACAACATTTTCACAAAATTGTTCAGGATTTAGGAAGCCACTGGCACAGTCAGTTTGGTTCACAGTCCTCCCATATTGGGTATAATTCATGTCAATATGTCTGTTGTCAACCCAGAGAAACCGGGAGTCCTTGGGATATTTATTGTCTGAATTACGCAGCCCTAAAGTTTGGTTCACACCAAAAATTTATAAAATCAACCCATTTTCTCATATCATTTTGGTCATGTGGGACAGGGGGTAAAAATCTGAAACCAATTGGAAATGAAACTTCATTTATCCAACTATAACATATATCAAACTCTACATTGTGTATTTGAAGGCTTATATTTTTAATCGGCGCCAGAAATTTTGACTGTCACTTGACGAAACGACTTTCGGTGACTTTTCACGATCATTAAACATGACTTCGGAATGATCTGTACCCCTCAAACTGGGTTATCTTGAGTAACTTTTTGTGTAGATTACGAATATGCAAAAATTTTTATTCCACAGGGGTCTTTTCAGATTTTTTTTTGAATGGAAATAGGTCAAGGTTAGGATTTTCATCATCCCATAATTTGTTACCAGAACAACTGACAACTTGAGAGAGAGTAACAAAAGGACATGGTGAAGAAGCAAATAATATTACCAGTTACCATCATAGGTATAGGCAATGTATTTGCCTGGCTGTAACTTATCGTACAAGTTGTTATCTGTATCTTTAACTTCTCTGTTGATGCCAATGTTTGTGTACCACCAGATAAGGAATCATTTGAAATTCGATACATTTTTATGGAATTCTGCAGTAACCAACAGAACATCAGAGGCCGTGGGGCGTTATTAAAAAAGGGGAAAGTTGTTTGAAAATTTTTAAAAATTCACCTCTCACCCTCACCCCCACCACAAAAACTCCTCGGATTTCCGCCACTCGATTTTCAGATTTTGAAAATTATAAAAAAAATTATAAAATTGTCAAAAATATTTTGATGAAAAAAGAAAAAAAAGTTAACTGCCAAAAAGGGGGGGGGGTGGGGGGGGCATGGCCCCCCCTGGCCCCCGCGGCCCCTGAAAATTTATTAATCCTATTGAACACTCTAGAAACACCCTTATAAAAAAATATGTCGGAACCTTCTGCAAAGAACTTAGTTAACTCTCTAGAACATTCTTATTTCCAGAACATAGAACTTTGATATATAATATGCAAGGAATTTTTGTTGGAGGTAAAGGGGATTTGCAGAAATCTTACGAATTATGAATAACAATGCTGAGCAATTTGTTGCTTATGTCTGAGATCAATGAATTGCGATCCAGAGTTTTTCTGAATGCCAACTAGCAAAACCTTTGAACTCCAATGTCAAGCGGAAAAGATTGTTTTTGCCAATTTCCAGTCAAAATAAAATCTGAAAAGACCCTTGTGGAGTAAAAAATTTTGCATATTCGTAATCTACGCAAAAAGTTACTCAAGATAACCCAGTTTGAGGGGTACAGATCATTCCGAAGTCATGTTTAATGATCGTGAAAAGTCACCGAAAGTCGTTTCGTCAAGTGACAGTCAAAATTTCTGGCGCCGATTAAAAATATAAGCCTTCAAATACACAATGTAGAGTTTGATATATGTTATAGTTGGATAAATGAAGTTTCATTTCCAATTGGTTTCAGATTTTTACCCCCTGTCCCACATGACCAAAATGATATGAGAAAATGGGTTGATTTTATAAATTTTTGGTGTGAACCAAACTTTAGGGCTGCGTAATTCAGACAATAAATATCCCAAGGACTCCCGGTTTCTCTGGGTTGACAACAGACTTATTGACATGAATTATACCCAATATAGGAGGTCTGTGAACCAAACTGACTGTGCCAGTGGCTTCCTAAATCCTGAACAATTTTGTGAAAATGTTGTAAAGTCCAAACTTTGGCACCAGGTGGCGCCTCAGTGACAAATCGCACATATTATTTGATGTTAAATTCGTAATCTACACAAAAAGTTCACTTAGTATACAAAGTTAAAGCATTGTACTTGTATTATAAATGTGAGTTTAAGGGATCTGAAAAGCCAAAAAACTACCAAAATTCATGACACAATTTTGACACCCTCATTTAAAATGGCCATATCTCGGTGAGTTTTTGACCTAGGGAGCTAATATTTTGGATTGGTTAGTTTAAGACTTAGTATTATCACATATATTTTTCATGATTTTTTTGGAGGGGGTCAGGTTCCCACCATTGGTCCACTTGACGTGGAATGACCCTTTTACAATCCCTTTAAGGATACAGTCTGCCTTCCACCAGTGCCAATTACTGTCAAATACTGAAGGCCTAATTCAAATTGTGAAATAATTGAGGGAAGTAGGTTATTGACATTGTTTTATTTCTTATTTGTTGAACTGTCACTTTCTTTTACGGTTACGGCTGATTGATTTCAACACAACTCCATAACAATCCAACCAAAAGACATCGCCATAAGTTTTTATAATTTGGTAAGATTGACACATATGGCAAAGAATTTAAGCCTGACTAAACAGACTATCGTTGGGAAAGTTCTAATGAAATACAGAAAAGTTTTAAGACAAAACTTACCTAGCTTTTTGAGCAGCTTTTTACCTCATCTTGCAACTTGGGGCCTGACATTTTTAGTGACCAATAATAACTTCCTGAGAAGAAATCAAAACCAAGATAGATAACTCCAATTAATACATTATAAAAATCAGACCACTTTTAAGTTGTGTTTTGATTATCAGAGTCGTCTATATAGACGGCTCTATTGATTATTTTTGTGATCGAATAGAGATAATTATAAATTATTAATTTGTAGTCTGGACGGAAGTTGGGAATATTCCCTAGATAATTACCCCCCGGACAATTGCTCCCAGACAATAACCCCCGGAATCTCTGGGGTTTCAGCTATTTGACACACTGCAGGAAGACTATTTGAAGCTATATTTTTGGATTTTTTTTATACCTGCAGCCGGTTGGCTCAACTTCACCGACGACACTTTTTCAACCGACAGATATCAATAGAGGAGGGGAGGAGGTGGGCCCCCAACCCCCCTCTACCTACGCCACTGGATCATAAACCGACAACATCGGCAATCTCAAGTGGACAGTCGACCAGCATGCTCAAGTTTATATTTTTCATGAATAGTGTTGTACGTCTTACTTTTCTGCGCCTATATGGGCTAATTGAGGACGGGCAAACACCATGCATAGGCGTACGGGCCAGGGGGGCAGGGGGGGCAATTGCCCCCCCAGTGATTTTCATGAAGGAAATTTAAAAAAATAAAATCGTTCGGAAATGATGTGATCAGGCAGATGGCGTGAAGTTTTTGGAATTAGGGGTTGGGTGGGGGTCGACTTGTCGGGCAAATATATTTCGTTGTCGGGCAAATTAGCATTAGTTGTCGGGCAAATTAGTTTTGCCCCCCCCGCTCAACTAACGTCCCGTACGCCTATGACACCATGCAGTGTGCAATGAGGGAAATTTTGGCAGGACAGCGACATTAGCCTGCTCTTAATTTCGATTTCCAACTGTTAAGGGATCTTTAACGTGCATAGCCAATAGCACACGGGATTTCGGTTTATTGTCCCATCCGAACGACTACTCTCTGGCCACAGTAAGGTCTGAATTGATTTTTTTCTCTTGTGTCACAAATATTCAAAATATGATTATCAATTGCATGCCATGTGTCTTAGAATGCCTTTGGGTCCATGAAAATATATGGTTTGAAAATTTTCAATATGAAATAAATACACTTTCCTCCTAGAAATTTCATGTGAAAATGACCTATATTTTTGACTGAAATTTCCCCTCTGTAAAATCGTGTTTCCAAATAAATATTTTTTTAACAGTTGTCATTTTTATCAACCCAAAAACAATCTTAGACTCTCAGAACTAATTTTGAGTTAATATTTTAATTCTATAAAAAATAATGGGCAAAACGCGATTCTGAGCTCATTGTTGCCAGAGAGTAGATGCTTTTTCCATGTCAGCCCCTCCGACCTGCATCACCGACAGGGAGAAAACGGGTTGAAATTCAATTGCAAGGTTTTGGGTAAATTTTCTAGGAGATAATCTTGATGGGGGGCAATTGTCCTTGGCAATTTTACATGGGGGAGGGGGGAATTTTCCAGGGGGTAGGAAATTGTCTGGGGAGAAATTATCCGAGGGGTAGATGCCCAGGAGGTAATCGTCTTGGGAAACAATTTGAAGGGGGCAATTATCCGGGGGTGGGGGGGGGGGGGCTGGGGCAATTTGTCTGGGGGGGGGGGGGAGGGATTATTCTAGACTCGAAATTTTGAGAGTTGATATCGTTGCGTATCGAGGCCTTCCGATAAACAGGGGTTTTCGAGGGTTTGCAGTCTTGGACAATTTTGAAAATTAAAGCTGATTTCCTTGTATCTGAGGCCTTTCCAGACAGCTTTCTCAAAATGTGTTGTCTTGCTAACACCCATCCTAAGATAATTTGAAAATGAGAGTGGATTTCATTGCCTCTGAGGCAATTCCATACAACATCAGTGGAAGGTAGGATAATAAAAATAACGCCGACTATGTTTGTCCCTTGACCATACTAAAAACGGCTCGAACATAGCAGAAGAGTTGTGTTATGTACATCATGAGCTGGTGATTGTGGTATGTTACTGCACATGAATGGAAAATTAACACTAGAAACATGGTAATAATTATTTATTGTCACACATCAGTCACATGGCCATAATCTCCCAAATTACTGAAAAAGGCTCGAACATAGCAGAAGACTTGTGTTATGTACACCATGAGCTGGTGATTGTGGTATGTTACTGCACATGAATGGACAATTAACACTAGGAATGTCGTTGTCGTATAGACAGCTTTCTCAAAACAACATAGCAGAGCTGGTGATTGTGGTATGTTACTGCACATGCATGGAAAATTAACACTATAAACATGGTAATAATTATTTATTAACATGTCTTTGGATAACAGGCAACAGTAGGTTCTGTGTCACCTGGATACAGTGTACAGAGACAAGGCCAATAGCAATCTGAGTTAGGGTCATCTCTGTTGAAAGCTTTTCCAGCGTCAATTTTCTTATCTCCATCTGTACATTGCTTCGTTTCAGCCGCCCCTTGAAAATGACAAAAAAAAATGGAATTGAATCCCAATTTCGTCCGGGACAATAAACCGAGGCCCCTTGTGATATTGGCTGTGCACGTTAAAGATCCCTCGACAGTTGGAAATCGAAAATAAGAGTAGGCTAATGCCACTGTCCTGGCAAAATTTCCCTCATTGCACACTGCATGGCGTTTGCCCGTCCTCAATTAGCCCATATAGTTTTTTTTACATTGTTTCAAAACTTAAATATACCCCCAAAAATACAAACTTTATAACTTACCTGTTGTCAATGTTCCCATCACACATACAACCAAAATAACTATTGCTAAACGCATCTTGTATTATACAGCTTAGAGTAAGATTTCTGACAATAATCAACGAATACAAACTAGGCCTATACTATCTTATACAGTTCTTTATATACCGTTTAGAATATAATTTGATGTTGCAATTAATTGATTGTATGGCACAGACACATACGCCAACATTACAACTGCATTCAAATTGAAAAATATCATATAAAAAAGGTGAACAATTTCCCCCGAGTTTTCTGATTTTTACCGACTTTTCCCCACCTTTGTGTGAATAAAGTTATTGTTAAGTTGTTTTCTAAACTTTGTATGTGTATTGAGGACACTGATAGCATCAATTTGCGTCATTCCAATTTCCATTCCGACGTCTGTGGTTCTTGCAATTCCATTAAAACTAACGCTTTTTAGCTTTACTGTCAGTGACGTCATAAAACGCGTTAGTTTTAATGGAATTACAAGAACCACATACATCGGAATGGAAATTTGAATGGCACAAATTGGTACTATCAGTGTCCCCGATACACATACACAGTTTAGAAAACCTCTTTACAACCCCTTTAAGCCATGCAGTGGGCACTGAGTGAGTTTCTATCAAGACAGTGGAAAGATTGAGAAAAATAAATATAAACGATCTAAATTTTTTACCATTGAGTTTGTATTACTAGATTAAAGTTGTTTTTTAGTTTCTTGATGAAACTTGGTATGTATGTATATATGAATAAGATCTCTGTCAAGTTTAAATTTGGCATTGATCGAATGAAAAGTTTTAGAGTTATTGCCCTTGTCTACAGGTGAACTCTACAATAATGTAGGCCTCAGCCATTCATGTATATTTTGTAAAATAAAATCACAATATTGATAAATATCATTAACACATTGTTACTAATAAGTCTATGCCTGGTGAATCGCTTTACACTTGGTGATTCGAGGTTTTGAATCACATATTTGAAACCTTTTGATTATTATTGTTCAGATATTTCTCAACTTAAAGAAAATGTTTGACTACTTTGAGGTTAGAAAACTTCTGTCTTAAAGGGAGAGTCTGAATTTTTTTTAGGTTAAAAAATTTGTTTGTTCAAATTTTTGAAAACTTTACACCAAAATCTGTAACTATGTGCCCTTTACTGCATCTGAATGTTTTAACTAAAAAAATCCAGCCGTTAATTTTTAAACGCTTAAAACATGCTAAAAATTTTAAAAATCTTACCAAAGGTTTTTAAGTGTGTTATGTTTTTTGAACGCTGTGAAAAAAATAATGAACAGATTTGAGTAAAATAAACGCCAAATTGTAGAGAAATATCTTGACTTTATATTGTCAAGGTTTCAGTTAGAAATATTGAGCCATTTAAAGGGCAAACACCAAAACTAGGTCAAATTGCTTAATTAACAATTAAATATTATAGAGATACTATTTTGTTCATGAAAATCGTCAGACATTCCCTTTAAGAAACATTAAGACCTAGATTTCTATGGAGGTATAATGTTGCCAAAATTGTCGATTGTGTTGCAACGTAAAAATACCAATGTCGTTATTACAAAACAATTTACTCTTTGCATTATAGTATTTTAACGTTGCAACACAATCGACAATTTTTGGCAACGTTATATACCTCCATAGATTTCAAATCGTAATAGTGGAAATTTATCACGATTGGCAACCCGATTCAAATCGTGGTCTGGTGATCCTATCAGATCTTATGGCATCGTGAGGTCAGTCGTGTTAATAGTAGAAACGTTTAGAACCGTTCAACCCGATCCATTATTGTTACTTGCGATCATCGTATCATACATTAACAAAGCGGTACGGATCACATCTTATCGTGATCCAGTCGGGGTCATTGGAATCAATTTTAGCCCACTGTAGCGCGGACGTCCAGATAGGACATCCGAAGCTGATTTCGGGCTTTGATCTGACCCCTCCCCCTAAAAAAATTGTCAATTTCTATTTCATTTTACTGGGGAGTGTTCGCTATTAGTAAAATAATCCTGAGCCTTAAATTCGGCAAAGAATGTCATGAATTATCGTTTCCAGGCATATATAATTCTAAAATATTTCCCGTGTTATAGTCTAATTCTAAGGCCCTTTCGCCCCCCCCCCCCCCCCTTTGATAACCATCTTCGCCTTCCAAGGCACATCGACATTGTTGATTACCGCTCTTAACCCAACCTCGATCAGCTCGAATCACGTTTCCATTGGCAAAACAAGCTCCTAGCAGAAAGAAAAAGACCGATAACCAAAATTAGAAAAATTACCACTAACTAAAAACCAGAAATTAATGAATAAATGAATGAATGAATTGGTTAATTACATCTAAAAATTTTTTAATTACTGTAAGATTTAGATTTACACCAAATTGTTTTACAATCGACCTGAAACGATTTCAATACGATTTTAATCGCCATAACTAACGAATTTTTGTAATAGAAGGCGAAGGGAGATAATTATTCATTATTTGTGGTCTGAAGCATTGTTCTTTGATATTGGAAACCAATTTCGGTCGAACCGGAAATAACATGTGGATTTTGTAAACAAACTTGCCTGATGAAATGAGTTGCCAATAACTTTTAATTTGTAAGTAAAAAAACGTAGGTTTACTTCAGAATATTTGCTCTGTCTCTTGGTAATACAAGGTGTACAAGCAAAACAATTTTGCTTATCAAAATCGCATCCAAAGCATGACAAAATGGAGAGAAATAATTTTATAGTACAGGACACCTTTAAAAAGAAGTACCAACAGTGTTTCAAAAAAAGTTAGAATTTTTAGTTTTGCGGAAGACATCCGCCAGTTCTATATTTGGTCCCTCATCAGTGCGGACACAGTTTTTGCTTTTTGTTGCAGTCTTATTCAAATGACATGATTAGATTTTGAACTAGAACCGTGCGACGGTACCGAGCAGTGCGCATCCGGTTTCGTCCATGGGTGAAAAGTTACATTTTCAATCCAAATTGCGAAATTTACAGAACATAAAAATCGGCATATAAATTGTTTATATTCGAGAGTGAAAAGTAGAATAACCGAAAAGAATCGATTTCCAATTGTCGAGGGGTTTTTAACGCGCACGGGCCTTGGTTTATTGTCCCATCCGAACGACTAGGCGCTTTTTCCATGTCAGCCCCTCCGACCTGCAGCATTGAAAGGGTGAAACCGGGTTAAAAAATCCGAAGGCATCATCTCGACCCATGCCGAGGTTGAACCCTGGACCTTCAGCGAGCAAAAGTCTATCTCACTGTGCCACCGCGGCTCTCTAAATGTGATAGAGCCAATTGTTGATAAGATATATGACATCAGAATACTGAGTGCTAACCTCCATATACGTAAGTTCGCAGCACAGCTCGAAAACTATCATATTAACATGAACTTAGCAAAAATTCTATATTATTATTTTTTTAGAAAACATTTTAATGGTCAACGTTTTTAGACATGCAATTTTAATAAATGACAGAACCAGATTTTTAGAACGGATTTTCTTTTTTTGGCGTTGGATCGTTATCTACTTCTTTTAGACTTTTTGTTTATCTTTTTAGTACACAATTTAAAACGTTAAAAATACAAGTTACAATGTAAGAAATTCATGTTAAGCAATTGTCAGTTGAAGGGAGAGAACTGCATTTAAGCATACAGACAACAAACATTTTTCATTTGAAGGGAGAAAACTGCATTTGAACATTTTAAAATACTACTCTGACCAGTGAGAAGCGTTAAAAGAAACACTATGGTAAATTGTAACTTTCTAGATGTTGGTATATTGATCATGTATCGTATGATGTGCTGAGGGAATGATACGTTGTTATACTTCAGCGTAGTCTCTTGCATATTGTCAGATATAGTAAAAAAAAAATGATCCTCTCGAGGTGTGTTACACTTATTTGAAGCATACAAGCTAATAGTACTTCCTGGTCATTTGAACCAATAGATTTAGAAATAGCTTTGAAAATTTCAGTCTAAATTAAAATTATTGTTCCAGAAATATAAAGAAATCGAAATTAAAAAATCAGTTGCCACAAGGTTGTTGGCCATCGACTAAGGATTACATAAACACCGATATAATGTAAATTAGATTATCCCCTGAGGTCCCATTTTGAGTTTTATAAAAATAAGTCACAACAACATGGCACCTGACATATTACTTCCGGGTAGGATTTTATCTATATCTTTTCTGTTGACCATTTCTAACATGATGCAAAAAGAAACTTTCAAATAATTCGGGCACTCCAGAAGTTCAAGTTTACAAACAAATGACGTCAAAACCGGAAGTGATATAAAAATTTCAGAAATATTGTTTTCTTCATTATCAAATTGTTTATCTACTTGTAAGTTTTCAGATCGATCAAAATCAAATTTCCAAAAAACACGCACAGTTACAATGAAAATTGGCACAAAATTTGCAAGTTTTAAAAAGCGCAAATTTTATTCAAATATTTTGTGTTAAATATCATTTGAAAGAGCAGATTTAGCATAGTAAATATGTCTAAAAATTTGTGACGTATGTTTATTAGGTCACGTGACAAAGCTCTTTAAAGTTAAAAATTACAATTTTCAAATGGCCATAAAACCGGAAGTTAACATCAGAAATCGGAAATGAATATATCATTTGATAGATCTCGTTAAGGGCAATATCTTTTGTGCAGGTCAAAAGGTCATCAAAGGTCAAGGTCACTAGATATGAGCCTTGAAAGTTTCTGTCATTACTGAAATTCTTTGTCCGGAAATAGAAAAAAGTCTAAATCGAAATTAAAAAATCCGCTGTCATAAGGTTGGTGGCAATCGACTAAGGATTTCATAGACACCAAAATTGTGCAAATCCGATTATCCCCTGAGGCCCCATTTTGAGTTTTATAAAAATTAGTCACATCAACATGGCGTCTGACATATTACTTCCGGGTCAAATTTTATTATAAATATCTTTTATGATGACAAATTCTAACATAATGCAAAAAAAAAAATTCAAATATCTCCAAAACTCTGGAAGTTAAAATTTCAAGTTTACAAGCAAATGACGTCAAAACCGGAAGTGATATCAAAATTTTGAAAACACAGTTTTGTTCGCAATAACAATGTCTATATGCCTAGAAGTTTTCATAACGATCGAAATAAAGTTGTGAAAGTTGAAAAAAGCGTTAAAAAAGAGTTGCAAAATTCAGCGTCAAAAATCAAAAATTATAAGTTTTTTAGTGGTTATCGTGTAGAAAAGACATATCTGAAATAAACCAAACAAATTCCATCGAAATTGGTTGAAAATTGTAGGTAAAAATGATAAAAAACCGAAAATAGACGTTTTGTGATACCTCATTTCCGGTTGGCGTAAACTGCGTCATTTAACATTTAAGCCACAATGAGCAGCAAATTATCGTGGGAAATGGTGTCAGACTTAGTGTGACAAGCTTCCTTCATGCCGAAATAGCGAGACCAGAAAACGAAAAAAAAAAAAAATAGTCAATTGCAAAACAATGCAGTGCGTTCGAAGAATCGAACGCACTGCAATTACTGTCTGTTCAACAGTTCAAGTTGAAAAGTGTTTTGAATTTTTGCTATTATTTTTTTTGAGAATTGGAATATCAGCCTGACAATGCTACTTTTAGTCTTAGAATGTCTTTGCTTTGATAAAATATATGATTTTTGTAAGTTTACATTAAAAGAAACACATTTCTTTATTAGAAATTTCAACAAGATAATAATTTTGATTGAAAACTGTCGTGTCCTCTGTAAAAACAAATTTTAAAGACATAATATTTATATTTTCATCAAAGCAAAGACATTCTAAGACTAACAATACTAATTTGAAGCTTCTATTTCAGTTCTTAAAAATATTATGGCAAAAATTCTAAAAACTGTTCAACGTGCACTGACAGTAGAATTTGAATTCACTATTTGTTAGATATCTTTTCATCATGTTTTTAGATTGTGAATTTCTGGATAATGAGTAATATGGAAGTGTCCCAGGAAGCTGAAGTCAGTGATGAAATAAAGTCACAGGTACCAGTAGCGGAGGAAGTAAAGGGTACTGGTAATGATTTAGCAGTGGAGGAAAAAACGGAAAAGGAAGTAAAATGTAGACCTGGTACAGCTAAAATCAAACAAGAGTAAGATTACAATTGTTATCACAATTTTAAACATCTTTCAATCAAATATTGACAATAAATGTCATCATTTATCCTTAAAAGGGGAATGTCCACCCACAGGGGTGAATTCGAGGGGGGGGGCTCGTTGAATTTGAAGCATGTTATATTTCTGAACCCCCTCCGCCCCCTCCTCTTTCTCTAAACCCTGGATCCGCCCCATACCATTTAAATCTGAGCTAATCAGTTTAAATGTTTAAATTCTGCCATAAAAATTTAAGCCTTCAAATCCTTGTGTATCTATAATTATCAGCGTTGGAAAGTCACAAATACGACTTATATTTTATAGAAATTGAATATGGATGTTTAGGTAGGGATATAATTGAAAGGATTATGCGATTATCTGCAATTGTAGTACTTCTGAAGGTCATTTACATATATTCAAGACCCACATCCACTCTTGAAAATAATGATGGTTCCTATTTAAGGTTAATGTGTCGCCTCTATATTGTTACAAAAGTGAATTTTTCCTTTTTATTTGTATATCTGTCACAAATTAATGCATTGATGTTTATGTTAAATTGATTGTAAAGTGTATTTCTAAACTTTGTATGTGTATCAGGGCCACTGATAGCATCAATTTGTGCCATTACAATTTCCATTCGGATGTCTGTAGGTCTCGCAAATCCACTTAAACTAACACGTTTTATTACATCACTGACAGTAATCTACCTTCCGGTACTATTGATATCTATGCAGATCACTGTCAGTGACGTCATAAAACACGTTAGTTTTTGTGGAATTGCAAAAACTGTAGACGTCGGAATGGAAATTAGAATAGCACAAATTGATGCTATTAGTGGCCCCGATATACATACAAAGTTTAGAAAACTCTTTACAATCACTTTCACAGTAAACTATTATATATTATTTTTATAGATATCTACTTCTGGGCCACAGACCACAAATTGATAAAGAGTACCTGTCGGAAGCAGTCAAAACTAAAATAGAAAACACCGAAGCCATACCAGATGATTCTAAAAAAAGGTCAGCTGAAGGGCAGGAACCTCCTGCTAAGAAAATTCGATTGAAGGGTCGCAACAAACATAGACCAATCGAAAAAAAGCCTGACGATGCAGACAAACTTTGTCCCGCTATAAGACAAGAAAGAGAGTGCTTATTTGCAGGAAAATGCAAATTTTCACATGACCTCAAGGCATTTTTTGAATCAAAGCCTCCCGATCTGGGAACTTCCTGTTATCTGTATGAAACATTCGGAAAATGTCCTTACGGTTTGACCTGTCGTTTCGGTGCAAAACATATTGACGAAAATTATAAAAACATTGTGAATAAAGAACTCTGGGAAAAAAATTCTGAAGAGTTGGAAAATTTGAATTATTTATCCAAGGATGTTCAAAAACTTTTATGGAAGAAAAAATATGACTTTAGTAAAGCGAATTCTATCCATAAGCAAGTTGTTAATATTTTGGAGAAAAGGAAAAAGAAAAATGGTGGTGAGAATGGAAATTCTACTAAAGATTGCGAAGACTCAAAAGAAGATGAGACTTTATCAGATATATTGAAAGATGAGGCAGTGTCAAATCTTGGATGTGTATCAGATGAAGATTTTATCAAACTTAGACCCAAAGAAGTCAAACTGGTAGGCCTTATTTTTGAGGGTTTCAAATATTACTGGGAATTGCCAATTGGGGTTTTGCTTAGTGCTCATACAAATAGTTTGGTGGCCATTTTTTGGGTGAAGGAACAAGGACAGACCACTCTTCTTACAAAATTGGTCAAGTAAATTGATTATAATAATAAAAATACTAATAAAAATTGTCTTATAAAGTTGATAATGAAACTGTTTTTTTTTTTAACTATTTTCAGATAGATTTTTCTAATAAACTGTATTTGGCTCCATTGACCACTGTAAGTATATCTGTATAAATTAAACTCTAAGAAATATAACTTTAAAAATGACATGATGGACCAATAAAAATAAAAATTTTAGTTTCAGAACCTGGAATTTTCTAATCAGTAATAATGTTCACAACTCTCCCTCGAAATTGTATTAAGTTTTCAATCTCCATGTATCTAATTATGAGCCATTGAGAGTGCCTTATATAAAAAAAAGGGAAAATAAATTTTGTGCAGTTCTAGTACTTCTGAAGGCCATTTACATATATTCTAGACCGGGGTGTGAAAGTCTAATGACCTTGAATAAGTCATCTTCACTCATGATTCCAGTCCACCCAACTGTAAAAGGATACAGATAATCCGGGAAAGATCATTACAAAGAGGTTTGGCCAAGGACCAACTGGGAGAAAGGATCCTCATGGAACTTAAGTTGTTATCCTTGTAAAATATAGACGTTTCTTTCTTTTTTATATCAACCCTAACAAATGCTGAACATTCTCCATGAAAATGAAAATTGTCAAGGTGCAGGTATGTTTGGTGGAGAATTTAAAGCAAATTTTATGTAGAATAAATGATATTTTAGGTGGGTAATTTACCGTTCAGAAGAATCTGTAAAGAATACGGAGCCGATATAACTTGTGGAGAAATGGCATTATCTACCAATCTGTTACAAGGACAACAATCGGAGTGGGCCTTACTTCGCCGTCATCCATCAGAGGATATATTTGGAGTGCAGGTTTGTTTTTTAATCTTTATTGCAATAGCTTTACCTCACAAGGGTTCACTTTACAGGGGTCGCAGAGCGTCTCTAGAAATGGGGGGGCCCTTTGGTGGAAAATTTTCAAAATCCACCTTTTATGACGTCACTGACAGTGATGTACATAGATATCAATAGTAGCTTCCGGTAGATCGCTATCATTGACGTTATTAAACGTGTTAGTTTTCGTGGAATTGCAAGAAGCACAGACGTTGGAATGGAAATTAGAATGATGTAAATTGATGCTATCAGTGTCCCTGATACACAAACAAAGTTTAGAAAACCTCTTTACAATCCCTTTAAGAACTAATGGTATTCTATGATGTCTAAGGTTTTAATATGATGTTACAGTGTACTCTGTCATTTCCGACATCTGAGTACTACGACATTCTGCGTAATCTGACATCTATGTCTGGTACTTCGATCATTAAAATATTTTGTAGATTTGTGGTGGATTTCCCGACACGATGACTAGGTGTGCTCAGTTATTACAAGAACAGACAACTGTAGATTTTATTGATATTAACTGTGGTTGTCCTATTGATTTGGTCTACAAAAAGGTAAGACTCAGTTATCTCCCCTTGTCAGTGATGCAGGTCGGCATTCGGCTCAACCTTCTCATTTTGTTTGAGGTTATGTAATGACTCGACCATGATAGGCGGCCATCTTGCCCCATAAATTGGCGGGAAAAGACAACTCTTGTTTGGACATTAATTTTGATTGGCTGTTTTTTACCGTAAAAGATGATGATACTCTCTGAAGGATGATTGTGATTGGTTGAACTATAATTTATTCAATATGGCAATATCTGTATAGTATACAAGGTTATCTAGCCACTAGTCTAGTTCAGAAGTAGATACGAATTGCCCGGGTGTGAAATTTCCGGGTGGCAGTTTTCCTGGATGGTAATCGTCCTTGGTGTGAAGTGCCAGGGTGTGAAATGTCTGATGCCAATCATCCTGGTGCGAAATGTCCTGATATGAATTGGTCTGGCAGGAATTGTCTGGGCGGGAATTATCTGGGTGTGAAATGTCCGCGCACGGGTTGGAGGTTCTGACATGGAAAAAAGTGTCTATTTATTTTGATGGGAAATTAAAGCGAGGCAGTTGGAAATTTAAAAATAAGAGTAGGTTAATTCCGCTGTCCTGGAAAAATTTCCCTCATTGCACACTGCTTGTTAAAATGTAGGACTTGTCATAACGACAAAATTAGATTTTAAAGACGTTTCGGCAATTTGTGGTTCCCTTCATGTCAGTAATGCTGTTTGGAGGGGCTGACATATGAATGGCCTTTTTTTTTTCAAAACTTAAATCGACCCCCTAAATTGCAGAATTTTCTTGATTTTTTTATTAGCTATGTTCTTTCCAAGAATTTGGAATCCAGGCATTTCCAAAGTACTGTAATTATTTTGACATTTCCATTTCAATTTTGTTATTTTTGGGTGTAAAAACTAGGGCTGCAACGATTCTTGAAGTGGCGATTCGATACGCTAAACGATACACATTCAACGCTTCGATTTATTGCGATTAGAAATCGCGATTCTTGAGTTTGAAATCGGAAAGAAAAGAAAACCTTTAATCATTAACATTTTAACACATTTTTGACATAATTTTCGTAACAAATTTATATGCTTAAGATTATCATCATTAATAACAAAGATTTAAGATGATAATGAACAAATTGACACGTAAAAAGCAATTTTCGAAAATTTTGATATGACATAAATTATAAAATGCGTGAGGATTTCTTGTTCTCAGTCAATAAAAGAGTTAATTAAATGAATCAAAATCGGGGCCGATGAATCGCGATTATTTTTTTCTTACACGATGCATTGATAAGGAGGAACGAATCGCGATTCATCGATTCTACGATTAATCGTTGCAGCCCTAGTAAAAACCCATTTGGTTTGATTGTTTTTCCATCTTGTAATTTCAGGGAGAGGGATGTGCCCTGATGGCAAGAAATTATAAATTCGAGCAAATCATCCGAAGCATGGTTTCAGTATTAAATATACCCCTTACAGTTAAAATGAGAACGGGTGTTTGGTCGTATAAAAATATAGCTCATGGGCTAGCACCCAAATTACGAGATTGGGGCGTTTCTATGGTTACAGTAAGTATTGTCATTTGTGTTTTGCTGAAATAACACAACGGAATATTAAAGGGATTGTAAAGAGCTTTTTTAATTAAATGACTGAAACACTAAAATGATGTTAAGAAATACAGTAATATGATTGGATAATAACAATAAATTCAAAATTGTTAATGATTGACCAATCAGATGACTCAAACACTAAAATGATGTTAAGAAATACAGTAATATGATTGGATAATAACAATAAATTTAAAATTGAATTTAATGATTGACCAATCAGATGACTGAAACACTAAAATGATGTTAAGAAATACAGTAATATGATTGGATAATAACAATAAATTTAAGATTGAATTTAATGATTGACCAATCAGATGACTGAAACACTAAAATGATGTTAAGAAATACAGTAATATGATTGGATAATAACAATAAATTTAAAATTGAATTTAATGATTGACCAATCAGATGACTGAAACACTAAAATGATGTTAAGAAATATAGTAATATGATTGGATAATAACAATAAATTTAAAATTGAATTTAATGATTGACCAATCAGATGACTGAAACACTAAAATGATGTTAAGAAATACAGTAATATGATTGGATAATAACAATAAATTTAAAATTGAATTTAATGATTGACCAATCAGATGACTGAAACACTAAAATGATGTTAAGAAATATAGTAATATGATTGGATAATAACAATAAATTTAAAATTAAATTTAATGATTGACCAATTAGATGACTGAAACACTAATACAAATTTTTGATGTTCAGGTCCCAGGTATCAGATATTATCAGGGGCGGACTGGACTGCATGGCCACATGTCTAAAGACATGCGGGCCGGTGTTCAGAGGGCTGGTTTGTGAAAAATGACAAAAAAAAAAAAAAAAAAAAAAAAATTGGACGTAGGTCCGAAATCCGAAAATATTCCAATTGTACCTACTATAAAAATAGATCGGATTATCTTGATAATTTTCTAAATTTCGGTAATGCATTTCCATTTTCTGGCCAACCAGTTTTAAAAGCTGGAAGCGCTCGGAAATCACATTTATGGCAGTCACTTTTCAAAATTTTCTGGGGGAGAACCCCATAAGACACACTTAAGTGGGCCGGTCACTGGAAAAAAGCCATGGCCGTGTCAAGGCCCCAGTCCGCCCCTGGATATTATTTATTGTTATTGTAGTTACATGGTAGATCAAGAGAACAACGCTATACGCGTCTGGCAGCCTGGGACTATATAGAAACTTGTTGTAACGAGGCTAAACCCATGCCTTTCTTCGGTAAGTTTCATATGAACTGTAGTTTTATTTTTAAAAGACCTATAGCTGAGTTTATTTCCACGGAAAATGTCCAAATTAATGTCCCTGGACTGGGGCATGCCCCCCAAAATCTAGGCCTTGTTGCATTGCTGTCTTAAAGGGCTATGTTCACTAACTATTAGCCTGAAAAATTCTAGTCTCAGAATCTGGAATTTTTTAGCTTATCTAATTCGTAATATTGTTCACAACTCTCCTACGAAATTTAAGCTTCAAACTCACATGTACCCATAAATATTGGCGTTTGAAAGTCAAAATTACGACTCGCCGTTTAGTAAGACTATGACTTATATAGAAAACACATAGTACAGAAAATGAAGGATAAATATTAAAGTAAGGATATAATTGAAGGAATTATATGATTTTCGTGCATTAGTAGTACTTCTGTCTGAAGACTATTTGCATATGTTCAAGGCCAAAATCGACCCTAAAAAATGCTGAACATTCCCCTTTAAGCCCAATAAATTTGATATAAAAATTTAATTTGTAGGTAATGGAGATGTATTGAAAGAATTATATGATTTTTGTGCATTAGTAGTACTTCTGAAGGCCATTTGCATATATTCATGGCCCAAATCGACCCTAAAAAATGCTGAACATTCCCCTTTAAGCCCAATGAAAAAGTTTGATGTAAAAATTTAATTTGTAGGTAATGGAGATGTATTATCATATGAAGATTATAATAATTATAAGAAACAATCTGGTGTCGATGGTATAATGATTGCTAGAGGTGCGTTGATCAAACCCTGGATATTTAAAGAAATCAAAGATCAACGACACTGGGATATCTCGGCCTCGGAAAGATTGGAAATGTTACAAAGGTTTTGTAATTATGGTCTGAGTCACTGGGGATCTGATCAACAAGGAGTGGACACAGTTAGACGATTTCTTTTAGAATGGCTCTCATTCTTACATAGGTATGTTAACTTAAAGCGATACAACTTCTTAGAATGTTAACTTAAAGGGGAATGTTCATCGTTTTTATACGCCTTCATCTCTTTATGAGGACGTATATTGTCGGCACCCCTGTCCGTTCGCCCGTCTGTCAACATTTGCTCGTAAACGCTCTTAAAACAAGATTTTTTGATGGAATCTAATGAAAATCGGTATGTGTATACATATTCATAAAACGAAGATCAAGTTCGAATTTGGGCTATTTTTGCCCCAAAATCTTGAATATGCTAATACTAACTTAGTTTTCAACTGATTTTGATGAAACTTAAAATGGATGTTATCGGACCTAAAATGAAAGGTTTGAGAAAGTTTAGTTTACTCCTGATTAAAATTAAAGCTTTTTCAAGATTTAGGCCTGTTAGGTCAGTATTGAGGAATTTTCTCCCTTTAACCTCTATACTGTAAGTGCTTCTATCAACATCAATTTTGCAGCCAATCTGTGTCCTGATATACGACCATACACGCCATAGGGTAACAGTTTATTGCTTAAATATTCATCAATTCATAAATTCATTACCGTATAATTCCGAATATAATGCGCACCCATGTATAATGCGCACCCCTTCCTTACCCCATCAAAATCAGGAAAAATTCATTTACCCATGTATAGTGCGCACCCCTTGTTGACGAAAAAAATTAAAGTTGGCATATCACACAGGCACCAAAATAGTGAGTGATAAAAAATCAAATTTCAAGTATCTACCTTACTTTGACTTAAATGGATTTTTATTAAATACATAAATTCATTACCTATGTCTTTTGCGACATGACAACTGATGCAAACATTATAATTGAAATATGTCTAAATCCATTGTAAATTTATTTGATATAGGTATATACCAGTAGGGATATTAGAAAACCCACCACAGAAACACGTACCATGGATTGAAAATATATCTTAATCCATTGTAAATTTATTTGATATAGGTATATACCAGTAGGGATATTAGAAAACCTACCACAGAAACACATACCATGGATTGTTAAATGGTTCTAGTTATAATTGAAATATCTCTTAATCCATTATAAATTTATTTGATATAGGTATATACCAGTAGGAATATTAGAACATCCACCACAGAAACACATACCATGGATTGAAAATATGTCTAAATTCATTGTAAATTTTTTTGATATAGGTATATACCAGTAGGGATATTAGAAAACCCACCACAGAAAATAAACGAAAGACCCCCATATTATAAAGGTAGAAACGAACTCGAGACATTATTATCTAGTGCTAACTGTGGAGACTGGGTTAAAATTAGGTAAGAAATTCATGATCTTTAAAGGAATTGTAAAGAGGTTTTCTAAACTTTGTATATGCATCGGGGACACTGATAGCATCAATTTGCGCCATTCCATTTTCCATTCCGACGTCTGTGGTTCTTGTAATTCAACTAAAACTAACGTGTTTAATGACGTCACTGACAGTGATCTGAACAGATATTAATAGTAGCTTCCGGTAGATCACTGTCAGTGACGTCATAAAATGCGATCGTTTTAGTGGAATTGCAAGAACCACAGACGTCAGAATATTGATGTCCCTAATACACATACAAAAGTTTAGAAAACCTCTTTACAATCCCCTTAATTAGCAGGTAGTCTTTGTATGGTTCTATAGCACAGTATGAGCAAATTGTGGTTGTTGTTAGTTGAGAGTTACGATGTTGATCAGGGTGTAAAAGTTCAATGAACTTGAAAAGATCATGAAATCTAAGCATGAAGGATACCAACCAAAATAAATCTTTTAATCCATGTAAACATGGGTAGCAGTTAATGAACTTTTCATCACGAAGAGTGTTATCAGGTGTCTAGAAGAGTAAGCATACCCTGCCCGATGCCATAAACTCTTATAATGAATATTGGTATCAGGTGTCTAGAAGAGTTAGCATACCCTGCCTGATGCCATAACCTCTAAATAGGGAAAAGTGGTATCAGGTGTCTAGAAGAGTTAGCATACCCTGCTTGGTGCCACACTCACCACTGCTGCTCAATGATATTAAATCAATAGATTAATGTTTTAAGTCACAGAGTGATGTGCCCCATTGAAATAACCAAATGATTTTATTTTTATATTTTTTTTTTTCAGTGAGATGTTATTAGGCCCTGTCAAACCAGATTTTAAATTTTTACCGAAGCATAAAGCTAATGCTTACCAGTAACCAGTGATGTGGCAAGACATTGGGGATTTTGGGGGTGGGGATGGAGATCTAGGAATTGTGTGAAAATGCTCATTTTCTGCAAATTTTAAGTGAAAATATAGCAGAATGGACTCTCCCCTGTAACTTTTGGATGATCTGAAAAATGATATGAATACGTATAAATCCCAAATAAAGTTTTATACTTAAAGTACATGTATTTTTGTTCTGCACTCACTCAACTGTGTTTCCACTGAGCGTAAAAGCTAGCCTTCATTTGTTTCCAATGGACAAATTGCCAAACCATTCAGACCATTACAGTTTGGTGATTGAAGACTTTTGTGTTCAGCAGTTTATCACGGGTCAAAAGAAAGCTATCTTTCATATTATTCAGTGGAACAACAAAAGCCATCTTTTTTGCGCTAAATAAATGGAAGCAATTGATCTTTCTTATCTGATTTTAGGTTAAATCGTAGTTTTGTACCACTTGTATCAACTTGGGAACTAGACTAGTGTACTAGATAACCTTGTATACTATACAGAGATCAATCACTCGTATCAACTTGGGAACTAGACTAGCGTACTAGATAACCTCGAATACTATACAGAGATAGCCATATTGAATAAATTATAGTTCAGCCAATCAAAATCAGACTTCAAAAAAGGGTTGTTTCCTTTCCTTTCCCATAATATTAGCCAATCATAATCAATCTTTAATCAAGAGTTGTTTTCCCTTGCCTATTTATTGGGCAAGATGGCTGCTTATCAGAGCGGAAGTGAGTGATTGCTTTACCTATTAAGTTTAACATCCCACTTTTCTGCACCACTTTTGCTAATAAGGACAGGCAAACGCCATGCAGTGTGCAATGAAGGAAATTTTGCCAGGACAGCAGCATTAGCATACTCTTATCTTTTTCTTAGCATGCTCCAACCTCTGGCCAAATGAGTTTTACGTCCCACTTTTCTGCATCACTTGTGCTACTGAGGATAGGCAACGGTCATGCAGTGTGCAATGAGGGAAATTTTGCCAGGATAGCATCATTAGCATGCTCTTATTTTCCCCAAGTGCTCCAACCTCTGGCCAAATGAGTTTTACGTCCCACTTTTCTGCACCACTTGTGCTACTGAGGCCACACAAATTTGATTTGTTGTTCTTCTGGATTTCTACCCTTCAAAATAGGAGCGAGCGAGCGAATTTTTTTTTTTAATTAAAAAATTTAAGATTCCAAATATTGGAAAAGAAGATAAATTGAATGGTGCGAGCGAACATTTTTTTATTATAAAAAAATAAACACGGCTATGTAAAAGAGAGGAGCGAGAAAGCTTAGTATGTAACAAGTACTGTTTCAACAACTTTAAACATCAACAAACAAGGGCTTTAAAAATCATTCAACATAACATTTGAACTCTTCACTTTAGAGTATGACAAAGACAAAACTATATTGAGTATTCCAGAGTGCCTCAAGTATTTCAGTATCTCCTTTGGTAGACTGATCTCTTCCAAAATCTTTAAAAATATACATAAAATATATCTTTAAGTATTTCTTACAAATCTTAAAAATATGAAAATAAAAATTGTACCAGTACAGCCCCAAAACAAATTAGCATTTCAGAAGAAATTGACCAGGAATTTGATAGGAATTTTAAATAGCATTATATCTTAGTTGTAATTCACTACATATTGATATTGTTAACTGAGTATTCACAAGTGGTGGACGGACAAAAGCCCCACCGGACAAAAGCCCCACAATATAAATTTACCTAGGACAAAAGCCCCACATTGAAAAAAATATTTATGAAAAGTACATTTGAAGAATTATTTAAATAAGAATTTTTTTTAGAATTTAAATACATTTAGAGATTGGATTCACTTGTAGAATTATTGTTGAGGGTGTTAAGTTAATTAGATACTAAAACAGTTTGTTTTGTTAATTAGATACTAAAACAGTTTGTTTTGTTAATTAGATACTAAAACAATTAATCAACAGATTATAGGATTAAAATGTCTTCTTTTAAATCCATTTCAATTTCTTAGATGTCTATGGCTTCTATGTCAATCTATGTAGTCAATTCCAAAATGGTGAAAAGGATATCACGGGACTTTTGATTGGAGTGGCCCATAATATTAGACTGAAGTAAAATGAAACAAAATTAGATGATAAATTTAAAAGAATGTATGATTTTTGTAAAGTCATCAAAATGTGCTAAAAAATGTATGATTATTCTGAATGTCATCAAAATGTGCTTAAAACATCGTATTGTGATTGTATATGTGCTTTAAAATGTATGATTTTTATGAATGTCATCAAAATGTGCTTAAAGGTTGTTATTGTTATGCATGAATATTGTAATAAAGAATGTCTGTATTTAATTTATAGTTGAGGCTAAGGAATCACCTAGCCAAGACATAGAAGCCATATACATATAAGAAATTGAAATGGATTTAAAAGAAGAAATTTCAATCCTATAATCTGTTGATTAAAGAAGTCATCATCATATTCATTATTAATTTATTATAAAATAATCTGTTTTACTATCTACTTAAACAAAGCACTCTGTTTTACTATCTAACTAACAAAACAAACTGTTTTAGTATCTAATTAACTTAACACCCTCAACAATAATTCTACAAGTGAATCCAATCTCTAAATGTATTTAAATTCTAAATTTTTTTCTTATTTAAATAATAAATGATTCTTCAAATGTGCTTTTCCTAAATATTTTATTTTTTCATAGTGGGGCTTTTGTCCTAGGTAAATTTATATTGTGGGGCTTTTGTCCACTAGGGTAAAAAATCAAAGTGGGGATTTTGTCCGGTGGGGCTTTTGTCCGCCATTCTCATAAGTATACCACCACTTTTGACAGAGTCTTTCAAATAAATTTTTTCAATTTGATATTCGTGAATAATATTGTCATCTTTCGTTTCCGGTACCGTCACCGCGGACGCCAAAGTTCTGAAGACTTCTAAAACACAGTGGCTATTTTTACGGTACCGTAAAGAAAAGTCTGTGGGCTATTTTTACGGCACTTCCTATAACGCATGCGCAGTTCAAGATTTCTATACTTTGAAACAATAACGCAAAGTCTAAAATAACGTCAATCTAGGCTAAGACTTTCAGTAAATAAAAAATGAACGCGCCACAGGTCCTTTGAATCGAATTACGTTAGTTCTATTGCTAGTGTTATTTGTAACTAATATATACCTAATTAAAACAAGCTCTGTTATTTTAGTTCTATTGCTATGAAGTTCTGGGTGGAGTCCAATCATAGACATACTATTTAATAGTATGTCTATGAGTCCAATAGATCTTATTCACGCCTCGTTTTTATCGCTTAGAAACTGAGGTTGAAATGACGTCAACCCATTCATGAAATACGACGTCAAATGAATGAAAAGGAATATGATGTCACTAATCACCATATCAACAGCGATAAAATGATTAGAAACACACGGCCCACCGTGATCGTATTTTATCTGGAGTAATTTTATCTTGCTGCAGTGGGCAAGACGCTGCTTTTGTTTATTTGCGTTATGATCCTGGTTATGGACAGAGCCTATATAAATAAAGTTTATATAGGCTTAGATATGGATCCAAGATGGTCTATAACGTGTGCATAAGAAGCTTCAGGGTAACCGCGGGTCGACGTCATCGGTCACGTGATCATCAGCGCGCGAAAACGTCCGCAGTGAAAACAAACCGAAAGTAGCGCAGTTAAGATGGCTTATGACTATGCTAATTGTTTAGATGGTGCTGCTAAAACACGTTACAGCATCAAATTAACTGCCTCGGGTTACTTTGTATTACGATATCCATATTAGAAATGTTGTATGTGACTGTCTATGTGACATTTGCATAGATAGATTGCTCTGTAAAATCATGGTGATAAACAATAGTCCTAAACCTACTAGGGCCTATACATGTGTAGAGAGTAGGCCCTAAATAAAGATTTTTAATTGATGATGTTGCTTGTTTTACTTTTGTTTACATTATTATTAGATGATTAAATTTTCGGATCCATTTAAATAATAACAGAAACCGATTCCGCTATAAAGCTGACTCATAAATAAAATAGATAGGCCTACGTGATTAAAACACTTATCTAATCCCTTGATCTGTCCGCAATGAATGGAAGTGTCCAAGTGTTTCTGTAGTTATATTATGACCATTTTCTGAATTATCCCGAATATCACTTTCTTTCATTTTTGTTTTAAAATAAATCTATCGTCCATAATGTGAGGGTGTCTAGTCAAGTCGCCGACACGCAAACTCGTCGGCAAACTTGACCAAGTCGTCGACAGCCTCGACCAACTCGTCGACAAATCCTAAGACGACACATTTTACTCAAATAATATCAGTATTTTAGTCGAGTTTTTTCTTTATTTTCTTATGAGATATAATACAGGGTTTCAAAAGTGGTTTCGTTATGCAATTGGCGAGTGATAAACGGTAAAATTTGGTCTGCGAATTTTCGGTAGAAATCAACAGAAACCCAACGGCCTATCACAGCAGATATTTCGCATATTATTTGTATGAATTGAAATAGTACCCTTAAAATAATTCTAAGAATCTTAGATAGTTTTTAGGTTTATGAAAGTACCAACCGTTAAATTAATTATTTGAAAATACGATTTTACGCACGGGAATTTTCCGAAAAGTGTATCATTTTCACGGGTAATTTCTTGGAGGGAAGCATCTTTATTTCGGTTGTATATTTCCAAACTTATATTTCGGTGGACCTAAAGAAATTGCAGACAAATGAAATGAAATTGATAATACAATTTTGAATATTTGTGATAGGCCCCTAGTAGATCAGGGAATAAATTTCAGAAGATAGGCTAGAGGTCAAGTAGTGTCTTCTGCTTACAAGGTAGAAAAAATGTAGAAACACTCAGACTGGGCGTGACGGAATGGCGCCACCTGACAGTCACCTGACCTCGAAAAGATCAAAGGATTTTTGTCACGTAATGAATTTATTGATGGATATTAATGTTTCAAGGTATCCTCTTCTCATGAATATTAATAAATCGGAAACTGATTGACAGGCAATCATGAATATTAATAAATCGGAAACTGATTGACAGGCAAAAAAAAAAATTCAGAAGAGAGTATTATTCTAAAAATTCCTTGTAAAAAATAAATTCGATAATAATCTCAATTATTCAATCAATTTACGGATTAACTGAACTTGCGGACTAAACATGGTTCAGTAATTATGATCCCGCTGTTGGTAATTGCATATATTAGTAGGAGATCAACCTATAGGTCCCGTGACCAAAGTCTGGGAACAAAGGTTTGAAAGTGTTTTTGTGTTCCCTGATGAATACCGAACAATTTTGACTTGGGCTGCCCCCTTGAAAATGTCAGGCATTTCCGGTAGGGGTCAACAAAGGTCAAATAGGGATCAAAATTCAAATATAGTCTTAGGGTGTCGATATGCTTATCAATTTACTCGTAAAGTCATGAGGATTCAGAAAATATATAGTTTGTTATACCTCCGACCTGAAATAAGGGCGCTACGGTCAAAAACGTCTCAAGGTCAACGAACTTTTGACAGAGGTCAAATTTTAACATTGTTCGATTTGAATAATTTTAGTGTCTAATTATATGTTTTCTGACATGGCAAATTCAACTATCTCACTCTTGGATGGTTCTGGGTAAATTTTACACTTATACAGACCCTTCTTGGATGGTTATTGGTAAACAGTAGCCTACACTAATACAAACCGGCCCGGATGATCCTGGGTAAACTGTACACTAATACAAACCCGTTCTCGGACGATTCTTGGTAAATTGTACACAAACCCGTTCTTGGATGGTTCCTGGTAAACTGTATACTAATACAAACCCGTTCTCGGATGGTTCTTGCATGGTAAATTGCGTACAATAAAAACCCACTTAATGAACGAACCCGCTCTCAGCTGGTTTTTGTTAAAATGTTTATTAATAAAAATCCACTCTCGGATAGTTCTCAGTTAACTGTGTATTATTAAATGGTATTTTGTTTATTAATTTAAAAAAAAAAACCCACTTGGATAGTTTGAAGTCAACTATGTATTTCTACAAACCCATTCTTGGATGGTTCTCAGTAAATTGTGTATTGATGAATCAAAACACACTTTTGGACAGTTCTGGACGAACTTACAAACTTCACTGATTGGGTTGGGGGTGATTGCAAGGGGGGTTATCTTAAAATTTCCTTAGGGTGCAACAAAATCACTTGCTGTTGAAAAAGGACTGATATTCAAAGAAATTAAATTTTATCTTTTTGCTGTATAATTCCCCAAACCCTATTTAAGAGGTGGATGTTCTCAATTAAATTCTGTTCGTTCGAAAAGGCATCATATACTAGGAAATCTTCTTGGTATGCAATGTCTTTCTTCACGGGTGGTCGTTCTCAACAAGAAAGAAGGGGGGTGGTGGTTTTTAAACCAATTCTATCGGAAAGGCATTAGTAGCAAGGAAACGAGCATAAATTTTCAAAATTTTCTTGGGGTACAGTGATTCCAAACACTCTTCAAGGATTTGTCGTTTTCAAGAAAAAAATATTCTGAAAAGCCTGAGATGTAAGAAAACAAGCCTAAATTTTCAAAATTGTCTTTGAGTATACAGTGCCTCCAAACACTCTTCAAGCAGTTGGTGTTTTAAACGAGAATTTTGTTCGGAAAAGCATCAGATGCAAGGAATCAACCTTGATTTTAAAAAATTTCTTAGTGGGAGAATCCCTGATATCTTCCTTCAGTGGTAAGCATTTGATGTTCGATGCCATATCCTTTATAGGATTGGGGGTCTGTAAAAGAAAAATAATCAAAGAGAGTTGGTTGTATTGGTGTACAGTTTATATTAGTGTAGGCTACAGTTTACCAATAACCATCCGAGAACGGGTCTGTATAAATGTACAGTTTACCCAGAACCATCCAAGAGTGAGATAGTTGAATTTGTCATGTCAGAAAACATATAATTAGACACTAAAATCATTCAAATCGGACAATGTTAAAATTTGACCTCTGTCAAAAGTTCGTTGACCTTGGGACGTTTTTGACCGTAGCACCCTTATTTAAGGTCGGAGGTATAACAAACTATATATTTTCTGAATCCTCATGACTATACGAGTAATTTGATATGCATATCAACACCCTAAGACTATATTTGAATTTTGATCCCTATTTGACCTTTGTTGACCCCTATCGGAAATGCCTGACATTTTCAAGGGGGCAGCCCAAGTCAAAATTGTTCGGTATTCACCAGGGAACACAAAAACACTTTCAAACCTTTGTTCCCAGACTTTGGTCACGGGACCTATAGGTTAGATACTAGCCTTGTCAGTCTACACAAGTAAATGTTTGATCTGGCCACAGGTGCATTTAATGAAGGCATTATTGCACTAAAACAAATTTTAACAGCTATCTTGAAAACACTTTCGCATGAAATACATATCTCGTAAAGGTTTGTTTTCACTGCGGCTATTTATAGAAATCACGTGACGTCGTAGTTACCCGGATGCGCCGCGGTTATGAATTCACGCGTCGGCCATCGAGGCTCATAACGCAAACAAACAAACAAAACAAGTGTCAAAAAGCAATCTGCAGCAAAATCACCACCTTGAGGTCTTTGACGCCTCTTTCTTCTATCAAACTAGCTCAAATTTTACATCGTTAAATTGAGAATTAATTATGCTATGTAAAAATATTATCAGATTAAGTGTTTCTTCACATATTACTGAGAAAAGGGACGAAAGTGCAGCTTTAAGCCAATTTTTCTTGCCGTTGATAGGGTGATTAGTGACGTCATTCGTTCACGTCGCATTTTATCAATGAATAACGTCATTTGCGTTATTAACTTCGGTAAAGGCTGTTTTCCATGGGACGATTTCCTTCGCGCGAAGCGATTTTTTCGCACTAACGCATGCGTATTGTTTGTAGGTACTCAAATTTGCTACGAAAAAAAATCGTCGCGACGATTGCAAAAAGAGTAGGAATAGTTTCACTTTTTTCGCGACAAAATATTTCGCGTAAACATTTTATCCAATGATCCAATCAAATGCGCTAACAATATCAACGTCATATTATCTTGAAGTCATGACGTCAAACTGGCGGAGATCGTGGAAATTAAAAATCGTCGAGCGCTTTTGTTTTGCGACGAAAAAAACGCTTCGCGCGAAAAAAATCGTCCCGTAGAAAACGGCCTTAACGAGACGTGAATGGGCACCATTTAAAGTTGAAATTCCTACTAAGTACCCAATGATTGAAATATCGGGATTAAATGTATTCATATCACCGTAATTGCTTATATTTCCACTGTCTTCTTTTGCTTCAGTTGTAAAAATAGAACAAAAAATATTATTGTTTACGGCTCTGACGTAAAAATAGCTAATTTTTAACGTTGCGCATGCGTGACGGAAAGTGCCGTAAAAATAGCCCACAGACTTTTCTTTACGGTACCGTAAAAATAGCCACTGTGCTTCTAAAAACGTGGTCTCATGGCTGACAAAATTATAAGCAGTAAATGGCCATATCAATCTTGATGTACTAAAGCTTACTACCAGAAGCATGATAACAAATGTATTGTTGACAAAATACATAAGTTTCCGGTACCTGTTTTTAAATTTGGAGAATCGGTGTTATCTACAGATGGCATTGACAAGCTACATGGCGAAGTGAAAATTTACGATTGACCAGTGTATAAACCTTCTATACTAATTTGATATACGAATAACAGTCTGGATAATTGATACAAATTTATTAGAGGGCGCTACAAACGAAGTGAGTTCGATAAACACTTCAAGACTTCAGGTATATTTACGATTGACCAGTGCATACATACGATAATGGATTTGAAATACAAGAAACAGACATGAAAATCGAAACAATTTTATTTGAGGGCGCTATAACGCTAGTTCCAGAGTGTTTCGGAAGGCGAAACTGATAATAAAAACGAATGACCCGAAACCCTCTAGAACTTTCATATAACGGCGTTCGATATACACACCGTAAATTCATAATTCATAGGTTTTGTTTGAGAATGAGAGCGGCAAATTTTTTTGTTTTTTTAAAAACAAAATTGTAAGTATTTAGAAAATAGGAGCGGGACATTAAAAATGAGGAGCGGCATTTTAATTATTTTTTTAAAATAAAACTACGAAAATTAGAAAAATGTGTGCGGGAATTCCGACGAACAACAAATCAAATTGGTGTGGCCTGAGGATAGACAAACGCCATGCAGTGTGCAATGAGAGAAATTTTGTCAGGATAGCAGCATTAGCCTAGATGATCATTAAAATTCTTATCTAATCAATAAAATCTACAGCTGTTAAATTCACTTCCACCTGATATGTGAATGTAGATTAATTCCAAAGGACTAAACACTGTTGTGAATATTTATTTTAAGGTAAGTCTTTTAGGGCATTTTTACATCCTTACTGAACTGTCCCCAAAGAAAGTACGCATTTCTTTTAGAGTTTATTGTAGTTTGATTGTAAGCTATGATTTAACAGGCTTTTATTTTATAAGTCAGTAAAGATTTAATTTAACTTAGTGTGCTGTTTAAAAGTACATCCACTCATCTGCTCTGGCAAAAGGTGCGGGCCATGACGGGGGCCGCGGAGCACGGGGGTGCCTAGTCAGATAAAACCTGCCGTTGAGCGGGTCAAGGGGGTGCCTAGACCGACAAGACACGTATTCCGGTCTAGGGGGTGCCCTAACTTCAGCACTTTTTGACCCATATTTTGTTTTATAAAAATATTTTCGCCATATTCATATGATAATGTTCTGAATCTGAAAATCGAGTGGCTGAAATCGATGAGTTTTGGTACGGGGGTGTGGATGGAGGTGTCGTCTCTAGTATTTTTCAATGCAATAACCTACCCACCCCCAAGAACATTCCGCGGCCCCTGTCTAGAGTGGCACTTATTAGGTGGAGAGCTTTTGACTCTCGTTGCACACTGTATGGTGTCCGTTTGTCCTATTAGCTCAATAGGTGTAGAAAAGTAGGTTGTAAAACTCAATTTCTTTTCTGAATTCATTTCCAAAAGGCCTTTGTAAAGATGGCGTAAGGGACATAACTCATGATAAATTGTGTTTAACCAGACCACAGTTGAACTAACATCTTCTAAGTCTGTTGTCATTTTGCATAAGGAATGAAATATTAAGAACTCTTTCATAAAAACAAAATTCTTTATATAAAAATAAATAAAATTCATATAAAAATATTTCTAAAAATAGATCAGATACAAATTTCTGAGGTCAATCATATTCTGAACTCTGACCTTGAGGGGTCAATCATATTCTTAACTCTGACCTTGGGGGGTCAATCATATTCTTTCTGACCTTGGGGGGTCAATCATATTCTTAACTCTGACCTTGCGGGGTCAATCATATTCTGACCTTGACCTTGTGGGGGTCAATCATATTCTGAACTCTGACCTTATGGGGTCAATCATATTCTGACCTTGACCTTGTGGGGGTCAATTATATTCGCTTTATCAATAAATAAACGTCTGTTATGCCGTCTTGTATAGGGTCAATCATATGCTGAACTCTGACCCTGTGAGGTCAAGCGTTTTAACTCTGACCCTGTGGGGTCAATCATATGCTGAACTTTGACCTAGGGGTCAAACAAAAAGTCTACTGTGTCGTCTAGTTAGTTTCTGGTCTAAAACAACATGTCAGTAACTGAACAAATCTTCTTCTCAGTGAACTGAAACGTCTTCTGAACCGGTAAAATCTTGTGACTTTAATTTCTGAAAAAAGAAAAATAATATATATCTATGTTCACTAACTGTTCGATAATTTTTTTGTCTCAGAACCTGGAATTTTTTCGTTATTCTAATCCATTATAGTGTTCACAAGTCCCTCTCGAAATTAAGGCTTTCAAATCTCTGTGTATCCATAATTATCATTTGAAAATCAAAAATTAGATTCGTATTTCATTGAGACTATGCCCAATATAGAAAACATATATATACAGAAAATAAAAGATAAATGTTTCGTTAGGGTTAGGGGTATAAATGAAGAGATTATGCAATTTTCGTGAAGTTCTATAATTTCTGGAAACCATTTACATATTATCAAAACCCTTGGAAATGCTGTGCAACTTTATTTAAACTTCCAGCGTAGAGTTGTCTCAGGTGCTTCAGAAAGTAAGCATGGCCCACTTCACTACTACCACTCACTGCAATTCACAAGTTTTCTTGTATGTGAACTCAAATAGAGCTACTATAATAATAATAATTTTACTTGGGAACACAAATAGGCCTACTTCATAAAAAAATTATTACTTGTATGTATGGGAGTTCAAATAGGCCTACTATATCATAATTACACAACCAGAACCAACCTGTTTCAGAAGTTTCCATCTGCCAGGAGTCGACATCAGCTTCGGGACTAAGGTCGCCATCATCTTCGACAATAGAGTCGTCATCCGTATCTGTAAGCAATCGTGCAACTGTAACAGTAGGTTGAGGATATGGTCGTAACATATAAGGACGTTTCGGTCGGAAGCGTCGGCGTTTTATCCAGGATGTTTTCGGTTTCTTTAAAACTGGTGCCTCTGTAAGCAGGCCTTCTAACGGGTTCAACATCCGTCTCTGTAGAAACTCGCTGTAATCGACCAGCTTCCGAATTCTTAATTCATTTTCTTCCAAAGTTTCTCGATTCATCTGCCTATACGTCATAGTTTCCTGAAAGATAAACAAGCTCAGATCATGCACGGGCATAGGCGTACGGGGCGTTAGTTGAGCGCGGGGGGAGGGGGTGGGGCAAAAACAATTTGCCCGACAACGAAATATATATGCCCGACAAGTCGATCTTCGAACGCGTATCCTTATGGATACACATGGATTTGAAGGATTGAATTTCGAGGGAGAGTTGCAAACACTATTACTGATACGCAAAGCCCAAAAAAAATCAAAAAATTTCTTGGAAAAAGTTAAACCCCACCACCTTTAAAGTTATCAAAATTTTGTCAACATTAAACTTAAGAATTTTGCCTTAGATTATAGAATTTGATAATTTTTTGCTGAAACTTATATACAATAAAAATACTATAAAATCTCACCTTTTTACCACCAAATTCTTGAAAAAAATCAGGAAATCTGTGAAAACGTGGTAAAATTCAGCTAAAAGTGTAATTTGCGTTGTTTCTGGTTGCAATACAGAACAATCAATGATGACAATCAAAATGACGTCATAGGAACAATTACGTTACGTTGTCACAATGCAGTCAAATTTTACCGTTACGTTGTCACAATGCAGTCAAATTTTCTCGTTACGTTGTCACAGTGGAGTCAAATTTTCACGTTACGTTATCACAATGCAGTCAAATTTTCACGTTACGTTGTCACAATGCAGTCAAATTTTTACGTTTCGTTGTCACAGGAGTCAAAATTTTCGGTTTTTCATTTTTTAAATTACGTATTTTGAGCCACTTTAATTTACGCAATTTCGTTTTATATTTGCTAGGTTTTTATAATTAAATAAATTGGAGTTTTACGTCCTACTATTCAGCATCTAATGCGTTTACGGAATTTTTCTTTAACATGTTCTTGCATACTTGCTTATGTAAATTTTTGTTTGCCTTTTGAGGGATTGGGGCCCGCGAATAGATTCAACTTGTCCCTATATGGTAGGTGATCATTGTTCCAGACCTTCAGGTTAGGAACCATAACCCCCGATAATTCAGTGGGGTGGGGGTCTTTCTTTCACATGGACAAAATTCAAGCATGCCCATAAACAACTTCTCGCTGCGTCACTGCCCTAACAATGATCGGAATGGATGGTATATAATCCGAAGATCGCAGATCTATATAAACCGAAAGTCTGAGACCCCCAACTAGAATCCGCAAATGGTTGCACGAGTAGTCTATGTAGACCTACTGAACAATATATATGTATGTATGTAGACAAAATCCAGATCTGCAATTTGAGTAACATTATGTTGGTGTATGTTGCTATATCTGGCAATGTTATCGGTATTTTCGGAGAATGTTGGGAAACTTTGATAAAAGAAAATTAGTTTTATATGAATTAACAGGGAATTGCGCTTATAGAAGACAGGAAGGTTAAAGAGAAGACTGCATAATGGAGGATTTAAAATGGACGTCAATATTGTTATTATCAGGTAGGCCTTACACTCTCTTGAAGAATATTTTTTTCCCTGGGACACTGATAGCATCAATTTGCAGAATTCCAATTTTTAATCAGACATCTGTGGTTCCAGCAGTTCCTTTTAACTTTTAATTGTGTTTGACTACGTCACACGCACGAAACATGCTTGTATCACAGGAGACCTTTGCGCTGATTGGTCGAAAATGGGTGAAGTTTGGCAAAAAAACTGATATCCTGTTTGCTTCAAAACTTGCACATTAAAGATACTTTGACAGTTGAAAATCAGTAAGAAAGAAAGAAAAGAAAGAAACATCTATATTTAACTTAGGTTCCGTAGGATCCTTTCTCCCAGCTGGTCCTTGGCCAAACCTCTTGGCAATGATTTTACAAGGATAACAACTTAGGTTCACTAGTTTTCTTTCTCCCAGCTGGTCCTTGGCCAAACCTCTTGGCATTGATCTTTCCCGGATTATCCGTACCCATTTACAGCTGGGTGGACTGGAATTATGAGTGGAGATGACTTATTCAAGAATAGCTAATGCCGGTGTTCTGGCAAAATTTCCCTCATTGTACACTGCGTAAGGTCTATTTTAATTCCAGTGATAATGGTAATTGAAGGATTTTTAATAGAAGATACCAACACCACAGCCGCAGACCTTCAAAGAGCTATTGATATCTTAAACCGAGTGCCGTTAGTGGATGGGTAAGAAAGGAAATGGAGTTTTACGCCCTACTTTTCCGCACCTATATGGGCTAATGAGAACAGGCATAAGCCATGCAGTGTGCAATGAGCTAATTTTGCCAAGACAGTGGAATTAGCCTACTCAAATTTTTTTATTTCCAATTGTCTTGGAATCTGTAGCACACAGGGCCTCGGATTATCCCACCCATACGACTAAATTATCAAAATAGGCCAACAAGGGGTCGAGTGGGGGTGGCATTTAAAAAATTAACGGCAAAATATTTCAGACATATTCAGATTTTGTTTTTTTACTTCAAAAACGTCAGACTGTCCCTTTAAGAGATGCCTTTTGAAATATTAAAGCTATCATGGTCTGGTTAAGAATCAAATAAACTTTTAGAATGAACAAAAAATCGAAATTTTTAAACTTGGTGAATAAGAGTATTTTAGTACCTGATGGCATAACTATACAACAGATAACCTAAATAATCTGATAAATCTAAATTCTCAAACTTGGTCAATAGGAGTATATATTCATCAGTAGACTTACCTGGTGTCATAACTATACTACAGATAACCTAAATAATCTGATAAATCTAAATTCTAAAACTTGGTCAATAAGAGTATATATTCATCAGGGGACAAACTTAGTTGCATAACTATACAACAGATAACCTAAATAATCTGATAAATCTAAATTCTCAAACTTGGTCAATAAGAGTACATGTATATATTCATCAGTAGACTTACCTGGTGTCATAACTATACAACAGATAACCTAAATAATCTGATAAATCTAAATTCTCAAACTTGGTCAATAGGAGTATATATTCATCAGTAGACTTACCTGGTGTCATAACTATACAACAGATAACCTAAATAATCTGATAAATCTAAATTCTAAAACTTGGTCAATAAGAGTATATATTCATCAGGGGACAAACTTAGTTGCATAACTATACAACAGATAACCTAAATAATCTGATAAATCTAAATTCTCAAACTTGGTCAATAAGAGTATATATTCATCAGTAGACTTACCTGGTGTCATAACTATACAACAGATAACCTAAATAATCTGATAAATCTAAATTCTCAAACTTGGTCAATAGGAGTATATATTCATCAGTAGACTTACCTGGTGTCATAACTATACAACAGATTACCTAAATAATCTGATAAATCTAAATTCTCAAACTTGGTCAATAAGAGTTTATATTCATCAGTAGACTTACCTGGTGTCATAACTATACAACAGATTACCTAAATAATCTGATAAATCTAAATTCTCAAACTTGGTCAATAAGAGTACGTGTATATATTCATCAGTAGACTTACCTGGTGTCATAACTATACAACAGATTACCTAAATAATCTGATAAATCTAAATTCTCAAACTTGGTCAATAAGAGTTAATATTCATCAGGAGACTTACCTAGTGTCATAACTATACAACAGATTACCTAAATAAGCTGGTAAATCCAGAAAACTTTTTTTGAAAAACGCTTAATCAAATTTTAGACGTTTTTTAAGTATAACTTGTTACTGTATGGAAATTTACATAGTTTTATGGGTTTATTGAATTCTGTAAGCATACTTTGGACACCATTTATGAATATATACTCTAATTGACCACGTTTGAGAACTTAATTTTTTTTTGTTCAAGAGGTTGTATTCCTTTAAGAATCAAATAAACTTTTATTTTTGTGTACCTCAAAACTTGTATTTTCAGTCACAATGATCTAGCTTGGCACATTGAAATGTCTTACAATGGTGATTTACAACCGTTTGACCTAACGAGCGATATGAGAGAGTATTTCCCCTTTAATCCTAAACATCCTAGCCAAACTGATATTCCCAGAATTAAACAAGGTCACCTTGGAGCTCAGGTAAGAACAGAAAGAAACAATCATATTTTACATAATAACCACTTAAATAGGTATACACTGGGAAGCTGCGGTAGAATAGTGAGTTAGACGCTTGCTCGCTAACCTGAAGGTCCAGGGTTCAATACCTTTGGATTTTTCAACCCGGTTTCCCCCTGTCAGTGATGCAGGTCGGAGGGGCTGACATGGAAAAAGCGTCTAGTCGTTCGGATGGGACAATAAACCGAGGTCCCGTGTATATATGTAGCCCATCGTGGACACTGATAACACCATTGCAATTTTCAATCAAACGTCTGTGGTTCCAGCGTTTTCACTTAAAGGGGAATGTTCAGCATTTTTAAGAGTAGGTTTATGGCCTTGAATATATGTAAATAGCCTCCAGAAATACTAGAACTAGACGAAAATCACATAATCCCTTAAATTATACCCCTACCCCTACCTCACGAATAGTGAACATATCCCTCATGGTCTCAGACAATAAAATTTAAATACAGTAAAACCTACAAAAGCTAGCCACAGATGACTTCGTTGGATTTTCACATGCCGTCCAAATTTAGAACTAACAGTATTAATTAGTATGAAAGGGGGTCATAGTCGTAGGAGACATGGGAGCAGGGCTGTAGGGGGGGGGGGGGGGGGGGTTGCTCCCCAAATATTATGTCTAAGGGCAAAAAATCAGAAAGATCGGGAAAAATTTTCCCATTGAACTTATGAATTGTGAACGGATCCCTTTATGAATTGTAGCTATGGTCAGCCTATTCACCGTGTTACAACCAATATAAAGACGGGGTTGAGAAAGGGCTAGATCTGGTTGATTTGATTAAAAGATTCGTTAAAAAATATAACAAATATTTCCAATGGACGACAACTGCAGATGGTAAGTAGGCTAATTTTATTATGAATCGAAGCCAAGATTTAAATACTGAGCCCATGGTATATATGACATGTTTCTTTAGTAACGGTATACGATTTTAATGATCTTATCATTGCTTGCAAGACACAATAGCACAATGGCCACAATCTGGTTGCCTCAAATTCGATGTTTGCTTTCTTAGGCCTATGTTTGGTCATGTTTTGAAAAGTGAAGTTGAATTGTTAAATTAGTTTTTTTTTTTTGTAAAAATGTGACAGGACGTCCTACAACATGCAACAAATTTGGGAAAAGAGGCCCAGATCGGTCAAAAAAATCCCGGTGATTTTTGTATATATGGAATCTGTGCCTCATAAACAAGTCATTCCGATTTTACCTTTACACATTCAGTTTTATTATACTATAGGTATTATGGATGCGTTTAAAAACGGTAAAGTGGCATCACTTATTGGTATGGAAGGGGGTCACATGATCGGAAGTAGTTTAGCGGTGTTAAGGATGTTTTATGAATTGGGTGTTCGTTATTTAACACTAACACATAGCTGTAACACCCCTTGGTAAGTTGAATTGTCTGAAAGTACTTTACGGTGCTATCGGATTGAAAGCTGCGCTGATATACCCATTTGCAGGGGCGGCCTAATTTACAGATTTCTGCTCAGGGAGTGAGACGCTTTTGGAATATCAAATGAGATACGTTTTCTGTAAACGTCATTTGCTTGGATACGCGGAAATGGTGGTCGTTATGTTTGGAGTTTGGTTCTCGATCAGGGTGTGAAGGTTCGATGACCTTGAATAAGTCATCTTCACTCATAATTCCAGTCCACCCAGCTGTAAATGGATACAGATAATCCAGGAACGATCAATACCAAGAGGTTTGGCCAAGGACCAGTTGGTAGAAAGGATCCTCACGGAACCTAAGTTGTTATCCTTGTAAAATATAGATTCTTTCTTTCTTTCTTTTGCTAACCTGAAGGTCCAGGGTTCAATCCTGACATGGGTCGAGATGACACCTTCGGATTTTTCAACCCGGTTTCCTCCTGTCAGTGATGCAGGTTGGAGGGGCTCACATGGAAAAAGCGTTTAGTCGTTCAGATGGGACACATAAACCTAGATCCCGTGCGCTATTGAATGTGTACGTTAAATATCCCTCGACAGTTGGAAATCAAAAATAAGAGTAAGGTAATGCCGCTGTCCTGGCAAATTTTCCCTCATTGCACACTGTATGGCGTTTGCTTGTTCTCATTATCCTAAAATAGGTGCAGATTTTTTTTGACGTATCCTGTGTTTTCAGGGCTGATAATTATAAAGCTACCAGATACAATACACCAGTATTTCATGGTCTGTCGACATTTGGAGAGGTGAGTTCCATTTGGTACAACCTAAATCAATGTGGGAAACTTTAAAGGAATTGTAAAGATGTTTTACTGAACTTTTTATTTGTATTGGGGAAACTGATAGTATCAATTTGCGCCATTCCAATAAGTGGCGTTTCAAAGTTTTGGGACAATTATTTGGCACTAACTCGGCACTGATCTGCTTATAGATATCAATAGTAGCTTCCAGTAGATCACTGTCAGTGACGTCATAAAACGCGTTAGTTTAAGTGGAATTGCAAGAACCACAGACGTCGATATGGAAATTGGAATGATGTAAATTGATGCTATCAATGTCCCCAATACACATACAAAGTTTAGAAAATCTCTTTACAATCCCTTTAACATAATGACTCAGCATTGATAGGCAACCATCTTGCACAGTAAATGGGCAAGAGCGGAAAACTCTCGTTCAAAGACTGATTTTGATTGGCTGAATTGTAAGCAAGAGCAGACAACTCTAAAATTTAAATTGTTTTCAATATGGCGATCTCCATATGTAAAGAGTTTATCCTACGAGTGAGGTAAGTTCCTCGGTATTTTTGGTGGTTCAGTGAATAAGTCGCTTGCTCGCTAATCTAAGTTTTGGTTTAATCCGAAACTTGCTGACTCTATTCCCCGCCTTTGACAGAGGACAGTCAGAAAAAATAGTAGGACGTAAAACTTCATTTACGGGGCAAAAAAAGATGACCGCTTTTCATGGGTGAGTCATAATGTTAGTCTCGAAAATTTGCAAATAGGTAATGCTGAATACAGTGAAATAGTTGACCATCAGAATTTTTCCTGGGGGTGGGAGAAGAGGGAGCCATTCTTTCTTGGGGTCTAGCGTACCGTCTGACACATATTTAGAATGAGATAGTTATATTTTTCTCGAGAAATGTTAACTATATTTATGTGTGTAAGGTCTGTAGTTGCTTGTAGTCAAATACATCTGACGATGAGGAGGCACAAGACAACAACTCTTGAGCTATATTCCCTATTTTACCCTAGTTTGGAATGGAACAGGGGGCTATGGCTCTGGGAGCTTCGTGAATTTGGGTCACAGCTTAAAATGTTGGGAACTTGGTACAGAAATTAAAGTAGGACGTATAAATAAAACTCGATTTCATTTCTAGAATTTTGAATTTTGAATATTTCAGAGAGTGGTGAAAGAGATGAACAGACTAGGAATGTTGATAGATTTATCCCACGTTGCCTTGGATACTATGAACGATGCGTTAGATATTTCTGCTGCCCCAGTTATATTCAGTCATACGTCATCGTTTGCTCTCTGTCCTCACAGACGTAATGCTCCAGATGATGTTCTTAAACGCTTGGTAAGCATATTACCTCACCCGTCCTTCCCCACCCCTACTTCTCCAATCTCCACCCCTACTTCTCCTTTTATTAAACATTTGTCTATAAAAGGCATAGTCTCACTAAAATACGAGTCGTATTTTTAACTTTCAAACTCTGATAATCATAACCGTAAGGGACAGGGGGGCGGGGGTAGTGTTTTCGGACAGCGAGTTCCTAAAAATCGGGCAGCGACTGAAAACCAATTCGGGGAACAAGAAGTATTTTTGGATGGAAATAATGCAATCTGCCGATAAATGTCGGGCAACAACCCTAGAAATATGACCAGATCTGAGTGAGCTGGGCAAACATTACTAAAAATTTCGGCAAGTCGGTCTGCTCCCCGTTGAGTCGCGGGCCCCTACAATCTAATTGAAATTAGAAGATGCTCGCCTTATAGAAGTGGTTAGATTACAATATGGAGTCGACACCCAAAAAATAACCGAAACGAAATGTAATCTAATTTTAATTAGATTGGGACCCCTACGGCTATGCTTGTAATTATGGCCACACAGGTGTTGGTCGAACTGATGGTGAACCAGCTCTTTAAATATATTTTATATCAATCTGATTTTGATGTCATTTTCAGCCTAAAAATGGCGGTATTATAATGGTGAATGTTTACCCTGATTTTATCAACTGTACGTTAGATACAGTCTATGGTGATGACAATCGTACAGCCTCGGTTTCACAAGTTGCTGGTACGCCATTTTAAAATCCTCTCCTTCTTTTACTTCTGCTTTCTTTCTCCCTGACTTTTACCGTTCTTAATTTTCTGACTTCTGTCATTCCTTCCCTTCTTCTGTCTTTCCTTCCAGACGTGTGTCTTTCTTCACGCCTTCTGTCTTTCCTTCCAGACGTGTGTCTTTCTTCACGCCTTCTGTCTTTCTTCACGCCTTCTGTCTTTCTTCACGCCTTCTGTCTTTCCTTCCAGACGTCTGTCTTTCTTCACGCCTTCTGTCTTTCTTCACGCCTTCTGTCTTTCTTCACGCCTTCTGTCTTTCCTTCCAGACGTCTGTCTTTCTTCACGCCTTCTGTCTTTCTTCACGCCTTCTGTCTTTCCTTCCAGACGTCTGTCTTTCTTCACGCCTTCTGTCTTTCTTCACGCCTTCTGTCTTTCTTCACGCCTTCTGTCATTCTTCACGCCTTCTGTCTTTCCTTCCAGACGTCTGTCTTTCTTCACGCCTTCTGTCTTTCTTCACGCCTTCTGTCTTTCTTCACGCCTTCTGTCTTTCTTCACGCCTTCTGTCTTTCTTCACGCCTTCTGTCTTTCTTCACGCCTTCTGTCTTTCCTTGCGCCTTCTGTCTTTCCTTGCGCCTTCTGTCTTTCTTCACGCCTTCTGTCTTTCCTCACGCCTTCTGTCTTTCTTCACGCCTTCTGTCTTTCTTCACGTCTTCTGTCTTTCCTCACACTTTCTGTCTTTCCTTCACGTCTTCTGTCTTTCCTCACGCCTTCTGTCTTTCTTCACGCCTTCTGTCTTTCCTTCCAGACGTGTGTCTTTCTTCACGCCTTCTGTCTTTCCTTCCAGACGTGTGTCTTTCTTCACGCCTTCTGTCTTTCTTCACGCCTTCTGTCTTTCCTTCCAGACGTCTGTCTTTCTTCACGCCTTCTGTCTTTCTTCACGCCTTCTGTCTTTCTTCACGCCTTCTGTCTTTCTTCACGCCTTCTGTCTTTCTTCACGCCTTCTGTCTTTCTTCACGCCTTCTGTCTTTCCTTGCGCCTTCTGTCTTTCCTTGCGCCTTCTGTCTTTCTTCACGCCTTCTGTCTTTCCTCACGCCTTCTGTCTTTCTTCACGCCTTCTGTCTTTCTTCACGTCTTCTGTCTTTCCTCACGCTTTCTGTCTTTCCTTCACGCCTTCTGTCTTTCTTCACGCCTTCTGTCTTTCCTTCCAGACGTCTGACTTTCCTCACGCCTTCTGTCTTTCTTCACGCCTTCTGTCTTTCTTCACGTCTTCTGTCTTTCCTCACGCTTTCTGTCTTTCCTTCACGCCTTCTGTCTTTCTTCACGCCTTCTGTCTTTCCTTCCAGACGTCTGTCTTTCTTCACGCCTTCTGTCTTTCCTTGCGCCTTCTGTCTTTCTTCACGCCTTCTGTCTTTCTTCACGCCTTCTGTCTTTCTTCACGCCTTCTGTCTTTCCTTGCGCCTTCTGTCTTTCCTTGCGCCTTCTGTCTTTCTTCACGCCTTCTGTCTTTCCTCACGCCTTCTGTCTTTCTTCACGCCTTCTGTCTTTCTTCACGTCTTCTGTCTTTCCTTCACGTCTTCTGTCTTTCCTCACGCCTTCTGTCTTTCTTCACGCCTTCTGTCTTTCCTTCCAGACGTGTGTCTTTCTTCACGCCTTCTGTCTTTCCTTCCAGACGTGTGTCTTTCCTTCCAGACGTGTGTCTTTCTTCACGCCTTCTGTCTTTCCTTCCAGACGTGTGTCTTTCTTCACGCCTTGTCTTTCCTTCCAGACGTGTGTCTTTCTTCACGCCTTCTGTCTTTCCTCACGCCTTCTGTCTTTCCTTCACGTCTTCTGTCTTTCCTTGCGCCTTCTGTCTTTCTTCACGCCTTCTGTCTTTCCTCACGCCTTCTGTCTTTCTTCACGCCTTCTGTCTTTCTTCACGCCTTCTGTCTTTCCTTGCGCCTTCTGTCTTTCCTTGCGCCTTCTGTCTTTCTTCACGCCTTCTGTCTTTCCTCGCGCCTTCTGTCTTTCCTCACGCCTTCTGTCTTTCTTCACGCCTTCTGTCTTTCTTCACGTCTTCTGTCTTTCCTCACGCTTTCTGTCTTTCCTTCACGTCTTCTGTCTTTCCTCACGCCTTCTGTCTTTCTTCACGCCTTCTGTCTTTCCTTCCAGACGTGTGTCTTTCTTCACGCCTTCTGTCTTTCCTTCCAGACGTGTGTCTTTCTTCACGCCTTCTGTCTTTCTTCACGCCTTCTGTCTTTCCTTCCAGACGTCTGTCTTTCTTCACGCCTTCTGTCTTTCTTCACGCCTTCTGTCTTTCTTCACGCCTTCTGTCTTTCTTCACGCCTTCTGTCTTTCTTCACGCCTTCTGTCTTTCTTCACGCCTTCTGTCTTTCCTTGCGCCTTCTGTCTTTCCTTGCGCCTTCTGTCTTTCTTCACGCCTTCTGTCTTTCCTCACGCCTTCTGTCTTTCTTCACGCCTTCTGTCTTTCTTCACGTCTTCTGTCTTTCCTCACGCTTTCTGTCTTTCCTTCACGCCTTCTGTCTTTCTTCACGCCTTCTGTCTTTCCTTCCAGACGTCTGACTTTCCTCACGCCTTCTGTCTTTCTTCACGCCTTCTGTCTTTCTTCACGTCTTCTGTCTTTCCTCACGCTTTCTGTCTTTCCTTCACGCCTTCTGTCTTTCTTCACGCCTTCTGTCTTTCCTTCCAGACGTCTGTCTTTCTTCACGCCTTCTGTCTTTCCTTGCGCCTTCTGTCTTTCTTCACGCCTTCTGTCTTTCTTCACGCCTTCTGTCTTTCTTCACGCCTTCTGTCTTTCCTTGCGCCTTCTGTCTTTCCTTGCGCCTTCTGTCTTTCTTCACGCCTTCTGTCTTTCCTCACGCCTTCTGTCTTTCTTCACGCCTTCTGTCTTTCTTCACGTCTTCTGTCTTTCCTCACGCTTTCTGTCTTTCCTTCACGTCTTCTGTCTTTCCTCACGCCTTCTGTCTTTCTTCACGCCTTCTGTCTTTCCTTCCAGACGTGTGTCTTTCTTCACGCCTTCTGTCTTTCCTTCCAGACGTGTGTCTTTCCTTCCAGACGTGTGTCTTTCTTCACGCCTTCTGTCTTTCCTTCCAGACGTGTGTCTTTCTTCACGCCTTGTCTTTCCTTCCAGACGTGTGTCTTTCTTCACGCCTTCTGTCTTTCCTCACGCCTTCTGTCTTTCCTTCACGTCTTCTGTCTTTCCTCACGCCTTCTGTCTTTCTTCACGCCTTCTGTATTTCCTTCCAGACGTGTGTCTTTCTTCACGCCTTCTGTCTTTCCTTCCAGACGTGTGTCTTTCTTCACGCCTTCTGTCTTTCTTCACGCCTTCTGTCTTTCCTTCCAGACGTGTGTCTTTCTTCACGCCTTCTGTCTTTCCTTCCAGACGTGTGTCTTTCTTCACGCCTTCTGTCTTTCCTCACGCCTTCTGTCTTTCCTTCCAGACGTGTGTCTTTCTTCACGCCTTCTGTCTTTCCTCACGCCTTCTGTCTTTCTTCACGCCTTCTGTCTTTCCTTCCAGACGTGTGTCTTTCTTCACGCCTTCTGTCTTTCCTTCCAGACGTGTGTCTTTCTTCACGCCTTCTGTCTTTCCTCACGCCTTCTGTCTTTCCTTCCAGACGTGTGTCTTTCTTCACGCCTTCTGTCTTTCCTCACGCCTTCTGTCTTTCTTCACGCCTTCTGTCTTTCTTCACGCCTTCTGTCTTTCTTCACGCCTTCTGTCTTTCTTCACACCTTCTGTCTTTCTTCACGCCTTCTGTCTTTCCTTCCAGACGTCTGTCTTTCTTCACGCCTTCTGTCTTTCCTTCCAGACGTGTGTCTTTCTTCACGCCTTCTGTCTTTCCTTCCAGACGTGTGTCTTTCTTCACGCCTTCTGTCTTTCTTCACGCCTTCTGTCTTTCCTCACGCTTTCTGTCTTTCCTCGCGCCTTCTGTCTTTTCTTGAGGCCCCGTGTGCTATTGGCTGTGCACGTTAAAGATCCCTCGACAGTTGGAAATCGAAAATAAGAGCAGGCTAATGCCGCTGTCCTGGCAAAATTTCCCTCATTGCACACTGCATGGGGTTTGCCCGTCCTCAATTAGCCCATATAGGTGCAGAAAGTAGGACGTAAAACTCCATTCATTTCATTTCATTTCTGTATTTCCTTGCGCCCTCTGTCTTATATTCAGGACTTCTGACTAGGGGATCAGATCGACAGATTTGGTCCAGATGGATCATGGCCCTCATTACTCCAATATAATTTTCGAACAAATTTTAATTTCAAAATTCAACTACATTGAAAATAATATGTTGAGTTATAGGCTATTGAGTATAGGGAGGGTGCGAGAGAAACATTCATTTCGCTGCTCTAGGAAACTATTTGATATACAGTGTAACTGTGTAAGTCCGAGTCCTGCCCATGGGTTTTACTTCCGGTTGGTCTAATTTGGTGCTTTGGGTTTGATATAAACCCATATATGTCTGTCAAAAATCAACTGCATACCAAAGTTACATACAGTTAAATTGGGTATGATATTTTTCAGATCATTTTGACCATATAAGGTCAATCACTGGACCAGATCATATTGGTATAGGAGCTGATTTTGATGGCTCTGAGTAGGTTTTTATATTTTTCACTTTGTCATTAACGTAATTTCTTTTGAATATTCCTAAAGGTTACGTCACACCATAACGTTCCAGGTCAACTTGTTGGGCAACACCATGTTGCCGAAACTTCTGGGCAACAAAAATTTAGTCCAGCGTGCACTGACAACATTTTGGACAACTTGTTGCTGAATGTTTTCGACCTGTATACACTGACAACATATTTGACAACATGATTTTCGGTAACATCTTGGCTAACATGTTGTCCAAAATGTTGTCTTTGTGTACAGTGTACAGTACTTAACGGGTCCGTAATACCATAACGTTCTGGTCAACGTTCTCTGAACATAAGTTGTTCATTGAAAAGCAATTTAAACGATTAGGAACAACCTAGTAACGACTGACTTACGATAGCCGAACGCGTACAACGCTCGGCGAACGTAAGTAAAACGTTTGCCGAACGTTCTTAAACTTTTTTTGGCGTTTTTTAAACGTTGAAGAACGCTAGTCTCAGTGAGAACTTTTGTGCATGTAAAAACATTTGTTCTGGACCAACTTTCTCCGCCGATTTCCGGCGTTCACTATAGCGTTCACACAACGCTCTTGTTGCGCTATTCCAGCGACAACCAACGTTTCCTTAAACGTCAGGAACCTGTTTCTCAAAAAGTTTTACGATTAGAAATTGTCATGTGGAATTGTTCATTGTAAAATGCTGAACATACGACTAAATTTATCGTAAGATTTTTTGAGAAAGCCCCAGAAACGCTGACCAGAACGTAATGATGTGACGATCCCATTAGGATTCACTGTATTTCAGTTATTTTGGAGAGATGAAGGATGTATCAACCTACCCGTTGTTATTCGCTGAATTAGTTCGCCGTGGCTGGTCAGATGACGACCTGGAAAAAATTGCCTATAGAAATTTCTACAGGGTTTTCAAACAAGTTGAAGTGGTAAATCTTTCTTTTTTTTTATCATCCCGTGCGGCTAAAACCTAGCCATCTGAAAAACTAGACGGTTTTCCCCCCAATCTAATCAAATTTTAATTAGATTGGTTTCCCCCTGTCAGTGATGCAGTTCGGTGGGGTTAACATGGAAAAAACGTCCAGTCGTTCAGATGGGACAATAAAACAAGACCCCGTGTGCTAGAGGCTGTGCGCGTCAAAGATCCCTCGACAGATGGAAATCGAAATTAGAGTAGGCTCATGCCGCTATCCTGGCAAAGGTTCCCTCTTGGCTCTCTACATGACTTTTGCCTAGACTTATATACCCAACGGGATGCAGAAAAATGGGACGTACAGCTCCAATTCATTTTATGTATATTTACAAAATATTGGCAAAATTGCCCTCATTGAACACTGCATGGTGTTTGCCCGTCCATATTTATCCAATGGGATGCAGAAAAGCGGGACGTAAAGCTCCATTTCATATCATTTTATTTAAATTTACAGGTACGGGACAGTTTAATTAGTAATGAACCAGATGATACGTTAATTGATGTTAAAGATATACCTGATAGAAGCTGTATCACTACTACCTGGACCTAAAACACTCCCTTCTTCAAAGGGATATGTTCACTAACTGTTCGGCAAAAAAAAATTAGTATCAGAATCTGGATTTTTTTAGCTATTCTAATCCGTAATAATGTTCACAACTCTCCTACGAAATTAAAGCCATATGTAGCCATATCGTCGTTTGAACCTCTCATTTACGATTCGCCGTTTATTAAGACTATGCGTTATATGGAAAACGCTTATACAGAAAATGAAGGATAAGGATAAATGTTTAGGTCATAGGCGTACGGGCTGGGGGTGCAGTGAATTTCATGAAGGAAATTTAAAAAAATAAAATCGTTCGGAAATGATGTGATCAGGCAGATGGCGAGAAGTTTTTGGAATTAGGGGTTGGGTGGTGGTCGATTTGTATGGCATATATATTTCGTTGTCGAGCAAGTTAGCATTAGTTGTCGGGCAAATTGGTTTTGTAAAATATAGATGTTTCTCTCTTTCATTCGTATGAACAGTCTGGATAAACATGGCCATACATGATTTGGTTGGGGATTTGGGTTTAAAGCTAGCCGCGTATTATTTGTCATAAAACAAAATTTATACTTAGTTTGTTTCTTTTTGAAACATTGATGAAGTCGAAAGTTATTTTGAAGTATATTTGTATACGATGGAACACAAAACAGGGGCATCCATATGAAATCGTGACTGGGGGTGTTGAAAGTATTTTAAAGAGATATGTTCAATAACTGTTCGACCAAAAAAAACTTTTAGTCTCAGAACCTGGAATTCTTTAGCTATTCCAATCCATAATAATGTTCACAACTCTCCCTCGAAATATAGGCCTAAGCCTTCAAATCCATGTGTAGCAGTAATAATGAGCGTTTTAAAGTCAAAAATACGACTCGTCGTTTAGTAAGACTATGCCCTATATAGAAAACACGTATACAAGGATATAATTGAAGGGATTGTGCGATTTTTGTGCAGTTTCAGTACTTTTGGTGGCTATTTACATATATTCTAGACTCAAATTAACCCTCGAAAATGCTGAAAATGCCCCTTTGATAAGACCCTCGTCGCCGGAAAAAAACTTGTTGTCGGGGCTCACCTGCCATTTTATATTGCAGTTCACTTTCGTTATAGACGTCTTTGACCCTCTTACAAAAATATTTTAACCTTACAGTTTGAGTTTCCCCGACAGAAAATCTGCGACTGAGGTGTTACGCCCACCCCTTCCCTTCCCCATATTGACGCTCTTGCAAAACAACTTAAATTTGATGGGAATATAATTCTGACGGTGATAGAGTTTCCCAATGTTAATAAAATAATGTTTAAAAAAACGCCCACTCTTCCGACCGTTGCGTAGCGAGAATTTTTTGTTCAACCCTTGACCTTGGAATCTAGAACTTGTTTTGAAGTTATGTTAGATATAGATTCAAAAAATATATAGATATGGTATGCTGGAAAAGGAGTTCGAATTCCATTTTACAATATTATGCAACATGACACAACACGAACAGTACAGGATCAGACGCGTTCGTTACTTCGTGTCAACAAGAACAGCTTATCGAATACACCCAACCATAGCAACATTTCATTTTGGTACTACTTTTTGTAATTTTCACATGTTTGGAGAATAGCCGCAATTCAGTAAAATTTTCGCCAAATAGTTCATATTACGTACAATTTGAATGATTATTACTTTTGAGGCGAAATCAATCATCAAGATAATTCGATTTGATAATGTGAATAACGAACTATTTCATTCGGTACATGATATTTGTTAGCGTCGTGATACGGTCAAACAACATGGCTGCCAAAATGTAATGTGAAGTAAACAATGACAGTTTTCTACAGAAATTTTGTTCGTAAAAAAATGATATAGCTCGATAAAACATTATTCTAAAGATGCCTGCTATTGGCAACTATGCCCGACCGAAAAAGGGGCCGCTGTCTTTGAGTGTTACACCAGAAACAGGGCTTCTTATCGATACATTGGAAATTGTTGAACCGACCAAGAAATTTTCTTATGTTCCAAATCATATATTAGAAACTAGTAAGTATGGATTATGTTTTTATTAGAATTCTTTCAATTTTCTTATTTCACATGGGTATATCTATCCCTCATTGCACACTGCATGGTATTTGCCTGTCCTCATTTACCCATACAGGTGAAGTCAGTGAAGAAAAAAGGACATAAAACTCCATTTCATTTACTGTAGGCCTACACTGGGATATGTTTACCATCTGTTTGACCAATAAAATTTTAATCTCTGAAGCTGGAATTTGTCAGCATAACTAACCTGTAATAATGTTCACAGAAAATGAAAAATAAATAATTAGATAGGTGTAAATTTAAAAGGATTGTGCGATTTTTATACGCCCACATCTCTCTATGTGAACGTATATTGTAGGTTTGAGAAAGTTTAGTTTACTTTTGATTAAATTTAATACTTTTTCAAGATTTAGGCCTCTTACGTCAATTTTGAGGAGTTTTCGCCCTTTAATCTCTATACAGTAAGTGCTTCTATCAACATCAATTTCTTGTAAACGCTCTAAAAACTAGAATTTTTGATAGAATCAAATGAAACTCAGTATGTGTATACATGTTTATAAAACAAATATTCGAATTTTAGTTATTTTGACCGTTAGAAGCAGAGTTATTGCCCTTGCCCCAAAATCTTGAATACCCTATTCAGGGTATTCAATAAGAATAAAGTGAGGAGGTGAATTGAAAATTTGAGGCGGATGACTTTGAGATTTTTTAGGGGGGTCCGGGGGCATGCCCCCCCGGAAAATTTTTAAAAGAATTATTGCAAATGGTGCATTCTGGAGCTATCTGGAAGACAATTTTGATTATACTTAATTGGTCCTCTTGTGTACAAATAAACAATAAATGTTTAGTTTTCTTTTTCATTAGTTTTTTTTATTCAATAATCACAATCAGAATCAGTGTCGAAAGTTTCATCAGCTGAAACAGATGGCAGTCTGAGGACTTTAATTTTATTTCTTACCCCCTGATTTAGATATCTTTGCAAAGAAACTGGATAGAGATGTTTGAGATCGCTTCATATCATTGGATTTGTTTACATTCGTAACGCTTCCGGTTTTTCTCATTCGTTACACGTCGGCTTTTTCAATTTACTTTTTTTCTTTTAAAAGTAGGCCTAAGAGTAAGAATGTGTTGACCTTACCTGTACCATTAAATATATTGTATTCCTAACATTTTTCTCAATATTTTGTGACAAATAAAAAGAATGACGACATGTTACAGAAAAGTTGCAAATTAAAAGTAAAGACATCGAATTTCAGTGAATCTTGACAGCCACCATTGAATGAGAAAAAGTGGGACATGAAAATAGGTCATGTTACTGAAAATAGCTTAATCCCAAGAACTGGTTCATTTCGAGTTGAGATTTGATAGGCTTAATTAAGAAGGCTTAATTGAGATTAGTTAATTGAACTGTTTCAAAATCTACCAATTAATTATCTTTTGACATGAGTCATGAGATAATATGATATAGATCTATTGTTATTTATGTGTTTTTCATTGAAATTACATGTGGTAGGTAGTTTAGGCATATTTCGGTAGTAAAAAGTAATTATTGTAGTCACGATTATCAGACAACATAAAACACAGCTGAAACTAAAGACTTGATGAACATGAATTCTTTTTTAGAAAGATAAACAAATCAATACAGCTCATCCACGCAGTACTTTCAGTTTTTAAAACTTTAATAGTTTAATCTATCGTTTTGGTTTATTGCATGCTACAAGTGAGATTTTGTTTTACTTGTAACACTTGAAAATCACTTGTAGGCCTATCAAGTTTTGTTTGTGAGGAAATTCGAGCCGGCGATTTGCGTCCATCAAACCGGCGAAATTTTGCCGGGTGCCGGTTCCTATTGAATACCCTGCCTATTACGGTACTCTCTTAGTTTTCAACCGATTTTGATGAAACTTAAAATGGATGTTATTGGAACTAAATCGAAAGGTTTGAGAAAGTTAATAAATTCCAGGCTTTTTTGTTTTACCAACTGCATGCCATGGTGGGCGTATATGGCTGTGGTCCACTATCTTTTAGCAGTTTTAGTGTCTGGGGGCTATTTACATATATTCAAGGCCAAAATCGACCCTTGAAAATGCTGAACATTCCCCTTGGATTGAATTATTGTCACATCTTTTCATTACAGAATTATTTGCCAAAGTTGGAAAGAATGATGTGGTTCATTCGCGACCTGGGTCTGTCCAGTTTGAAGGTTTTACAACAGTTACTAAATATAGTCAGAGTTTATCTATTGTCAATGCTTCAACTGAAGTTATCTCTATACATGTTATACCACCGCAAACTAAACATTTCTCTATCAAATATGATAAAAATGTAAGTACAAACAACCATTTTTTTTTACATTTATTTTTCGTTTTGTTTCTTAGGCCAAAAGCAAAATATTGCTGCTCAGTATTGGCAACCATTTTGAATTTTTTAATTTTAATGTCTAAGTTTGCTCAACCATATAAACACTTCGAAATAAGCAGTACTTTGAGACAAATCATCAAGCTGTATAGCCACCATTTTGAAATTTTGATAATTGGAATCATTTGCCTTAATAGCATATGTTCACTAACTGTTCCACCAAAAAACTTTTAGTCTCAGAACCTGGAATTCGTTAGCTTATTTAATCTGTAATAATGTTCCAAACTCTCCCTTGAAATTTAAACCTTCACATCCTCGTGTATCAATAAATATCAGCTTTTGAAAGTCAAAAATACGACTCATCATTTAGTAAGACAATGCCTTACATAGAAAACACAAATACAGAAAATGAAAGATAACTGTTAAGGTACGGGTTCAATTGAAGGGTTTTGAGATTTTTGGGCAGGCTATTTACCTTCAAGACCCAAATCGACCCTCGAAAATGCTGAACATTTCCCCTTTAAAAAAATTATCCTCGCGAACCTATGTTGTTATCTTTGTAAAATCATTATAAAGGGAATTGACTGAGGTTCAGCTGGTGGAAAGGATTCTCATGAACCTATTTTGTTACAAAGATAATGGTTTGTTTTTTTATTTTATAGAAGAGAATGGGACCAGGGTTAACATTAGAGTGTACAGTAGAGTTTATAGGAGATGAATATAGATATTATTATGATTGTATAAGAGTTCATTGTCAGGTAATATATTATATTATTATTCTTTAGAATACGGGGGTGATGTTGACTTAACACTTTTTATACGCCCTCATCTCTCTATGAGGACGTATATTGTTGGTCCGTCCGTCAACATTTGCTCGTAAACGCTCTAAAAACTAGAGTTTTTGACGGAATCAAATGAAATTTGATATGTGTATACATATTCATGATACGAAGATCAAGTTCGAATTTTCGATTGTTAGAAGCAGAGTTATTGCCCTTGCCCCAAATCTGTCGGTCTGTCAATCAACATTTGCTTGTAAATGCTCTAAAAACTAGAGTTTTTGACGGAATCAAATGAAATTTGATATGTGTATACGTATTCATAAACGAAGATCAAGTTCGAATTTGAGCTATTTTCGATCGTTAGAATCAGAGTTATTGCCCTTGCACCAAATCTTAAATATGCTATTACTCTCTTAGTTTTCAACCGATTTTGATAAAACTTTAAATGGATGTTATTGGACGTAAATCGCAAGGTTTGAGAAAGTTTAGTTCACTCCTAATTAAATTTAAGGCTTTTTCGTTAGGCGTATTTGGCCGTAGTCCACTATCTTTTAAAGGAATGATAACTCTTAGAATGAACAAAATCAAACTTGGTCAATAAGAGTATATATTTATCAACATTGTACATGTACACAAAAAGAATAGAACCATAAAACTAAATAATTTTAATAAAATTACAGGTTATGATTGAAATCCAAAACTCCAAAAATATGAGAGTCATCGAAAAAAAAATTGTACAAGTACTACCTTGAACAAAATGGCATGTCATAAAATTCAATATCAGAGCAAAATACACATTTCAACATGTGTTCAATGTGACAAATGTATGATATTTTTAAAATTATTCTTACAGGGTGAAGAAAATTTGCTGATTCCATTACATGCCTATCCTGTCTTAGATCTTAAACAGTTTCCTCAGAATTTTATATTTCCTCCAGTACCAGTCGGTGAAAGGTAAGACAAGTTATAAAATTTGCTGATTCCGTTACATGCTTATCCTGTTTTAGATCTTAAACAATTTCCTCAGAATTTTATATTTCCTCCAGTACCAGTCGGTGAAAGGTAAGACAAGTTATAAAATTTGCTGATTCCGTTACATGCTTATCCTGTTTTAGATCTTAAACAATTTCCTCAGAATTTTATATTTCCTCCAGTACCAGTCGGTGAAAGGTAAGACAAGTTATAAAATTTGCTGATTCCGTTACATGCTTATCCTGTTTTAGATCTTAAACAATTTCCTCAGAATTTTATATTTCCTCCAGTACCAGTCGGTGAAAGGTAAGACAAGTTATAAAATTTGCTGATTCCGTTACATGCTTATCCTGTTTTAGATCTTAAACAATTTCCTCAGAATTTTATATTTCCTCCAGTACCAGTCGGTGAAAGGTAAGACAAGTTATAAAATTTGCTGATTCCGTTACATGCTTATCCTGTTTTAGATCTTAAACAATTTCCTCAGAATTTTATATTTCCTCCAGTACCAGTCGGTGAAAGGTAAGACAAGTTATAAAATTTGCTGATTCCGTTACATGCTTATCCTGTTTTAGATCTTAAACAATTTCCTCAGAATTTTATATTTCCTCCAGTACCAGTCGGTGAAAGGTAAGACAAGTTATAAAATTTGCTGATTCCGTTACATGCTTATCCTGTTTTAGATCTTAAACAATTTCCTCAGAATTTTATATTTCCTCCAGTACCAGTCGGTGAAAGGTAAGACAAGTTATAAAATTTGCTGATTCCGTTACATGCTTATCCTGTTTTAGATCTTAAACAATTTCCTCAGAATTTTATATTTCCTCCAGTACCAGTCGGTGAAAGGTAAGACAAGTTATAAAATTTGCTGATTCCGTTACATGCTTATCCTGTTTTAGATCTTAAACAATTTCCTCAGAATTTTATATTTCCTCCAGTACCAGTCGGTGAAAGGTAAGACAAGTTATAAAATTTGCTGATTCCGTTACATGCTTATCCTGTTTTAGATCTTAAACAATTTCCTCAGAATTTTATATTTCCTCCAGTACCAGTCGGTGAAAGGTAAGACAAGTTATAAAATTTGCTGATTCCGTTACATGCTTATCCTGTTTTAGATCTTAAACAATTTCCTCAGAATTTTATATTTCCTCCAGTACCAGTCGGTGAAAGGTAAGACAAGTTATAAAATTTGCTGATTCCGTTACATGCTTATCCTGTTTTAGATCTTAAACAATTTCCTCAGAATTTTATATTTCCTCCAGTACCAGTCGGTGAAAGGTAAGACAAGTTATAAAATTTGCTGATTCCGTTACATGCTTATCCTGTTTTAGATCTTAAACAATTTCCTCAGAATTTTATATTTCCTCCAGTACCAGTCGGTGAAAGGTAAGACAAGTTATAAAATTTGCTGATTCCGTTACATGCTTATCCTGTTTTAGATCTTAAACAATTTCCTCAGAATTTTATATTTCCTCCAGTACCAGTCGGTGAAAGGTAAGACAGGTTCTGGAATTTGATATTATAGTACTCACAATGCTGGATAGTTTTTGATATGCAACAAAAAACACCCCTGATTTTACAAATGAGCTTTTCCAATCATGCATTTAAAGGGATTGTAAAGAGGTTTTTTAAACTTTGCATGTGTATCGGGGACACTGATAGCATCAATTTGTGCCATTCCAATTTCCATTGGTTCTTGCAATTCTACTTAACTAACAAGTTTTATGACGTCACTTTTGTGATCTACTTTGTATGTGAATCAACGACACTGTTAGCATCATTCAAATTTCCATTCCGATGTATGTGGTTGTTGCAATTCCACTTAAACGCATTTATGACGTCACCCCCACTGATCTACCGGAAGCTACTATTGATATCTATGCAGATCAGTGGAGGTGATGTCATAAAACGCGTTAATTCAAGTGGAATTGCAAAAACCACAGACGTTGGAATGGAAATTGGAATGGCGCAAATTGATACTATCAGTGTCCACGATACACATACAAAGTTTAGAAAACCTCTTTACAATCCCTTTAAGGTTATGATATATAGTATTATATTAACAGTGTATATGTTTTATTTTTGTAATTTCAGTATATGTAGAAAATTTCCTATAAAATGTAATGTTCCAGTAGATTTTGAATATCAACTAGAAGTTATCAAACAACATCCCTTTCTCTCTATAGAACCATTATCAGGTAGGGCAACATCCCTTTCTCTCTATAGAACCATTATCAGGTAGGGCAACATCCCTTTCTCTCTATAGAACCATTATCAGGTAGGGCAACATCCCTTTCTCTCTATAGAACCATTATCAGGTAGGGCAACATCCCTTTCTCTCTATAGAACCATTATCAGGTAGGGCAACATCCTTTTCTCTCTATAGAACCATTATCAGGTAGGGCAACATCCCTTTCTTTCAATAGAACCATTATCAGGTAGGGCAACATCCCTTTCTCTCTATAGAACCATTATCAGGTAGGGCAACATCCCTTTCTCTCTATAGAACCATTATCAGGTAGGGCAACATCCTTTTCTCTCTATAGAACCATTATCAGGTAGGGCAACATCCCTTTCTCTCAATAGAACCATTATCAGGTAGGGCAACATCCCTTTCTCTCAATAGAACCATTATCAGGTAGGGTAACATCCCTTTCTCTCAATAGAACCATTATCAGGTAGGGCAACATCCCTTTCTCTCAATAGAACCATTATCAGGTAGGGTAACATCCCTTTCTCTCTATAGAACCATTATCAGGTAGGGCAACATCCCTTTCTCTCTATAGAACCATTATCAGGTAGGGCAACATCCCTTTCTCCCTGTAGAACCATTATCAGGTAGGGCAACATCCCTTTCTCTCTATAGAACCATTATCAGGTAGGGCAACATCCCTTTCTCTCTGTAGAACCATTATCAGGTAGGGCAACATCCCTTTCTCTCTATAGAACCATTATCAGGTAGGGCAACATCCCTTTCTCTCTATAGAGCCATTATCAGGTAGGGCAACATCCCTTTCTCTCAATAGAACCATTATCAGGTAGGGCAACATCCCTTTCTCTCTATAGAACCATTATCAGGTAGGGCAACATCCCTTTCTCTCTATAGAACCATTATCAGGTAGGGCAACATCCCTTTCTCTCTATAGAACCATTATCAGGTAGGGCAACATCCTTTCTCTCTATAGAACCATTATCAGGTAGGGCAACATCCCTTTCTCTCAATAGAACCATTATCAGGTAGGGCAACATCCCTTTCTCTCAATAGAACCATTATCAGGTAGGACAACATCCCTTTCTCTCTATAGAACCATTATCAGGTAGGGCAACATCCCTTTCTCTCTATAGAACCATTATCAGGTAGGGCAACATCCCTTTCTCTCTATAGAACCATTATCAGGTAGGGCAACATCCCTTTCTCTCTATAGAACCATTATCAGGTAGGGCAACATCCCTTTCTCTCAATAGAACCATTATCAGGTAGGGCAACATCCCTTTCTCTCTATAGAACCATTATCAGGTAGGGCAACATCCCTTTCTCTCTATAGAACCATTATCAGGTAGGGCAACATCCCTTTCTCTCTATAGAACCATTATCAGGTAGGGCAACATCCCTTTCTCTCAATAGAACCATTATCAGGTAGGGCAACATCCCTTTCTCTCTATAGAACCATTATCAGGTAGGGCAACATCCCTTTCTTTCTATAGAACCATTATCAGGTAGGGCAACATCCCTTTCTCTCAATAGAACCATTATCAGGTAGGGCAACATCCCTTTCTCTCTATAGAACCATTATCAGGTAGGGCAACATCCCTTTCTCTCTATAGAACCATTATCAGGTAGGGCAACATCCCTTTCTCTCAATAGAACCATTATCAGGTAGGGCAACATCCCTTTCTCTCTATAGAACCATTATCAGGTAGGGCAACATCCCTTTCTCTCAATAGAACCATTATCAGGTAGGGCAACATCCCTTTCTCTCTATAGAACCATTATCAGGTAGGGCAACATCCCTTTCTCTCTATAGAACCATTATCAAGTAGGGCAACATCCCTTTCTCTCAATAGAACCATTATCAGGTAGGGCAACATCCCTTTCTCTCTATAGAACCATTATCAGGTAGGGCAACATCCCTTTCTTTCTATAGAACCATTATCAGGTAGGGCAACATCCCTTTCTCTCAATAGAACCATTATCAGGTAGGGCAACATCCCTTTCTCTCAATAGAACCATTATCAGGTAGGGCAACATCCCTTTCTTTCTATAGAACCATTATCAGGTAGGGCAACATCCCTTTCTCTCAATAGAACCATTATCAGGTAGGGCAACATCCCTTTCTCTCTGTAGAACCATTATCAGGTAGGGCAACATCCCTTTCTCTCTGTAGAACCATTATCAGGTAGGGCAACATCCCTTTCTCTCTATAGAACCATTATCAGGTAGGGCAACATCCCTTTCTCTCTATAGAACCATTATCAGGTAGGGCAACATCCCTTTCTCTCTATAGAACCATTATCAGGTAGGACAACATCCCTTTCTCTCTATAGAACCATTATCAGGTAGGGCAACATCCCTTTCTCTCAATAGAACCATTATCAGGTAGGGCAACATCCCTTTCTCTCAATAGAACCATTATCAGGTAGGGCAACATCCCTTTCTCTCAATAGAACCATTATCAGGTAGGGCAACATCCCTTTCTCTCAATAGAACCATTATCAGGTAGGGCAACATCCCTTTCTCTCTATAGAACCATTATCAGGTAGGGCAACATCCCTTTCTCTCAATAGAACCATTATCAGGTAGGGCAACATCCCTTTCTCTCTATAGAACCATTATCAGGTAGGGCAACATCCCTTTCTCTCAATAGAACCATTATCAGGTAGGGCAACATCCCTTTCTCTCTATAGAACCATTATCAGGTAGGGCAACATCCCTTTCTCTCAATAGAACCATTATCAGGTAGGGCAACATCCCTTTCTCTCAATAGAACCATTATCAGGTAGGGCAACATCCCTTTCTCTCTATAGAACCATTATCAGGTAGGGCACTAGTGGTAAAATTCTAACATGCTTCCAAATTTGCACAAAGGATGGAACTTGGCATAGGGCTGGGTAGCAAATACCAAATTGAGATCGATTATCGAAGGCAGGTTACCGATAAATAATCGATTAATAATCAAAATATTTTAATTGAGAAATCTTCTGATATTTGTCTGTTGGTGTACGTTTTTATACCTGAATGTTCGTTATTCATCAATATTTTTTTTTATTCAAATTTTTTTTGCTGAAAGTTTTTATGAAGTTCTGTAATTTTTCATGTACGGTGTTTATTTTAGGTACCGTTCCTGGCAATGGACAAGTCGATATAAGTGTTACGTTCTCACCATGTGAATTTTTAACAGCTCAGTTAACAGTACAGCTAATAACATCACAGTTCAACGCTAAACCTATAACTTGTAACTTTACTGGATCATCTGCACCAGGTTTACTCAAGTAGGTACCTTATTTCACATCACATCTGTAACCAGGGTTACTCAAGTAGGTACTTAATTTCACATCACATCTGCACCAGGGTTACTCAAGTAGGTACCTTATTTCACATCACATCTGTAACCAGGGTTACTCAAGTAGGTACCTTATTTCACATCACATCTGTAACCAGGGTTACTCAAGTAGGTACCTTATTTCACATCACATCTGTAACCAGGTTTACTCAAGTAGGTACCTTATTTCACATCACATCTGTAACCAGGGTTACTCAAGTAGGTACCTTATTTCACATCACATCTGTAACCAGGGTTACTCAAGTAGGTACCTTATTTCACATCACATCTGTAACCAGGTTTACTCAAGTAGGTACCTTATTTCACATCACATCTGTAACCAGGGTTACTCAAGTAGGTACCTTATTTCACATCACATCTGTAACCAGGTTTACTCAAGTAGGTTCCTTATTTCACATCACATCTGTAACCAGGTTTACTCAAGTAGGTACTTTATTTCACATCACATCTGTAACCAGGGTTACTCAAGTAGGTACCTTATTTCACATCACATCTGTAACCAGGGTTACTCAAGTAGGTACTTTATTTCACATCACATCTGTAACCAGGGTTACTCAAGTAGGTACCTTATTTCACATCACATCTGTAACCAGGGTTACTCAAGTAGGTACTTTATTTCACATCACATCTGTAACCAGGTTTACTCAAGTAGGTTCCTTATTTCACATCACATCTGTAACCAGGTTTACTCAAGTAGGTACCTTATTTCACATCACATCTGTAACCAGGTTTACTCAAGTAGGTACCTTATTTCACATCACATCTGTAACCAGGTTTACTCAAGTAGGTACCTTATTTCACATCACATCTGTAACCAGGTTTACTCAAGTAGGTACCTTATTTCACATCACATCTGTAACCAGGTTTACTCAAGTAGGTACCTTATTTCACATCACATCTGTAACCAGGTTTACTCAAGTAGGTACCTTATTTCACATCACATCTGTAACCAGGGTTACTCAAGTAGGTACCTTATTTCACATCACATCTGTAACCAGGGTTACTCAAGTAGGTACCTTATTTCACATCACATCTGTAACCAGGGTACCTTATTTCACATCACATCTGTAACCAGGGTTACTCAAGTAGGTACCTTATTTCACATCACATCTGTAACCAGGGTTACTCAAGTAGGTACCTTATTTCACATCACATCTGTAACCAGGGTTACTCAAGTAGGTACCTTATTTCACATCACATCTGTAACCAGGTTTACTCAAGTAGGTTCCTTATTTCACATCACATCTGTAACCAGGGTTACTCAAGTAGGTACCTTATTTTACATCACATCTGTAACCAGGGTCACTCAAGTAGGTACCTTATTTTACATCACATCTGTAACCAGGGTTACTCAAGTAGGTACCTTATTTCACATCACATCTGTAACCAGGTGGGGTCCCCATCCCCCCAAAACACCCAAATTTTTAGGTAGGAGTATAATTGAAGGGAATAAGGAATTTAATTTTTATTCTAGGCCAAAATCAACCTTCAAAAATGCCAAAAATGTATTTTTCTCTCAGGATGTCAAGGCCCTGTTGACTTTACACGTAAATGTTTTTACATGGATTGGAAAATTTGTGATTTGTTTTTGCTTTAGAATACTATAATAGACTTTGTATTTCCTTTTTTTAGAGAAAGAAGTAAAACGAAATATTTAGCCTCGAAACAGAACAGTGAAGTTTTAGATCCAAGATGTTTATCCCCGTTAGATAGAGCTAGATCAAATAGATTATCTTTTAAACAAAAATCTAAAACATCTCTTTCACTGGCACCTAAGGTAAGGATTTTATCGCTATTTCTTGTTGTACTCGAAGGGGCTTGAAGAGCTGTGATATGTCATGCCCGGCATAGGTTGAGATGATACGTTAAAGAGATTGTAAAGAGGTTTTCTAAACATTTTATGTGTATCAGGGACACTGATAGCATCAATTTACATCATTCAATTTTCAATCTGACGTCTGTGGTTGTTTCTATTCTACTTAAACTAACGTGTTTTATGACGTCACTGACAGTGATCTGCATAGATATCAATAATAGCTTCCGGTAGATCACTAGTAGTGACATTATAAAACAAGTTAGTTTTAGTAGAATTGTAAGAACCACAGAAATTTGAATGTCGCAAATTGATGTAATCAGTGTCCCTGATACACATACAAAGTTTAGAAAACCTCTTTACAATCTCTTTAAGATTTTTCAACCTTATATCTCTCTGTCAGTGATGCAAGTTGGAGGGGTTGACATGAAATAGGCATGTAGAACAAGGCCCCATGTGCTAAAGGTCATGCAAGATCCATCGATAGTTTCCAGATTTTATCCAATTATTGAGTTGCTTGTATGGCTGGGTATCGAATACCAAATTGAGATCAAATATCGAAGGCAGGCAGGCAGGCTACCGATCAATAATCGATTATAATATAATCAATTAATAACAGAAGTATTTTGATTGAGAAATCTTCAGATCTTTGTCTGGTGATGTAAGGGTATGCCTTATGTTTACCATTACTATATTTGTAAAGGAAACAGTACAGAATGGTATAAAATTCCCAGCTATTATTGATTCCCCTCACGCTGTAGCTCAAGTTTTAAACCAACAACCCGGTAAACTCAAGGCCAAGGACGTTAGAGAGAGTAAGTAGATTATTTATATGATCATTTTGCAATAAACGATAGTTTGTGAAGTGACATTATGATGTCAAATAGGACAGCCATGATGCGATCTAAGATTTGTGTTAAAGAGATATGTTCACTAACTGTTCGACCAATAAAAAATTTGTCTTAAAAACTTAAATTTTTTAGCTTATCTTATCCGTAATAATGTTCAAAACTCTCCTTCGAAATTTTAGCCTTCAAATCCTGGTGTAGCCATAATTATGAGCGTTTGAAAGTCAAAGAATGAGAAAGAAAGAGATCTGTCTTCTTTCTCAGTGATAAGAGCCAATCAAAATCAATCTCCGAACAAGAGTTGTCTTCCCTTGCTCATTTACTGGGCAAGATGGCAGTTATCATGGCCGAGTCATTACATATTCTTGAACACAATGACGTAGGTTGAGCCGAATGAGAGATTCAACTGCACTACAACTGTTCCAGGGGTCCTATTCTCAAAAAGTTTTTTTATTTAAAATACAAATTGATTTTAATGATTAACCAATCAGATGACTGAAACACTGAAATCATCTTGATCATCAAGAAAAGTTTTCGAGAATAAGGCCCCTGATGTTTTTATATTTTACTAACAAGGCTTCACTATATTTTAGTAAATTTGTCAATATTTGCAGATTTAGCCTCCCAGAAAGATTCTAAGAAGGCTGCTAGTCGTCAAATGAAGGAAGCGTTATTCGAACAGGCTGTAAGAAAGAATGTATACGAAGAACGACAGAACCAATTACGATGGCAGGTGAAGTTAGGGGATGAACAGATTGTACAGTCAAAACGGGTTGAAATACTGGAGGAACGAGACCAGGCTTGGGACTATTATAAGGTAAGTCTATATTTAGTAACGGTTTTCATTTTGAAATTAAACAAAATGACAGGTTAGGCAAGGGATTAAGAGGGCTGCTTAAGTGGCGTCTTCCCGGGAAGTCACCAGACAAAATTTTCAAATTCCCTGAAGTCACCGTTTTTTTTTCTATGATGATTTGAGGTAAATACTGCCAAGAGATTAAAGGTGACAAAAATTTGAAAAATGGTAACTATTTAATGGTGTCACTCACTATTGGTGATAATGCAGAAGTTACCCGTTTTGTACGAAGATGTTCTATTTTGCAAAGGTACCACATAATATGGTAGAGAAAGTTTTCGTCAATGCCATGGGTAAAATGCAAAATGTACTTCTAGAGGCTCTCTATATATATATTCAAGGCCAAAATCTACTTTCAAAAATTGCTGGACATTCCTCTTTAAGATATAAACTTTTTTTTGATAGTTTACGAGAAGACAAGATCCTATAGAAGACCAAGAGTATGATAGAATAAAAACGTCTATTGAATATCGTCGTACATTGAGACCATATAATCAGGTAAATATAGACCGTATTCACCGCAGCGTCCATCTTGGATCCATATGGAGGCTCAAAAGCAACGTCTTGTTATTGGGTCAAAATCTCCATCTAGCTCGAACTTTTTTATCAAATTTTACATCGTTAAAATCAAAATTAATTAAGCTATTTAATGAAACTTTCAGATGAAGTAAATCTTCACATCTTTCTAAGAAAAGACAGTTTTTATCCTGCCAAAATTTCCCACATTGCACACTACATGGTGTTTGCTAATCCTCGTAATGCATGTAAGACGTAAAACTAAATTTGTTATATTTGATTTTTATTACAGCTAGCTTTTCAAGATGCTAAATTTGATCTGTACAGCAATGATATGTGGGCGGTACGTCACGCAGCATTAGATAGATTTGTTCAGGCAGCGAGGAAGATTATCATTCGAAATCGCGGTGAAGTGAAACTGAAATCTTTACGAAAGGTAGTGATAGATTGGAGCAAGAAGAAATATACCAAGGATAAAATCACTAGTAAGTTCATTCCTGTATCGCATTAACACCATTGGTGTCCTTGTAAAATTTCCCTCATTGCACACTGCATGGCTTTTGCTTGTCAGTATTATTTATTTTGTGTATTAACCCAAGCAATTTTACCAAAATAGGACAAAACACAATCTCATTCACGTCATGGCAAAATTTCCCTTATTGCACACTGCATGGTGTTTGCACTAATAATATCCCATACTGGTGTCGAAAAATGGGACTTAATACTCTATTTCATTTTCTCTATCTCATACAATCATTTCTGCCTTCCTGACAAAATTTATCTCATTGTGCACTGCATGGCTTTTGCTCCAATATTAGCCCGTACAGTTGCAGATTTCATTTCTCAATCTCATACATTTCTTCTGGCCTGACAAAATTTCACTCATTGCACACTGAATTGTGTTTTGTTTCAATATTCGCCCAAAAGCAGGAAAAGCAAGATGTAACATTTTTTTCATTTTCACCAGTTTCAGAAATTGATAATTTAAGCTTACTTAGGAGAATTAGGAGATATAAGGCGTTTTTGTGGGACGATTCAATTTGGTTTCGATTTGCTAGTACGATTTGGTGTAATTTGGTGTAATTTGCTGTGGTCCACAAATGTACCAGTGATTAGGCGGTCTTGACTGTCAACAAAAGAAGGTCACATGTATGTTTTATATGACGTCATTGATATATCAGCCAATAGTATTACGAACTAGCACATTCTGCCATCTTATAACACCTAATCGAATCGCCTAAACACCTCTTGGGACGGTTAGGTCGATAAGCCTAATCAGTTTAGGTAAACGGTCTGACAAATGTACCGATTAGCCTAATCAAACTGGCTCACAAATGCGCCAAATAGCTAATCGACCAAATCGAATCGTGCGACAAAAACGCCTATTGTGTTCACAGCTTATATTCAAATCCAAGAAATTCAATATATGAGCAAATTTCCCATTTCAACATATGATCAAAGTACCTTTACTCCTTCGACCACCAATATCAACTGTTTTTCCATCCTAAGATCAGATCTAAAAGTACCTTCTCCCAAGAGGCAACCATCATACATTTCAAATGCTGTTCAGCCAGTTTGTACTGCAGGTCATTGGGGTTTCTCTTGGGAAAAAGGTGAATCAGGGTTAGCGAATTTCAGATTTATTTACCAACAGCTGATATACTTGCCGTCTTTTAAGACACAAAAAATCGAATTTTACAGGTCCTGCATTGATTTAAAAGGACATTCCCAATTTTTTTTTTGGTAAATTGTATTAATGAAAAAAAATCTGCATATCCAATATTTTTACTGGTCATGACCGACGGTCTAACAATGTTTGGGTTGGTCTACGATGTATACTTAAAGGCAAAAAAACTTTCACTTCTGACAATACTGATACAGTGTACACTGTGATTTCCAACATCTGAGTTGAATTCCTTCTTATGTCAATTTAAAAAACTCTTAGTATTCCGACAATCTTTGTATTCCGAATTACGACACTATTAATTGGTCCTGACAGGCAGAAAAATTTGTATAATCCGACATCTCACCTTTGTATATCACCTGTATATCAATATGACCCAAATCAACTCTCAAAAATACTGAACATTCCCCTTTAATATCCCCATGTTATTTATATTATTTTTGGACTTTTTCAATTTAAATATTATAGATGAACAACAGGAGAAGATTGAAGAAGATGAAGAGAAGGAAGATTTACAGATACAATTTGATATAACAGCATCTAAAATACAACATTATACATTCCCTACATATATACCTCCGGATGTTAAAGATGATATGGTACGTCACTTATTAGTTATTTCCCTTGGGTGGCAGTGGCTCAATGAGTTATTTCCCTTGGGTTAGGGTTAGGGTGTTATTTCCCTTGGGTGACAGTGGTTATGTGTGATTTCTACTAGTTTTGAGACGTTTTCTTTAAATACCGGGGTACGGGTCCACTGCATACATCAATAGAGTTGACAACCGGAAGTAATTGAATTTTATAACAAAGGGAAGTAACTTTAACCTTTTGAACCCTGACGTAATTTTTGCTAAAACGTCATATACCTTGAGCTCCCAGCAATATTTCTTAAAACATATAATGTTAACGTTATATGATGTCACTTGACAACGGCCGGTTTACCGGCTCAAAGGGTTCATTAACGAAAATGCAAATACACAGAAAACCGACATCCCCTCTAAACCGTCATTATTACCCGGTCGGGCGGTCCCACCCTCGGTTTTGAGGGGTTTCACTGTATAAGAAAGATTACAGAAAAAGAGGAATGTGTTCATTTGACAAAAATTTATTATCCATTGCACACTGCATAGTATTATGAGTTATATTAATATTTTTATTTTGTTTTTAGGCACCTGATGCTATTGGTGTAGTCCCTTTCATGCCCACAGAAGTTATTGTCAAGAAAAAAGTTCCTTATTTTAACCTAAAGGTTTGTTTTTAATTGAAAAGAATTTTGTTTACATGACCTATTGTCTGTACTATTCAATTTAGTCATCTCCATATAGTACACAAGATTATCTAGCACTCTAGTCTAGTTCTGAAGTTGATGGGGGGCCGCAGTGGCTCAGTGAATTAGACGCTTGCTCGCTAACCTGAAGGTCCAGTGTTCAATCTCAGTATAGTTAGAGAGTTATGGTGTCTCAGTGAGTTAGACACTTGCTTGCTAACCTGAAGGTCCAGTGTTCAATCTCAGTATAGTTAGAGAGTTATGGTGGCTCAGTGAGTTAGACACTTGCTTGCTAACCTGAAGGTCCAGGGTTAAATCTCTGTATGGGTCGAGATGATACTTTCATATTTTTCAACCCAGTTTTCCTTCTGTCAGTGATGCAGGTCGGAAGGACTGACATGGAAAAAGAGTCTAGTCGTTCGGATGGGACAATAAACCGAGGTCCAGCTTTCCTCAGATCCCTCGACAGTTGGAAATCGAAAATAAGAGTAGGCTAATGCTGCTGTCTTGGAAAAATATCCCTCATTGCACACTGCATAGAGTTTATCTCATTAGCGCATACAGGTGCAGAAAAGTAGGATGTAAAACTCCATTTCATTTCACTTGTTCAGAAGTTGTTACGAGTAAGGCTATTCATGTTTTATATTACAGGTGCCCCAGCAATATCAGTTGAATGGTTATAACAAACATAATGTTCAGAATGCCTCTACTGGTTATATTCCTGTTAAAGTTATTAGACCACTTAGAGAAGGAGCAGGGGTAATATACTATTCTTTATATGTTTTCATTTAACGGACCATGGGTAGTGTATTTTAAGGAATGAATGTGTATCTTGTTATCGTTATGGGGAAATAAACGCTGGTTTATCACGTGACAAGATAAATGACCCGGCGAAGCGGGTCATGTACGTCTTGTCAAGTGTAAACCAGCGTTTATTTCCCCATAACGATAACAAGATACACATTCATTCCTTATATTTACATTCGTCAAACTACTGCACAATTTTCTATTTTTTCTATGTAAAAATACTAAAAAAAACTATGTTTTTTTAATTCACCGGTATCACCTCCCCGCCTTGTTTTACTTTGAGCCAATAGATTGTGAGTGCTTTGACGACGTCATAGTGTCACTAGCGTTTGCATTGATGATGCCAAAGAGTCACGTGACAAAGTAGCTATAAACGCTATTTTACGAAACTGGTTCATTGAAGGGAGTGATAGTTAAATAATCATAATATATCTAATTTGAATTACAGTATTTCATTTGAATTTCATTTGAATCCATTTCATTTCATTGCATCTTTTTCATTGCATTTCATTACAATTTTAGTTCATTTCATTTGAATTTCATTGTATCCACTTCATTTGAATTTAATTTTGCATCCATTTCATTTCATTAGAATTTCAGTGCATCCATTTCATTTCATTTTGCATCCATTTCATTTCATTTTGCATCCCATTTCATTTTGCATCCAATTTATTGTTTGAATGCTGGTTATTGTTGTTTGTTTATTGTTGGTGTTTTTGTTTATTATTATTTATCAAGGATGAGATTATTAATCTACCCACTGATCGACAGGACGACGAGTTGGATCAGGGTGACGTCCAGGGTGATGTCAAAGTGGAAGAATTTGTCGAAGGTTTTGAACACACGAAAGCAGAAGTTGAAACAGACGGCAAATCAACTGTTTTCCCGCCAAAAGCTTTATTCAATCCTGTTGAATATCCAGCATTACATATATTTGTAAGTTATTTAAGCTTGGGGTGCATAAGAGAGAGGGTGGGGGTGGGGGTGGGAAAGCTGTGAATGGGTACGGATAATCTGGGAAAGATCAATGCCAAGAGGTTTGGCCTAGGATTAGCGCAGCATTACATATATATTTGTAAGTAATTTAAGGCTTGGGGTGCATAAGAGAGAGGAGGGGGGAGGGGCTGTAAATGGTTACCGGTACTGATAATCTGGGAAAGATCAATGCTAAGAGGTTTGGCCAAGGATTAGCCCATCATTACATATATTTGTAAGTTATAAGAAGGGATGGGGGTGCATAAGAAAGAGGGGGAGGGGAGCTGTGAATGGGTACGGATAATCTGGGAACGATCAATGCTAAGAGATTTGGCCAAAGATTAGCCCAGCATTACATAATATTTGTAAGTTATCAGAAGGGATGGGGGTGCATAAGAAAGAGGGGGAGGGGAGCTGTGAATGGGTACGGATAATCTGGGAACGATCAATGCTAAGAGATTTGGCCAAAGATAAGCCCAGCATTACATAATATTTGTAAGTAATATAAAGGAATGGGGGTGCATAAGAAAGAGGGGGAGGGGAGCTGTGAATGGGTACGGATAATCTAGGAAAGATCAATGCTAAGAGATTTGGCCAAAGATTAGCCCAGCATTACATAATATTTGTAAGTTATCAGAAGGGATGGGGGTGCATAAGAAAGAGGGGGAGGGGAGCTGTGAATGGGTACGGATAATCTGGGAACGATCAATGCTAAGAGATTTGGCCAAAGATAAGCCCAGCATTACATAATATTTGTAAGTTATAAGAAGGGATGGGGGTGCATAAGAAAGAGGGGGAGGGGAGCTGTGAATGGGTACGGATAATCTGGGAACGATCAATGCTAAGAGATTTGGCCAAAGATTAGCCCAGCATTACATAATATTTGTAAGTTATCAGAAGGAATGGGGGTGCATAAGAAAGAGGGGGAGGGGAGCTGTGAATGGGTACGGATAATCTGGGAACGATCAATGCTAAGAGATTTGGCCAAAGATAAGCCCAGCATTACATAATATTTGTAAGTAATATAAAGGAATGGGGGTGCATAAGAAAGAGGGGGAGGGGAGCTGTGAATGGGTACGGATAATCTAGGAAAGATCAATGCTAAGAGATTTGGCCAAAGATTAGCCCAGCATTACATAATATTTGTAAGTTATCAGAAGGGATGGGGGTGCATAAGAAAGAGGGGGAGGGGAGCTGTGAATGGGTACGGATAATCTGGGAACGATCAATGCTAAGAGATTTGGCCAAAGATAAGCCCAGCATTACATAATATTTGTAAGTAATATAAAGGAATGGGGGTGCATAAGAAAGAGGGGGAGGGGAGCTGTGAATGGGTACGGATAATCTAGGAAAGATCAATGCTAAGAGATTTGGCCAAAGATTAGCCCAGCATTACATAATATTTGTAAGTTATCAGAAGGGATGGGGGTGCATAAGAAAGAGGGGGAGGGGAGCTGTGAATGGGTACGGATAATCTGGGAACGATCAATGCTAAGAGATTTGGCCAAAGATAAGCCCAGCATTACATAATATTTGTAAGTAATATAAAGGAATGGGGGTGCATAAGAAAGAGGGGGAGGGGAGCTGTGAATGGGTACGGATAATCTAGGAAAGATCAATGCCAAGAGATTTGGCCAAGGACCAACTGAGAGACAGGATTCTCTTTGGAATCTTTGGAAGTTGTTATCCTTGTAAAATATAGATGTTTCTTTCTTTCTTTTCATTATAGTACCAGACCCTATACTTTGTTTATTCCATCTAATTGCTGGAATTGTTCAAATTTTCTTTCTTTTGATTATCTAGAATCCAGCACCAGGTCTGCAAGTGTTTCATGCACCATCTGCATATTCTGAAGTATCTACTGAGTTCCATCTGTGTCCCTTACCAAAATATGCTACAAAAGAACCTAATAATAGTCCTCATACATCCACACAGAGAAAATACCTTGATAGAGAGGTTAGTTCTTACTTTTATATTTCACGTGTCTTTTCCTCATTGTACACTGCATTTCATTTGAGTTTGATGATTGCTCGCTAACCTGAAGTTCCAGTGATTAATCCCAGCATGGGTCAAGATGATGCACTGTTGTAGGGGCTGTTATCAAAAAAGCGTTTAGTTGTTTGGAAGGGAAAATAAACTGAGGCTAAAGACTGCTCAAGTTAAAGATCCCTTGACTGTTGAAAATCGAAATTAAGTGTAGGCTAATGCTGCTGTCCTTGCAAAATTTCCCTCATTGCATACATCAGGATGTAAAACTTCATTTTTGTGAAACGTTGTGCCCAATAAACCTGCGTCATGTCTCATTTTGGAAATATTGAATTTAAGACTCATAATACAAATGATCAAATCATAAAGAATACATGAATAAAAGGCTATGTAATATGTCACTTAATGCACCTAAAAATCTATCAACAGAACAAAATAGACTTTAAAATGCCATTTCTCAGAAATATCTTAGAAATCTGCAAGTATCTTTAAATGGCTTAATTCGGATGTAAAATATGATTAGTTTTGAGCTAGTGTAACTTTGCGTTATGAGCCTCGATATGGATTCAAGATGGCTGATGCGTGATACAGGTCTACTATCACGAAAAATGTCCTCCATCTTTCTATGGGTTTGTAAAATGTAAGAATGATTATTTGATGTATTTTATTGTAGGATATTATAAGAGGAACACAAACATGGAAGAAATTTCCTTCCCAGGGATTGATTACTCTGACAAATACACCTACATTGTCTAATGTTTGGGTTCCTAGATGGTACGTATTTCTTCAAAATTCTATTAAAGAGATTGTAAAGAGATTTTGTAAAATTTGTATGTGTATCAGAGACACTGATAGCATCAATTTGCGCCATTCCAATTTCCATTCTGACGTTTGTGGTTCTTGCAATTCCACTAAAACTTACGTGTTTTATGACATCACCGACAGTGATCTACCGAAGCTACTATTGATATCTATGCAGATCAGTGGGGGTGACGTCATAAAATGTGTTAGTTTTAGTGGAATTGCAAGAAAATTGGAATGATGTAAATTGATGCTATCAGTGTCCCCGATACACATAAAAAAAATTAGAAAATCAATCTCTTTAATAATCAAACTTCCCCTGAAGATGACAATGTAGATTGTTGAAACGTTGTGTGTAATTAAACTAAGGAGTAGTATACCATAAAAATTGTGTTCCGTTATTTAATGTGATTTCTACCCCTAAATGTCGCTTAAGGATTATTTATGTGCCATACTGTATTAAAAAAGTGTGTTATATTCTATAATATTGTCTTGTGTTTTGTTATATGTGCTCCTCGCTTCAATATGTCGTTCAAATCTTATACCTATTTATGATATATTTGATATCATAGGTCTGATGGGTAAATAGTTAATTAATAATCAAAATGTTCTAATTGAGAAATCTTCTATTTTATAGGGATGATCATTTTGGTAATGAGATACTATCAGAGTCAGTACCTACGTTACTAGATAGTCTACCAGAAGATGATAGTCAACAGATAGCAGTCGAGTAAGTTCTAGTAATCATAACTTTATCTTCTTATGGTATTACTCTTTTAACTTCTGAGGTCTCGTGTGCTATTGGTTGTGCACTTTAAAGATCCCTCGACAGTTGGAAATCAAAAATAAGAGCAGGCTAATGCCGCTGTCCTGGCAAAATTTCCCTCATTGCACACTGCATGGCGTTTGCCCGTCCTCAATTAGCCCATATAGGTGCAGAAAAGTAGGACGTAAAACTCTATTCATTTCATTTCTTTTGACTTGGGTGGTATATTATGTCATAAAAAAAACCGGAATGACATTTTAATAGTTTTTTTTAAAGAATGTTATTTTGATTTAAAGTGATTGTAAAGTGATTTTCCAAACTTTATATATCTATTGGGGACACTGACAGCATCAATTTGCCTTCCGACGTCTGTGGTTCTTGCAATTTCACTGAAACTAACGCGTTTTATGACGTCACTGACAATAATCTGTATAAATATCGATAGTAGCTTCTGGTAGATCACTATTAGTGACGTCATAAAACATGTTAGATTTAGTGGAATTTCAAGAACCACAGACGTCAGAATGGAAATTGGAATGGTGTAAATTGATGCTATCAGTGTCCCTGATACACAGACAAAGTTTAGAAAACCTCTTTACAATCTCTTTAAAGGATCATTCTGCTTTTTAAAAAAAAAGTTTTTGTCATGAAAAACGTAGTGAATATTACCTGAAGATTATTATTATCTTTTTGATCAAACTGAATGTTTTTGGTTTAAAGTTTAGAGGTCATTTCTAAGCGGACATTATGGCAAAAGAATCGGTCATGTCCGGAATATAAGGGCAAATCATCAGACTGGTTTAAACTGGGGTCAAGGGTCAAACAGAGGTCAAGTTTAGGTTAATTTGCACTCTGTTCGACTTTGCTATAGAACCTCGCATCATTTATTTTATAGAGAGGAGAATACAGAAGGAACAGCCTCGAGAAATGCCGAGGTTATGTTGACACCAGAAATGGTTTTAGCTCAATTCCCGTCACCTGAATTAGCTCCTTCTTCATCACAAGAGGATGTCAAGACTCCCATGTAAGTTTCTAAATTACAAAAAAACCTTTTGTCCAGTAAGTTTGAATATAGAGACCGATTTATGTTTAGGCCATGTTCCTTCAGCATCGTTAGGCAACATTGCTGGATTGACGGGGTTTTCTCGTCATTAACAACTAATAACCTTGCTTTAAAAACACTACGTCACATTCAATTTATGACCGTTGAGACTCGATTATCACAAGGTAAATTTGCTACAAGAAATCTGGCGTCTGGTCATTCAAAAGTTTCCTGCAATAATTTGTTACATGGAATATAACTGGTCGAAGAGTAATCGTTCGACCAATCAAAATTAATGACAAGAATATCTTATCATGATAGCAACAGATTAATGTAATGAAATGAAATGATAGCCGTTGCTAAAGAAACATGTGTTTAGGCAAACTAGACAGAGAACTCAGACCATGAAACATTTTGTCACTATGAAAAATATAAAAGAGTTACAAAATTTTGCAGTCCAATAACTTTTCAAATTTCTTTACACCAGAGTACAAAAAGGCTTCACAACACCCAGCCCCTTCCTGAAGTGAGAAATTAGACACCATATTGTTCATTAGCTGATGCCTAAACTTAATATGGAATTCTCAAGGTTCCCAGCCCCCCTCCCAATTTCAATGAATTTGATGATCGATAGTCAAAATTTATTTGTAGCTTCATAATCGATTATTTTGATTTTTGGACCCAGCCCTAGGTAGGTATTCAATATTTTAGCCCCAGAGATAAGACTAAGTGTAATTTTATGATATTTCAGTGATGTTTTTCCTATTGGTAATAAAATGCCAGTCACCAATTCACCAGTTGGTCCATTAGGCCCTGTTTCTAGGTAAGTTTTTTTATAATCTTTTCTTATCTTGATTTTATCACTACAGAGTATATCAATCTGGTTGATTTTTATACGCCCTCATCTCTCTATGAGGACGTGTATTGTCGGCACCCCCGTCCGTCGATCAACATTTGCACGTAAACGCTCTAAAAACTAGAATTTTTGATGGAATCAAATGAAATTCGGTATGTGTATACATATTCAGAAAATGAAGATCTAGTTTGAATTTGAGCTATTTTTATACGCCCTCATCTCTCTATGAAGATGTATATTGTCGGCACCCCTGTCCGTCTGTCCGTCAACATTTGCTCGTAAACGCTCCAAAAACTAGAGTTTTTGACAGAATCAAATGAAATTCGCTATGTGTATACATATTCAGAAAATGAAGATCTAGTTTGAATTTGAGCTATTTTCGTCTGTTAGAAGCAGAGTTATTTGCCTTTGCCCCAAAGTCTTGAATATGCTATTACTATCCTAGTTTTCAACCAATTTTGTTAAAAATGGCTGTTATTGGACTTAAATCGAAAGGTTTGAGAAAGTTAAGTTTACTCCTGATTAAATTTAAGGTTTTTTCGTTGGGCGTATATGGCTGTGGTCCATTATCATCAAATCAAAATTGCTTTAAATATAGGCAGGAGCAGCCACTCCTTGAATTCTGCACGACCCTTGAGAATGAGTACAATTTGCCTCCCCCCAGTATGAAATTGCTCCTTACAGGCCCGCTTTTTCTTTAATATTGTGTTTGATTTTAGGGAGAAGAGGGAACAAGAATTGGAGTATCACATCACAAAGAAATATAACAAACTTGGCAGTAAAATACAGGCTAAAAATAGCAGTATGAACGCCATGATCACTGACGTTAATTTATTATTAAAATAACGTGTAAAAATCGGGTCACAATTTAAATGTATATATAGGGCACACTTAATTGTTAGGTTCTGGACATTTGGGATTTATGGAATTAACCGTAGCTTCAGTCAAACAAATTGGAACACATTTAAATAATGCGTAGAAATCGGGCCACAATTTAAATGTATTTATAGGGAACGCTTTATTGTTAGGTTCCGCACGTTCAGGATTTATGGAATTAACCGTAGCTTCAGTCAAACTAGTTGGAACATATTTAAATAATGCGTAGAAATCGGGCCACAATTTAAATGTATATATAGGACATCTTGATTGGTAGGATCTGCTGTTCAGGATTTATGGAATTAACCGTAGCTTCAGTTAAACAAATGGAGCACATTTAAATAACGCATAAAAATCGGGCCACAATTTAAATGTAAGCTTAAATGTGTATATCGGGCACGCTCGATTGGTAGGTTCTGACCATTCAGGATATATGGAATTAACCGTAGCTTCAGTCAAACAAGTTGGAACACATTTAAATAACATGTAGAAATCGGGCCATAATTTAGGGCATCTTGATTGGTAGGTTCTGACCATTCAGGATATATGGAATTAACCGTAGCTTCAGTTAAACAAGTTGGAACCTTTTGGATTTATGGATTGACTAAAATAAAACAAGTTAGGACCTGTTCACCATAGGTGCGCTTGATTGGCAAAATCACATTTAGGATTTATGAAATCAATCTGGAACAGAGTTCAAAATGCTTTCCGCTTGTTAAAAAAAAATTAGGTGTAGACAGAATTCAATTAGTAAAGTCTGTATGTCGGGGATTCAGGATTCAACTGTAACCATAATTTCAAAAAAACAAGTTGGAACAGAGTTCTGACTGCTTTCCAACTGTTCCAAAATATAGTAGGTGTAAGACAGAAGGAAAATATATTGGTAATTTTTGAATGGAACATATCTGGTTCGGTAAACAGAATTTGAACATACAGAATCTGTTCAGAGCTTTCCAATCAAACGCTATCCTAGGCCCTAGACACAGCTTTATGGAATATAAATCACTGGTTAGTTTTGTGCTACTTTGTGATGTGTTTCCTTCTGTTGTCATTTCTGGAACAATTATCATCAGGTATTAATTATGATGCTTATTGACATGGTAAAATACTGGTTTAGAAAAATATTCTGTGTACTTAAAGGAATACTACCTCTTGGAATGATAAAAAAATCAGAAAAAACTTGGTCAACAAGAGTATATATTCATTATGCAACTTATCTGAACTTATTTGATGTCATAACTACACAACTTATGAAAACGTTTACAAAATATGTTAAGTGTTTTTCAATAATAACTTTAATTTTATGGAAAATTACTTGTTTTTTTTCGTTTATTTGATTCTGTTAGTAAACTTTTGACACCGTTAATGATTATGTAGCCTACTCTTATTGACCAAATTTGAGAACTAAGAGGTAGTATTGCTTTAATTGGAATTATTAGGATTGTGTATTGAGTGTGATCTGTCTATTGTAAATTTTACTCTATAAAGGGGTACATCCAATATTCATTTAACCAATCATACCCTTAGTCTAAAAAATGAGAATTTTTTTAGCTTAGCCTTATCAGTATTTTTATTCAAACTTCACTGTCAAAATTAGAGCCTTCAAATCCATGTGTATACATAATTATGAGCGTTAGTGAGACTATGCCTTATATAGGAAACTGATAATATAGATTTTGTGCACCTGTAGTCCTTTTTTTAAGTTATTTCATATATTCAAGACTGGAATCGACCCTAGAAAATACTGAATATTCTCGTTGAACAATTTGATGTCATATTATTGTATATTTGATTGAACTGTGATATGTTTTATTGTATATACTGTGAAATATTTATTTTGTATAAACAATCTTGACAAATATAACTTGTTTTTCATATACAAATGTAAATTATACAGACAAAAAGTCCTGACTAGTCACATTCTGTTAGTGACCAATGTCCTATTGAGGGGACTGGGAATCTGGATTTTTCCGTGACCAATGTCCTATATTCCGTGACCAATGTCCTATTGAGGGGACTGGGAATCTGGATTTTTCCGTGACCAATGTCCTATATTCCGTGACCAATGTCCTATTGAGGGGACTGGGAATCTGGATTTTTCCGTGACCAATGTCCTATATTCCGTGACCAATGTCCTATTGAGGGGACTGGGAATCTGGATTTTTCCGTGACCAATGTCCTATATTCCGTGACCAATGTCCTATTGAGGGGACTGGGAATCTGGATTTTTCCGTGACCAATGTCCTATATTCCGTGACCAATGTCCTATTGAGGGGACTGGGAATCTGGATTTTTCCGTGACCAATGTCCTGTCGGGGGCCCTTTCCCATTTGAGGTTCTTGCAATTCTACTAAACCCAAGTGTTTTATGGAGACACCATCTCAAAAGACCCTTAGCGATATAAGCATCTTTTACAATAGTGAATTCATTCAGCACTAAGTTTTATTGGGTCATCTGTAATGCAGGATTAAAATAAATAACACTGAATAACATATCATTTATATTTTCATAATATCTGTGTGATTTAAAATACAATATCATGATCCAAGCTTTTCTTAAAAATCATCATAAAAATAATATCATCAATATCAAGACAATGTTTTAACAGTAGCACCATTATTATCAACTACAAAATATTTTTACTCATCATGTACAATTGAAGAATTCACTGTTTTGACAGTCCTAAATATTGATCGCTGATGGTCCTAACCATATGTCTTAAAAGTCAGTTACTGGTACTAAAAAGTTAGTTAAGGGCACTAGACGTATTTTCTTAATATTATATCACAAGCGAATAAATATCTTTAATAAAGATTACATATTTGGATTACGCGCTATGAGAATTCACTTCTTTTACAGTCCTAAATATTTAAGTTATAAGTTCACACTTAAGTAATAATGAATTGCATCACAAGTTAAGATTATTATAATGGATCATATTGTAATTGATCACTAATAGTCAAAGTAAGATTATTCCAGAATGAGGCTTTGACAGATACTAGACATATTTTCTTAAAATTACAGCACAAGCAATTACATAATTATATGTTGATTACATATTCAAATCAATTTTGATAAACATTCATCAATTATATGTGACTTCTTCATGCCAAAATGTTTTAAGAGCAACATATTTTTACGAAATTGAACTGCCAAAACTAGAAAGGGTACAATAATTCCAAAATTCAACAAACCCAAAATTTCTCCTCATGAGTTTAACACTCTTGGGCCTTTTTCATGAAAACTTAACATAATTTTAGTGTTCCAGTCATCTGATTGGTTAATAACAAAAAAATAATTGTCAATTGAGTATTATTATCCAATCAGATTTCTGTATTTCTTAAAGACAGGATTTATTTTAGTTTAAGTTTTGAAAAGGCCCGTCACAAATTTGGTATCAAATTTATTTACAATTTTTGTGATATCCAGCAAAAATAACTTCAAAGCATGCAAGTTTTTGATCATAATGCAAAATAATGAATTAAACAGTAAATAATAATAATCATATATTGAAATTCAGCATGGGAAATACTTGTTTAAAATATTCTGAATGGATACATATAGGAATAAAATAAATATATATACATTAAAGCAAACAAAAATAGTTCTAAAATTCAAAATGTAGTTCTTGCTAAACAAATTTTTCTAAAGTTTTTAAAGGATTTCAAATTTAAGATAAAATTAACCTTTAAAAAAAGAAAAATTAAAAAATGTACAGTACAAAAATGAATGATCTATAAAGAATATTATGACTCCATGAAATTAAAAAATACATGCTACATACAAAAATTTGTTCGCAAAACTCTTTCCATTACAAAGTTTTTCTTGCACAAATAAGCTTTTACATTTTCTTAAAAAGCTTTTCATATGTAAACAAGTTTATATAAGCCTTGTTCGTGTAAACAAAAAATTGTCTAGTCAAACTGAGATATTTCGGCTCATCCGGGTACCGTCAAAACATATACACAACCAGTCCATTATATTTTCAAAGGTGTTGCTGTAACTTACCAAACAAACAACCCTCTAAATAAGATACTTTTATTCCCTTGAAAATAGAATGGACTGGGTTTGTATATGTTTTGACGGTACCCGGATGAGCCGAAATATCTCTGTTTGACTATACAAGCCTTTTGTTGTTTATATCCCAAACTTTTCTTGTATAAACATATACACAGAGTATACAAGCATATATATATACAAAATTCTTGTATATAAAAGCTTATAGAAACATTTTTAAGAATTGTTTTTTATACAAAAAATCTGATATAATAAAGCTTATATAATTCTATCTATAAAATTCTTGTATATTAATCTGAATTCTTTCTTGTATAAATTTTTGTATATATAAAAGCTTATATAAACATATCTAAAAAAATCTTGTACAATGAGTTAAAAACATTATCAATTTTAGAAAATTTTGTATATATTAAACAATCATATCTGAATTTTTTTGTATATAAAAGCTTATACAAACATATCTTCCTATATTTTAAAATTTCTTTGTATAAAAAGCTTATATATCAACTTATTAAAAAAAAATATATTTTAATATTTTCTTGTATAAACTATTTAAAAATTGTATCAGTCTAATTTAAATCAGAACCTAATTTCGTTTGGTTTTTTAAATTCTGTTTTGTAAACACTACATTAGGGTCTGAGAACCACGTGCGATAGAACTCTGGGTTTAACCAATCAGATCTTTGCCCTGTCCCGTGCTGGGTGCATTCTAGAATTCCTAAGTTCTGTAGACTAGTTTATCAGGTCATTTTTATCAAGGTAAGGTCAAAGTGCACGTAGATACTTTCTATTGCAGTGTACAAAACCGGATTTAAAAAACAAACGATACAAAATTAGGGTCTGATTTTAATTAGGCTGAAAGTTGTATAAGCTTATATGGATTATGTATATTCTTTATAATAATCTTAAATTGAAGCATTAAGATTATTAACGCTATTATACAAAAATACATGAAACAGGCACACAGTCTGTAAAAGTTTATATCAACATTTAGTTAGAGTATTTTTCCTCCTTTAAAAACAAGTGACACTATCCTACTAAATGTTGCCTATAATTCGGTGAAAAAATCAGAAAAAATATGACTTCACATTAGCTCAGTGACATCTTTCAAGAGCACAGAAGCTATTCAAATTAAAGAAATGAAATGGGGTTTTACATCCTACATTTCTGCACCTATTGAGTAAAGATGGGTAAACGTCAAGAAGTGTGCAATGAGGAAAATTTTGCCAGGGCAAATTCTTATCGATTTCCATCTTTAGAGGGATCTTTAACGTGCAGAGCCTTAGCACACAAGGCCATGTTTATTTCCGCACCTAATTGGGCCATGCAGTATGCAATGAGGGAAATTTTGCCAGAATATCATTATTAGAATACTTTTATTTCCAATCTCCACCTGTCTAAGGTTTATTGTTTTAAAGTTTTACATCCTACTTTTCTATACCAATTGGGCAAACGCCATGCTGTGTGCAATGAGGAAAATTTTGCCAAGTTCAAGCAACATCTAGTAGGATAATATCAAACTGTTATATAAGATTATAAATTATATAACAGTATAAAGTTTGTAGACATTATCGTACTGTACATGATTAAAAACAAAACTTTAAATGCGAAACAGTTTACAGCAAACCCTTAGCCAATCCAATTAAAATTAGATTACATTTCGTTTCGGTTATTTTTTGAGTTTCGACTCCATGTAATCTCACCACTTATATAAGGCGAGCCTTTTCAGCCAATCAAAAACTACCTTCAAGATCGCGAGTCTATGCATTGATATGCATTGTGGGAAAATTATGCAAAATACAAAATATACCAATTTAAACGTTGTTTTGATTGGCGGGGGGGTGGCACGTGCAATAAATAGCTTATTCGTTACCAGAAGGTACTCGCCTTATATAAGTGGTTAGATTACATGGAGTCGACAATCAAAAAATAACCAAAACAAAATTTAATCTAATTTTAATTAGATTGACCCTTAACTTAACTTCAATATATTTTTTTTAAACTATCTTTGAAATTTCAGTAAAATTTACCTTAGCATTGATATAGTAAGTTATTACATTACATTCAAACCTTAAACAATTTTAAATTTCCAAATTTAAAGGGCTACATTTCATGTTGATCAAAAATAAATTCCCAAACTGAATTTTTTAAATTCATTTTTAAATGTTCGTGAAATTTTCCATAGCATTGATAGCAAGGTATTATATTACATGCAAGCTTACACCATTTTCAAGTTTTTGAAAAGGGCTACAGTACATATGGCTATAGATCTTTGAACACAATTATTAAACTTGTTAAATAGAAGCAAATGCAAATTCAGGCCGAATCGCAGAGAATCCTAAAAGACTCAGGCAATCAAGGTTTTCGTTTTGAAATTAGCCTAGCGCAAGCCTTCTCAAATGGTGGCCTGCGGGATTAATCCAGCTCAGGAATGGCCTCTCAAGAGTGACCCCTTCCGCTAAATCGCTATGTTAGCTAAGCTCTATTTTGACCTTATATTTCCATAATAAAATACTTTTGGCTCTTTTAAAAAATTAATTGAGAAGGCCTGGCCTAGCGGTTAGAAATTATTCTTTTTATATATTGGATAATGTACAAATATTTGGTTTCTTTCTTCTTTACAAGATGGTTAACCACATTATTTCCTTTTAAATAATGGAACCAGTAAATACATCATACTTCCCACAGACTATTTTCATACTTTTCAAAATTCTCTTCTCTTCTGCTTTCCCTTCCTCATCACAAAATGTTAATTGCACTTTGATCACTTCGATGTTCAAAAATAAAAATCCAAATGCTCCATAAGGCACGATATTTGCATAGAACCTTCACGAAAATAATTCCAAAGTTTGCAACAGTGCAAATAAAATCTGAACTACACAAAAACGAAGAAAAAAACCGTCAACAAGACAAATCATTAACAAAACAAAGTCCACAAGAAACGATTACGCAAGCAACAAACTCATCATCGGCAAGATACAAAAAGTCAGGTTTACAAAACACATATTCCAACGAACCAACGCTCCAATCATCAGTTGCCATGGTTACTGTTCTTTCCACGGCAGACAAAACACTTTGGTAAATAAGTAAGAGTTCACGCTGCTCATCACTATGGCAACACGTTTTGAGATTTTGAGAAATTTGACCTCCTACTCTAAAGAGCGGCTACACGATACACACGCGTAGTCGAGGCCAATATTATGAAGAATTAGAAATTCCTACGCCAGGACTATATTATCGTAAATTACGTTGCGATGTATTTTCAACACAAAGAACTATAAATGCATTATTACATGAATACTGTTCGCTGTCTAGCAACATATTTTTCATTAACGAACTTCCGAGTCCCATTTGATTGCGACTCAACGAATGCCACTTATTACAATATTTGTCTTTCATTAGTTGACCGTTTCGGTTCGATCCATGCCAAATTATTTTCTGTGGCCTGAAAGAGAGAAAGGCAAAACAATTCCGTTAATCAAAATAAGGAAATGAAATGAAAGAGTTTTACGTCCTGCTTTTCTGACAAAATCGGGAGAAATAATCATATAGTAGTGAACTTCTCATACAAGAAGTATCATCAGGTGTTTTGAAAAGTATAAGTGTGATCTTCTTCGCATGCCACACTCGCCACTTCTATCGAGGTCCCTGGTTCCCAACCTTTTGGACTCTTTGTGGACTCTAAGAGCCAACATGAAAGTCAAAAGATATTTGTTGGTTGATGTAGTTTGATATTTAATCCACTATTACAGTAGTAGATGATTGACATTATTTATTTATTGTTAAATATTAGATATTATATGTCAATTATATATGTAAATTATAAGGTAGATTGATTAAAAGTATAAGCTTATAACACTCCTTTTTTAAATTGACTAAGAGGCTTCCCAGGTACCCCCTGTGATGTTCGCTGGTATCCCCTAGGGGTACTAGTACCCCTGGCTGGGAACCCAGGATCTAGGTCAACATCAACCAGATCATCAATTCAATATTAAATTCAGGAAAATTCATACGTACCAAGCTGGATCATGCATGATATCTTTACCATCGAAGGAATAAATAGTTGATTTATTATTAAAATATCCACCAGCTCCGTTTACTAAATCATCCCACGAATTAAATATCATTTCATCCTACAAATATACAAATAATGATAATTGACTTGACTTGATCCAGAGTTTATTTTTTTTTTATTTGATCAACTTCAAGATCCGGGGTAGGCCTTTAACTTGATTTCCTGGGGCCTTATTCTCAAAAACTTATCTTATTTATGTTAGTGTTCCAGTAATCTGATTGGTCAATTATTAAAATTAATTTTAAATATAGATTTATTATCCAATCAGATTACTGTATTTCTTAAAATCTGGATTTTATCTAAGTTATGTTTTTGAGAATAATGCCCCAGGCTGTTCTGTCATTTGAACCAAGACTTGTCACAGCTTTGACGTAGTCATACCAGGTCTTCCTCCTCCTCTCAAGCTTTTGAAATGAAATGAATGGAGTTTTACGTCCTACTTTTCTGCAATGAGGGAAATTTTTTGCCAGGACAGCAGCATTAGCCTGCTCTTATTTTCAATTTTCAACTGTCGAGGGATCTTTAATGTGTACATTCAATAGCACACGGGACCTCGGTTTATTGTCCCATCCAAACAACTAGACGCTTTTCCATGTCAGCCCCTCCGACCTGCATCACTGACAGGGGGAAACCGGGTTGAAAAATCCGAAGGCGGGACAGACTCATGACAGAGTTGATACATGAGGATGCACAAGTGAGTAGTGATAGAAACAAAATCAATCCCTCAAGCAAGAGTCTAAATCACTAAACTTGCAACTCCCCATAAAAAATTTGAAAGGAACGTAAAACAAAACGAAAAGAAAGAATTTACCTTGCTATTAACTACTGGTATTTTTCTATCTAATTTATAATATATTATAGAATCCACGTCCTGTGTTTGCGTGGATAAGAATGCTCGGTACGTTCCCCGGAACCCTGCTCTACGTGCCTGTCTGTGACACTCGTAATCGGCACCTCGTATACCATGCATGTCACCTCTCATTGGATGATTCAACGCCATCATATGTAACTGAAAAACAAATAGGATTCTTGATTAGAGTTTACATAGTACAGAAATGAAATGAATGGAGTTTTACGTCCTGCTTTTCTGCAACTATATGGGCTAATTGAGTACAGGCAAACGCCATGCATTGTGCAATGAGGGCAAACACAATGCAGTGTGCAATGGGGGAAAATTTGCCAGGACAGTATTAGCCTGCTCGTATTTTCGATTTACAACTATCAAAAGATCTTTAACGTGCACAGTCCCCCCTATTTTCTAACATAATGTCCCCCCCTAACAAAAAGTATATAATAGGCCTATTTATGTCACCTTCCCCTCCCCACTTCCTACACTTCAACCAGTACCCCAAAAAAAGATCGCCGCCCCTGCAATAGTTTATATTTTGGATACTCAAAAGACGTTTGATAACGCACGAACATACCTTAGATCCTGTAGTGTAATTTGGTGGCGGTAAAATTGGAACTCTGGGAGCTGCTGTTGTAGTCTAAAAATAGAAAATATCAGGAATATTATTAACGAATTTTTTACAATAATTAATATAATCATAATTAAATATTAAATTATGTTAATTAAATCTATCAACCAATTAAAATTAACATACGTTTAGTTAATTAGGAATTAAAAAAAAAGTCAGTAAAATGCCATAAATTTTAGATTTTATGCACAAATTTTCGTCTACTCTTAAAATGTTACATTATTAGATTCAAGTTTTTTAAATTCTACTTCTTGATAATCTGTTTTTAAAATGTGCTTTAAATCAGTAACTATGTTTTAACTCTATAAGCATTAATGTTTGTAATAATGCTTTAATTTTCAAGCATTGATAACTTCTTCAAGCATTTTAATTCAAAGCATTAAAGCATCAATATCTCAATCAAGCATTTTTATCAAAAGCATTGAACTCTCATAAAGCACTTTTAAAGCAATGTATTTCTGCAGCAAAATCTTAAAGTAGCATTTTCTTCAAAGCATTGAAATCTTGAGGGTTCATTTTTATCAAAAGAACTGAAATTTCAGTTAAATAATTAAAATCAATGAAATCTTAAATAAACATTTCATCAAAAAACATTGAAATCTTAAAGCATTTTCATCAAAAGTAATGAAATCTCATTAAAAGGCAATAAAATTTCAGTAAAGTTTTTCCATCAAAACTATTGAAATCTGATAATGCATTTTCAAAGACAATGAAATTTCAGCTAGAAGTATTTCAACGATGCATCAAAATTTTGATGAATCATTTCCATCAAATGTAATGAAATATCAGTAACATATTTTCATTCAAAGCAATGATCTGTAAAGCAGCTTATCTTTCAAATAAAATATATAAAATGCCTAAAATGCCAAGCCAGCTCGTGCTGAAGAGGTTCAGTAAAAGCAAAAAGCTCTTTCTTTATGACGTATGATGAAATTTGGTTAAAAATCTTGTCTGAAAATATGGGCATATAAAACAGCATGCATCAGTACTGTTTCAAACAGGTCCCCAACCCTGAAAAACCGGATGTCTGGGTACTTCCTATGTATCACAAACAAAGAGCTTATTCTTTCAGTTTCAATATTTTCTGGTCTTTTTAAAATTTTAAATCAAAATTAGCCTTTTTAAGCACCAACTTATTTTAGGCGACACATCGCAGAAAATTTAGGAACACTTAAAAATGAAATTTCATAGCAACTTGGAATTTATTTGAAATGGAAATTAACTCTGTTCCTGCTGGGCCTTATTCTCGAAAACTGAACTTAGATAAAATCCAGATTTTAAGAAATACAGTTATCTGATTGGCTGGTAAAATCCATTTTAGTGATTAATTAATCAGATGACCCGATCAATAAAATCAAAGTTAAGTTTTCGAGAATTAGGCCCCTGAATTTTCATCACAGGATTCATTATCCTGATTGGATTTTTGGAAAATTATTTTCCATGCACTTTAAGAAATTTAGAGAGCAAAATCACTTCAATGAGAAATTTCTCAAAATCAATCGTTACATCATGTTTATATTTAGAACTCTTCCAGAAATTTAAAAGGAGGAAGAATAAGCTCTAATATTTGACTGAAAATAAGGTTAGTCAACAATCTAAAAACAAAATCAAAAGTTAACATGCATGTTATTACAACGACTAGGAAAGGAAAATGAATTTCAATTTTTCAAATCAAATTTTCCGAGGGCCGCACTAATATTAAAACTAAATACACTAATACACTTCAGAAGCTGCTGTCAGAAAATTTGTGACCAATTATTGATAATTTCGTAAGATCTGGGGCCTTATTCTCAACAACTTAACTTGGATTAAATTCAGGAGCCAGTTTCACAAAATCGTAACTTAAGATGATTTTAGTGTGCCAGTAATCTGATTGGTCAATCACTAAAATCGATTTTAAATGTTGTTTGATTATCCAATCAGATTGCTGTATTTCTTAAAATCCGGATTTTATCTTAGTTAAAATTTTGTGAAACTGGGCCCAGATTTTTAAGAAATACAGCAACCTGGTTGGATAATAATACCTAATTTAAAACTGATTTTAGTAACTGACCAATTAGATTACCGGATTACTAAAATCATCTTAAGTTGAGTTTTCGAGCATAAGGCCCATGATTGGTCGATTTTATCAATGAACCAATTTCAACCAATCAGAATCTTTAGAATTATACAATAATAATAATTTTAGTCCCAGCGTTTCTGATAACTAACCTCTGATTAAGTTAAAATAAAAAAATAAAGCTTATACTGAAGCTATGAGTTGCATGTATTTTAACTCAGGCCATACGAAGCTACAGAAAAATTGAAAAATATGAACACCAACTCCAAAATTATGAGGAAAGTTTGAAAAATTTGTTGTCTCATGTAAGATCTTTCAAGTCAAACGCTATTTCACATTCAACTCAACCTTCGTCATTTTGTAATGACTTGGCCATGATAGGCAGCCATCTTGCCCGGTAAAAAGGTAGGAAAAGACAACTCTTGTTTTTAGCTCTGAAGAATGTTAGTGATTGGCTGGACTATAATTTATTCAATATGGTGACTATTGTATAGTATACAAGGTTATCTAGCCACTAGTCTTGTTCCAAAGTTAGATACAAGTGATTGGCTGAGCTATAATTTTTTCAATATGGCGACTACCTTATAGTAGGCTATACGAGGTTGTTTAGATGACTGCAAATGTGTGTCTACTTCCTTTAAAAAAGGGGGCTGGTCAATAGGTCCTATTCATGTGTTATTATCCATCTTGGATCCATATTGAGGCTCATAACGCAACAAAAAAGATGATGTCATGTGACTGAAGTAAAATCAAGCGACCGCCATTTTGTAATGGTTGCCAAGCAAATGATGTCATTAAATTGAAATGGTTTCATAAACGTTGTTGTTACGTAGTCCACATCGATTTTACGGTTAGGATCGCTCGTGCTTGGGTTTTTGAGGGTATCGCCTAAGAATTGTAAAAGATTTGAAAAATCTTCAACCATGAGACAACAAATATATTAGTTTTGAAAAAAGACCAAAGATAATGAATGTGGTGCATCACAACAAAATATGAAAAAAATTGAAAAAATGACAACAAAATTGAGGAAGCATTTTGAAGCGTAGAATTACCAATGGAACATATTGTGGTCTGTCTGTTGGAGGTTCTATAGGTCGTTGTGTAGGGACGGGTTGCCTAGTGACGGGTCGTCTAGTGGGTCGCCTAGTGGGGCGGGCTCGGGTATCCTAAATATATGCAAATTACACGTTTTTCAACTAATCAAACAAAATATAATACAAATTTAAAAAAAAAAAAAAAAAAAAAATTAGTTTTCATTCTAAGAATAACCATAATCAAAAATAAAAAAAAAAATGAAAAAAAAAGTAAACTAAAAGTGGTTTTCATACTGAAAAAAGTCAAACAATCAAAATAATAAAGAGTATGTATTAAAAATTCATTTGTGCCGTTATATCATTTGCAACAAGAATTCTAAAAATAATTCAAATTATTAGCAATCGAATTGAATATATATAGCAAGATACCCATGCTTTATTCGGAAATTCTTTTTGGCCATATTGGTTCTTGGCTGTATTGAACAAAGACTTAAACCTAGCGCAGATGGACGAACATTCACAAACAAAATAATAAATCACTGCTTCCACCAAGTTTTTTGTACGTCTGCGAACAAAAACAGAAGCAAATTTGTTTACGAACATGTTCGCCGATATTAAAACATGTTTGATATTTGCTTGCCATTTTTTGCTCGATGTCTGTCGTCTGCATTGAAAGCGAACAATCCTCAAGACCAAAATATTCATAGACCAATAGGAGCGCGAGAAACAATCACATGACACTCAAAATGGTGCCAATTTTTTATTTCATATGGACGGTGCCATTTTAAAATTGTGTGATTTCAAGCCGTGTTAGCGTATTGTTGATGAAAATTGATCACTCGCATGCGAGAACTTTTTCGTTGTGTGCGTGTAAGGACAAGCAGAACATTTGTTTGTGTACTTTTGTTCGCAAGCAGAAATATTCATCCATCTGCGCTAGGTTTTAAGATGCAAAAATAAATTAGATATTTTAGAAATGTTAAAATATAAACACTTACCGGAGTTGTTGGTTTTGGTAGAGGAATGACTTGACCAAGCTGAAAATAAAAAAAATTTGTTATAAACTGGGGTCGATTGGGGCGTGAAAGTCTGTTAACCTTGAATAAGTCATCTTTACTCATAATTCCAGTCAACCCAGCTGTAAATGGGTATGGATAATCCAAGAGGTTTGACAGAGGACCAGCTTGTAGAAAGGAACCTCATAAACCTAAGTTGTTATCCACGTAAAATCAATGCCAAGAGGTTTGACCGAGGACCAGCTGGTAGAAAGAATCCTCATGGAACCTAAGTTGTTATCCTTGTAAGATCAATGCCAAGAGGTTTGACCAAGGACCAGCTGGTAGAAAGGATCCTCATGGAACCTGAATTGTTATCTTTGTAAGATCAATGCCTAGAGGTTTGGCCAAGGACCAGCTGGGAGAAAGGATCCTCATGAACCTAAGTTGTTATCCTTGTAAAATCAATTCCAAGAGGTTTGACCAAGGACCAGCTGGTAGAAAGGATCCTCATGGAACCTGATTTGTTATCTTTGTAAGATCAATGCCTAGAGGTTTGGCCAAGGACCAGCTGGGAGAAAAGATTCTCATGGAACCTAAGTTTTTTATCTTTGTAAGATCAATACCAAGAGGTTTGACCAAGGACCAGCTGGTAGAAAGAATCCTCATGGAACCTAAGTTGTTATCCTTGTAAAATCATTACCAAGAGGTTTGACCAAGGATCAGCTGATAGAAAAGATCCTTGTGAACCTAAGTTGTTATCCTTATAAAATATAGATGTTTCTTTTCTTTCTTTTTTTCTCAAACTGCAATGCAATACGACTTAAATTGAACTTGGATACAGTTACTATGTTACTAGTTGCTATGGTTACATGGTTTACATGGCGATAAATAAAATATAGAAATATTACCATGACATATCGCCATCCACTCTCAACTCTGAGATAAACGAATTCTTGATCCATAACGTAGGCCATGGTTCCAACAGGCATGCTGTGAGAGACAGCTAGCAGACTATCCATGTTTCTAAATACTACTGGTCCGGCCTGAAATATAATATGTTGTTTAAAGGGATATGTTCACTAACTGTTCAACCCAAAAAATTTAGTCTCAAAATCCGGAATTGTTTAGCTAATCTAATCCGTAATATTGTTCACAACTCTCCTACAAAATTTAAGCCTTCAACCTCACGTTTACCCATTATTATCAGCGTTTGAAAGTCAAAATTACGACTCACCGTTTAGTAAGACTATGTGTTATATAGAAAACACAAATACAGAAAATAAAGGGTAAATGTTAAGGTAGGAGCAAACTTGAAGGAATTATATGATTTTCGTACATTTCTAGTACTTCTGGCCGTTGGAATTGGAATGAAATAAGATACACTTACCGTGTTTACACTACCAGTTTCGCCTCCTTGTCCATAACCTCCTTGGTTACCTCCTTGTCCATAGCCTCCTTGGTTACCACCTTGCCCATAGCCTCCTTGGTTACCACCTTGCCCATACCCACTCTGTCCATACCCAGGATTAGGGCAGTCACATCTGCCAGCGGGACCAGGAGGGCCAGGGGGACCTTGGTATCTTCTGCGATCATCAAATCCTCCAATGTTGAAGTTTCCTCCTGTTCCAGGGGGGCCTGGTGGACCTCGAGCTCCAGGGATACCAATTCCTGGGGGGCCAGGGGGTCCTGGTGTACCGAGAGGACCTTCTCTACCCCTAGGACCTTCAATACCTACACCAGGTAAACCACGTAATCCCTGAAACACAACAAAAAGGTGAAAATTTTCAAATGTCATACAGTGTGCAATGAGGGGAATTATGGCAGGAGAGCTGCATCAGCCTACTCCTGTTGCTCGCAGGGTTTGATTAATTGGCCCATACTAATGACTAGACGTTAATTCCACACGTCGGCCCCTCCAATCTGCATTATTGATGGGGAAACTGGGTTGAAAAATCCAAAAGTTATATCTCGAGCCATGCCATGATTAAATCTTGGACCTTTAGGTTAGCAAGCAAGCTTTGAACTGACTAAACCTCTGCAGCTCCCTCAAGTTGAAAGCCCAGAAGTGTCTGCTCTACGGTTGTAAAGTCTCTTAAAAAGTCAAAAAAAAAGGTCTGCAGTTTACTCACCCTTTCTCCAGGTGGTCCAACAGGACCGGGAGGACCAGGGGGGCCTCGAATATATAGACCATCAGAACTTCCTTCAATACCACCCCCTCCGATTGCACCCACACCAGATAACCCTGGGGGTCCAGGTGGGCCAGGCAACCCTCGTAATCCACTTGAACCTTCAGGACCAATAGGACCCTGAAAAAAAAAAACATTTAAATCAGCCTTTCTGTCAAATTACAAAATTATCATTTTCATATTTTGGTGAAAGGGAACTAGAACCATATTCTTGAAAACTTAACTTGAGATGATTTTAGTGTTCCAGTCATCTGATTGGTCAATCACAAAAATAGATTTTAAATCTAGTTTTATCAACCAATCAGATTACTGTATTTTCTAAAATCTGGATTGATTTAAGTTATCGAAAAGTGTATACGGTTTCTATTAAGGACTTGATTGGCTCTTTTTTTCTTCAATGTGATCATTACCTTTGTTATTTACAATGAGATCATCCCTTTCTTTTTGCATGAAGTGATTGGCATTTTTCCTGTCTGGGACAGGATATTTAAGTATGTGCTAGCCTACAAACTGAATGCAAAAGACATTGACGTTCTCATGAAAATTGTCCCCAGTATCAACGGCCTCATCAATGCAATCTGGTTAAGAATTGAAAAGGGATCAGGGACCTTATTCTCGAAAACTTAACTCAAGATGATTTTAGTGTTTCAGTTATTTGATTGGTCAGTTATTAAAATCGATTTTAAGTTAAGTATTATAATCCAATCAAATTGCTGTATTTATTAAAATCTGGATTTTATCTAAGTTAAGTTTTCGAGAATAAAGCCCCTGTATAGAATATAAAAGAGTAACTCACTGGACGACCATCTCTACCAGGTTGTCCATCTCGTCCAGGCCTTCCTGGTAATCCAGGGTCACCCTTCTGACCTTTCTCAGCTGAAATAAATAAATATAGATATCATCATGGGAAATTTGGGAGTCATTGGTGGAGGGACCAGGTAGGGGCAATTTAATTTGAAAAAGAAATCTCACAGCAGCAAGCATTTAACAACTCATAATTAAAAATTTGAAAGTGGAGGCGAGCAGACGCACATTAAGACTCAAATGCCCTCCTTTTTGTAAAAAAACCTCTAGGAATGACTCACTGAATCGAATAATCATCAAATTCAAACTTATCCGAGATCTCAAGAATACAAATGTTTACACCAAATTTCATTCAAATCAGGTGAAAACTATAGTCTCTATCACATTCACAAGCCAATTTTGACGCATTTTGACTAAGTCAAGGCCAATAACTCAAAAACTCTTCATCGAAAAATCGTTAAATTCGAACTTGTCCGAGATCTCATGATTACAAATGTTCACATCAAATTTAATTCAAATCAGGTGAAAACTGTAGCCTCTATCGCGTTCACAAGCCAATTTTGACGCATTTTGACTAAGTCAAGGGCAATAACTCAACTCATCAAAAAATCGTTACATTCGAACTTGTTTGAGATCTCATGATTACAAATGTTCACACCAAATTTTTTTCAAATCAGATGAAAACTGTAGTCTCTATCGCGTTCACAAGCCAATTGTGGACAGACGGACGACAATATACAACCACATTACAATGTGGATGTATAAAAACCAAATTCTGATAATTTCAGCTTCCTTCAAATATTCATAAAGCCAAACTGTCATAGTTGCACAAAATTTAGACCTAACATTCTTATTTCATTTGTTTTCTGAACCACTCTTGTTGTACCTTTTCTAAAGGTATATAATGTCCGACAAATAAAATATCTTACCTAATACAATTCCACTGCCAGCTTCACCATTAAGATTTAAACTACCGTGACCTGGGGGTCCAGGGGGACCAGGGGGACCACTAGGACCAATAGGCCCTCTTCGGCCATCTAGTCCCTGAAATAGAGCAGACCATAAACCTCACAGGAAACTTCTGTTTCACTTACTTACATATTTTACTGTTTTTGAAGATTACAAAATTCGTTACTTCACACTTTTTTGTACAGCCCACTTTTCCATGAATTCACTTTTCTCATTATTGGTGTGTGACTGTCACATGATTAATTGCGTTTAAACACCAATAATGCTAATGAGACCAACGTTTGCCTAGTGCTTGGATCTCCTGTGCAAAAGGTGAATTTTGTATTTTGTTATTTCGCTCCTTTCAAAAACAACCCAAGCCCTTACAGAAATTGTCCCACTTATACTTACAGAGTCTCCTTTAGGTCCAGGAATAAAAACACCGCTACCCTGAGGGAAGCCACTTCCAGGGGGTCCTCGTTCACCCTTTTCACCCTTCTGTCCATTATAACCAATACCAGCTTCACCCTTACGACCTCGTAACCCGGGACGACCCTAAAAACACAGAAAAATTTTATGCAGATAATCTTGAAGTAAAGCTTTGCACCATCAATCAACATTTTAAACGCCTCAGTTTGAGTTTGTGGGATTGAAAATGAAATGAATGGAGTTTTACGTCCTACTGTTCTGCACCTATATGGGCTAATTGAGGACGTGCAAATGCCATGCAGTGTGCAAAATTTTGCCAGGACAGCTGCATTAGCCTGCTCTTATTTTCGATTTCCAACTGTCGAGGGATCTTTAACGTGCACAGCCAATAGCAAACAGGACCTCGGTTTATTGTCCCATCTGAACAACTAGACGCTTTTTCAATGTCAGCCCCTCCAACCTGCATCACTGACAGGGGAAAACCGAGTTGAAAAATCTGAAGGTATCATCTCGACCCATGCCGGGATTTGTGGAATTGGAGAAGGTGACTTTTAAGACATCAAGGTGGCGTTTTTTATGCGGTAACAACACATTGCTTTTGTTTGTTTGCGTAATGAGCCTCCATATGAATTCAAGATGGCCGACACCAGACTAAGGTTAGAGCTTTGCGGTTATTTACAATCATGACGTCATTTGCTTAGTTAAGTCAAACCAATGCGGTTGTTGTGGGTTGTTATTCTGATCAGGGTGTGAAAGTTCCAAGACTTTGAATAAGTCCTCTTTCTTAATACAACAGATTTTGAAGGATTGATCAACTATTATATAAGGAATTTCGATACTTACTCTGAATCCAGGCATGCCCATTTCTCCCATTCTACCAGGAAACCCTCTGGGACCAATTGGCCCTATATCACCCTATAGAAACAAATAATCAAAACATTAGTTCATGTAAACACCAAGATTGAATCAAAGTTTCTGCTATCAATTTCTGAATCTCGTAAGGTTAAATGAATAGGCCTACATGTACCACACGCAGTGGGCAAGAAGGGAAATTTTGTTAAGCATTAGATTCAGAATTTATGTTCTACATATCTGCATTTTATTAGCATAAATGAATACAGGCAGTGTGCAAAAAGGGAAATTCTGCTATGACAGTAGAGCTGGCCTTACATTCAATGAAATGAAATGAATTGAGTTTTACGTCCTGCTCTTCTGCATATGTATGGGCTAATGAGGACGGCAAATGCCATGCAGTATGCAATGAGGGACATTTTGCCATTGCATTCAATCAAATGGAAGATTTATTCCTCTCCACTGAATGTGCTTGCTTTGCTCACACACTTCAAAGTCCTAACTTTGACCCATGACATGTTGGTATCAATGTCCAAACTAGCTGTCCTGAAAAGGACTGTTATCCAAAGCATGTGTCAACCATTTTGATCTCTAGTAAATTAGTGAGGTTCTATAGCACAGTCGGTTACTGAGTAGTTCTTGACAAACATGGCGTCATTTGCTTGGATACGAGGAAATGAAGGTTTGAGAGTTCGGTTCTCTATCAGGGTGTGGTAGTCCGATGACCTTGAATAAGTCATCTTCACTCATAATTCAATTTAACCCAGCTGTAAATGGGTATGGATTTTCCAGGAAAGATCAATGCCAAGAGGTTTGACCAAGGACCAGCTAGGAGAAAGTATCCTCGCGGAACCTAAATTGTTATCCTTGTTTTTCTTTCTTTCTTTAAGTCATCTCGATTCAGATGTAAATGTAATCTTTACCTTTTCTCCTTTAATTACTCTGTATGGACCAAGATCTGTTGAACCTGTGACAGGACCAAGTCCAGGAACAGCAGGACCAGGGGGACCAGGAGGACCAATAGGACCAACTGCACCAAAATCTCCTTTAGCTCCCTTTAAACCCTACAAAATAATTTCGATATAAAAGTTATATTTTCCATTTATGATTTTAAGCAGAAAATAATACTGGAATAGTTATATCACATGGCTATTTGGGGTTTATAGCACAGACGGTTGAAGCGTCATTCTTTAGAAACAGATCGTTTTGTAAACAAGAAGATTTATGTTTTAGGAGTATTGCTCTTGATTGGGGTGTGAAAGTCTGACGACCTTCAAGTCTGATGACCCAAAAATAAGTAAATTAGGGTTAAAGCAATGCCAAGAGGCATCCTTGTAAAATATAAATGTTTCGTATTGTTTTTCTGAAATGAGACAACTAACAAAGGTTTTGGGAAGGAATTTACAATAAAGTAGATACGTTTGCTTTCATTTTTTCCCATTGAACTAATGTTAATGTGTGTGGCCCGCTGCTAGCCACGTGACCTAACTTGACGTCATTTTAACTTAGATACGCCTAACAAAATGATGGCGTAATCTTTGATAAAAAAATAGTTCTAAAAAAATCTGATGACCTTGAGTTGAATCCAATAAAAATCACATCTTTAAAAACGTAGCGCGCATACATTCAATTTTGCAGCCATCCTGTGTCCTCATATACGACCATACACGCCATAGGGTAATGATTTACAATTAAGTAGATACTAAGTACTTACAGGAATTCCAGCAAGACCAGGTTCTCCAGGGGCACCAGGGATACCAGCAGATCCTGGAATACCATCGATTCCGTCCATACCAGGGATTCCATCCATACCCTTGTCACCCTAAAATGTATACAATAATATATAGAAATACTGAACCAAACTCCCAAGTATAGAGGTTCCAAACACAAAATCCAAAAAATCAAAATAACAGTTTTGCAAATACAATACAATACATAGGAGTTAATAAACTTTTCATTTGAGGAAGTATATCAATAAATGAGTAAAAATTTAATAATAAAAAGTGAAATTAGGTGTCTAGAAGAACGTGAGTTTTGCAGATGCGACACTTATTCCAGTAGAACTTACTCGAACAACAGACGTCGGAAATTGGAATGGTGTAAATTGATGCTATCAGTGTCGCTGATACACATATAAAGTTTAGAAAACCTCTTTACAATCCATTTTTACATCACTAATTTGGGGTCTATGCCATACACATGGGTAAATGAATTTTTTCCCCGATTTAGACGGGGTAAGGAAGGGGTGCGCATTATACATGGGCGCGCATTATATTCAGAAATATACAGTATTCAAAAAACTGTTTCTGTGTTGAGAAATTAAATTTTTGTTACCTTTGGTCCTGGGGTGGAAATAACGTTGCCAACTTCATCACCAGAGCCTCCGGAACCACCGGTAGTTATTACAGCCCCTGGGGGACCAGGGGGGCCGGGGACTCCTGGTCTACCATCAACTCCTGGTTGTCCAAAACCAGGTGCTCCAGGTACTCCCTGAAATATACAATAACATTGACACTTAATACTTAATGTGAAGTTCTATAACTGGGGCCTTATTCTCGAAAACTTAACTAAAATAAAATCCAGATTTTAAGAGAAACAGTAATCTGATTGGATGATAATACTTAATTTACAATCAATTTTAGTGATAGACCAATCAGATGACTAGAATATTAAAATCATCTTAAGTTAAGTTTTTGCCTTCTTAAATGGCGGCCCACAATGCCCTTGAGAATGACCTTTCCTCTAAAATGCTTTCCTCTTTATGCTAGCTATGCTCTATTTGGCTCTTATATTTGTTTCATAAAATGCATTTGGCCCTAAACAAAAATTAATTGAGTACACCTGTTCTATACAAACAAAGGCATTTGCTTGCCTATTGTGATGGTTGATGTGGTTGTATTTTAAGATTTCGATTGAGGTGAAAGTCTGATGACCTTGAATAAGTTATCTTAACTCATAATTCCAGTCCAACCAGCTGTAAATGGGTATGGATGATCTGGGAAAAATCAATGCCAAGAGGTTCAGTTTGACCTATTTTGGATAAGTAAGACAGGCAAATGCCATGTAGTGTGCAATGAGAGGAATTTTGCCACTTCAGTGTCATAAGCCTTCACTTATTCATGATTTTCCAAAATTCGAGGGATAGTGCACAGCCTGTAGCACCTCAAAATTTCCAACACCTTTTCTTAGATCTAGAAATTTTGACAATAAATTTCAGATAATTAAGAAAAAATATACTTACAGGTAATCCTCTAGGACCAGTCAATCCAGGTTCACCGTCAGAACCTTGTGGACCTGGGGTACCAGGTAACCCTGATTCACCCCGGGGACCAATAGGACCACGTTCACCCTCAAATCCCTGAAATAAAATAGTTTACTTTGACATTATTTATTCTCAATGTGCCAATCTCATGAATTTCTTTTTATCATGGCACAAATTTTCACTATTTTAATGGGTGCAAATTTTCATTAATTTTTCTCATGAGCACCAATTTTCACTTTTTTAATGGGCGCAAATTTTCATTAATTTTTCTCATGAGCATCAAATTTCACTTTTTTAATGGGTGCAAATTTTCATTAATTTTTCTCCTGAGCACCAAATTTCACTTTTTGCAAATTTTCAATAATTTTTCTCGTGAGCACCAAATTTCACTTTTTTAATGGGCGGAAATTTTCATTAATTTTTCTCATGAGCACCAAATATCATCAATTTTGTATTATAATGATATTCTTGTTTTGTTTGCTTTTTTTTCCAGATATTTGTTCTGGTGAAGCTACAGAAAACCAATTTCTGGGTCAACCTTAGACAAAAATTGTGGAAGGTCTGTTTCATTCTCCAAATGTTTGTTCTGATAAAGTATACATACCCTTTCTCCTTTAGGACCAACTAAACCAGGTAACCCTCTTTCACCTCTAGCGCCATCTATTCCATCTCGTCCAGGAATACCTTGAGGACCTTCTGGACCTATAGGACCCTGAGGACCTGGTAGTCCTACACCACCGATCTATAAATAGATTATATATACATCAAGTTACGCCAGTATACTATAACTTAATTAATATAGGGGCTTTAGTTTACCTAAATTTGAGCACACAAGTTGCAACAACATATAATTATGTAAAAAAAAAAAAAAATATTTAAGAGTACCTATATGAGAAAATTTTCAAAACTTGTTTAAGAAATATTCGACTTAGTTATGGTCAGGCATTTATGAAACATATCGGCAAGTTTTCAAAAGCCAATTTTTCATGCTTAAGATATAGTTCCTACACCAGAAAATGTTTGATCCCTTGTTTGTCTATTCTTAATATAATGATGGTGTGAATTCATACGCCACATTTACGTTGTCAGGGAAGATTTTGTTTAGCGACGTCACGGGAGATTACTCTACAATTTTGCGTTCATCGGTAAATGAATGCAAAATTTTCACAAGGGGTCACTGTAGCGCGTGACAATAAAATGTAAATATGAGGTTTAATCCATTTCAAAAGTTAATCTTTCTTTCCTAAGATATTAACAAAATATTTTGGGCAGTACTCACCTCACTGTCATCCCCACTAAAAACAAAGCCTTCACCCCCTATTCCTCCTCTACCTGGGGGTCCGGGGGGACCAGGGAGACCCTGTATACCCCTAGAACCATCTCTTCCGTCACGACCATCTAATCCTCTGTCACCTTTTAAACCCGGTTCACCCAATTCACCCGGTAAACCATCTCTTCCCTATAGATTGAAGGAAAAAATAGATCAACAATCAAAATATAAGACACTTCCTTGCTTAAATCCTTGGAATAAACATAAGTTATCCCACAGGCTACTCAAATTCATGTTTTTGATGGACCAATCAGATGACTAGAAATGAAATGAAAGGAGTTTTACATCCTGCTTTCTGCACCTTTATGGGCTAATTTAGGACGGGTAAACGTCATGTAGTGTGCAATGAGGGAAATTTTGCCAGGACAGCGGAATTAGCCTGCTCTTATTTTGGATTTCCAACTGTCGAGGGATTTTTAACGTTCACAGCCAATAGCACACAGGACCTCGGTTTATTGTCCCATGCTAACAATTAGACACTTTTTCCATGTAACCCCCTCCAACCTGCATCACTGACAGGGGGAAACCGGGTTGAAAAAATCTGAAGGTATCATCTCGACCCATGGACCTTCAGATTAGCGCGCAAGCGTCAAACTCACTGAGCCATCATAACTCTCTAACTATACTGAGATTGAACCCTGGAACTTCAGGTTAGCGAACAAGCGTCTTACACACAGAGCCACCGCGGCTCCCAATCAGATGACTGAAGCACTGAAATCATATTATGTTAAGTTTTCAAAATCAAGGATGCTTAAATCGTTGCAAAAACTATATCAACTTTTGAGCAATCTAAGAAATAAAACAAATAGCCAAACTTACGGGATCTCCTTTAATACCTTGAGGGCCTTGTGGACCAGGTTCACCTTGTGGGCCTAGTGCTCCCTGAAACAAAAATAAAAAACACATTTAAATAATATAAGAATACCTGTACAATACCAAATGCTTTATATACTTTTAAATAATGTAGTTGCTTCCCTTTATACACGAACATTGGGTGAGGTCAAATTCTGCGTTAGTACAGAATTTGGACTGGGTCAAATACAAATATTACCTTTTTTGATTGATATTGAAACACTTAATTATGTGTTTCGCGTATTTACTCCCAAAAAGTACTTTTTTAACATGAAAAATTAGTTCAAACACGGAACGCTAACACAAGATTTGACCTTACCCAATGTATATCAAATAATCTTTTGGCAGTCACATAATTGAATTTTTTAACCTTGTTTGTGGCATATAAAATGAGTTTTTTTTAAATTTCAAGTCATAGAATGCAGCAACTCTAAAAGTGGGAATTGAACAGAATTTTCAATAACATGTTAATTTGATTAGCACACAAGTAGCCAGTGGGGTTCTAAGGGAAAATAAATAAGCACTGTTAAAGTAGATGTTATGTTTGAATTGTAGCTGTTAAGTTGAGTATGCTTTCTTCAGAAGTCTATGTACACTCCCAACCCCCGCTTACTATTGAAAATAAATTCCTGGCAATGAGTCTGATAAGGTTCGATTCTAAAAGCATATAAAAAAAAAGTTTATTATTCGATTGCAAACATGTCTTTTTGACTCTCAAAAGTGTCCACCACCAACCCACTGTTTTCGAGGTTAGGGTTTAAGAGTAATGAAACTAAAGTAACATCAATATAAAACAGAAGGACACAGACCACCATAAAGAACGTCGCACTGATAAATTAATCAACAAGAAATTCTCAAAAATCTCTATGCCCACACTGAAGTAATTTTCATGTTCAGTTTGTCTGAAACTGACCAATCTCCTACGAGATCAAGTTTTATCAAACTATACAGTGTTACTAGCCAAGGGCGTGGATTTCTACTCAGAAGGGGGATGAAAGGGTCTCAGTCCCTCCCCCCCCCCCCCATAATTTCATTAATAAGGAAGATGTTTTGAAGAATCAAAATCAATCAGAAAATCAGAGAAGGAGGTCCCTTTTGCCAACTCAAATCCCAAAATATCTTTCAGAAGGCACCAAATTGATGCCATTTTCCATTATTTTTCTCTCAGACAAGGACCTTGCGTTTGGGCTCGCGGTTGCCGCACTGCGTAACATACTTGGCGTCTACAAACCATCCCAGTTCGTCCCCCTAAAAATTAGGGCAAATCCACGCCCTTGTTACTAGCCAATTTTGAGCAGAATGACAGACGGACAAGGGGGAGACAACAACATACATCAAAATGATAAAATAAACGAAAAAAAAAATAAAAACACCATAACATCACAAATTTAACAATTTTACCTGAATCCTTTAGTTAGCAAACATCAAACAAATAATTATTATTTTATCAAAATGGCTGCCTATAGGCACATACAAGAGTTCTCAACTATTACAAAATGAAAACTTATAGGGGCAGTGACGAGGGATCTTTAATTATTTTTAAATTTTGCATTCGAATGACTTACAGTTTTTTTTCATATCAATCCTTTCTACTCATATTATTGACAAGGGGAAACCAGGGGCCTTATTCTCCAAAACTTAACTTAGATAAAATCCAGATTTTAAGAAATACAGCAATCTGATTGGATAATAATACTTAATTTAAAACTGATTTTAGTAACTGACCAATCAGATAACTGGATCTCTAAAATCCTCTCAAGTTAAGTTTTCAAGAATAGGGCCCCAGGTTAAAAAATTCAAACCTATCAAACTCTGAACCCTTCAGGATAGAAAGCATGCATTTGCGTCACATTCATAAAATAATATGATCATTCCAGTTTATATGTCAGTGGAACATTACTTCTGAAATAAACACCTGATGGTACTTTTCTTTGCAGGAGTCCACTACTATAAAATTATTAATTTCAAATTTGCCATGATTTGGATAAAATTTTGATTAAAAGAACTGTTTTGATTATATTGAGAAGGGACAGGGCTTGCTAATG